>CM061227.1:25407092-26156765 GCA_030844895.1 Ambrosia x helenae | reverse complement strand
GATTCACAATAAATACAGAAATGGAATAGAACAGTGATAGTGCTTGAAGGATTTTTTCTATTAAAATCAATGTCTAAAACAGGAGGTTGAAGCCTCCTATTTATAGACGTTACATACATGTAACTTGCCTAAAAAGCAAGTACAAAACAACAGAAACAAGTTGCACAAGTTGCAACATTGAATCAAACAAATACAGCTAAAAGTAATAATAAACAATAAACTACTGATGCAAAAGGCGGTGGAAAATATCTGATGCAAAGTGCTGATGAATGACAAACTACTGATGAGTAGTTGTCTTCAGTACTTCTGAAGTGAACTTGTCTGGTTTGGACTTCAGAACTTCTGATGACGTTTCTTCTTCAGCACTTCTCATATCTTCTCTTCAGCAGTTTCTTGTCTTCTCTTCAGTACTTCTATACTTAGCCAAAATGATAGAAGTGAATTAGACTAAGGTTTCCAAAAAGTGTTTCACCAATCCTCTTTGTCCTAACAATCTCCCCCTGGATTGATGAAGCCAAAACCTTACTAATTCCTTATGTTTTTCTTCTGTCTTGAACAATCTTCCATATCTCTTTGTACATGGTGTTCTTGAGCTGGTTTAACTGACCATCAGATAGAGATCCTCTCTGAGGTTCTAGATGTTGAATTGTGAGCAGGTCTTGTGTTGACAGTTTCTTCAGATCACTGATCTTCTTGTAAGCCCTGCTTGAGAGGTCTCTTCTTGTCAACAATACTGAGTTTTATCATAAGTGACCATCTGATGATAGGTATCTTTGACTTGTTAAAGTCAAAGAATAGGGAACCAACTTGTCCCTTGGGTTGATGGTCCTGAGTGCTGGATGTTTTCAGTTTCAGATAGCCTCAGGTGGGATTCTCTTCCTTGTTGTTGTTGCATATCAGGCATCTGAACAGTTGGGAGATGGTGTTCAGTCACTACTCTGGTATGCAGTTTTTCTTTGATGGTCTTTTGTATTTGGTAGGCAAAAGTGGAAGGATCCCTGAATTGTGTTAACAGAGGTTTCTCCTCAATGTCAAAATCTGAATGGACTATTGAACTTCCTTCAATTAGTACCATTTTGAAGTCAGTTTTGACATTGTCCTCTGCCTTCTTTCTCTGAGTAGCAGTTCTTCTTGATACACCAGAAGTTCTAACTACTGATCTTGAAGGATCAGCAGTTTGAAACTTCTCTGGATTTGCATCCTTGGCAGCCAAGTATTTCTTGTAAGTATCCATTAGTCTTTCTTCTTTCCATCTGGATACTGAGGCTTTTGAACCATAGCCCTCTGCTACTAACTCTTCTATTATTTGGGCTCTCTTGGCCTTTCCTTCTTTGCTTGTGGCCATTTTGTCTGCAAGCAGTTGTGCTCTTCTTGTCAGCTCTTGCATGGAGAGTCCTTTGAGTGTATAGGCTTTAGTCTTGCTGTTCTTGGTAATGTAAGACACCAGTTGTTGTCTTTTATCTTGTTCAGCAATCTCATCAAGGCTAGCCTGCCTTTGTAGTTCAGCTTCATAAGCCTGAAGTTTTTCTTCATGGCTTAAATCTAGATCATCCCTTTCTTCCAGAGTTTTCCAGATCTGATCTTCTCTGGCCTTCTTGTTGGCTGCAACTAAGCTCTTCTCTAATAATTCAGCTGATTGATAGATAGGAGAAGGGTTTAGTACAGTCATTGTTGTAATGGATGTAGGCCTGATGGGATCAGATGTTGGTTGAATGGGAGCAGTGGTTCTGGAAGGTTCAGTTGTTTGAGGTTTGGAAGTGTTAACCTCTGATGTGTTGACAACTGCTGATGGTTTGTCAACTACTGAAGGATTGTCTTCAGTACTTTCTGATTCTTCATCAGAAGTTTTGTCATCAGAAGTTTTCTTCATTGTGCCTTAGGGATTCTTCAGATGTTTGGGTCTCATCTTCTTTCTCTGCTGCTTCAATTTCTTCTATTGAGACACCAAACTGTTTGGCCAGTTTTTCTTTTCTGGCCTGATCTTTTTGATCTCTTTCAAGGATGGCCACTCTTGCCCTTATCCTGGCTTGGAATGACTCCTTAGGTTCCCTGATTTTCTCCCCCTTTTTGGATTCCTAATCTTAAGTTTTGAGGTTGAGGGTTGGGAGAATTGCCCTTGAAGATGAGCAATCTGTTTGCTGTTGAAGTCTATCTTGTTAGACAGATCATTCATCTTTGTCTTGATCACTCCAAATTGATTCTTGATGGACAGCTCCAAGTCAGCTGTGTATGTTTGGAAGTGATTTCTGATGAGAGTGTTCATCATGTGGTACAGGGGACCCTCTGGGCTGCATAGCTGGTTCAGGTCTATGCTTGTTTGCCCAGGGAATTGGGTAGGCATTTGTTGTGAAGGGGGTGTTTTTGGGAGATCCTCATGTTGTACAGAGGATGCCACTCTAGGGGTTTTAGGGATTGAGTGGGCTTTAACCTGTGCAGGGGTGACTGGCTTCTTGAGCCTGGATACCCCTGAAACAGGACCTTCATAAAGTGCCGTCAATTCAGTAGTTTGTGTGTGTGAAACATCATCCAAATTAATGGAATCATCTGAATCCCTGATGTTGCCCTCAATGAGGACTGTCTCAGTTAAATCATGAGCTGAGCCCAACTCAGTTCTCTCATGAACCTCTTGTTCTTGGTACTGAGGATTTCCTACTTCAGGCATTAAGCCTTCATCAGTAGTTGCCACATCTGAGGTCTTAGCTATGTTACTTCTATCCTCAGATCCACCACTGGGTGGTAACTGAGTAGTAGCAGCCTCAGATGCCCCAAGAGTCTCTAAAATTGGGCTTAAAGACTCTGGTCCACCCTCATCTCTTGGGTAGGGCTAGAGATGTCCACATCCATGTCTGATGTAGTAGTTATGTCCCCTGTTTGTTGTGGTTGTAGGGGACTGACATAATCAGATGGGACCTTCTCTTTTAGCCCAGAGAGAAGTTTGGCAATTTCTATTGCCTCTTGTTCAGAAATTTGTGGGGTTGGTTCGTTAGTTTGGGCAATAGGTGAAAGTTGTTGTTCAGCAGTTTCAAAAGAAGAGTGTGTTTCAATAGTTTTTCTAAGTCTTTTTCTTTTGAATAAAATGGTTATAGGTGCTCTTGGTGGGGTTTGAGATGGATGAGACTGAGGGGTGTTTCAGTCTCACCAATTTGAAGAGCAGAATGCTCATGAGCTTGTTCAGGCATCTCAACCTCCTGAACAGCTTTTCTTTTGGGTTGGTGGGTTGTTGTCTTTGTTGGCTTGGGCTTTTTGGCTTTTGGTGGTGTGAGTTTGGAAGATGTGGGCTTCAGGGGGACTTGTTGTTGTTCTCCCTGATCATCTTCTGGCCAGGCAGCCGGTTTGTTATGCCTTGAGTATGCTTGTGATGTTAAAGGATTTAAAGTTGAAATTTTTCCCACAAGCACCTCATTACCCAGTTCCCCTATTATGTATTGCATAATGAACCTTGGGTATAACAAAAACTTTTTCTTGGTATTATTGTGATGTAACACCAACTCATTGAAAAATAGTTTTGATGCCCTGAATTTAGTTTCATTCACAATGGAATGAAATATTGGTTGAAAAGTGGAGGGCATCTGGTCATAAGACCCTGTTTTTGGACTCAAACACATAATAATATAATGAAACAAAAGCTTGTATTTTGGTTCAAAATATTTTTTAAAGATTGTAGCATGGGAGAGAGTACCTTGATAACCACACTCAGTCATGGTTAGGTGAATATCAGTATTAGCAACATGGTCAGGGGCAGTTACATCATCCAGACCCAGTCTTGTTGCCAGTGTGGCCGGTGTGATGGTCAGTTGTTTCCTTTTATTCTTGAGTTGAGGGAAATGACCTCATCATTCGTTGTCACCGTCTCAGCATTTGCCCAGAACTCATTCAGAGTTTCAGTGTGAATTGGTGGGTTTATTGTGAGAGCAGTAAAATATTGGGATTTTACGACAAGATCAATGATCTCATCGTATTGGGACCAGCCTTCTTGTTTTTCAAGAAAGGCCCTTTGATTGTGTCCCTGCTTTAGAACTAGAGCCATGTGGTTTTGGTTTTGATCGAACAGTTGATTTGCAGGTTTAGGTTATTGAGAGAGTTTTTTGAGAGAGAAGGAGGGATATTTTGAGTTTGAAAGGATAAGTGTGGAGAAAAAGGTATTTATCAGAAGTTTTAACCGCTTGAATCTTCTTTATTAGAAGTTTTTAAACCGCCTTAGGTTAAAAATCTTTTTTCAGAGGTTTTAAACTGATTAGGTCAAACCTCTGATGATGGGAAAAGTCAGATTTGCCCTTTTGACTTAAACTGCTGATGAAGGATTACTTCATCAGTAGTTCCCATTTCCTCTTTAGTAGTTTTAACAGCTGATGAGAAAATGTTTTTATAAATACTTTTATTCATAACTTCTGAAGGTTATTTTATCAGAAGTTACACACTTTTCAGAAAATTATCCCCATACTGATGTTTTGTTCATCAGTATTTCTCTCATTTTTAGAAGTTTTGTTTCAGACTTTTGTCTGTTTTGTAAGTGAAAAATGAAAAATTGCAGAATAATAAAATAAACACTTACAAATTTAGCATCCCAAGCATGGATACTAACTTCTGAAATGTTGATGTGTCAAGGGGTTTTGTGAAGATGTCAGCTATTTGATTAGCTGTTGCTACATGCTTCACCTCAATCTTGCCTTTTTCATAGCAATCTCTTATGAAATGGTACCTGATCTCAATATGTTTGGTTTTTGAGAACTGCACCGGATTTTGAATGATGCTAATGGCAGATTTGCTGTCTACAAACAAAGGTGTCTTGGTCTCTTTGATTCCATAATCAAGAAGTTGATATTGGAGCCATTGTATCTGTGATGTACAACTTGCAGCTGCAATGTATTCAGCTTCAGCAGTTGAAGTTGCAACAGATGTTTGCTTCTTTGATTGCCATGACACTAGACAGTTACCCAGGAATTGACAACCACCAGATGTTGACTTTCTTGTCATCTTACACCCTGCATAGTCACTATCTGAAAAAGCTGATAACTTGGTATTGCTTGAAGCAGGATACCAAATTCCAAGTGTTGGAGTTCCTTTCAGATATCTGAAAATTCTTTTGACTGCTATAAGGTGTGATTCCCTTGGTGCTGATTGATATCTAGCACAGAAACATGTTGAAAACATAATATCTCGTCTAGAAGCAGTTAAGTATAAAAGGGAACCTATCATGCATCTGTACATGGTTTGATCAACCTGTTTTCCTTGATCATCAGGTTCAACTTGTGTGATTGGTGTCATGGGAGTGGAACATGATTTACAGTCATTTAAAGAAAATTTGTTCAATAATTCTTTAACATATTTTGATTGATGTATAAAAGTTCCATTTGTTTGTTGCTTGATCTGCAGTCCTAGAAAGTACTGCAGTTCTCCCATGGTACTCATCTCAAATTTTGATTGCATGAGTTTCTTAAAATCATCACACAGTTTTGTGTTTGTTGAACCAAAAATGATATCATCAACATAAATTTGAACAAGTAAGACATGATTTCCAACATGTTTAATGAAAAGAGTTTTATCAATGGCACCTCTTGTAAAGTTATTTTTGAGTAAAAAGGTGGAGAGTGTATCATACCAGGCTCTTGGAGCCTGTTTGAGCCCATAAAGAGCTTTGTCTAGTCTGTACACCCACTCAGGATGAGAAGGATCCTCAAACCCAGGTGGCTGACAGACATACACCTCCTCTTTTATTTTTCCATACAAAAATGCACTTTTCACATCCATTTGATAAACTTTAATTTTGTTGGAAATGGCATAGGCCAGAAATAACCTGATGGCCTCAAGCCTTGCAACTGGAGAAAAGGTTTCATCATAGTCAATTCCCTCTTCCTGAGAGTACCCTTGAACTACCAGTCTTGCCTTGTTCTTAATTATTATACCAGCTTCATCTTGTTTGTTCCTGAAAACCCATCTTGTGCCAATTGGTTGCTTGTTTGGAGGTAAGGGACAGATTTCCCAGACCTGTTGCTTGTTGAACTGAAGCAGTTCATCTTGCATAGCTTGCACCCAATTATTGTCTTTGAGGGCTTCTTGGTACTTCTTTGGTTCCAACTGTGAGATAAAGGCTGAAAATAGGCAAAAGTTGGAGAGCTGGTTTCTGGTAAGAACACCTGAAGCTATATCACCCATGATTTGATCAAGTGGATGATCTCTGTGTTCAATCAGTTGTTGTAAAACCACTGACAGGTGTAGGTGGCTCTTGTTCTTCAAACAAACTACTGAGGTCTATAATATCTGGTTCAGCAGTTTTAGCTTCTTCAGTAGTTGCAGGTGCTGAAGCAGATGTTTGAGTTTGGCCTTCAGTATTTGTTTGATCAGAAGTTTGAGAAACTTCTGATGGTGTTGAAGTTGACTTAATGACTGTTTGAGGAGTCCATGGTGTAGGATCCTCATCTTCAAACCTTTGATCACCATAATAAGTAGGTTTGGAAGAGTAACAGTCTTTTCAGGTCCAAAGTGGAAGTTGTCAAGGTCAAAGAGTTCAGCAGGATGTGCTGGAATAAGAGTGTGTTTTGACTCATTGAACTTGACATTCAATGTTTCTTCTACAAACTGGTGTGAGAATTAAAAACCTTGTAGGCTTTTCTAGTTGAAGAGTAACCAAGAAAGTAACCTGAGTCAACTTTGGCAACAAACTTTGAAATAGATTCCTTTATGTTCAAGATGAAACATTGACACCCAAAAGCCCTGAAAAAGGAGATAAGGGGCTTCATGCCACGAAGAACTTCATAGGCAGTCTTGGAATGTCTCTTGACCACAAGAACTCTATTCTGAACATAACATGATGTGTTAACTGCTTCTGCCCAAAAGTACAAGGGCAGTCCAGAATCAGCTAACATTGTTCTTGCTCCTTCTATCAATGTTCTGTTCTTCCTTTCTACTACACCATTTTGTTCAGGAGTTCTGGGAACACTGTATTGTCTAATAATCCCTTTAGACAAACAGAATTCATCCAGAGTTTTGTTCCTGAACTCTGTCCCATTATCACTTCTAATGGTTTTGACAGATAGAGAATATTGTTTCTCTACTTGTAGAATGAAGAACTTGATGATTTCAGCAGCCTCGTCCTTGGAAAATAAGAAGAATACCCATGTGAATCTTGAGTAGTCATCAATGATGACTAAGCAGTACTTCTTTTTACCAAGGCTCATAATCTTGACAGGTCCAAATAAGTCCATATGGAGTAGTTGAAGACATGCAGTTGTTTTTGATTCTTCAATAGACTTATAGGAGGACTTATGTTGTTTTCCCTTTAAACAGGATACACAGTGTTCTTGACACTTGTATACTTTCAAAGGTAGACCTCTGACCAAGCCCATTTTTGTGACTTTATTTATGGTTTTAAAGTTCACATGGCCAAGTCTCCTGTGCCAGAGATCTGTTTCTGAAGTTGATGCCCTTAAGAAGAAACAAGCAGTGTTGTTCAATACTTTGTCTTTCTCAATGTCCACTGCATAGACATTGCCACATCTTTTGGCAATCAGCAAAGTATGATCTTCAATAATCTTCTCTATCAACTTCTGGCCTTCTGGTGAGATGATCTTGCATGCTGTCTTTGTGAAAAAGGAAGAATATCCTTTATCACACATTTGTGACACACTCAGCAAGTTGTATTCAAGGTTTTCCACCAGATTGACCTTGTCAAACTGTATTTTGCCAGAGGAGACATTGCCATGTCCTAGCACATATCCCTTAGCATTGTTCCCAAAGGATACAGATCCTTCTCTTTGGCTGATAAAGTTGTTTATCAGGTATCTGCATTCAGTCATGTGCATAGAGCCTCCACTATCAACATACCATATGTTGTTTAAGCCCCTGGAAACTCTCTGCACATAAAAGCAAATTAGTTAGGTTTAGGAACCCAAGCCTGTTTGGCTTTGGGTTTGCTCTTGAGAACAGTTACAGTTTGTTCTTGACCAGGTTGAGAAATCCATGTCTTTTTGGCAATGGATTTTTCATTAAGAACCATGGTGGTATCCTTTTCAGGACCACCATCAACCTTGGTCATCAGTAGTTGTACCATGTTCATTAGATTTTGTATCTCAGCAGTTTGTGAAACTGCTGATGATCCAGGTCTAACTACTGACAAAGAATTTTGAGAAAAGATTTTGGTTGAGATTTTATCTTTTTCTGAGAAAAGGTGTTTTCAGGTTGTTGTTTCTTGGGTTTAAAGATTCTTTCATAATCATTTCTGATTTGATTTCCCACAACCTGTTGTTTAAATTTTTGATTGAACTGAATTCCTTTTCTGTATCTACAAAATTCAGTTTTGTGGTTGAACATACCACAAATTTCACATTCTTTTGCCTTTTGTTTTTGATCTAAAGGCAAATTTCTGACATTTGTGAAGAGATTTTGCTCATCAGTAGTTTTCAGGGTCTCAACTCCTGATGTAGATGAAACTACTGATGGCTTGTTGTCAGATTTTGTTAATACTTCTGAAGTACTTTCTTTAAAAATGCCAGGATTTCTGTTTAGAAAGTTTTCATGGAAAGATGTGCATTCTTTCCCTTCAGAAGTTTCATTTGAAACAATTCTTCTCCCATCTTCAGTAGTTTTGGGAGAGAAATCTGTTGGTGTTTCAACATGATGGTATCCTATGCCAAACTTAACATTTGAAGCACTTTGTTTGTTTAGCAGTAATTGATACCCTTTACAAGATTCCACCCATTTTTCACATGTGATCCTGGTGTCAGCAAGCTCTTGTCTGACATCTCCCAGGTCATTTAGCATGATTTTGATTTGTGCTTGGGTTTCAATGGCTGAGTAAGTTAATTTAGAAACTTCTTTTGTTTTAGCACACAGTTTTCTTTCTAAATCACATTTTATCTGTGTGTATTTTCTTTCTAAATCATTGGCTTTACCTTGTAAGTGCACATTTGTCTCTCTTATGAGAGCAAAAGTTTCTTTGCAAGAATTTGAGCAAAGTTTTGTCAAAGATTCTTTTGATACCTGTGACAATGCAGATTTTGAAGTACAGCCTTCAAATGCCATTAAGGCAAAGTTCTTTCTGCCATTGTCTGGTTCTCCCCAGTTGATGTCAAACACTTTGTTGTCTGCATCAGGATTGCACTCTGTGGTGTCAAAAGGAAGACTGCTCCAGTCAACATACCCTGAGGTGAAAAGACTTTGTTGAGAGGGTTGTTGAGGCTGTGGAGGATGTTGAGCAGCTGGAAAGGGAGGGATTGATTGTTGGCTCTGCATCTGTTGAGCAGGCACTTGAACATATTGTACTTGTGGCATGTATTGCTGTTGAGGAGCTTGTGCCTGTACAAAATGAGCACTCCATTGAGTTCCATTATTCCTATTATAATTGGGGTTATAGTTATTTCCAGATTGTGATTTGTTAAAGCTAGAGCTTCTACACTCTCTAGCAAAGTGTCCCAACTTCTGACACTTGTGACATCTCAGTTTAGATTTGTCAAAACCAATTTTTGTATTACTGGTCAATCCTGGAAATTTCCTTCCTGACCTTTTATAAAACTTGTTAGTTTTAATGCTTAGCATGGCCAGTTGGTGTAATATGTCCATTTCTTCTAAGTCATCACTGCTAAAGTTTTTCAAATCATCCATGATAAAACATAGATTATCAGCAGTTTGACTTTGGTCATTATTGTCATAACCTGGGAAAGATCTTTCTGATGAGATCCCAGTGGTTATGTCAATATTGTCATAAGATCCATAGGAACAAGTTGGTGAATCTTGTCCTAAAAGTGCTGTACTACCTGGTAGGTAGTCATCAGCAGTTTTACCAGATGATTGTAATTTCTTCTTTTGATCAATTTCTCTCTCAAAAGTAAGTAATCTCCCATGTAGTTTTGTAAGAGTGAGGGAGCTAAAATCTGGTGAGGATCTTAAAACAATGGAGTATGTTTCCCATTTGTCTGGTAGAGACCTTAAAAATCTATGTAGCATAGACACTGTTGTATAGGTCTGACCATTTAACTTTAGCTCAGATATTAATGAGGAGAATCTTTCAAATTGTTGAGTCAAAGTTTCCCCATTAATATGAGCAAATGTTTCATATTGTTGAGCTAAAATCTCTCTGGTGTTGGCAATCACCTCTTCAGTTCCTCCAAACTGTTCTTTAAGACAATCCCAGAGTTCTTTGGCACTTTCACAATGTAAAAGGCCAGAGTATATCTCCTTTGGGAGAGCCATTGCCAACATAGAGAATGCTTTTGCATCTAGCTCAAGTTTTAGGAAATCATCATCTGTATATTCTTTAGGGTCCTTAGGGACCTTAACATTAGTTTCAAGATTAACATTTACTGGTTTGTGAGGACCATATATCACAGATCTCCAACAACCTGTGTTGGTTTGTGACAAGGTATGTGCCATTCTCTTTTGCCATATGTTGTACTCATTTCTCACAAGCATGGCAGGTTTAGTGGCAGAACCAGTATTATGTGGATCCATTTTAAAGAGTATAGATTTGTCAGATGACTCTTTTAAGTGATGGATATTGATAAAAAGTGAACTTTTGATCTTTTTATTGAATATCAATAAGAGCTTTGTGTCTGATTCTCAATTTGTTAGATTGATATATGATCAGATAAACCAATGCTCTGATACCAATTGTTGGATCAGTTTGCTCTTTTTGCTAAGTAAGAACTTGCTATCTTGACACTTAAGTGTTTAGCAAGTCCTTGTAAATCAGATTATAAGCACAGCGGAATGTATAAGTTAAAGCAACACTTTTTATACTAAGGAAGAGTTATTACTCCCCCTTGATGATTGATACTAATAAATGACAAGTATTTATTATGAATCTAAGCAGTAAATGAGAATTAGATACTTAGATAGATTCACAATAAATACAGAAATGGAATAGAACAGTGATAGTGCTTGAAGGATTTTTTCTATTAAAATCAATGTCTAAAACAGGAGGTTGAAGCCTCCTATTTATAGACGTTTACATACATGTATCTTGCCTAAAAAGCAAGTACAGAAACAACAGAAACAAGTTGCACAAGTTGCAACATTGAATCAAACAAATACAGCTAAAAGTAATAATAAACAATAAACTACTGATGCAAAAGGCGGTGGAAAATATCTGATGCAAAGTGCTGATGAATGACAAACTACTGATGAGTAGTTTGTCTTCAGTACTTCTGAAGTGAACTTGTCTGGTTTGGACTTCAGAACTTCTGATGACGTTTCTTCTTCAGCACTTCTCATATCTTCTCTTCAGCAGTTTCTTGTCTTCTCTTCAGTACTTCTATACTTAGCCAAAATGACAGAAGTGAATTAGACTAAGGTTTCCAAAAGTGGTTTCACCAATCCTCTTTGTCCTAACACTGGTGTACAGGAGAAGAGGAAAAACATTCATGAGTGAAAAAGGATGAGATGCAAAAGAAAAACATAAATTAGGGTTTTCAAAAAGCAAAAACAAATGTGATGAGAAAGAATGAATGTAATAAACTAAACTTAGATGGAAGGAAGATGACGGTCGTTGTGGAGAGGTGTTTGGTGGAGACACGGCGGAGAAGATAAAGAATGGTGGAAAGAAACCGGTGAAAAGGAGAGAGAGAAGATGAAGAGTGATAATGTGAGAGTGTGCTTTAGAGTTTTGAATTTTGAAATGAAAAAGAGATAGGGAAATGTGATGGTTCGGGTATAACCCGAAAAGATCCAAATCAACCACAAAGTGACATAGTAGCATATTGAATGTGGTGCTGCCACGTATGCAACACACTTCCCCAAATGCCCTCTACGCTCTTTAACCTTATTGCTTTATTATATATAGAGATGATTTTTCGGTTCCCAATAAACCTCCATCATGCCCCACCCCCTGTGGTATGGTGGTAAAGGTGTTAGGATTTTAAAGGGAGGTTATGAGTTCAAGCCTCATAAGAGGCAAAAAAGGGGTGTAATAAAAATAAGAGGCAAATAAAGGGTGTAATAAAAGAGTGTTAAAAATGGGAGATCGAGGGAATTAGCCGTTAAAAAAAATAAACCTCCCTCATACTTAATATTATATAACAACTTTTTATATTCGGTTTTTTAGCCATAAGTTATTGTTCTTTTTTTTTAACCAAAACTTTTAAAGTTGTTCATTTAATAAAACAAACTTGCTATGAGTTTTTGAAAAACGCAATCTTTGGTAGTTAATTACTGAGCTGATGGGGAGATCTCAAGGGCAGTGGGTGGTTGCAGGTGATTTTAATGTTGTAAGGCATGAAGAAGAGCGGAGGAATTTGGTATTCAATGCTGGTGCGGCTAGATACTTGAATGATTTCCTAGAAGAAACGGGATTGTTTTGAGTATACTCTAAAAGTTAAAAAGTTCACTTTTCATTCTCGTAATAAATTGAGTCGTATAGATAGAATTTTTGTTTATGGAGGATTCTTGAATCAATGGCTAGAGGCTACTTATCAGGCATTACCTAGAGATTATTCAGATCATAGTTGATACGTGCCATGCCTTGTCAGCACATGACTCCACGTTCACCATGATGTGTTTAGCAGTTCTTTCATTTACTTCCACTAGTTTTACATTATGTCCATGTATTCCTTTTATATTAGTTTCTTATTAGTAAGCCTATATAAACGCCATGAGTTTATGAATGAAGGTGTGCAGAAAATTGAATCAAATTTAGTCTTGTTCCTCACCTTTGTTTCTTCGAGCCTAACCCACTCTACGGGTATCTATCGGGAGATTAGCCATCTCGAATCGGCTTATAACAATAGTCCTCTAATTTTTATTGTGGGGTCAAAGAACTTTGGTCCAAAACCGTTTCGTTTCTTTAATTCAGGGTTAGATCGTGAGGATTTTGAGGAAGATATATGGACCGAATGGTATTCGTTTGATGATAAAGTTCAAGAAGTTGAGATCAGTTATCATGGAAGGAGGATAATAGAAAAAAAGAGTTTGAAGAGGAAAATTTATTAAAGATGGAGATTGAAAATATTGAGCATTCCTTAAAAGGTGGAGATCTCTCTAAAGAAGAAAATTGGGCGTGGATTACGAGTAAGACACGATTGGTCGAGATTGATGCGCTTCTAAACAAAAAGATTTTAGTTCAAAGGTCGAAAAATAAATGGGCGGAATTAGGGGATGATAATTATAATATTTTCATGGGATGATCAACAAAAGGAGAGTGTCTAATAATATTCTTGGAATCATGAGGAATGGTGTGTGGGTTTCGAAACCGTTCAAAGTTAAACAAGAGGTTTTTCCGTTTTTAAAGTGAGATTTGAAGAAAAATTGAAGACCAGGCCTCGGTTGAATTGTTTTAGTTTAAAAACGGTTGCTCAGGCGGATCAAGAAATGTTAATGGCTCCTTTTACCATAGGGGAAATCAAGAAAGCGATGTTTGGATGCGGGGATGATAAAGCTCCGAGGCTGGATGATTTCAATTTTTGATTCATAAATTTTTTTTGGAGTTTCATAAAGACTTTTTTTGGATATAATGAAAGATTTTTATGAGCAAGGAACGATTGCAAAAGGGGTTAGGGTATCTTTTATTACTTTTATTCCTAAGAGTAATGACCCGGTGGGATTGGGGGAGTACAGATCAATTAACTTGATTGGTGTTATAAGTAAAGTTATTTCGAAGATATATGCTAATCGTTTGCGAGTTGCGACTTGTCATGGGAAGTATTACATCAAAGAACAAGTCGGCGTTTCTTAGTGCTAGATGTATTTTGCATGGTCCCTTGATTATTAACGTGATCATGGAATGGACGAAGAAATATGAAAAAAAAGATTTTTTTTTTTTTTGCTGAAATATGATATTGTGAATTCGGATTTTTTGATTGAAGTTAAAAGACAGATGTGATTCTCGACTCGTTTGTGTAGATGGATACGGAGCATATTGGAGTCAGCTACCTCTTCCGTGTTGGTAAATGGTTCCCCTATAGTTATGTTTAATTGTTCTAAAGGGATTCAGCAAGGAGGTTCTATTTCTCCTTTTTTTGTTCATCTTAGTAATGGAAGCATTCTCTGGAATGGTGAATAAGGCGTCTGCTTTGACTCTATTTAATGGTATTAAGTTACCAAATGGTGGACATAATGTGTCACATCTCCTATATGACGATGATGCGTTAGTAATAGGAGAATGGTCAAGTAGAAATGCCAAAACGGTGAAAAGGTTGTTGCGGGTTTTTCACATATTTTCTGGATTGAAACTTAATTTTCGTAAATCAAATCTTTTTGGGTTGGGAGTTCATGCTCAAGAGACAGAGAGTATGGCAAATTATATTTCTTGTAAAGTAGGTTTGGTGCCGTTTGTATATTTGGGGATTGAAGTGGGTGCAAATATGAACAGAATTCAAAACAGGGAACCGATGATGGAAGTGTTTGGTAAACGGTTATCAAAGTGGAAGGTGTCTAGTCTTTCGATGAGAGGTCGGGTAACTTTGATCAAATCGGTTTTAGAAATTTTACCTACGTATTATTTCTCCTATAAAGTCATTAATAATCTGGAGGTGCTTATCAAAAACATTTTGTGGAGCAGTGTAGATGAAAAGGAGAAGATTCATTGGGTGGCGTGTGAAAAAGTGACTTGTCCTAAGAATAAAGGTGGATCGGATTTATCTCGCTTAGACTGGTGTAACAATTCGTTATTAGCTAAATGGATATGGCTATTTTAGGAAGATAAAAATGTTTTATGGAAGATCATTATAGAAGCACTCCATGGTGGGAACCAGCTGGGAAGCTTTACAATTTAATAGTCGCATATCAAGTAATTGGAATACTCTTGTTAGATTTTATTGAAAATAGAAAATTGGAGGCCGAACCATCGGTGAAAGAATTAAGGGTGTTACAGGGAACAGGAAAGATGTTTGATTTAGGTTTAAACCTTGGATGGGTGGTGAACCATTGAAACAGATGTTCCCTCATCTCTTTTGTTTGGAATGGGAAAAAGGTGTTTGGTCCATGAGAGGATACAAAAGAACAACGAGATCAGAAATTATCCGTGGAATTGGAAATCTATGCTGACATCCAAGGAACAGTTGTGACAGTTGGGTGAGTGTCTCACTTTACTAGAACAGGTACGTTTACGATCATCTAAAGACTCGCGGAGATGAATGGGGTATAAAGCGGAGTTATTTTCTGTGGCTTTTGTTAAAAATCTTATTATACAAAGTTTAAGTGTAGCAAATGGATTCCTAAATAATGTAACATTTTTATGTGGGGGGGGGGGGGGCGTTTTGGATAGGCTTCCAACGAGAGACACCCTAAGAAGAAGGAATACAACAACAACAACAACAACAACAACAACAACAACAACAACAACAACAACAACAACAACAACAACAACAACAACCATACCCAGTAAGTCCCACAAATAGAAATACTATTGGTAGGGTCTGGGGAGGGTGGGATGTAGGCAAACTTTACCCCCCATCCCTAGGGATAGAGAGGCTGCTTCCATAAGAGACCCTGACTCCAAACACGATGAACTGGATATATATAAAATAAACTACCAAGTACCAACAATCAAGTAAGTAGTGAAAAAGAAACGCGACAGACAAAGGAACATGTATATGCAGGTACACAACATATATGCAGGCATGATTACCAACACAAACCAAGTCCAACGTGAAAATGTGCAGCCCCTAAGAATCCTTAGCCTTAATTCTATGTCTCCATGAACTCCTATCCTGGACCATGTCCTCAGAGAGGTGCAACTCTATCAAATCCTGTTCAATGCGCTTATCCCAAGTCAACTTGGGTCTACCTCTACTCCTCCTACCCTAAACAGTCAGCGCTTCCACTACTCTAACTGGCGCTGACGTCTGCCTCCTCCTAACATGCCCAAACCATCTCAATCTCCCTTCCTTTATCTTCTCTGAAATACTAGCCAACCCTAACCTTTCCCTAACTGTCACACCCCAACCGATGGCGGAATACATCAGGCGAGACTTGGGATAGATTGTTCAAAGACTTCATGACACTAGAATTCGTGATAATATAATTTAAGGATAAAATTTCATTCATAGCATAATCATTGTCTAAAACGATAACATAATACAAATTGTTTCATGAAAAGAAAAATAGAACATCAAAATATAGAACTTAAACTAGCGTGAGTTTCTAGTCCAATCTTAAGTAGTTTTTCTTGAAAATCCTGCATTAAACATTTCCTGCAATATGTATAAAATATCCGTCAACACATAAAGCATTGGTGAGCATACTAGTTTTGAGTCTAAGTACATAGTATAAGAAAGTCTACTCGAATCATCATGTTATAGGCATATGCACGTAGAACCATACAAACGGCAACAACACTCGATAACACAAAAGACTTATACTTATCATGACCCATAAAGGGGGCGGCGTATCAACCTATAGCGCTATACATGTAAGGTGGGTTGTTGGCTAATCGTACATTTGTATGTAAGACTTAGAATTCTAGCATGGCATAGCATATAAGCATTTAGATTGAGCATAATAGTTTTAAGAGTATGAAATCGTTTAAGTTTTGATAGCGATACATGTTGAGCCCCAAAGAATAAGGAATAAAAGGGGGACAAGTATGAACTCACCTTTGGGTGTGTTTGATAGAGTTCCAAAAAGGTAAGTCTTGGTAGGTTTAGCTTTAGCCTTGGTTATCTAGAATTAAAGAATAAAGGGTCTTAGGTTCGGGTTTAGATTATAGATTCACGAGAGTCATGCAAGCCTTTTAGGCAAACCAAGCACAAATTTCCTTTAGGGCAATCCGGATGGTCATGAGATTAAGTTAGACCAAGCACAAAACCATCATAGATGATTCGGATGGTATAAAGTTAGGAATGTGAATCCATTTGATAGGTTCATGTCATAACCACTTCGCTTATGGAATAAACGTGGGTTTTGGACACGGGATTTCCCCTTTCTAGTGTGGATAAATCCGTAGCACAAGAAGGGTCAAGAGTGTTGGTAAGGTAGGGTGTAACCACAAACCTTCCAAAGATTAATAATAAACTAGTAAGATAGAAACTTGAAAGTATATGTTTATATTATAGTATAATTCAGAAAACAACAACCTTTGGAACCTCTTTTAGGTGCTCTACCCTTATCACACTTATGTGGATAAATATGGGGAAGATCCTAGAGGTTTCTCCAAGGGGTTAGAAGAAGAAAAGAAGTGAAGAAAGAATAATAAAGTTGGAGTTTATGAGAAAACTCACTTAGAAATGGACTTCCACACTTGGGATTTCTTTGAAGAATTGGGAGGTTTAGAGAGGATTTAGGAATGAGCAAGTGTTAGAATGGGTAGTAGTGATGTATTTATAGTTGGGGTGAAGGGGTTGGGTATTTAATGAATTAATTAGGGTGGTTAGAAGTGAATTAAGTGGTAAATATATATTTAAAAGAAAAAAAAATAATAATACTCATAAAAAAAAACGTACGGAAGTTTGGAAATATTTGAATGTTCTTGTTATTTTTTTTTTCAAAATAAATCCATTCACGTTTTTTTTTAGTATTGTTAAATATTATATATATATATATATATATATGTTTTATTAGTAATAAGTATATATTAAGATCTTAACTAAATAAGTTTCTTGTTATAACGCCTAAATTCAATAGGGAAAATTATAATGGCGACTCGTCATGAATGGGTAGGAGTAACATACAAGAAGCGAACAAGGCGAACTTGGAATTTGTTTAGTATAGGATTTAAAATATATGCAAAACTAAAAGTCACGCGATGTTATATAAAGTTTGCGTCATATAGAATTTGTAGAATAAATGAAATAGATTAAGATTAAATGCAATTGACAAAATACTTTTCCATTGATCATAAGCTCGAGATTACAAGGGTGTAAAAATGACAAGATAAAAGAATACAAGGACTAGAATGGAAAATACGAAAAATACGAATGTTACAGTCTCCCCTACTCTAGCAAATTTCGTCTCGAAATTTATTCAAGTGGGTTGACTGAAAAGATGTGGGTACTTTTTCTTCATTTGCTCTTCATGTTCCGAAGTGAATTCGGGTCCATTCTTCGATTCCCAACGAACTTTAACTAGCGGAATACGTTTTCGTTTGAGTTGTTTGACTTCACGATCCGTTATCTCCACTGGCTTTTCGACGAAATGCATAGTCTCGTCAATTCGTACGTCATCAAGAGGAATGTGTATGTTCCCTTCGGCTAGGCACTTCTTCAAATTTGAAAAATGAAAGGTGGGATGGACATTGTTGAGTTCTTGGGGTAACTCGAGCTTGTAAGCCACTTTCCCGATTCGTTCAATGATCTTAAATGGTCCAACATACCGTGGAGCTAACTTTCCTTTCTTTCCAAATCTGACTACCCCTTTCCAAGGAGACACCTTAAGGAGTACTTGATCACCAACATTGAATTCAAGGGGTTTTCGCCGCTTGTCAACATAGCTTTTCTGACGGCTTTGAGCAGCTAAGAGATTATCACGAATCTGAATGATTTTGTTGGTCGTTTCTTGGATGATTTCAGGACCAGTGATTTGTGCTTCACCAATCTCGTGCCAACATATAGGAGAACGACACTTTCGGCCATAGAGAGCTTCGAACGGAGCCATTTGGATGCTGGTATGGTAACTGTTATTGTAAGAGAATTCGACCAATGGTAGATGAGCATCCCAGTTTCCACCAAAGTCGATTACACAAGATCGAAGCATATCCTCAAGAGTTTGGATCGTACGTTCAGTTTGACCATCAGATTGAGGATGAAAAGCTGTACTAAGATTAAGCTATGTTCCCATGGCAGCCTGAAATGTTACCCAAAGATGGGAGGTGAATCGACCATCACAGTCTGAGATGATATCAAGAGGAATACCATGACGACAAATGATTTCCTTGGTGTAGATATGGGATAACTTCTCAACTTTGTAATCTTCACGAATGGGAAGGAAGTGAGTTGACTTGGTTAAACGATCAATGATTACCTAAATACTATCATGACCAGATGATGTTCGAGGAAGCTTGGTAATGAAATCCATAGCAATGCTTTCCCATTTCCACATGGGGACTTCGGGCTGTTCAAGCAAACCCAACGGTCGTTGGTGCTCGGATTTTACTTTGGAGCAAGTGAGACATTTGGACACAAAGAGAGCAATGTCCTTTTTCATACCGGGCCACCAATAATTGCGACGGAGATCTTGATACATTTTATCCACACCGGGATGAATAGAGTATCGGGATTTATGCGCTTCATTCATTATAAGAGTACGAAGGTCATTACGACTGGGAACCCAAATACGATCAAGATAATAAAGAATCACATCTGCCTTAGATTCCAAGTGTAACTTGGCACCACAAGACATTTCTTCATATAGAGTATTTTCATTGACCGATGTATGCTGAGCGTCTCGAATACGATTGAAGAGATCATTTTGGAATTGGGAGCTACGAAGACAGTCGATTTCTCGGATGTTGCGTAGAACTGCATGACTTTTTTTGACTAAGATCATCGGCTACTACATTCGCTTTACCAAGATGAGAGCGAATTTCGCAGTCGTAGTCGTTTAACAATTCAACCCATCGTCATTGTCGCATGTTAAGATCTTTTTGATTAAAAATGTGTTGGAGGCTTTTGTGGTCGGTAAAAACAACACATTTCGTACCATAGAGGTAATGTCTCCAAATTTTTAAGGCAAAAACCACGGCACCAAGTTCGAGATCGTGAGTGGTGTAGTTCTTCTCGTGGATTTTGAGTTGCCATGATGCATAGGCGATGACTTTGCCTCGTTGCATAAGAACGCAACCAAGACCTTGATTCGATGCATCACGAAATCATCATTCCCCTCGGGAAGAGGTAGAATAGGAGCATCACAAAGCATGTCCTTGAGGGTTTGAAAGGCTTCTTCTTGTTTAGGACCCCAAATGAAAGGTTGGGATTTTTGAGTCAAAGTGGTGAGAGGTGTAGCAACTTTGGAAAAGTTGGTGATGAACCGACGGTAGTAACCTGCCAATCCTAGAAAAGAACGAACTTCGGTAGGAGATTTTGGTGCAATCCAATTTTTAACGGCTTCAATTTTGGCAGGATCAACATGAATACCCCTATCGTTCACAATATGCCCAAGGAATTGAACTTCTTTTAACCAAAATTCACATTTAGAGAACTTGGCATAAAGTCGTTCGGCACGTAGGAGTTCTAGAATCAAACGGAGATGTCGTTTATGGTCGTCTTCGGATTTGGAATAGATCAAGATGTCATCAATGAACACAATCACAAAACGATCCAAATAAGGTTTACACACTCGATTCATTAGATCCATGAACACTGCAGGTGCCTTGGTTAAACCGAAAGGCATCACCATGAACTCGTAGTGACCATATCTTGTGCGAAAAGCGGTTTTTGGAATATCTTCTTCGTGGATTTGAAGTTGATGGTATCCCGAACGAAGATCGATTTTTGAGAAACAAGTAGCTCCTTGGAGCTGGTCAAATAGATCATCAATGCGTGGAAGAGGATATCGGTTCTTGACAGTAAGCTTGTTAAGCTCACGATAAACAAAACAGGAGCACCCCATGGAGAAGTACTCGGGCATATGAAACCTTTTTCGAGCAGTTCTTGGAGTTGACTAGCAAGTTCTTGCATCTCGGAAGGTGCAAGACGATATGGCGCTTTTGCAATAGGTGTAGCACGGGTATGAGGTCATTACGAAATTCAACGGAACGAGCAGGAGGAAGACCGGGTAGATCTTCGGGAAAGACCTCGGGAAAGTCACAAACGACAGGTATGTCTTTTATGCCTTTTTCTTTGTCTTTGGTTGTTACCACATGAGCCAAGAATGCAGCATATTCCTTACGGAGATACTTTCGAGCTTTGGTACAAGACATGAGCTTGAGTCCTTTGGAGGCTTTTTCACCGTAGATTTGTAAAGTGTCACCGCTAGGAAGCGGTATACGGATAAATTTTTCGAAACAAACAACTTCAGCATGATGCTTTGCAAGCCAATCCATGCCTACTATGATGTCAAAACTTCCCAATTGCATAGGATTTAGATCTATGGAGAAATCATGGTCATTAAGATTCAAGGTGCAGTTTTTGATGATGAAATCAATAGAGATGGGTTCACCATTTGTGACTTCAACGGTGAAAGGTTCCGATAATTTAGATCGTGCACAAGCAAGTAAAGGTTCAAATTCTAGAGACACAAAACTCTTATCCGCACCAGTATCAAAGAGTATAGAAGCATAAGATCCATTAACAAGGAACGTACCGTTCATAACATCATTTTCAGTTTGAGCTTGGGCCGCATTGAGGTTGAAAGCGCGACCCCTTGGTGGTTGATTTTGAGCCGGAGCTTGAACTTGAGCTTGGTTGTTGCGGGTACATTGAGGGGCAAAATGGCTAGGATCACCACACCTAAAACACGCACGACCATTGCCAATGGCTAGAGGAGGTTGGTTAGCGGCTCGGAGTTGGTTGGCAACTTGAGGTTGGTTGTTTTGGGTTCTAGGGGCAACCTTGCAGTTTTGGACAAGGTTTCCATAGTGGTTACAATTGCTGCATAGACGACAAGCTGAATTAGTTGGGTGGTGAAAAGGGCATATGGCACATTTTGGGTGTACTCCGGTATAAGGTTTCTTGGCAGGCACTTGGTTAAGAGGAGTTGGAGCTTTGGCTTCGGTGGATGGAATGGTAACGGCATAGTTTTGGTTTCGGGATTTGCGTTTGCGGTTATTGCTATGGGTTGATGGGTTTTTGGCTTCCTTTGGTTTGTCGGTGGGAATGGTGGTGGTTTGATTGATGGTTTTGGTGGTGTTTAGGATAGTTAAGGTTCCATCTTTCACTTGGTTATCCGAGATTTTGGAAGCTAAACGAATAGCTTTTTCTAGGGTGGTGGGTTCGGCTCCTTCAACGATATCACGAACACTCGTTGGCAGGCCTTTGAGATACTTAGCTATGATTCTCTTAGTGGTGTTGAATTGGTGAGGTACAAGGACAAGGAGTTGCTTGAAACGATTGGTATAGGTTGGGTTATCACCACTGTTTTGCTTGAGTTTCCAAAACTCTTCTTCAAGTCGCTCAATCTCTTGAGCGGGGCAGAACTCCTCAATCATGAGTTGCTTGAGTTCCTCCCACGGTAGAGCTAAAGCGACTTCGTTTCCACGGGTGACTCTCTCACTTTTCCACCACTTGAGTGCCCTTCATTTGAAGACACTAGTGGCGTGACGAGTGCGGAGATCGTCAGGGCATTCGCTATTGATGAAGATTAGCTCGATGTGGTCGAACCATTCGAGCATAGCAGTAGCACCATCGTTTCCCGTGAACGAGTCGGGTCGATGTAGGTTAAATTTCTTAAAGGTGAAGGAGGTAGTTTTGGAGGATTCGGCTTTTGAGTCAACAGAACCATGCGGGCTTGCGGAGGCTTGGATTTTGCTAACTACCTCTGGTATAACCTTGGCCATTTGCTTGGCCATGAAAGAGAGCATTTTCTTGTTGGTGCTTTGTTTTGAGCTTCTTCGGTTAGACATGGAAGACATCTAAAGGATAAACAAAAGGTTTATGAGCTTTGATCAATGGTTTATTTGTATAAAGTTTGCATTTTGTCTTTGTTTTTAGAAATAAATTAAGCGTAACAAGCACATAGTGTCAAATAGTTCAAGTAGCATGTAGTTTCACATTGTTTATAAAGCATAACATATAAGTATAAGCAAGTATAGTGCATTTAGACAATATAAAGGAGCTTTGATTAGTGTTGGTTTGCGATTATTAGTATTGTTTGGAGGTTGCTAGAGTACTTGAGATGCGAGTCTTGAGAGCCTTTGCTAGTGGTAAAAAAATCGAATATATGTAGTGAAAACATAGCATGAAAACAACATTGAAAATAATATTAACATAAAATGAGGGGCTTGTTTTAAGCAAGCCATTGGAGTGTCCCAGAACGGAACTAAGACTAACCAAGGTGGTTCGAATTTACCTTTGAGTTTGAAAACATGCTTTGGCCTAATAGGTGGAAATACTCTCGCCGAACTTGCGGTTAACGGTATTCACCCTTCCAGTTACTACATGTTTCTTGTCATTAGTAAATTTGAGACTTTGGCGAGATTTTAAAAAAATATCAAGGATTGAAACTAGTCGCTAAGTTGCGGATTTCACTCCTATCTTAGCGAGGTCGTTTATTTGAGTGTGGTTTGTACACTTTGTCCAACGTGATAAGAAAATTAATTCTAACCTTCGATTGGTAAGTGTCTACTAGAACGAGAATTGTGAAATTTCCACCAAGGTGAGGATATCACTCCTATCTTGGTGTAGTTTCAAAAACACAAAGGATTTATGCGGATTGAAAGTTATCACCAAAGTGAGGGTTTCACGCCTATTTTGGTGATTTTCTTTCGTTTGTGGTATACGAGATTCTTCGAGTGTAGAATAATCCACCAACTAGGAAGGTAAATTTTAAAGACCAAAAGAATAAAGTAGGAGCAAGATAGGGAGAACAAGTATATTAAGCATGACAAAAGGAATGGTCAAAAGGTTCTTAACTATAGTCTAGGTCAAACATGGCAATTTTTCCTAGATCCCTATAGTCATGGCTCCGATACCAATCTGTCACACCCCAACCGATGGCGGAATACATCGGGACGAGACTTGGGATAGATTGTTCAAAGACTTCATGACACTAGAATTCGTGATAATATAATTTAAGGATAAAATTTCATTTATAGCATAATCATTGTCTAAAAATATAACATAATACAAATTGTTTCATGAAAAGAAAAATAGAACATCAAAATATAGAACTTAAACTAGCGTGAGTTTCTAGTCCAATCTTAAGTAGTTTTTCTTGAAAATCCTGCATTAAACATTTCCTGCAAAATGTATTAAATATCCATCAACACATAAAGCATTGGTGAGCATACTAGTTTTGAGTCTAAGTACATAGTATAAGAAAGTCTACTCCAATCATCATGTTATAGGCATATGCACGTAGAACCATACAAACGGCAACAACACTCGATAACACAAAAGACTTATACTTATCATGACCCATAAAGGGGGCGGCGTGTCAACCTATAGCGCTATACATGTAAGGTGGGTTGTTGGCTAATCGTACATTTGTATGTAAGACTTAGAATTCTAGCATGGCATAGCATATAAGCATTTAGATTGAGCATAATAGTTTTAAGAGTATGAAATCGTTTAAGTTTTGATAGCGATACATGTTGAGCCCCAAGGAATAAGGAATAAAAGGGGACAAGTATGAACTCACCTTTAGGTGCGTTTGATAGAGTTCCAAAAAGGTAAGTCTTGGTAGGTTTAGCTTTAGCCTTGGTTATCTAGAATTAAAGAATAAATGGTCTTAGGTTCGGGTTTAGATTATAGATTCACGAGAGTCATGCAAGCCTTTTAGGCAAACCAAGCACAAATTGCCTTTAGGGCAATCCGGATGGTCATGAGATTAAGTTAGACCAAGCACAAAACCATCATAGATGATTCGGATGGTATAAAGTTAGGAATGTGAATCCATTTGATAGGTTCATGTCATAACCACTTCGCTTATGGAATAAACGTGGGTTTTGGACACGAGATTTCCCATTTCTAGTGTGGATAAATCAGTAGCACAAGAAGGGTCAAGAGTGTTGGTAAGGTAGGGTGTAACCACAAACCTTCCAAAGATTAATAATAAACTAGTAATATAGAAACTTGAAAGTATATGTTTATATTATAGTATAATTCAGAAAACAACCACCTTTGGAACCTCTTTTAGGTGCTCTACCCTTATCACACTTATGTGGATAAATATGGGGAAGATCCTAGAGGTTTCTCCAAGGGGTTAGAAGAAGAAAAGAAGTGAAGAAAGAATAATAAAGTTGGAGTTTATGAGAAAACTCACTTAGAAATGGACTTCCACACTTGGGATTTCTTTGAAGAATTGGGAGGTTTAGAGAGGATTTAGGAATGAGCAAGTGTTAGAATGGGTAGGAGTGATGTATTTATAGTTGGGGTGAAGGGGTTGGGTATTTAATGAATTAATTAGGGTGGTTAGAAGTGAATTAAGTGGTAAATATATATTTAAAAGAAAAAAAAATAATAATACTCATAAAAAAAACGTACGGAAGTTTGGAAATATTTGAATGTTCTTGTTATTTTTTTTTTCAAAATAAATCCATTCACGTTTTTTTTAGTATTGTTAAATATTATATATATATATGTTTTATTAATAATAAGCATATATTAAGATCTTAACTAAATAAGTTTCTTGCTATAACGCCTAAATTCAATAGGGTAAATTATAATGGCGACTCGTCATGAATGGGTAGAAGTAACATACAAGAAGCAAACAAGGCGAACTTGGAATTTGTTTAGTATAGGATTTAGAATATATGCAAAACTAAAAGTCACACGATGTTATATAAAGTTTGCGTCATATAGAATTTATAGAATAAATGAAATAGATTAAGACTAAATGCAATTGACAAAATACTTTTCCATTGATCATAAGCTCGAGATTACAAGGGTGTAAAAATGACAAGATAAAAGAATACAAGGACTAGAATGGAAAATACGAAAAATACGAATGTTATACTAACAAGCTCATTTCTTATACGGTCTAGCCTTGTGTACCCACACATCCACCTAAGCATCCTCATTTATGCTACATCCATCTTGCGAGCTTGAGTCTTCTTGATGGCCGAACACTCTGTCCCATACAACAAAGCTGGTCTGACTGCAACTCTATAAAATTTACCCTTTAGTTTAGTTGGGAACCTCCTGTCACACAAAACCCCAGAGGCTGCTTTCCATCTACGCCAGCCGGCCTAGATACGGTGGGCTACATCTCTATCTATCTCCCCCATCATTTTGAACAAATGATCCTAGATATTTGAAACTCGTTGTCTTCGGGACCGCTTGGCCATCGATGGTGATCTACGTGTCACTTACGTCACATGCATCACTGAAACCATAGTAAAGGTACTCTGTCTTCGAACGACAAATCCTTAACCCCTTGCTCTCTAAAGATGCTCTCCACAGAAGAAGTAATATAAATGTGGGTGATATGGCCCGTATTTTTCGCAGGGACTTGGAGGAAACAATTGATCATGTGTTTATCGACTATCTAGTAGTGGTGTATGTGTGGCAAGCGATGTCCAATTGGTGTAAAATTTTGCATATTTATGCATTCTCTATTAAGGATTCATTGGAGATTCATCATCATGCGAGAGTGTGAAGACTAATAGGGAAGGTTATGCACCGGTTTATTATTATTACATGTTGGAGATTGTGGAAGGTGAGAAATAAATGGATTTTTTTCTCACAAAGTATGTACAACTGCGGAGATTATTACGAATGTGAAGTCATTCAGCTTTCTTTGGTTTAAGAATAGGAGTAATTGTAAGAATGTAGATTGGGATAAGTGGTTAGTTTTAATCTCATGTAAGTGGCTTGTCATTTTTCTCCATCATCCTGTTTCTTCTCCAGACAAGATTTGTGTTTTGGTTTTTGGTGGTTAATTAAGTAATTTAAAAAAAAAGCCATGACTTTTTTCTAACTTAGCTTGTGATAGATCCATCCACTCAATCATACCGCCATTCAAGTTTTTGAACTCATGATTATGATAATGAATATATTTAAACCGACTTTATTTGTAATCTCAATCTGTCAACATGGCGTTCATAATCCAGTTTTTCATGCGAATGAAACTATAATTGGATCTGTTGGAGTTTTGAGGCTTTATTACATATGAGGAAACAGTTACAAGCTAATGGCTATAAGTCCAAATGGCGTGGGCTTTCCCATTTTATTTATATCATATTATGGATGAAGCATAAACGAACATCATATGTCTTGAAGCACTTACAAAGTTCAAAGGAAAGAAACATGATTATGTGTGTGCGTGTGTGTATATATATTGATGATTTAACATCTATCTTTTTTATCACATATGGAAGCTGATAGAGCAATCAAAGATAATAATCAAGAGAGAAATACTTTAATCGGATGAATCTTATTGATGATAACCAAGCCTTTAAATAGGCATACATGCATAACGTAAACTAGAGACTAAATCAACATGAAACAAACAATACTGAAATAAAGGAAAACAACTGAAAATCAGGAACAACTTGACGACTTGATTCATCCATGCACACGTACACCATTTGAACTCGAACGGCTATAAGATTGAATTATTTCCAATACCATCCTTTAATTCAATGCTCCTAACTCCCAAAACTTCCCTTAAATAGCAAAACTGATCTGGTCCAAGAGGCTATGTTAACAAATCTGCAACTTGTTCTTGTGTCTTACGAGCCTTCAATTCAGTCTGCTTAGTATCAACCAAACTCTTTATATAATGAAACTTTATATATATATTCTTGCTTCGGCTATGTAGTGCAGCATTCTTTGACGGGAAAATAGCAGATACATTGTCACAATAAATTTCAGTTGGTTGATCCTGCTTGAATCCCAGTTCACTAAGCAATTGTCTCATCCACACTGCCTGACATGCTACACCATTAGCTGAGATGTACTCAGCTTCTGTTGATGACAAGGCCACAACCTTTTATTTCTTTGAGCTCCAAGACACCACACTACTGCCAACAGAGAACACATAAGCTGATATACTCTTTCTATCATCAAATGAGGCTGCCCAATCACTAACTGAATACCCAATCAGCTTCACATTAACACCATTTTCATAACAGATTCCATAATCAAGGGTAGCTGCCACATATCTTAGTATTCTTCTTGCTGCTCCAAAGTGCTTTTAGGTTGGTGACTGCATAAACCTTGTCATAAAACCAACTTCAATTGCAAGCTCAGGCCTTGTATGAGTCAAATACAAAATAACTCCAACCAGACTTCTAAACTTGGTACCATCAACCTTTCCAACCTCATCTCCTTGAAAATTTTCACCCTTATTCATTGGAGTCAACACACCTTTACAACCCCACATTCCAAACTTCTTTAATAACTCAACAACATATTTCTTTGAGATACAAAAACTCCTTTGTCACTCTGATGAATTTCCAATCCTAAGAAGTATGCCAACTTCCCAAGATCTGTCATGTCAAACTCACTAATCATTTTGGACTTGAATTCTTCTAACAAGAACTGTGAAGAACTTGTATATATGATGTCATCAACATAAATACAAATAATAATCACTTCACCTCCTATAGACCTCTTAACATAAACTGTTGGCTCACTTGTTAATCTTAAATAAGAATTATAATTCAAATAAGAGTTAATGCATTCATACCAGGCTCTTGGTGACTGTTAAGACCATAGAGAGCCTTATACAATTTATAGACCTTGAGCTCATTCCCTTTAACTTCACAGCCAGGAAGTTGGGGAACATAAACTTCTTCTTGTAAAGGCCCATTTAGGAAGGCAGATTTGACATCAAGTTGAAAGATACCCCAGCCTTGTTGTGCAGCCAAAGAAAGAATTACATGAATAGTTTCAAATCTGGTAACTGGGGCAAAAGTTTCTTCATAATTGATTCCATACTCCTGTGCATAACCCTTTGCAACAATCCTGGCTTTGCACTTCTTTATCTCACCAAGAGAATCTAATTTCACTTTGAATACCCATTTAAGACCAATGGCCTGCTGATTATGTGGAAAATCAACCAAGGACCAAGTCTTATGATCTTCTAGAGCCTGCAACTCCTGCTTCATGGCTGCCCTCCAATGAGAACTAAGAGTAGCCTCTTCATAACTTCTAGGTTCCATAGAAGTAAGAGCTAACTGACATTCATATAGCTGTTGTACTTAATCTTCATTCAGAGGCACAATTTCTTGATACAACTGATTTAAAGGTCTTGCCTTAGTAATTCCACTGCTGCTGCTGGCTTGTGAATCATCTTGAGTTGCAGCATCAACACTAGTTGTCACACCCTCAAAATCCACTTGCGGAGTTTTACCGCGAGGCGCATGACAAACCAGGATCCAAACCAACGATCACAATAAACAAGTCTAAATGAATATAAATGCAATTTCAAAACATAGTTTAAAATCCCCGTTTACAGCGGAAGCTTATTCAAAACAATTATTCAATAATAAACCAATGTTCAACGTTTGTAAAATCATGCAACTCTAGCTAGACGCCGTGCAGACGCGTGCGCCCTAGATCCACTGTGCTACCTTAGCGACCTGAGAAAACATGTAAAAGTTTACGTCAGCACAAAAATGCTGGTGAGTTTACAGGTTTTGTATCCAAGTACCAAGTCAACCTGTCCATACTATAACAAATCGAAAACCAGTGTACGCTAGCTAGGCGTATGTTCTGTTACTACCACGATTGGAAAACCATTACTAACTCGAATACCAGATGTTGTGCCCGAAAAGTACCAGTTGTTCCTGTTGTTCCTGTTTGAGACAATATGCACTCGCCCGGCCCTCCAAGCCGACGAGCGGGGTTGGTCACTCCCAATAGCGCTATTCACATTTCCCCGTTGTGCAAACCCGCACATTCATGGTTCCCCCCGGGACTTCCAAAGATCGTGTAGTACACAATAGAAACCCATAGTATGACAGTAGTTACCAAATAATCGTTTTAACACATGTTTTCTCCCCCGAAAATGTGAAACCAGTTTAAAAGAGGGGCCGTAAACTCACCTTAAGTTGTGTTACTCCTTAACCCGAGTAAACTCAGCTGCTATGCTAGTCCCGTAAAGCGGCGACCTAACATATGACAGTTACAAGTACTTAGACTAATAACCCGCAGGTTAATTAGTCCCTAGATGTCCAGACCATAACCAAATTCGTTTGAAAACACCGTGACTGTTTAACTGACCCAAAGTACAAGACTCGACATCCCATTGGTGACCCGAGACTCCCCGTGTTTTGTTTACGCTCTTAAACAGACAATCATGCAATCACACTTAACATACGTTAACGCACAACAAGTTATAGCACATAGTTCACGTATCACCGAATTACATCCAAACATATGTTACCAAGTTATCATATATGTTACGAGGTTCCTAGCATGTTACTACATGTCAAATCGGGTCTCGGAATGCTAATTTACACTTACAGCAGCAGTACACGCGATTAGGAAACGTAAACTAGCATTTAGGACTGATTGCATATAAGTTCATGTGATTAGGGCTAATTGCATATAAGTTCATTTGATTAGGGCTGATTGCATATAAGTTCACGTGATTAGGGCTTATTGCATATAAGTTCATGTGATTAGGGCTGATTGCATATAAGTTCATGTGATTAGGGCTGATTGCATATAAGTTCATGTGATTAGGGCTGATCGCATGTAAGTTCATGCGATTTGGGGCTGATCGCATGTAAGTTCATGCGATTTGGCCCTGATTGCATGTAAAACTGGCGATTAGCAATCCTAATCGCCTGTAACCTTGCTGTTCCAGTTTTTCGCGCGTTTAACGCTCCAAATCAGATCCAGAACGTGTGTAACTACCCAATATCATCCCAAACACTATCCTAAACATGTTTCAACCAAAACTCTTCGTTTTGCCTCGTATTATCAGCCCTGCATGCAATCATGTAATCCAAACACCATTCACATAGCATGCAATCATCATACTAACATGCATAACAATAACCCTAATAATCAATTACTCAGACATCATCATCATAACATTAATATTATTCTGATTTAACCTAATAACATGTTAATCCATCATTATGAATCATAAAAACCCTAGCTTTCTAATCATAAACACCCATAACACATGTATACTAGTTAGAATCCGATTAACAACCCTTATTAACGATTTTCAGAAAGCTTTTTCGTTTTAGAACAGGTCTGGACCATTAGGGATTGATTAAAAACGTTTATAAAGATTCATGGATGGAAACCAAACCTTAGAATTGTGAAAGAATGAAAGATTATGCTTGAATCCTGGTGTTTTGATCAAAAATCGCGTTCCAGAGGTTGTGTGTGTGTTGGGGCAGGTTATGGGACGACTAGGGTTTGTATAATGAAGTTTATGAGGTCAAGTATGGTATTTATAGTCGTTTTTAGTCGTCCAGCACGTAACATGCGATTATGCAGCTTTACACGCGATCAGGAAGCCTAATCGCATGTAATTTCATGCGATTGGGGCCTAATCGCATGAACAGTCATGCGATCAGTCCCCTAATCGCCCCTAAGGTCCCCAGTCGCCCCTCCTATAGGCGATTGGGCTATCCTGATCGCCTATAGGGGCCTGTTTCGTGTGTTTTTGCGCGTTAAACCCCGTTTTAACATATGTTAACACATATTAACGTACCGACAAGTCACATAATGATTGTAAACACATAACACAAGTAAATACACATATTCACACTCGTTCACCAATTCCCGGGACTCGAGACTCGTATGTTCCGTATGCCCTGACGATCCTACCGATCGTCACCGTTTGTACACTTGGTTAAGGACCGACATCTAATGAACCTCTAGACCAACATCCAATGATCCTCTAGACTAAACCGATAGTTCCCGAACCATAACCCGACTTAACTAACCCAGTTAAGTACAATATACGCGTGACTCGCTAAGGTAGACTTTTATCTAGACAACGTTGTTAACCAGAATTTGCCGGGTGTCACATCATCCCCACGTTAAAAGAATTTTCGTTCCGAAAATTGCACAAGTACCAAAAGAACAAAAGAAGTAACGAAGGAAATAAACAAAAGATAGGAACCAAAAGAGAGATTTACCCGAGTTGTCACATCATCCCCACATTAAAAGGAATCTCGCCCCGAGATTCATTCAGCTGCAGAAGAGACATATCTCGACTCGAACGCTTCCTTAGGAAAGAGATGAGGATATTTAGACTTCATCTGATCCTCCCGTTCCCACGTATACTCTGGTCCCTGGTTCGAGTTCCACCGAACCTTAACGATACGAATCTTGCTGTGACGTAGGCTACGAATCTTGTAATCAAGGATCTCCACAGGTTCTTCCACAATCCGAAGACGATCATCAACCTTGATCTCTTCCAGTGGAACAATGAGAGACTCGTCAGCCAGACACTTCTTCAAGTTTGACACATGGAAGACGTTATGTACGTTACCGAGCTCCGTCGGTAATTCAAGACGATATGCCACCGGCCCAATCCGTTCCAGGATCGTAAATGGGCCGACATACCGCGGATTGAGTTTGCCACGCTTCCCAAAGCGTATGACGCCCTTCCATGGTGAGACTTTTAGAAGTACTTTGTCATTGACTTGGAATTCCAATGGTTTGCGACGCTGATCGGCATAACTCTTTTGCCGGTCCCGTGCCGCTGCCAACCGGTTACGAATCTGTACGATCTTTTCCGAAGTTTCGTACACTAGTTCGGGCCCAGTGAGTTGACTCTCACCCACTTCAGCCCAACAAAGAGGAGAACGGCATTTCCGTCCGTACAGTGCTTCGAACGGAGCCGCCTTGATGCTCGTGTGATAACTGTTATTGTACGAGAATTCTACTAACGGTAGATGAGCTTCCCAACCCTTGCCAAAATCGATCACACATGCCCGCAGCATGTCTTCTAAAGTTTGAATCGTGCGTTCACTCTGACCGTCAGTCTGTGGATGATAAGCTGTACTCATGTCTAGTTGGGTACCCAAAGCCTTGTGCAAAGACTTCCAGAAGTGAGAAGTAAAATGGGAGTCACGATCCGAGATAATAGAAACTGGCACCCCGTGTTTAGAAACAACTTCCTTCAAGTAAAGACGAGCCAAACGATCCATGGTGTCGGTCTCCTTAATAGCAAGAAAATGGGCTGATTTCGTCAACCGATCGACAATCACCCATATCTTGTCATTCCCGCTTGGTGATTTAGGAAGTTGTGTGACAAAATCCATAGTAATCCGTTCCCATTTCCATTCCGGGATTTCAGGTTGTTGCAAGAGACCCGACGGTTTCTGGTATTCCACCTTGACCTTAGCACAGGTCAAGCATTTGCTCACGTATGAGGCTATATCCGACCTCATGTTTGGCCACCAGTAAAGCACCTTCGGATCTTGGTACATCTTATCCGAACCAGGATGAATAGAATACCGGGACTTATGAGCCTCATCAAGGACAAGCTCCCGTAGTCCCCCGAATAAAGGAACCCATATGCGTTCTGCGAAGTAGTGCAGGCCATCAGGCCTTCGCTCGAGGTGCTTGTCGGCACCGTGCATAGTTTCAGCTTTAAGGTTTTCCTCCTTCAAAGCTTCTAACTGGGCAGAACGGAGTTGATCAGGTAGGGATGAATGAATGGTGAGCTGCAACGCCCGAACGCGATGAGGTTTAGTAGATTCCTTCCTGCTCAAGGCGTCTGCTACAACATTCGCCTTGCCAGGATGGTACTTAATAGCACAATCATAGTCGTTCAGAAGTTCAATCCAACGACGCTGCCGTATGTTCAAATGTTGTTGGTCGAAAATATGTTGGAGACTCTTGTGATCGGTGTAGATGGTGCATTTGGTACCGTACAAGTAATGTCTCCAAATTTTCAACGCGAATACCACGGCACCCAACTCCAAGTCATGGGTGGTGTAGTTCTTCTCGTGCACCTTGAGTTGACGAGAAGCATACGCAATCACTTTCTCGCGTTGCATCAACACGCAACCGAGACCATGAATAGAAGCATCACAGTAAACAACAAAATCATCAGGGCCCTCAGGTAAAGACAAAATAGGAGCAGAACACAGTTTAGACTTCAGTTCTTCAAACGCTGACTCTTGTGGTTCACCCCAGTCGAATTTCCTATCCTTCTGAGTGAGAGTGGTGAGGGGTTGAGCAATCTTCGAGAACCCCTGAATGAAACGACGATAGTAGCCCGCAAGGCCTAGGAATTGCCGCACCTCAGTTGGCGTCTTTGGTGCTCCCCAGTCCTTGATCGCTTCGATCTTAGCTGGATCGACATGAATCCCTAGTTCATTAACCACATGTCCTAGGAATTGAACTTCGCGTAACCAAAAGTCACACTTTGAGAACTTGGCGTAAAGTTGTTCCCGTCGCAAGAGTTCCAAAACTAACCGCAGATGTTCCCCGTGTTCGGTCTGGTTCTTAGAGTAGATCAGAATGTCATCAATAAACACAATGACTAATTTGTCCAGATATGGTTTGCAGACGCGGTTCATCAAGTCCATGAAAACCGCCGGTGCGTTCGTGAGACCGAAAGGCATGACCAAGAATTCGAAATGGCCATAACATGTTCGAAAGGCAGTCTTGGCAACGTCAGCCTCCCTGACGCGCAGCTGGTGATAACCGGACCTCAAGTCAATCTTGGAATAATAACTAGAACCCTGAAGCTGATCGAATAGATCATCAATACGTGGAAGAGGATAACGGTTATTGACGGTCAATTTGTTCAGTTCTCTGTAGTCTACACACAATCGGAAACTTCCATCCTTCTTCTTAACAAATAAAATCGGGGCTCCCCAAGGGGAAGAACTTGGTCGGATGAAACCCTTGTCCAAGAGTTCCTGTAACTGACTAGACAATTCCTGCATCTCGGGAGGTGCAAGACGGTAGGGGGCCCGAGCAATAGGAGCAGCCCCTGGTACAAGATCAATACCGAACTCGACTTGACGATGAGGAGGAAGACCAGATAAATCATCGGGAAAAACATCAGGAAACTCGCGTACCACCGGAATGTCGTCGATCTTCTTCTCATCACTAGAGGGAACAGTTAAAAGCGCCAAAACGGCTGGATAACCCTTTCGAAGACACTTAAGGGCTTTCATGCTAGAGATGATGTTTAGCGGAACACCACCCTTGATACCGTACACAGAAAGGAATTCTCCATTAGGGAGAGGAATCCGAATAACTTTATCGTAACAGACAATCTCCGCGCGATACAAAGATAACCAATCCATTCCTACCACAACGTCAAAACTACCCAATGGTACTGGCATAAGGTCGATGGGGAATGATAAACCCGACAACTCTAATTGACACTCCTGAAGGATACTAGTAGCTTCAATCGTTTTAACCGTCAGCCAACTCAATAATATACTTGGTTTCTAATGGTACGGGTACTACATCTAGCAGTCGACTAACATCCATGGATACAAAACTCTTGTCGGCACCAGAATCAAATAACACGCTAACAGAACGATTATTGAGAAGAAACGTACCGGTGACTGTATCAGGGTCCTGTCTAGCCTCAGCGGCTCCAATGACGAAGGCACGTGCATTTCTGCCGCCGCCCCCGTTGTTCCCATTACCGTTGTTCCCACCCTGCTTCAGTTTTGGGCAATCCTTCTTGTAATGCCCAGTGTCACCACAGTTGTAGCATCCTTGTTTTCCTGTAGTCCCCTGAGTAGTCGAAGCTGAGTTAGTAGTCGGGGCCTGGGTCGATGGAAGTGTAACCCGACAATCTTTAGCATAATGCCCAATTCGCTGGCAGCGGTGACAACGGTTACTGTCGCAGTTCCCTTGATGATGGCGTCCACACTTGTTGCATTTGGGCAGTTTTCCCGCATAACCACCCTGCTTGTTACCCGAAGAAGAAGAAGAACCCCCATTGTCGAACCTCTTATTCTGCTGTGCTGGCCCAGATCCCTTCCCGTCATTTTCCCACTTGCGCTTGTTGTTCTTTGGGGCCTTAACAGTCGAACCCTTCGCAGGCAAAATACCCTCATTCACCTTTAAGTTGGTCATCCTATGAGCCGATCGAACCACCTCTGCGTATGTAGGATGATTTCCCGCAGCCACTAATCCTGCAATTTCCGGTACTAACCCCGAGACATAGTGTTCAATCCTACGGTATTCTGGCACATGCAGATCGGGACACAGCACTGCCAACTCATTCCGCCTCACAGTATACTTCTCAATTTCCGACCCAGTCATCTTGAGGTTCCACACCTCATGCTCCAGCTTCTGTACCTCTTCCCTCGGACAATACTCACGCTTCAGCAACTGCACAAAATTCTCCCATGGCATAGCATATGCCTCCCCAATACCCATATTCTGGGTGATGCCATTCCACCAAGTCAATGCCACATCCAGGAATAACGCAGCAGCATACTTTACCCGATCTTCTGGGAGACAGTTACACATCAGAAATACTGACTCCACTTTCTCCAACCACCTAAGCAAGCTCACCGCACCCTCAGTGCCAGAGAATTCCTGGGGCTTACAATCCCGGAACATCTTGTAGGTGCACATGGGTGGGGGTGGGTCAACAGGACCACCTGAAATGAAACGTATGAGAAACCACGAATAACGTAAACAAGGTTCACCAATGAGGCAAAGAAAATGGATAAATCAACTTACCACCACCGTTGTGCCCTAACTGAAAGGCAGCTTGGAGCAAGTTGTTCAGATCAGCCTGCGATAGGTTAATACCTCCACCACGACCACCAGCACCACCGCGACCACCACCACGTCCACCATTGCGACCACCTCCACGTCCTCCTCGTACTCCAGACATGATTCTGGCAGAAAGAACGAGAAAATTTAGTTTCGCAGTTAAAGATAACCACTAATGTTCACAAGATCAAAGCTAGATCCAATCCAGGACTATCCCCTCAAACCCAGAGCTCACTAGGGCTTCCATGCATTTCGGTTTATGATTTTGTGTGCACCCAAAATGATAAACCGCTCTACATGGTCCTCCAAGTGTCCTCCTAGTTCAAAGTTCAAATCACCGAACATAGACTCTTAGCTACACACCGTAACACCACGGTATTTTATGGCAAGTGTTTCTATTGGAGTACGAAAGGGAGATGTCCGAGCCTTGGACAAATCTCAAGAGTACACAATTTACTCCAATATCTACCCCGCCTAGAAAGTACGTAACCCGACCTAAGATAGAACGGATGATGTAACGTGGAAAGACCAACAATTTAGAGACACCCCGACAAGACTATACGTAAACCACCATAATGTTTAGTACCATGTGATCGTCTAGTGTGTGCGACTCGGCTATAGACTAGACTCTACATGCAGTCCTAGTTCACTATAACCATTGGCTCTGATACCAATCTGTCACACCCTCAAAATCCACTTGCGGAGTTTTACCGCGAGGCGCATGACAAACCAGGATCCAAACCAACGATCACAATAAACAAGTCTAAATGAATATAAATGCAATTTCAAAACATAGTTTAAAATCCCCGTTTACAGCGGAAGCTTATTCAAAACAATTATTCAATAATAAACCAATGTTCAACGTTTGTAAAATCATGCAACTCTAGCTAGACGCCGTGCAGACGCGTGCGCCCTAGATCCACTGTGCTACCTTAGCGACCTGAGAAAACATGTAAAAGTTTACGTCAGCACAAAAATGCTGGTGAGTTTACAGGTTTTGTATCCAAGTACCAAGTCAACCTGTCCATACTATAACAAATCGAAAACCAGTGTACGCTAGCTAGGCGTATGTTCTGTTACTACCACGATTGGAAAACCATTACTAACTCGAATACCAGATGTTGTGCCCGAAAAGTACCAGTTGTTCCTGTTGTTCCTGTTTGAGACAATATGCACTCGCCCGGCCCTCCAAGCCGACGAGCGGGGTTGGTCACTCCCAATAGCGCTATTCACATTTCCCCGTTGTGCAAACCCGCACATTCATGGTTCCCCCCGGGACTTCCAAAGATCGTGTAGTACACAATAGAAACCCATAGTATGACAATAGTTACCAAATAATCGTTTTAACACATGTTTTCTCCCCCGAAAATGTGAAACCAGTTTAAAAGAGGGGCCGTAAACTCACCTTAAGTTGTGTTACTCCTTAACCCGAGTAAACTCAGCTGCTATGCTAGTCCCGTAAAGAGGCGACCTAACATATGACAGTTACAAGTACTTAGACTAATAACCCGCAGGTTAATTAGTCCCTAGATGTCTAGACCATAACCAAGTTCGTTTGAAAACACCGTGACTGTTTAACTGACCCAAAGTACAAGACTCGACATCCCATTGGTGACCCGAGACTCCCCGTGTTATGTTTACGCTCTTAAACAGACAATCATGCAATCACACTTAACATACGTTAACGCACAACAAGTTATAGCACATAGTTCACGTATCACCGAATTACATCCAAACATATGTTACCAAGTTATCATATATGTTACGAGGTTCCTAGCATGTTACTACATGTCAAATCGGGTCTTGGAATGCTAATTTACACTTACAGCAGCAGTACACGCGATTAGGAAACGTAAACTAGCATTTAGGACTGATTGCATATAAGTTCATGTGATTAGGGCTAATTGCATATAAGTTCATGTGATTAGGGCTGATTGCATATAAGTTCACGTGATTAGGGCTGATTGCATATAAGTTCATGTGATTAGGGCTGATTGCATATAAGTTCATGTGATTAGGGCTGATTGCATATAAGTTCATGTGATTAGGGCTGATCGCATGTAAGTTCATGCGATTTGGGGCTGATCGCATGTAAGTTCATGCGATTTGGCCCTGATTGCATGTAAAACTGGCGATTAGCAATCCTAATCGCCTGTAACCTTGCTGTTCCAGTTTTTCGCGCGTTTAACGCTCCAAATCAGATCCAGAACGTGTGTAACTACCCAATATCATCCCAAACACTATCCTAAACATGTTTCAACCAAAACTCTTCGTTTTGCCTCGTATTATCAGCCCTGCATGCAATCACGTAATCCAAACACCATTCACATAGCATGCAATCATCATACTAACATGCATAACAATAACCCTAATAATCAATTACTCAGACATCATCATCATAACATTAATATTATTCTGATTTAACCTAATAACATGTTAATCCATCATTATGAATCATAAAAACCCTAGCTTTCTAATCATAAACACCCATAACACATGTATACTAGTTAGAATCCGATTAACAACCCTTATTAACGATTTTCAGAAAGCTTTTTCGTTTTAGAACAGGTCTGGACCATTAGGGATTGATTAAAAACGTTTATAAAGATTCATGGATGGAAACCAAACCTTAGAATTGTGAAAGAATGAAAGATTATGCTTGAATCCTGGTGTTTTGATCAAAAATCGCGTTCCAGAGGTTGTGTGTGTGTTGGGGCAGGTTATGGGACGACTAGGGTTTGTATAATGAAGTTTATGAGGTCAAGTATGGTATTTATAGTCGTTTTTAGTCGTCCAGCACGTAACATGCGATTATGCAGCTTTACACGCGATCAGGAAGCCTAATCGCATGTAATTTCATGCGATTGGGGCCTAATCGCATGAACAGTCATGCGATCAGTCCCCTAATCGCCCCTAAGGTCCCCAGTCGCCCCTCCTATAGGCGATTGGGCTATCCTGATCGCCTATAGGGGCCTGTTTCGTGTGTTTTGCGCGTTAAACCCCGTTTTAACATATGTTAACACATATTAACGTACCGACAAGTCACATAATGATTGTAAACACATAACACAAGTAAATACACATATTCACACTCGTTCACCAATTCCCGGGACTCGAGACTCGTATGTTCCGTATGCCCTGACGATCCTACCGATCGTCACCGTTTGTACACTTGGTTAAGGACCGACATCTAATGAACCTCTAGACCAACATCCAATGATCCTCTAGACTAAACCGATAGTTCCCGAACCATAACCCGACTTAACTAACCCAGTTAAGTACAATATACGCGTGACTCGCTAAGGTAGACTTTTATCTAGACAACGTTGTTAACCAGAATTTGCCGGGTGTCACACTAGTGTCATTGCCTGCTGCTTCATTACCACCACCAGTTACTTCATTGATTACACCAGAGTCACTGCCTTCATTTTCATTATCATCAGGCTCCCAAACATTGACAAATTCAGCAGGAAGGCTAAACTTGTCATCTTGCTTATCACTCCACTTTGCATGTCCATCAAATGTTACATTTCTGCTAGTAATCACCCTTCGTTTTATTGGATCATATAGTCTATATGCCTGTGAGTTTGGTGAGTAACCAATGAAAATACATCTACAAGCCTTCTGTTCCATTTTTCTTCTTTGTTGCTTAGGAATATTACTATAAGAAACACATCCAAATACTTTTAGATGATGAACAGAAGGAATGTGATTATACCATAACTGAAATGGTGTAGCCTCATCAATTGCCTTTGTTGGTGACAGATTCCTGAGATACACAACTGTGGAGACAGCTTCACCCAAAACATGTTGTTAAGATTCTTTTCATAAAGCATGCTCAAAGCCATCTCCCCTACAGATTTATTCTTTCTCTCAGAAACTCCATTATGTTCTAGTGTGAAAGGTGGTGTTAATTCCCTCCTTATGCCTTCTTTCCTCACAAAAAAGCCATGAATTCTTTTGAACAGAATTCTCCTCCCCTATCAGTTTTGAAAGCTTTGATCTTTTTTCCTGTTTTTGTTTCTACTTTGGGTTTGAACACTCTAAACTTATCAAACACTTCACTCTTTTCTTGCAAAAATACACCCAAGTCATCCTGCTAACATCATCAATAAATAACAGAAAATACCTGTTTCCTCCCAATGATTTTGTGGACATTGGTCCACATACATCAGCATGGATAAGATCAAGAACCTAGTAGCTCTACTTCCTTGTGACAAAAATGGGGTTCTTGAAATCTTTCCACTAACACAACTTTCACACACACACACACTCCAGTTTCTAATTTTGGGCAGACCATACACCAATTGCTTAGTGCTTAAGCTGTGTAGACTTCTTTCATTCAAGTGCCCAAATCGTAGGTGCCACATATATGAATCATCCACAATAGTGGCAAATGCTACATTGTTTGAATTTGAAACATCAAGGGGAAAATTATTATTGCTAGAAACAGGAATCATGCATACCTTCTCACCAGTTCTTTTCTTGGTTATTATGCAAGCACCATCATCAAACACCAACTTGTGTCCACTTTTCATTAATTCCCCAACACTTAACAAGTTAAACCCAAGATCAGGTGCATACTGCACATCATCAAGGGTCTTGAACTTTCCTCCAGCAACTTCTAGCTTGATAGGACCCTTGCCTTCAACATTAATCCTCTTTCCATTTCCCATTCTTACAGCAATAATAGAGGTTGTATATAGTTTCTTGAATAGAGAAAACTGACCAGTCATGTGGTTTGAGCATCCACTATCAAGAAACCAGATATTAGAGGAACTTTCTTCAGTCTTTGTGGCCATCAAGGCATGTGTGTCATCATCTTGGATAGCCATAAACAGCTGTCCTTCTTCCTCTTCATCATCATCCCTTATAGCAGGAGATGCTTGGGCTTCATTCCAACAATCCCTACTGAAATGTCCAAATTTGTTACAATTGTAACACTGCACACCAGATTTGCCTCTACCATTTCCTCTAGCTCTGCCACGACCTCTACCTCTTGCTACACCTCTTCCTTTACCTCTCATAAACAAGTTGGTATCTTCTTCTCTTGCTTGCAGGGCTTGTTCTTCTACTACATTTTCTCCACCTATATTGAGTCTAGACTCATGGGATTGCAAGGATCCCATTAATTGATCAAATGTTAGTCACTTAGATCTTTTGATTCTTCAATGGCTGCCACAATGTGATCCCATTTCACAGGTAAACTCCTCAAGGCCTTCTCCACCACCTTCTGATCAGTTATAATTTCACCATAAGCCCTTTGTTGATTAACAATCTTCATCACTTTAGTCAGAAAATCTCCAACCTGCTCTCCTTCCTTCATGTGAATGGTCTCAAACTCTCTACGTAGACCTTGTAATTTTACCATCTGGACCTTAGAGTCCCCTTCATATTCATTCTGTAAAAGAGTCCATGCCTGTTTAGATGTTGTAGCACCCGCAATACGAGAAAACAATTCATCATGGACACCAGATTGGATGAGGGACATTGCTCTAGCATCTTTTATTTTATGATCTCGAAGTCTAGTTCTATCACCATCAGCATCATTGAATCCGGTCTCCACAAAGTCCCACAGATCTTGGGACATGAGAATGGTCTTCATTCGGATCTTTTAGAACTCATAACCATCACCTTTGAACGTAGGAAGAGTAGCATTCAAAACACCAGGAGTAGGATTGTTGTTAGCCATTAACACAAAGGGTAAATGAAAGTGTGAGAAAGAAGTGAGAATGATTAAGACCTGGATTGCTCTGATACTAAATGATAGAGCAATCAAAGATAGTAATCAAGAGAGAAATACTTTAATCGGATGATTCTTATTGATGATAACCAAGCCTTTAAATAGGCATACATGCATAACGTAAACTAGAGACTAAATCAACATGAAACAAACAATACTGAAATAAAGGAAAATAACTGAAAATCAGGAACAACTTGAACAACTTGAACGACTTGATTCATCCATACACACATACACCATTTGAACTCCAACGGCTACAAGATTGAATTATTTCCAATAGAAGCTTGCATCCGGTAGTCTCGTAGAGGGTATAGCCCTTATTGGTTTCTTTTTCTTTGTCACAATTCCAAACTCATCTAAAAGCTCAAACTCTTCATCTTTTGGCAATGTCCACTCAAAAGAATGCAAGAGAGATGCTAATATACACATCAACATCTTTTCTCCCAAGGGGAATCCTGGGCATATTCTTCTACCTGTTCCAAATGGCAGAAATTTCAAGTTATTTCCCTTGTAATCCCAGTTTTTGTTTAAGAACCTCTCTGGCTTGAACTCTAATGGATTGGTCCAGTTCTTGGGATCGCGATGAATCGCCCATATGTTCATATTCACGATACTATCCTTTGGGATGGTGTAGCCACCCACTATGCAAGATTCATCGGGGCATCTATGGATTAGGAGAGGAAGCGGAGGGTGTAGTCTAAATGTCTCCTTGATCACTGCATCCAAATATCTTAATTTGGGCAAATGAAATTCTTCCACAATATTGTTCATACCAATTACATCTGTTAGTTCATTTTGAACCTTTTTCATTACACCTTGATTATTCAAAATCTCTGTCATCACCCATTCCACCATTGTCGAAGACGTATCTGTGGCTGCCAATATCATGTCCTAATTTATGTCGTGTTGTTAATATCAGTTGATCCAATAGTAATAATAAAGAATAAAAATTAGTATAGGAAGGCGTACCATTAGTAAGGCCTTTATGTGAATGATGTTAAAAGGAGACGGAGCATCTTTTTGGTCTCTGAACTCTAAGAGAATCTGCAGGATATCTTGTCTTCCATCGTCAATTATGCTAGATCTATCTTTGATTCTTTTTTCTATAACATTGTCGAAAATCCGATTAACATATTCGAATAGCCTCTGCATATCACGTTGTCTTTTTTGTAGATCAAACCACGATACAATTGGGAGAAGATCAGAAATGTTTGGTGCTCCTAGTAACTGAACCATTTTAAATGCAACTTCTTGAAACCCATCACCAAGATAGCTAGAATCCTTCCCTTCTCCCAATTTGTCACGACCCCATAACATACTTGTCACCACATTAACCGCCGTATTGAAAGCAATTTCATTTATTTCGATCTTTTCCCCAATTTTAGTATAAACTTCATTCAACATCCTTTTCATTTCATATGATCGAAAACGCTGAGTATTTTTCAGACTAGCATTGCTTAGAACTTGGCTGGCCAAAATCTTGCGCATGTAACGCCAATGTGTGTTGTTGTTGGAAAATGCAATATCCGACTGGCCATAACTCATGGTTAATGCGGTGAGTGGAGGGTTGCGGTTAGCAAAGATATGGTCCAGGTCATGAGACACGACCTTTACTAGGTCCATGGAGTTCACCACAACATGAAGTTTGCTTCCGAGCCGCAAGCTAAAGATGGGACCATATTTATGTGCCATGTTGGTGAATCTTTCATGTAAGTTAGTGCCGAGAAATGGGAGGTAGCCTACAACTGGTAAGCCATAAGGGCCTGGCGGCAAAGGAGTTGTGGATCTTTTGGAATATGATAGAGTCCATTTGTTCCATACTAGTAGTAACAACATAAATAAAATGGGGAGAATCGTGCGAGCGAACTGGTCTTGTTCGCTTTGGACATCCCACAACCAAGACCAAAAGGTGATGATTGTGTAATAAATCTTATATCCAATTTCTGACATCATTTTTTCTTTAAATGGTACGTTACTAGTATGCTTGTTATATAGTGGCCGCAGCTAATTATGTAAACCCCAAGCTTGACATGAATATAATAATGTCAAAAAATACAAGCCATTAAATTTTGGGTAAACATTATCGTTTGTCAAAGTGTGACCACAATATATACTAATGATTAAAATCTCCTGTATGCATATGGTCACTCATATTATTAATCAAGTGGGTCCTTCAAATGTTTAATACGTCACGCAAACGAACTAAACATTTAACAAACTGTTCATGAACCGGAAAGTTCGTTTGTGTTAGTTCGTTTAATAAATGAACTAACACTAACAAAAAAAATTTCGTTTGTTTAGTTAATTCAATGAACATTATAGGATCAATTTGGACAAGAAATTGATGATACTACGCGTGTATCCGGATCAAAGGCAGAATCAATGATCTGGCTAGTTATTAGATGTGATAGATAAATGTTAGGAATAATCGATAAAAGCACCAACACAAATCAAACACAAAACGGGTAGCACTTCATCGTATTCTAGGGAAATGAGCAAAAGTTACATGAATAAACACTAAGGATCTTATTTATAGGCCCTTGGTCATACGTCTGAGCTTACAGGCGTATGACCTCCTACGCATGAAGTCATTCTAGGCGTATGACACTCATACGCTTGAAAGTTTACATACGTTGCAAAATGCGCGTACACGACCTAAATGCTACTCGTAAATCACCTTAAGCTCTAAACATTATATAATCATGCCTACGACTAATATAGACCTATCACCAGCCGGAGACATACATGAAGTGCACTAACAGTCCCCCTCATGAACCTAGCTAGTGATCTGCAGACTTAACAAGTCATTGAGCTAGGAATGTACGGAAAGGTGTTCACAGACTCCCACTAAGGTCTTAGCTAATGATCTTCAGTGTTCAACTCTTCATATCAGGAAATCTTCAACTTGGGAAAATACACCGCAGTGCACTAATAATCTCCCCCTGAAGACATGAATACTTGCTGATTTTGAGCTTTTTTCGTGGCGTCATAATATCTCGTCTTGGTTTTCGATGCGCTTTGATAACTTGGGAGGAAACAGTAAATTCTCGGCTATTTTGATTACAAATTTTGTGGCTAATATAGAGATCAATATCATCTGCACTTTCATTTCTTGATTCTCATCTTCTTCAGCTTCGATTGCCGGAGCTCTACCACAATCTGGTGTCTCTGAAGATAGAATATCGGGTTCTTGTTGTTCAGGATGATCTTGTTGTTCAGGTTCGGGTGTGTTGTTCAGCTTCAAGCTTTGTCACTGATTCATGATGAGCATACTCGCTATGTTTTATCCGGCAGAAAAAATTAATAAAAACGGCACAAACTACAACTTGCATTAGAAACGACAACTAATCCAGACTCAATCAAATTCTCAAAATTTGATATTCTTGAAGTTAATCATTTAATAAACTTTCAAGATTTATCCACTTTCACCACCATTTGGAGAAAATGACTCATTATCCCCCTGCACATTTGAATTTTTTTCAAATTTTAGCCTCAACTTACAAACTTGTCAGTTTTAACCCTTTAATTTATGAAAGTTACATTTTAACCCTTGAATAGTGAAAAACTTTATTTTATTATGTTTCAGCTTCATATCTGAGGTTCCAATTGAAGAATTTAGTATTTCAACATTGTTTAATCAAAAATAAACTAGAATAAAAATCTTTTTGTATTTTTTAATAAAGACAAGAAAGAAATAAACTAACATTCACATATAATATTTTTTTGCGAGTTAGCCGGTAAGAGAATCATATCAGTATACGGACCTGTCATGATAATTGTTGTTTAGTTATATATATTTTGGATAGTCAGTAAACAAACGATTACCAAAATAGGATCCACTTAAACTAAAAATCCAAAGTACTTGTCGGCAATTTAGATATAGTTAATTCATAAGATTTTGACTTTCGGCCTCTGGTCGCCACGCACACGACACATTCTCGTATAAGGCATTGTGCAAAGCTTCGTTGTTACGGGTGAGCAAGCCATGATCATCCGCTTACAAGACACGAGACTGATTCAATCTCGTCAGGGTGGGGCAGATACCAGAAACCAATATTATTTTTTTATATTTGTTACTACTACTATTATTATTGTTGTTGTTGTTATTATTATATTTTTTTAACATACTTAGCTCAAGGCGTGTTTAATCCGAGTCACTATCCCAATGAACTAGCCATAAGTGTCAGTATTTATATATCTACAGTATGTGTGGCCGATTTATATACCGAGCTTAGCGGGTGTGTCTAGTCCAGGTCACTATCCCAGTGAACAAGCGCTATAGGTGTTAGTATTTACATATCTATAGTACGTGTGGCTGATTTACATGCCGAGCTTAATGGGTGTGTCCAGCTCGGGTCACTATCCCAGTGAACAAGCACCCTAAGCATCAGCATTAGCTATAGTACGCTTCACACGCACAATGGTGTTCCGGTACAATTAGCTAGCACTGTTAAGCTAGTATTCTTGTTTTATTGTGTGAAAATAAGGGTTTGCACACATATGTCTTTTTTCTCTTTTTAGAACACCTGGTCGATTTGATCATAAAGAATCCGAGATTCGACCGGTTGTTCTCGGATGAATCAATAGCTCAAAGACCCGGAACCTCAGATTTTGGCAACCCATAATTTTCGTACTAAGACCATATGACAATGAGGCGGGAAATCACTCCACTTTAAGTTGTTTATGTTTGTATCACCGTTTCAACATTGAAATGACTTTCAGGCCTACCGGTATATCACTTGCAAGACTGATTATCATTTGTAGTTAAAGTTTAGAGAAATCAGACAATCCACTAATTTACTATCATTTTCTCTTTGATACACAGCAAACACTCAATTTCTATTATTTTTCATTTTCATTTTTCAGATGTTTTTGTGTTTTTATGGAATTTTCTTCCCTTGAAAATAAAAAAAATTAAGCGGAAATTAAATCTTTTTGGATTTTTTGATAGAAAAACAGTAAGGCCAAAGAGGATTGACAAAGCCACTTTTGATACCTTAATCTTAATCATATTCTGCAATATTTTTCTAAGTATAGGAAACTGCTGAAGAAGAAGATAACAAGTACTGAAGAAGCTAAAGACAAGTGCTGAAGAGTAATGTTCAGAAGTTCTGAAGATAAACCATATAACTTTCAGAAGAACTACTGAAGACCAAACTTCTGAAGAATACTCATCAGAAGTTTGTCATTCATCAACAGTTCTGTTAGAAGCTTCCCACCGTGTTATACTTCAGTACTTTAGTATTATATTACTTTTGGTAGAGTCTTTGTACAAGTACCAATGCTACAGCCTGTTGTTGTATTAGTATTATTATATTGCTTCAATACTTCTCATGTACGTATCTAAACAGTCTATAAATAGATGGGTTCATCCCACTATTTTAGAGAGTCTTTGTGTAGTTCATATTTCCAATATATTGAGAATCATTTGAAGCATTTACTGTTATATTCATTAACTGTTTTGATTCTCATTTACTGATTCATGTTCATTGATTGAGGGAGTAATAACTCATGTTAAAAGTGAAGCTTTAACTTGAACACTTACATTTATTCCGCTGTGCAATTTACTTTGATAGATCTTAACAAGAGATAAATTCCATTCCTGGTGCACAACAACCTCCACAAGCTCAAAAACCCACTTAACAAAGTCTATTCACAAATGGGTATGTTGACTGGAGCAGTCTTCCTTTTGACACATCTGAATGCAGTCAAGATGCAGACAATAAAGTCTATGATATCAACTAGGGAGAACCTAATAATGGTAGAAAGAATTTTGCCTTAATGGCTTTTGAGGGATGCTCCTCTAATGCTGCCTTATCTCATGTATCTAACGAGTCTCTTTTAAAACTTTGCTCAAAATCATGCAAAGAATCATTTGCCTTAATAAGAGAGACCAATGTGCATCTACAGGGCAAAGCCAATGACTCTGAGAGAAAATATACTCAAATAAAATGTGATTTAGAAAGAAAACTTGCTTCAAAATCAAAAGAAATTTCTAAATTAACAAATAATGATATTGAAACCCAAGCACAAATTAAAATCATGATTGAAGACCTAGGAAATGTCAGAAAAGAGCTTGCTGACACCAAGGTTGATTGTGAAAATTGAGTTGAGTCATGTAGAGGTTACTAAATGCTGCTTAACAAACAAACTGCATCAAATGTTAAGTTTGGCATAGGGTACAATCACACAGAATCACCAACTGATTTTACTCCCAAAACTACTGATGATGGGAGTAAAATAGTTCAAACTTCTCAAAAATACAAATGAAAGTTCTGCAGAAGTTAAATCTGTTGACATTAAGTCATCAGTAGTTTCATCTACATCAGGAGTTGAGACCCTGAAAACTGCTGATGACCTAATTCAAAATTCTAAAACTGTCCGTACTTTGCCTTCCAAAACTCCTGAAAATTTGAAAGGAAAGGCAAAACCATGTGAAATTTATGGTCTGTTTAACCATAAAACAGAATTTTGTAGATATAGAAAAAGAAATCAGTACAACAAGAAGATTTTACAACTGGTTGTGGGAAAACAAATCAAACAAGACTTTGAAAATACTTTTTATCCTATCAAACAGCAACCAAGTAACACCTTTTCTCAGAGAAAGACTAAATCTCAAACACAATCCTTTTCTCAAAATTCTTCTTCAGAAGTTATACCAAAACCATCAGCAGTTTGTGAAACTGCTGAGGTAAAAGATTTGATAAATATGGTTAAATTTCTGATGACCAAAGTTGATGGTGAACCTCAACAAGGTCCCACCATTGCTCTTAAAAATAAATCCATTTCCAAAAAGACATGGATTTCTAAAAATGGTCCACAACAAACTGCTACTCTTGCTGTTCTCAAGAGTAAACCCAAAGCCAAAATGGCTTGGGTTCCTAAAACTGACTAATTTACTCTTTGTGCAGAGAGTCTCCAGAGGTCTAAACAGCATTTGGTACGTTGATAGTGGAGGCTCAATGCACATGACAGGATGTAGGTACCTGATAAAAAATTTCATAAGTCAAAGAGTTTGGGAACAATGCCAAGGGATATGTGCTAGGATATGGCAATGTATCCTCTGGTAAAATGTAGTTTGACAAGGTCAATCTGGTTGAAAACTTGGAGTACAACTTGCTGAGTGTATCTCAAATGTGTGATAAAGGATATTCTTCCTTTTTCACCAAAACTGCCTGCAATATTATCTCACCAGAAGGCCAAAAGTTGATAGAGAAGATCATTGAAGACCATACTTTGGTGATTGCCAAAAGATGTGGCAATGTCTATGTAGTGGACATTAAAAAGGACAAAGTATTGAACAACACTGCGTGTTTCTTCTCAAAGGCATCAACTTCTAAAACAGATATCTGGAACAGGAGACTTGGCCATGTGAACTTTAAAACAATAAATAAAGTCACAAAAATGGGCTTGGTCAGAGGTCTACCCTTGAAGGTATACCAGTGTAAAGAACACTGTGTGTCCTGTCTTAAGGGAAAACAACATAAGTCCTCCTATAAGTCTATTGAAGAATAAAAAACAACTGCATGTCTTCAACTACTCCATATGGACTTATTTGGGACAGTTAAAATAATGAGCCTGGGTAAGAAGAAGTACTGCTTGGTCATCATTGATGACTACTCAAGATTCACATGGGTCTTCTTCTTATTTTCCAAGGATGAGGCAGCTGATAGTATCAAATTCGTCATTCTACAAGTAGAGAAACAGTATTCTCTCTCTGTCAAAGTCAAAAGAAGTGACAATGGGACAGAGTTCAGGAAAAAAAATCTGGATGAATTATGTTTGTCTAAAGGGATTGTTAGACAATTCAGTATTCCCCGAACTCCTGAACAAAATGGCGTGGTAGAAAGGAAGAATGGAGCACTGATTGAAGTAGCAAGAACTATGTTAGCTGATTCAGGCCTACCTTTCTATTTCTGGGCTGAAGTAGTCAACACAGCTTGTTACGTTCAAAATAGAGTCCTTGTCAACAAAAGACATTCCTAAACTGCATATGAAATTCTTCATGGCATTAAGCCCCTTATCTCCTTTTTCAGGGCTTTTGGATGTCAATGCTTTATCCTTAACGTCAAAGACTCTATTTCAAAGTTTGCTTCTAAAGTTGATTCAGGTTATTCTCCCACTAGAAAAGCCTACAAGGTATTCAATTCCAGAACCAAGATAGTTGAAGAAACACTGAATGTCAAGTTCAATGAGTCAAAACATACACTCATTCCAGCATATCCTGCTGAACTCTTTGACCTTGATAGTTTTAATTACGGACCTGAAAAGACTGTTACTTCATCTAAACCCACTTATTATGGTGATCAAGGATTTAATGATGATGGTCCTCCATCATGGACTCCTAATGCTGTTATTAAATCAACTTCTAAACTTCTAGAAGTTCATTAAACTTCTGATTCAACAACTACTGATGAACAAACTCAAACTACTGATTCAACTCCCATAACTACTGAAGATGTATAAACAGCTGCAACAGATATTATTGACCTCAGTGTTTTGTATAAAGAAGTTCAAGAGCCCACTCCCATAAGTGGTTTACAACAACTGATTGAACACAAATATCATCCATTGGATCAAATCATGGGTGATATTGCTTCAGATGTACTTACAAGAAACCAACTTTCCAACTTCTGCTTCTTCTCAGGATTCATTTCTCAGTTGGAACCAAAGAAATACCAGGAAGGCCTCAAAGACAATAGTTGGGTTGAAGCTATTCAAGATGAATTATTACAATTCAAAAAGCAACAGGTTTGGGAAATCTGTCCCTTACCTTGAAAGAAACAACCAATTAGCACAAGATGGGTTTTCAGGAATAAATAAGATGAAGCTGGTCTAATCATTAAGAACAAAGCAAGACTGGTGGTGCAAGGTTATTCTCAAGAAGAAGGAATCGATTATGATGAAACATTTGCTCCAGTTTCAAGGCTTGAAGCCATTAGGTTATTTTTTCCTTATGCAATTTCCAACAAAATCAAAGTTTTTCAAATGGATGTAAAGAGTGCATTTTTATATGGAAAAATAAAAGAGAAAGTGTATGTTTGTCAGCCAGTTGGGTTTGAGGATCCTTCTGATCCTGATTGGGTGTACAAACTTGACAAAGCTCTTTAAGGGCTAAAATAAGCTCCCAGAGCTTGGTATGACACACTTTCCACCTTTTTACTCAAAAATCACTTCACAAGAGGCTCCATTGATAAACCACTTTTCATTAAACATGTTGGAAATCACATCCTACTTGTTCAAATTTATGTTGATGATATCATTTTTGGTTCAACCAATTCAAAACTGTGTGATGAATTTAAGAAACTCATGCAATCAAGATTCGAGATGAGACCATGGGAGACCTGCAGTACTTTTTGGGACTGCAGATCAAAGAACAAGCAAATGGAACTTTTATACATCAATCTAAATATGTTAAATAAACGGTTTTTTTCTGGAATAAAATTTATTTCTGTAATACTTATTGATCTACAAGTTTAAAAATATTTTTGTGCAATTTTATAAAGTCGTTTAGATATTTTTATAGAATTTTAAAATTATAAACTTGTAATATTTATAATATATATTAAATAAATGATTTTTGGAAAACTAAAAATTGTATAATAAACTTTGTCATTAGATTAACATAAAATAATTTTTACAGAATTTTCAAGGCACTTTTAGTATGTAAAAACTATTTTTAAAATAATATGGAAAGTATAAGTATAAAAGAAAACAAAACAAAAAATGGTTGTCTGTGCCGGGACTTGAACCAGAGTCCTTGGTTGAGTCAGTGTTTTAAAATCACAAGCCCAGACCAGTTGGTCTGGACCCTGAGAACGATTAATCTTGGATTCAATTAATTATATAGGCTTCTTGGTTTCATTTCATAATTGTTTTAAATATAAAAGTTGGGGATGGGGATCGAACCCTTGAAACTGGGTGGTTCCCACGTCTTAAATAATAGACGAATATCAACTGATCTACTGATCAGTTGGTGATAAAGTTCCATGTGTTTTAAACTTAAACAATGACAGTATCATACCATATCCCCAAATCGAAACAAGGATGAACCCTAGTTATCCAATAACGTTAATTAACAACCAATAGCTCCTAATCATTGGGGCTTTTGTTTGTATTCGGCCGACTAACAAAACCAAGAAAGAAATTGATACTAACAGTAGGATTGAAGCTACGAATGATCGGGTCAACGAAAAAGTCAAACGAAGCGAATTTGGCAGAATTGAAGGTGTTTATGGATAATTTGGGTATGAGGGTTTGTTTATTGGTGATTTTAGCTCGTGTGGGAGGTATCAATTTATACTAATCCAAAGAACACGTAATTTTAGAAGTTTTGATCCACATTAAAAGGTATACGCGTAATTAGACTTAAATTGGAATATTATAATGGTTAATTAGCGTGGGGAATAAGCAGGATAGGTCGGTTAAGCCTTTCCATAACTGGATTGACATCAAAAACGCGGTTTGAATGTTGTTTTGGACGAGATTTGGCTCGCAGTTGACATTCCAAAAGTCAACTGCGTGTATTAGAAAGGGTTTAAGTTTGTTTGTGTTTGTGTTTGATAGGACTCACTAATCAGGTTGTAGCGTAGTTGGTTAATATGTGTGTGAGCATCGGGCCGGCCATGGACGCGGGTTCGAGTCCCGGTCCATGCCTTTTATTTTTTGGTGATTAAAACACAATTATAATATTATTATATGTATAAAATATGATTATATAAGCCCGAATATGTCACAAAATACTTTTAGAACGTACTAGAATGATAAAATGCGACGTTTTATTGATTGAATAATAAACGTACATAATGGAAAATACGAAATGTTACAGTTCCTCTGGGAACACATCTGGAAAGTCGCGGACTACTAGGATGTCCTCAATCTTCGCGTCAACATTAACTCGAGTATGAGAAATGTTAGCCAAAATGGCTGGATAGCCCTTTCGAATGCAATTCGGGGCTTTCAAGAAAGAGATGATACCCACCATGGCACCACCACAATCACCTTGAATAGATAATAGTTCTCCACTAGGGAGAGGGATACGAACAATCTTCTCCTGACAGAGAATTTCAGCACGATGCTTGGACAACCAGTCCATGCCAACCATGATATCAAAGCTTCCTAGGGTGATAGGTAGAAGATCGATGGCAAATAATTGCCCATCTAGATCGAGCTTACCGTCACGATGGATGTGGGTTACCTCAACAGGCTTCCCATAAGCAAATTCTAAAGAATGCGGGGTATCAAGAAGAGTAGGAACCGTCCCTAGGTTTTGCTTAAGTTTCAATGACACAAAACTGATATTCACACCGAGATTGAAAGAACAGAAACAAGATTGTCTTTCCCAGAAAACTTCCTTGTCAACACATTATTTTCGCCCTTGGCTTCTCCCAAGCCAACTACGCAAACTATTCTCCAAGCACCTCTGAGGTTATTGTTGCCATTGCTGCTATTGTGTTTGAGCTGGGACAATTCCTCTTGGAGTGCGTTTCACTCCCCAACTAGGAATATCCCCTCCCAGCACCTCATTATTGTTGTTATGCTAGTTGTTGCTTTTGAAGAACTTATATCTTACAACATTTTACGTTCTCTTGCTATCACAAGAAACGAAAGATGAAGCACCATGCTTCGGAAGAGTACCGCGCTCAATAGCCTCACTAGGATGTTTGTGAGCTAGGTAAAAGATTTGTTAGATTCTGGGTAGGTGAGCTGCAGTGACCACGCCACGAATCTGTGGGACCAATCCTTTTTGGGGAAATGCTCAATCCGCTAGTAAGGTAGGTTAATTGGATTTGAGTATATAGTAGTTTACTCATGTGGCTTGGTAGTGTAGGCGTTGATCTCAGACTCAACCGTCTTTAGATAACAATTTGTAAGATTCGTCACAGGTTGTTACATTCTCCACCCATGTATCTGTAACTCATCGAGTGTGCATGTATCATACATTACCCATCCTGCCTGGGGTAATTGCGCATGGAAAGGGCTTATACTATCAAAGTAATCAAATAGTCTCCTTCAGTCCCGTTGGAGTTATTGAGGTTTACAACCCATAAAAGCCTTGAAAATACGATGGCAAGTTGTTGTTGTGGCATGTGCATTCAAGGAATAAGAAAGTTCAAATGTGGAAGTCATGGGAAAAGAATGATTTAGTAAAATAGATCTTTACTAGCTTGGAAAGATGTGAGGGCTTCAACCACCCTATCGTTGATCATAAGAACTCAGTCTTATCTAAGTTAACAAAGGAAAAGAAAAGAAAAGACAGGTAAGAAAAAGGTAGGAGCCAATCGTCGCCACACTCTGTCTAGATAGTAGAGCCTTCATCCTCACTTTCCATGTGCCCATCCTGCTCAGGTTCCCCTTCCATCCCTCCTTCTTCCTCTTCCGCGGTGTTAGTGTTATATGGATCTCATCACATACAGTCTCCTTCTCTAGTCCTATGTAAGCCAGTTTAGCGGTAAGCTGCACCACTCGTTCCTCCAATCGTGGCTGTCAGCCATTAGTAGGTTTCGTCTTCCCTTGAGATGTTGCACTACGTTGTAGGCCTTACACACTCCTCAAGAGTGTGAGTAACAAGTCCTGATCTGATGTGTTACCATGAATTTACTATATACTCACGAGGAACAGTGACACGCATGTCATATATCGCTCGCTCGTACTGGGCGTAAATGTACTAGAGTTAGAATAAAATTCTATATGAGTAACCCAGTCTCGTCTGAGTTTCGAATGGAAGTAAGAAAGATCAAGCGACAAGGAACATGAACTAATTGTCTCCTTGCTCAGTGAGGAAATGGATAAGTCTCAGTATTTGATTGATTCAAGTTTGATTCAGATTAATGGTACCGCGTAGCTTTCCGTGTACATGCGCCACAATGCTCGCAAGGGCTCTCTCCCCTGTACTATTATCGTTTCCTCATCCATGAGGTTTGTTAGGATACTAATCCCAGTAATGCGCCACCGGGTGTAACCCCGGGTCCCCACCAGTGACATGTTCAGAATCAAGTTTAGAACTAGAAGATAACATATCTCTTGAAACCATGTGTTGTAGATATATGTAGCTAAAAGCTAGTTGTGTACTTAAGCTGTGAGTGTACTAATACTTATGTTATGATGATTATAGACTAGACTCAACATGCAGTCCTAGTTCACTATAACCAATGGCTCTGATACCAATCTGTCACACCCTCAAATTTCCACTGCAGGGTTTATACCGCGAGGCGCATGACATACCAGGATTTCATAGCCATAAGTCATATGAACGAACACTAAATGCCCAAACCATTTAGTTCGTTTTCAAAAATTAAGTTTAGCATTTACCCAAAAAGTTTAGTTAAGTTGCGAAAGCGTAAACCAAACATAGATAGTTTAAAACCTTGCGCAAAACAACGTGCCCAATATAACCCATATGAAAGAAAACATAAAAGCATAGAATGGAATTTAGATGTATGCCTAGACCCAAATGCAGTGAAGTGTGCAATGCTTTCTTATCGTGGCACCGGAAGCTAATTACCTGCAAAAGCATGTACATCGTGGGTCAACAAACAATGTTGGTGAGTTCACAGTTTAAATAACGAGTGTAAAGTTGTCGAAAACCCAAATGTTTAAGTGTCATAAATTTAAGCTTGTTAGGGGTAGCTAGCCCACTCATTGTAACTAAACATGTGATTATTGGGAACCTTCATAAATGTGTTAACATACGTTAAACTGCCTTAGTACTAGTGTCTATCAACACTAGTAGGAAATATGTGGTCAGAAGTTCATGTCCGTGGCACAAGCACCTCAAGCATGAAGTTGCTGCACAACCTAATAGCGCTATCAACTAATACCCCGTTCGCCTCCAGCGATTAACCCAATAATATGTAAGGACTTTAAGTGATAGAGTGTGTTTAGTTCACAAAGGACGGTTAAAGTTGTAAACTGATAACAACCCGACCCACACAAGGAGTCAAAATCCGACCCACACAAGGAGTCAAAACCCGACCCACACAAGGAGTCAAAACCCGACCCACACAAGGAGTCAAAGCATCTCAAAACCCGAGATGTAAAAGTAGTCCCAAACTGAACTAGAAAAAGTTAAGTAAGTTGTCTCAAATCCGAGACGCATGCTTTTGAGAAAAGAGTAGTGAAACTCACCTTAGGATGCAAGCAATTAATCCAAACTTCACAAATAGGATGTGCTACCGACTCCCTATCACATGTGTCACTAAGTGAGTATATGTGTAATATCATTACACCATATGACCCGTTTGTCCAAGACGTTTAAAAGTTCAAAACCGTGTAAGTGACACCTAATGATTCTATATGCACAAGCAAACCCTACGGACACGTTGGTGAACACAATACTTAACATTAGTTATGCACTTCATATACACCTCATATAAGTGCTCATACAATTTCATGTCAAATACAAGCCATACAAGACTCTAAATAGCCACATAAGTGTATGTTACATAATCTGCGTTTTTAGGACAGATTATGCGCTGTAAAAACTAATATATTAAAAATACTTATCCAGTGAATTAGACTCCCAAAACTTTACTAAATATCCAGGAGGTCTACTGGACAAGTCCATATTTTTTAGTTCGTGATAAAACCATGCACAAAATTTATGAAAAATCACACGATGCAGCTATGTCCAGAAAATACTCACAACAGATCAGATTAGTAGAAAAATTCCCAAATATTGTGTATTCATCCAAACGGGATGAATCCACTTGGAAAAGCCAAGTTATTCCAATTTTGACCTACAGTCCAAATTTCATAATTTAATTCTTTGTAAAACTCAAGTTATGATCGTTTAAAGTTGACCCATTTTACTAATCCGAAAATCTGATATGACCTTTAATCAAAGAAAATTCCAAAAACCTATCAAACGACGTCCAAAGCAGATGATTTTACCCATTATGAAAAGCTAAGACCATGTACGATACTTTCATGCAAAGAAATCATCAAAACAAGTATTTTAACATCACGTTACAGCCTCTTCAAGTTGATCCAAAATTCTGTCCAGATTATAGATCATGCATAAACCCTAGTTTTAACCATTATCTACGCATATAATCGATCAATAATACTCAACAATCATCCTACCATATCAATAAAACATAACATGATCAAAACCTAGAAAGATACAACTTAAACATCATCAATCATAAACCCTAGAAGTCTAAAACATCAAGAACATGCAACTCATGCAATAAATACAATCATTATCACATAACATCATGTTTAACCCTATCAATCCTTATGAATAACAAGTTTTAATCTTTATGAAAATGTTTCACACCTGGACAAACTCGGTTATGATGTTTCAAAACATATTAGAGGAGATTAAAACATAATAGATTGAGTATTATACCGCAAGCACATCAAAACCACCAACCGATTGCTCTCCAAGCTTCCCGATCGATGTTCTTGAGCCTTAGCAGGTGTTTGAGGTTAATATTTTTGTAAATAGGCAGTAGGGGGCTATTAGGGTTGAGTTTATGGGGTACTTGGGCTTAAGATTGCTTAAATAGAGTTTTAAGTCGGTTTTGTATCGTCAGACCCCCGCGAGCGGCCACTCGCTCTGAGTGAGCGGCCGCTCACTCAGCCTAGGCTCGCTCCGGGTGGTCTGGTCCGTTGTATCGCATGTTTTCTTCGATGTTTTCGCTAGTTTGGACCATAACAAGTGTAACCCCATGCGTTAAGACCCCAACCATCCTAACGGTCCACCCATTACGATTTTTATAAACATGTTCGGTTTAAGTTCACGTAATCACATATAGTTTGCACATAGTTTCACAGAAACACGTAATTGCAATCAATCTCAATAAATTAATTCGCAATTATCTAATTTCACAGTTCACCAACGTCCGGGGTTCACTACTCAGGTATATAGTTTGGTAATTCTCCGAATTACCACTTCATGTAGTTATTAAACTATAAATGTGCAATGTGTGACTTATCTAGCTAACCCTAGTTTAAGTAGAATGCCAGGAATGTAACTACAAGTAACTAGAGTTTAGTTAAAGTGAGAACCTGAAATTGCAGGGTATCACAACATCTCTTATGTTTGTTGTATTCTTTTCTCTTAGTTATGCAAACCCAACAGTCATCACGGACAACCAAAGGCGGACCATTACCGGCCACTCCCACCGAGTTAGCCAGGGTAATTACTAAGGCAATTGCTCAACACGATGTAGCTCGGGCTGACTCCAGTGGAGCTTTAGGAGGTATCGGTCGCCGCCGAGGAAGTGAAACAGATCACGAGGTTGAAAACTCTATTCATGGTTGTTCATATAAAACCTTCATGGCATGCAAGCCATGGAATTTCCGTGGTACAGAAGGTGCTGTAGGAATTGTCCAATGGATAGAGAAGAGCGAATCAGTCATTGTCATAAGTTGTTGCTCCGAGGATCAAAAGGTGAAGTACTCCACTTGTACCTTTCAGGATGAAGCCCTTACCTGGTGGAACCTGCAAGTGCAAACCCTAGGCAGAGAAGCGACATACAACCTTGCTTGGGCCAATCTCAAAATACTGCTCATGGAAAAGTACTGCCCTACGAGTGAACTACAGAAGCTGGAGGCAGAATTCTGGAATCTTTCCATGGTGGATGCCAACGTGACTGCATATACCACTCGTTTTCATGAACTCTCTCGACTAGTCCCTCACATGGTCACGCCCGAATACAAGAGAGTCGAGCGGTATATCTGGGGTCTATCACCAAAGATCCATAGTATGGTCACTACATCGGCACCCTCCACTATCAAGGCTTCGGTTACCCTAGCCCAAAGTTTGACCAACAACGTTGTTCGCATGGGTTCGCTGAACCAAAAGGTTATGGTTACTAGTGAGAGTTCCGGGAACAAGCGCAAACGTTCTGACTACCTGAAAGGTAAGAACTCCTCTCACAAGCCACAAGATGCCGTGAAGGTCTTTGCTGCCACAACTGCTGAGGAGCCCAAACGCAAATACAACGGGCCCCACCCTCACTGTAGTAAATGCAACTACCATCAGGTAGGTACCTGCGAAAGCATCTTGTGCAAGAACTGTAACCATCGTGGTCATTCAACCGCCAACTGCATGACCAAAGCCACAAACATTCCTCCTGCCAAAAACGATTGTTTCGAATGTGGTGTGACTGGACATTTCCGAAAGGACTGTCCCAAGGCCAAGGATCAAGCCCGTGGTAGAGCGTTCGTGTTGGGAGCCAACGAAGCACACAATGACCCTAACGTAGTTACGGGTACTTTCTCCTTAACAACCATTTTGCATCGGTACTATTTGACTCAGGCGCTGATTTTAGCTTCGTGTCCACCAACTGTAAGAAATCACTTGGATTAGAATCTAGTAAGTTGGAAAAACGTTACACCATAGAATTAGCCAATGGTAAGTTGATCTCGTCTGAGGAAGTTGCTTGGGATTGTGTTCTGGTACTTGACAACCATAAATTCCATATCGATTTACTGCCTATTCGGCTAGGTAGTTTCGATGTTGTTATTGGCATCGATTGGTTATCCAAACATCGTGCAGAGATCGTCTGTCACGAGAAGTTGGTTTGAATCCCCTTGCCAAATGATGAGACCCTTTTGATTCGAGGAAAGCAGGGTGTACCCACTCTTCGAGTCATATCCTGCATTAAGGCACAAAAATGTTTAAGGAAAGGTTGTGTCGCATTCCTGGCACATGTCGTTTAACAGAAGGCCAAAGATCGGAAGCTGATGGACATCCTAGTGGTGCGAGACTATCCCGAAGTCTTTCCAGATGACTTGCCCAAACATCCACCACCACGACATATCATGTTTCGTATTGATCTTGTCCCGTGAGCCCCTCCAGTAGCACGCACTCCATATCGTCTAGCCCCGTCCGAAATGCAGGAACTGTCTATCCAACTTTAGGAGTTGTTGGACAAAGGTTTCATTCGTCTAAGCTTTTCTCTGTGGGGAGCACCTATCCTGTTCGTGAAGAAAAAAGACGGGAGTTTCCGCATGTGCATTGACTACCGGGAATTGAACAAGCTGACCATCAAGAACAAGTATTCGTTACCAAGAATCGATGACCTGTTCGATCAGTTTCAGGGTTCCAGCTACTACTCGAAGATCGATCTGCGATCGGGATATCATCAGTGGCGTATTCAGGAAGACAACATTCTGAAGACTGCATTCCGAACTCGTTATGGGCATTACGAATTCCTAGTCATACCATATGGATTAACGAATGCTCCTGCTGTTGTCATGGACCTCATGAATCGAGTCTGCAAGCCCTACCTAGACAAGTTCGTAATTATCTTCATTGATGACATCTTGATCTCCTCGCGAACTCAAGAAGAGCACGAACATCATCTTCGATTGATTTTGGAGTTGCTCAAGAACGAGAAACTGTTTGCCAAATTCTCGAAATGCGAGTTATGGATTCGAGAAGTCCATTTCCTTGGTCACGTTGTGAACGAGAAGGGTATACAAGTTGATCCCGCAAAGATTGAAGCAATCAAGGATTGGGCTGCGCCTAAGACACCGACTGAAGTGCGACAATTTCTAGGATTAGCCGGTTATTATCGACGATTCATCGAGAATTTCTCCAAGATTGCCCAGCCATTGACTGTCTTGACACAGAAAGACAAGAAATTCGATTGGGGAATCAAGCAGGAGAATGCGTTCCAAGTATTGAAGGACTGTTTATGCAGTGCTCCAATTCTCTCTCTTCCTGAAGGTACCGATGATTTTGTGGTTTATTGCGATGCTTCTCATCAAGGTGTTGGATGCGTACTCATGCAAAGGAACAAGGTCATTGCCTATGCATCCCGACAACTCAAAATTAATGAGAAGAATTACACCACTCATGACCTAGAGTTAGGTGCAGTGATCTTTGCCATCAAGATTTGGAGGCACTACCTTTATGGCACTAGGTGCACCATTTTCACTGATCATAAGAGCTTGCAACACATCTTCAATCGGAAAGAGCTGAACATGCGACAACGTAGATGGGTTGAATTGCTGAACGATTACGATTGTGAGATTAAATACCATCCAGGAAAAGCCAACGTTGTGGCTGACGCGTTAAGCCAGAACGAATGAGTCAAGACCCTGCGTGTGCGTGCTCTATGTTTGACCATCCACACAAATCTCACTACCCGTATCCGCGATGCTCAGCAGGAAGCTCTGAAAGGTGAGAATCTCAAGAATGAGTCGTTATTTAAGATGGTTAATCTATTGGAACCAAGGTCTAACGGCACCGATTATTTCGCCAATCGGATCTGGGTGCCACGTTTTGGTGCTTTACGAGATTTAATCCTTGAAGAGGCCCACAAGTCTAATTACTCGATCCATCCCGGTTCTGACAAAATGTACAAGGATGTGAAGGAACTTTACTGGTGACCCAACCTTAAAGGTGAAATCGCCATGTATGTCAGCCGATGCATTACTTGTTCAAAGGTCAAATATGAGTATCAGAAACCGCCTGGTCTGCTTCAGCAACCAGAAATTCCTGTTTGGAAATGGCAATAGATTTCCATGGACTTCATTACCAAACTACCTAAGACGTCTAATGGTCACGACACAATTTGGGTAATTGTTGACAGGTTGACTAAATCCGCGCATTTCTTGTCGATTAAGGAAACCGACAAACTAGAGAAACTCACCAAGCTGTACATCAAAGACGTTGTAACTAGGCATGGTGTCCCTGTTTCAATCATTTCTGACCGAGACAGTCGATTTACTTCCTGATTCTGGCAACGTTGATGGACGCACTGGGCTCTCGCTTAGACATGAGCACGACCTATCATCCACAAACCGATGGCCAGAGTGAACGTACAATTCAAACATTGGAAGACATGCTTCGGGCATGTGTAATCGATTTCGGCAGAAACTGGGATTCTCATTTACCGTTGGTTAAGTTCTCTTACAATAACAGTTACCACACCAGTATCAAGGCTGCCCCGTTTGAAGCCCTGTATGGACGGAAGTGTAGATCTCCTTTGTGTTGGGCAGAAGTTGGAAACAAATATTTGACTGGCCCCGAGCTCATTCAAGAGACCACTGATAAGATCTTTTAGATCCATGATCGCTTGAAAGTCGCTCGATCGTCAAAAGAGCTACGCTGATCGCTATCACAAACCACTTGAATTTCAGGTTGGCGATAAAGTACTCTCAAAAGTCTCACCCTGGAAGGGTGTACCACGGTTTGGCAAACGTGGAAAACTTAATCCCTGATACATTGGTCCGTTCGAAATACTTATTAGGGTTGGTCCGGTGGCATACAAGCTCAAATTACCCAAAGAGTTAAGTGGTGTTCATGACATTTTCCATGTGTCCAACCTAAATAAGTGTTTATCCGACGAATCTTTGATCATTCCTCCCGAAGAAATTCACATCGATGATCAGCTCCATTTTATCGAGGAGCTAATCGAGGTGACTGATTGGAAAGTTCAGAAATTGAGAAGGAGCTGCACTAAACTTGTGAAAGTCAGATGGAATGCAAAACGTGGTCCCAAATTTACATGGGAACGCGAAGAGCAAATGAGACGCAAGTACCCGGCTTTTTTTCCTAAGACTGCTGAAACTAGTAGGAAAACTCGATTTCGTAGACGAAATTCCAAAACAAGGGGAGAATGTGACAACAGTCAACATCCAGGTCAACATCCATACGCTTTTCAATTACTATTGTTATCTATGTGCATCCTTATACATTTTTGCATACACTATACCCCCCCCCAAGTCTAGTGAAGCAGGATTTAATCAGGAAACTCAAAGATCAACTGTTTACGCATACGACACTCACCCAACAAGTATTCAATGTGATTATATCCATCAAACACATGATAAGATCTCACTAACATACATTTGAGAATTTCAAAAGTTTCCAAATGTTCACATTTTATAACAAGAAATACACAATTTCATGGACACAAATGAATGATTATATCAATGTCAAGTCCTCCCTACACCATGTACACACAACAAATTTACAACGCACTCGATCATTTATCATACGGACATCCATATACACATGACTTGGTCCGAAAACAATGATCATGAGGCTTGAATCATCACTATCGCATCCAGGAAGACAAACACAAGAATCTTGACATCTCACTAACACTTACACACCATAGATATCGGCTATTGATATCTATCACACTAACACGTGACATAAACACCTACACTAGTGCATGAAACTAACCTTTACACCAATACAAGGCATAAGACTTTGGATAACTACCATCCTATCTAAAAGTTACCACCTATATATGTGTGTATGACACCCTACGACTGGCCATCAAGAGCTCACACTACAAAACACATTCCAATTGCTAAACAAGGATTGGTTCCCGTGAAAAAACAAACATTCCTTACACCAACATGGAATCCTTAATTTTACATCTCTACGCTAGATCCTTACCCCCTTTTCCTTAAGAATTGCGACCGATTACCCCACCCCTACCCCAAGAAACTTCCAAGCTAACAACTAGGAGACTATGAGCTATCAACACCCAAGTGAATGAGGACAAGGCATGTCATAGAAAGATCACTATCAACCTTCTATCCTTCATATATTTCGACTGAAACAAGGAAGAGGAAGGCACATGCATGTTTGGTTGTCAACATTCACCAAAAGAGCTATAATCCAATCATGGGCATTCTTTCCTAGACGAAGTCAACCTTCCTAAATTGTTACCTCCAATAGAAATCGGCCAACACCAAGAAGCACGCAAGACTCAACATAACCTACATCCATACAAGCATCAAAAGTTGATAAACTCCTCCATACAATGCATCGACCAAGATAGGAAGAGTTACCATAAATGTTTTGTCATTACCTACTCAACACCTCTATATAAAGCCCCTTGAATCCACTCAAACAAATCGCACCACTCTTCCCTTCCTCTTGATACCATTGCAGCCACAATACCTCTAAAAACACCGCAAAAACCATCGGCTAAAGGCAAGCCACGAGCCAAGGAGGAGGAAGCCAAGAACACGAGACCTTGCTATGTTCACCCTAACCATGGACATTTGATCACTATGGATCGGTCCTACACCTACACTAATCACACGCATTGTTCCACTTATAACAATCGACTAACAAAACTATCACTATGTTACTATGTCACCTCTAGTTAACATGAACCAGCCACACATCTATGAGGAATAACGAATTAAATATGATAACTCAAACCCTACCCTAAACAACCTCCTAGTAAACGTTTTCGATTAAAATAGACTCACTTGAATGATGTTCAAAAGCAAGAGTTACAAACGATGTTTTTATAACCGTTTTATCATTAAAACATTCATGATACATTGCAAACCCACGGCTATAACCTAAAAAGCCTATGTCAAGCTTGTTGATCCTTATAAACATTCAGATTCAATGCATACATGAGACACTACTTCGGCTATGCACACCTAACATGTGTTAAGGTGGGCCGAAGCATGTGTTAATACATTATATTTATTCAAATAAATTAAGACACATGTTTATTCAGCCCTTATAATGATCGTTTTTCTAATTAATTTTTTTTAATTACCCGACATAAAAAATTAAATCTATTCAACTAGCGCAATACACGAAGTTCTAACCTAGTATTTATTTATTACTAATTTGCAACTTTGTATATGCATTGAAGTTGTACATTGAGCTTCAATAATCTTACTCTCAAGTGTAGTATGTTGTACTTTTGTTTTTTCTTTAATCATTAATTTTTTTTCTTTTAACTCAATGCTTTTATATATTTTACAACTTAATTCTCACACTTTTTAATCTAAACTATTGACCCCTAAACTTTTCATCCTTTAAAAATATTGTATTTTCACTTTATGATAAGTATTTTGGAGTTCCAAAACTACAATTGGAATCTCAAAACCTAAATCTCCAAGTGATTAATAAAGTTCGTGTATCACACCTTATAACTTGAAAATTAATTCAACGAAAGCCCAAATTATTTATATAAACCTAAACTAATATTATTTTGAGGCTAACTTAGTGTCTAGAATGCTCGCATTTACTGTCACACCTTCAAATTTCACTTGTGGAGTTTTACCGTGAGGCGGGTGACACACCAGGATCCAAGTCAACGGTCGCATAGAACGACAACTATATCAGTAAAATAACGTAATAAAAACATCTCCAAAGTTTACCCAGCGTAAGCAGTTTTATAGTTTACATCCATAATACCTAAGAAATAGAAGTATTTAAACCGAATTAACATAATTTTCATCAAACAAATGCATGAGCCACTGTGAAGACACCCGTGTGTACTATCCCTAATTCTACCTTAGCGTTCTAAGAAAACACGTTAATCATGTCAACATATAATGCCGGTGAGTTCACAGGTTTTACATAAACTATGTGTCTTACAAGATCAAGTAAGTTTAGTATTTTATCGAATATTAGTTAGCCATTACGCAAGTTACTTATGCGATTGGAACCATTGCTGATGGTGTTGTTACGCAATTAAGTGTGTAGTTCAAGACAATATGCACCCGTCCAACCTCTAGTTGACCCGCGTAGGTTTGTTAGGCCGAGTAGATCTATTGACATTTCCCCCTCTATGTACCCATATTAGTGATTCCTTTAGGACTTAGATGAGTCGCAAAATAAACAAGTGATAACAATTCTAATAGATGATCTAAAGAAAATACGAGAGTATAGTATGTTTTCTCTCCAACAGAATGTATGTAAAAGTAGGATCGTGAAAGTCACCTTTGATTGCGTCTTTTTACTAGTTAATAAACCGGACGTTTGTAATCGTCTCCAACTACCGAAAACCTATCATAATATGCCTATTAGTGTGTTGGCCAAAAATGTGCTCGTGTATCGACCCGTTGTTGTCTGATCAATGACTTGGTATGTTTTCATAAAACGTTTGACCGTGTTTGACTACGCAAGACTCGACACCCGTTGGTGACACGTTATATCAGTTTATGAGTCAAGTATAAGTTTCAGATAATCGAAAACGTAAAAACATGTAAACGCGCACAATCACATAATAACATATCTGTTTCTAGCGAATAGGACCCAACAAGGTGTCATTCGCTGAAACATTCACGCAAATGAATCAAGAATCATGACATTAAGTATGTATTTTAACATTTAAAAGTCTCACTTTTGTAACATATTTCCCATGAAAATTAGCAATGTGCTAAATATATGGTATCCATGTTTGATACTTAATTGTTTCATAGTGTGATAGGCCACTATTAAAAGGAAATTTCGTGAAGAGTATAACTTATAGGCCGAATAAGAATGCATTTAATTTTAAACATTTATAACCTACATGATATGTTATCTAAAATAAAATAGCCGCACATATGATGGTCATATTTGACGTATAATTACTTTTACAATGGTTTTAATTAATACTTTTATGTTTATCTTTTCTCTATCTTTGTCTTTATATTTATTTACATATAATAAATAACTCATATCCACCTTTATTTTCTTTTCTCTCTTTATAAAGTTATAGTATTGTATCATAATTTTCATCTTTATCTGTCATATTAAATAATTATGTTTCTCCTTATATTAAATAATGAGCATTTTTATTTCTCTGTTATTAAATAAAATTATTATACCATAATTTTTTTGTTTCACACCTATTAATTTAACTTTTTCTCTAACTATTTATTCTATTTTTTTTTTGTTTATTAGTGACAATTTTATTTTATTTAATTCAACCTCTTATAATACATGAGGTTTTTTACCTAACAAAAAATATAAAATAAAGTAAAGCGTTTTGATTAATCAAAATTTATTTTTTAAAGAAATATGTTAACGACTGTATGTTAACCAATTACATTATATTTATTCAAATAATTTAAGACACATGTTTATTCAGCCCTTATAATTATCGTTTTCTAAATTCATTTTTTTTAATTACTCGACATATAAAATTATATCTATTCAACCAGCGTAATACACGGGGTTCTAACCTAGTATTTATATATTACTAATTTGCAACTTTGTTTTTGCATTGGAGTTGTACATTGAGCTTCAATAATCGTACTCTCAAGTGTAGTATGTTGTACTTTTGTTTTTTTTTCTTTAATCATTAATTTTTTTCTTTTAACTCAATGCTTTTATATATTTTACAACTTAACCCTCACACTTTTTACTCTAAACTTTTGTCTCATATACTTTTCATCTTTTAAAAATATCGTATTTACACTTTATGATTAGCATTCCTGAGTTCCAAAACGACACTTGGAAGTTCAAAACCTAAACCTCCAAGTGATTAATAAAGTTTGTGTATCACACCTTATAACTTGAAAATTAATTCAACAAAAGCCCAAATTATTTATATAAACCTAAACTAATATTTTTTGAGGATAATTTAGTGTCCTAAATGCTATCGTTTACTGTCACACCTTCAAATTCCACTTGCAGAGTTTAACCGTCAGGCGTGTGACACACCAGGATCCAAGTCAACGGTCTCATAGAACGAAAATTATATCAATAAAATAAATTAATAAAAACATCTACCAAAGTTTAACCAGAATAAGCATTTTTATAGTTTACATCCATAATACCTAAGAAATAGAAGTATTAAAACTTAATTAACATAATGTTCATCAAACAAATGCATGATACGATGTGAAGACACTTGTGTGTCCTATCCCTACTGCTACCTTAGCGTTCTGAGAAAACACGTTAAACGCGTCAGCATATAATGCCGGTGAGTTCACAGGTTTTCCATAAACTGTGTGTCTTACAAGATCAAGTAAGTTTACTATTTTAACGAATATTAGATAGACATCACGCAAGTTACTTATGCGATTGGAACCATTGATGACGGTCTTGTTGCTCAATAAAGTGTGTAGTTCAAGACAATATGCACCCGTCCCACCTCCAGTTGACCCAGGTAGGTTTTGTCAGGCCCAGTAGATCTATTCACATTTCCCCCACTATGTACCCATATTAGTGATTCCTTTAGGACTTAGATGAGTCGCAAAGTAAACAAGTGAAAACAATAGGAATAGATGATCTAAAGAAAATATGAGAGTATAGTATGTTTCTCCCCCAAGAGAAAGTATGTAAAAGTGGGCCCGTGAAACTCACCTTTGGTTGCATCTTCTTCCTAGTTAATAAACCGGGCGTGTGTAATAGTCTCCAACTACCGAAAACCTATCATAAGATGCCTATCAGTGTGTTGACCGACAATGTATGCTTCTATGGACCAGTTGTTGTCTGATCAATAACTTGTATGTTTTCATAAAACGTTTGACCGTGTTTGACTACGCTAGACTTGAAACCCATTGTTGACCCGATATTTCAGTTTATCAGTCACGTATAAGTTTCAGATAATCGATCACGTAAAAACATGTAACTGCGCACAATCATATAATAACATATATGTTTCTAGCGCATAGGACCCAACTGTAACATGACGTTTTGTGGATGAAAATAAAATATTTGAGACTTATAATTCAAATATATTGCTAAGCGAGTAATACTGGGTTGGAGAATGTGTGAAGTGTGCTTAAACCAGCATTTAGTGCTTAAACAAGCGTTTAGTACTATTTAATGTCACCTAAGTATAATACTAACTAGGTGTTGGTTGGCCCGCGCTTCGCCGCGGGCGCCGCTGTTGTGCATACATGTTAACGCGCAATGGGCGGCGGTTCGCTACAGGAGCCCCTGTTGCGTTGAGGGTTCGGTGGACATAAAAGATAACATTAAGTGACTATTATGCTCGTATGGGCTTCACAAAAATACTCGCGACCCATTAAGTTCCCCACTCTACAAAGAATAAGAAGGGAAATATGCTGGATATTTTTAATTTATTAAATTCTTTAATTTAATAGTTATCAATAAAAAGCCAAAAATACAGCAACCTCCAAGTAGTGCTTTCGTAAAGGAAAACAAATATATGCTGCAATCATGGGGCCAATTAGTAAACGTCACATGTCCTGTGCATGTTAACAGTTGCCCACAACAAAAGTGTGTGATGTAGGTGCATACTTCAAAATAAAAATGTGTGTGTATTATAACTATATTATAATAAAATGGAGGATAAGTATCATGTTACTTATTCTAGAAGCCAAGTAGCTTTTAAGGCAAATTTTGGGATAAAACTTTTCGTTTCTATACCGCCTCAACTTCTATATTTATCTGGCTCAGTAACATATTTGGAGATAGATACGAAGAACCCTTTAAAAGGAAAAAAAATTCAGCGACAAATTGGTTGGCATAATTCTAAGGGGAGGCCTAAAAGGAAGCTATGCCAGATCATCAACAACTTGAGTGTTGTGGCATAATTTTGGTCACAATTTTTTAAAGTACACAATCCCTTAAGAGTATACATGATTCCTAGTTGTACTTCAGTATATGAATAATTATATCGTTGTGTACTTGATATTAGCTTGAACAAATAGGGGCCAGTGGTCTTGAGAGCACATGTGGTTGTTAGTAGTAATATAAGAATTGAGTATTTTGTATTACTACTTGTCTGGTATATATAATTGAAACGAATATATAGAGAAGAACGAATTTAGATACCGGTGGTCTCATAAGGTAGACTACAGACCGGTGGACTCAAACAATAATATAGAGATTGGTGGCCTCAGAGAATAATATAGAGACCGGTGGTCTTGGACAATAAAGTAGAGGCCGGTGGTCTCGGGAAATAAAATAGAGACCGGTGATCTCAAGATATAAATAGAGACAGGAAGTCTCAGAGTATAAAAGAATAGAGACCGGTGGTCTCATGAAATAAAATAGAGACAGGTAGTCTCAGAGTATAAAATAGGAGACTGGTGGTCTCAATAAATAAAATAGAGACATATAGTCTCAGAGTATAAACTAGGAGGCCGGTGGTGGTCTCGGAGGATAAAAGGGGAACGGTGTTCTTTGAAAATATATTAACGACCTGTCATGTGTACTTACTTAGCTATGGCTAATATGATATTCATGTATACTTTCAGGAAAGAAAGTGGACGAGGACTAGAGACCAGAATCGGATCGACTAATGAAAATCACCTTTGTATAATTAATACTTGTGTAATTTCTTTTGGAAATTGTTGTTTGTGAAAGATTTGTTATAAGGTGAAAGTTAAAACAAAAACAAAATTTGGCGTGTTTCAAGTTGGTATCAGAGCACTGGTTTGAGGGATTTAAGTACTCATTATGGATACCTAGACTCAAACTTCTAGTGCTCTAGATGAAAAAAAAGTGAAATTCGATCCGAAGATGGTCCAAGGCTTGTCTTAGTAAGTACCAAAAGGGGAAATTTTAAAGGTTTCATTATGAGAAACCTATATAAAAAGGGGGTTATGTATAATGTAATGGACCGGAACTTGTTATTTGAAGTACGATATGATAATTGTAAGAAAACATGGGTTCGGTGGACATAAAAGATAACATTAAGTGACTATTATGCTCGTATGGGCTTCACAAAAATACTCGCGACCCATTAAGTTCCCCACTCTACAAAGAATAAGAAGGGAAATATGCTGGATATTTTTAATTTATTAAATTCTTTAATTTAATAGTTATCAATAAAAAGCCAAAAATACAGCAACCTCCAAGTAGTGCTTTCGTAAAGGAAAACAAATATATGCTGCAATCATGGGGCCAATTAGTAAACGTCACATGTCCTGTGCATGTTAACAGTTGCCCACAACAAAAGTGTGTGATGTAGGTGCATACGTTCAAAATAAAAATGTGTGTGTATTATAACTATATTATAATAAAATGGAGGATAAGTATCATGTTACTTATTCTAGAAGCCAAGTAGCTTTTAAGGCAAATTTTGGGATAAAACTTTTCGTTTCTATACCGCCTCAACTTCTATATTTATCTGGCTCAGTAACATATTTGGAGATAGATACGAAGAACCCTTTAAAAGGAAAAAAAATACAGCGACAAATTGGTTGGCATAATTCTAAGGGGAGGCCTAAAAGGAAGCTATGCCAGATCATCAACAACTTGAGTGTTGTGGCATAATTTTGGTCACAATTTTTTAAAGTACACAATCCCTTAAGAGTATACATGATTCCTAGTTGTACTTCAGTATATGAATAATTATATCGTTGTGTACTTGATATTAGCTTGAACAAATAGGGGCCAGTGGTCTTGAGAGCACATGTGGTTGTTAGTAGTAATATAAGAATTGAGTATTTTGTATTACTAATTGTCTGGTATATATAATTGAAACGAACATATAGAGAAGAACGAATTTAGATACCGGTGGTCTCATAAGGTAGACTACAGACGGTGGTCTCAAACAATAATATAGAGATCGGTGGCCTCAGAGAATAATATAGAGACCGGTGGTCTTGGACAATAAAGTAGAGGCCGGTGGTCTCGGGAAATAAAATAGAGACCGGTGATCTCAAGATATAAATAGAGACAGGAAGTCTCAGAGTATAAAAGAATAGAGACCGGTGGTCTCATGAAATAAAATAGAGACAGGTAGTCTCAGAGTATAAAATAGGAGACTGGTGGTTTCAAGAAATAAAATAGAGACATATAGTCTCAGAGTATAAACTAGGAGGCCGGTGGTGGTCTCGGAGGATAAAAGGGGGAACGGTGTTCTTTGAAAATATATTAACGACCTGTCATGTGTACTTACTTAGCTATGGCTAAGATGATATTCATGTATACTTTCAGGAAAGAAAGTGGACGAGGACTAGAGACCAGAATCGGATCGACTAATGAAAATCACCTTTGTATAATTAATACTTGTGTAATTTCTTTTGGAAATTGTTGTTTGTGAAAGATTTGTTATAAGGTGAAAGTTAAAACAAAAACAAAATTTGGCGTGTTTCAAGTTGGTATCAGAGCACTGGTTTGAGGGATTTAAGTACTCATTATGGATACCTAGACTCAAACTTCTAGTGCTCTAGATGAAAAAAAGTGAAATTCGATCCGAAGATGGTCCAAGGCTTGTCTTAGTAAGTACCAAAAGGGGAAATTTTAAAGGTTTCATTATGAGAAACCTATATAAAAAGGGGGTTATGTATAATGTAATGGACCGGAACTTGTTATTTGAAGTACGATATGATAATTGTAAGAAAACATGGGTTCGGTGGACATAAAAGATAACATTAAGTGACTATTATGCTCGTATGGGCTTCACAAAAATACTCGCGACCCATTAAGTTCCCCACTCTACAAAGAATAAGAAGGGAAATATGCTGGATATTTTTAATTTATTAAATTCTTTAATTTAATAGTTATCAATAAAAAGCCAAAAATACAGCAACCTCCAAGTAGTGCTTTCGTAAAGGAAAACAAATATATGTTGCAATCATGGGGCCAATTAGTAAACGTCACATGTCCTGTGCATGTTAACAGTTGCCCACAACAAAAGTGTGTGATGTAGGTGCATACGTTCAAAATAAAAATGTGTGTGTATTATAACTATATTATAATAAAATGGAGGATAAGTATCATGTTACTTATTCTAGAAGCCAAGTAGCTTTTAAGGCAAATTTTGGGATAAAACTTTTCGTTTCTATACCGCCTCAACTTCTATATTTATCTGGCTCAGTAACATATTTGGAGATAGATACGAAGAACCCTTTAAAAGGAAAAAAAATACAGCGACAAATTGGTTGGCATAATTCTAAGGGGAGGCCTAAAAGGAAGCTATGCCAGATCATCAACAACTTGAGTGTTGTGGCATAATTTTGGTCACAATTTTTTAAAGTACACAATCCCTTAAGAGTATACATGATTCCTAGTTGTACTTCAGTATATGAATAATTATATCGTTGTGTACTTGATATTAGCTTGAACAAATAGGGGCCAGTGGTCTTGAGAGCACATGTGGTTGTTAGTAGTAATATAAGAATTGAGTATTTTGTATTACTACTTGTCTGGTATATATAATTGAAACGAACATATAGAGAAGAACGAATTTAGATACCGGTGGTCTCATAAGGTAGACTACAGACCGGTGGTCTCAAACAATAATATAGAGATCGGTGGCCTCAGAGAATAATATAGAGACCGGTGGTCTTGGACAATAAAGTAGAGGCCGGTGGTCTCGGGAAATAAAATAGAGACCGGTGATCTCAAGATATAAATAGAGACAGGAAGTCTCAGAGTATAAAAGAATAGAGACCGGTGGTCTCATGAAATAAAATAGAGACAGGTAGTCTCAGAGTATAAAATAGGAGACTGGTGGTCTCAAGAAATAAAATAGAGACATATAGTCTCAGAGTATAAACTAGGAGGCCGGTGGTGGTCTCGGAGGATAAAAGGGGGAACGGTGTTCTTTGAAAATATATTAACGACCTGTCATGTGTACTTACTTAGCTATGGCTAAGATGATATTCATCTATACTTTCAGGAAAGAAAGTGGACGAGGACTAGAGACCAGAATCGGATCGACTAATGAAAATCACCTTTGTATAATTAATACTTGTGTAATTTCTTTTGGAAATTGTTGTTTGTGAAAGATTTGTTATAAGGTGAAAGTTAAAACAAAAACAAAATTTGGCGTGTTTCAAGTTGGTATCAGAGCACTGGTTTGAGGGATTTAAGTACTCATTATGGATACCTAGACTCAAACTTCTAGTGCTCTAGATGAAAAAAAGTGAAATTCGATCCGAAGATGGTCCAAGGCTTGTCTTAGTAAGTACCAAAAGGGGAAATTTTAAAGGTTTCATTATGAGAAACCTATATAAAAAGGGGGTTATGTATAATGTAATGGACCAGAACTTGTTATTTGAAGTACGATATGATAATTGTAAGAAAACATGGGTTCGGTGGACATAAAAGATAACATTAAGTGACTATTATGCTCGTATGGGCTTCACAAAAATACTCGCGACACATTAAGTTCCCCACTCTACAAAGAATAAGAAGGGAAATATGCTGGATATTTTTAATTTATTAAATTCTTTAATTTAATAGTTATCAATAAAAAGCCAAAAATACAGCAACCTCCAAGTAGTGCTTTCGTAAAGGAAAACAAATATATGCTGCAATCATGGGGCCAATTAGTAAACGTCACATGTCCTGTGCATGTTAACAGTTGCCCACAACAAAAGTGTGTGATGTAGGTGCATACGTTCAAAATAAAAATGTGTGTGTATTATAACTATATTATAATAAAATGGAGGATAAGTATCATGTTACTTATTCTAGAAGCCAAGTAGCTTTTAAGGCAAATTTTGGGATAAAACTTTTCGTTTCTATACCGCCTCAACTTCTATATTTATCTGGCTCAGTAACATATTTGGAGATAGATACGAAGAACCCTTTAAAAGGAAAAAAAATACAGCGACAAATTGGTTGGCATAATTCTAAGGGGAGGCCTAAAAGGAAGCTATGCCAGATCATCAACAACTTGAGTGTTGTGGCATAATTTTGGTCACAATTTTTTAAAGTACACAATCCCTTAAGAGTATACATTATTCCTAGTTGTACTTCAGTATATGAATAATTATATCGTTGTGTACTTGATATTAGCTTGAACAAATAGGGGCCAGTGGTCTTGAGAGCACATGTGGTTGTTAGTAGTAATATAAGAATTGAGTATTTTGTATTACTACTTGTCTGGTATATATAATTGAAACGAACATATAGAGAAGAACGAATTTAGATACCGGTGGTCTCATAAGGTAGACTACAGACCGGTGGTCTCAAACAATAATATAGAGATCGGTGGCCTCAGAGAATAATATAGAGACCGGTGGTCTTGGACAAAAAAGTAGAGGCCGGTGGTCTCGGGAAATAAAATAGAGACCGGTGATCTCAAGATATAAATAGAGACAGGAAGTCTCAGAGTATAAAAGAATAGAGACCGGTGGTCTCATGAAATAAAATAGAGACAGGTAGTCTCAGAGTATAAAATAGGAGACTGGTGGTCTCAAGAAATAAAATAGAGACATATAGTCTCAGAGTATAAACTAGGAGGCCGGTGGTGGTCTCGGAGGATAAAAGGGGGAACGGTGTTCTTTGAAAATATATTAACGACCTGTCATGTGTACTTACTTAGCTATGGCTAAGATGATATTCATGTATACTTTCAGGAAAGAAAGTGGACGAGGACTAGAGACCAGAATCGGATCGACTAATGAAAATCACCTTTGTATAATTAATACTTGTGTAATTTCTTTTGGAAATTGTTGTTTGTGAAAGATTTGTTATAAGGTGAAAGTTTAAAACAAAAACAAAATTTGGCGTGTTTCAAGTTGGTATCAGAGCACTGGTTTGAGGGATTTAAGTACTCATTATGGATACCTAGACTCAAACTTCTAGTGCTCTAGATGAAAAAAAGTGAAATTCGATCCGAAGATGGTCCAAGGCTTGTCTTAGTAAGTACCAAAAGGGGAAATTTTAAAGGTTTCATTATGAGAAACCTATATAAAAAGGGGGTTATGTATAATGTAATGGACCGGAACTTGTTATTTGAAGTACGATATGATAATTGTAAGAAAACATGGGTTCGGTGGACATAAAAGATAACATTAAGTGACTATTATGCTCGTATGGGCTTCACAAAAATACTCGCGACCCATTAAGTTCCCCACTTTACAAAGAATAAGAAGGGAAATATGCTGGATATTTTTAATTTATTAAATTCTTTAATTTAATAGTTATCAATAAAAAGCCAAAAATACAGCAACCTCCAAGTAGTGCTTTCGTAAAGGAAAACAAATATATGCTGCAGTCATGGGCCAATTAGTAAACGTCACATGTCCTGTGCATGTTAACAGTTGCCCACAACAAAAGTGTGTGATGTAGGTGCATACGTTCAAAATAAAAATGTGTGTGTATTATAACTATATTATAATAAAATGGAGGATAAGTATCATGTTACTTATTCTAGAAGCCAAGTAGCTTTTAAGGCAAATTTGGGATAAAACTTTTCGTTTCTATACCGCCTCAACTTCTATATTTATCTGGCTCAGTAACATATTTGGAGATAGATACGAAGAACCCTTTAAAAGGAAAAAAAATACAGCGACAAATTGGTTGGCATAATTCTAAGGGGAGGCCTAAAAGGAAGCTATGCCAGATCATCAACAACTTGAGTGTTGTGGCATAATTTTGGTCACAATTTTTTAAAGTACACAATCCCTTAAGAGTATACATGATTCCTAGTTGTACTTCAGTATATGAATAATTATATCGTTGTGTACTTGATATTAGCTTGAACAAATAGGGGCCAGTGGTCTTGAGAGCACATGTGGTTGTTAGTAGTAATATAAGAATTGAGTATTTTGTATTACTACTTGTCTGGTATATATAATTGAAACGAACATAAAGAGAAGAACGAATTTAGATACCGGTGGTCTCATAAGGTAGACTACAGACCGGTGGTCTCAAACAATAATATAGAGATCGGTGGCCTCAGAGAATAATATAGAGACGGTGGTCTTGGACAATAAAGTAGAGGCCGGTGGTCTCGGGAAATAAAATAGAGACCGGTGATCTCAAGATATAAATAGAGACAGGAAGTCTCAGAGTATAAAAGAATAGAGACCGGTGGTCTCATGAAATAAAATAGAGACAGGTAGTCTCAGAGTATAAAATAGGAGACTGGTGGTCTCAAGAAATAAAATAGAGACATATAGTCTCAGAGTATAAACTAGGAGGCCGGTGGTGGTCTCGGAGGATAAAAGGGGGAACGGTGTTCTTTGAAAATATATTAACGACCTGTCATGTGTACTTACTTAGCTATGGCTAATATGATATTCATGTATACTTTCAGGAAAGAAAGTGGATGAGGACTAGAGACCAGAATCGGATCGACTAATGAAAATCACCTTTGTATAATTAATACTTGTGTAATTTCTTTTGGAAATTGTTGTTTGTGAAAGATTTGTTATAAGGTGAAAGTTAAAACAAAAACAAAATTTGGCGTGTTTCAATTTGGTATCAGAGCACTGGTTTGAGGGATTTAAGTACTCATTATGGATACCTAGACTCAAACTTCTAGTGCTCTAGATGAAAAAAAGTGAAATTCGATCCGAAGATGGTCCAAGGCTTGTCTTAGTAAGTACCAAAAGGGGAAATTTTAAAGGTTTCATTATGAGAAACCTATATAAAAAGGGGGTTATGTATAATGTAATGGACCGGAACTTGTTATTTGAAGTACCATATGATAATTGTAAGAAAACATGGGTTCGGTGGACATAAAAGATAACATTAAGTGACTATTATGCTCGTATGGGCTTCACAAAAATACTCGCGACCCATTAAGTTCCCCACTCTACAAAGAATAAGAAGGGAAATACGCTGGATATTTTTAATTTATTAAATTCTTTAATTTAATAGTTATCAATAAAAAGCCAAAAATACAGCAACCTCCAAGTAGTGCTTTCGTAAAGGAAAACAAATATATGCTGCAATCATGGGGCCAATTAGTAAACGTCACATGTCCTGTGCATGTTAACAGTTGCCCACAACAAAAGTGTGTGATGTAGGTGCATACGTTCAAAATAAAAATGTGTGTGTATTATAACTATATTATAATAAAATGGAGGATAAGTATCATGTTACTTATTCTAGAAGCCAAGTAGCTTTTAAGGCAATTTTGGGATAAAACTTTTCGTTTCTATACCGCCTCAACTTCTATATTTATCTGGCTCAGTAACATATTTGGAGATAGATACGAAGAACCCTTTAAAAGGAAAAAAAATACAGCGACAAATTGGTTGGCATAATTCTAAGGGGAGGCCTAAAAGGAAGCTATGCCAGATCATCAACAACTTGAGTGTTGTGGCATAATTTTGGTCACACTTTTTTAAAGTACACAATCCCTTAAGAGTATACATGATTCCTAGTTGTACTTCAGTATATGAATAATTATATCGTTGTGTACTTGATATTAGCTTGAACAAATAGGGGCCAGTGGTCTTGAGAGCACATGTGGTTGTTAGTAGTAATATAAGAATTGAGTATTTTGTATTACTACTTGTCTGGTATATATAATTGAAACGAACATATAGAGAAGAACGAATTTAGATACCGGTGGTCTCATAAGGTAGACTACATGTGACACCTGGCAAATTCGGGTTAACAACGTTGTCTAGATGAAAGTCTACCTTAGCGAGTCACGCGTATATTATACTTAACTGGGTTAGTTAAGTCGGGTTATGGTTCGGGAACTATTAGTTAGTCTAGAAGATCATTGGATGTTGGTCTAGAGGTTCGTTAGATGTCAGTCCTTAACCAAGTGTACAAACGGTGACGATTTGTAGGATCGTCAGGGCATACGGAACGTACGAGTCTCGAGTCCCGGGAATTGGTGAACGAGTGTAAATATGTGTATTTACTTGTGTTATGTGTTTACAATCATTATATGACTGTCGGTATGTTAATATGTATTAACATATGTTAAAACGGGATTTAACGCGCAAAACGCACCAAACCAGCCCCTATAGGCGATTAGGGAGGCCTAATCGCCTATAAGGGAGGCGAGTAGGCATCAATAGGGGCGAGTAGACCCCCACTCGCATGCATTAGGGGCGATTAGGCCCCACTCGCGTGACACAGGGGCGAGTAGCCCCAATCGCGTGCCACTAGGGGCGAGTAGCCCAATCGCCTGACAACATGGGCGAATAGCCCCTAATCGCGTGACTTAAGGGGCGATTAGCCCTAGTCGCGTGACATTTCATGCGATTAGCCTCCCTAATCGCGTGTACTGCTGCTGTAAGTGTATATTAGCATTCCGAGACCCGATTTGACATATAGTAACATGCTAGGAACCTCGTAACATGTCTAATAACTTGGTAACATATATTTGGATGTATTTCGGTGATACGTGAACTATGTGCTATAATTTGTTGTACGTTAACGTATGTTAAGTGTAGATACGTTATTGTATGTTTTGGAGCGTAAACATAACACGGGGAGTCTCGGGTCACCAATGGGATGTCGAGTCTTGTCAATTGGGTCAGTTAAACAGTCACGGTATTTTTAAAACGAACTTGGTTATGGTCTGGACATCTAGGGACTAATTAACCTGCGGGTTATTAGTCTAAGTACTTGTAACTGTCGTATGTTAGGTCGCCACTGTACGGGACTAACATAGCAGCTGAGTTTACTCGGGATTAGGAGTAAAGCAACTTAAGGTGAGTTTACGGCCCCTCTTTTAAAATGGTTTTATACTTTCGGGGGAGAAAACATGTGTTAAAACTATATTTGGTAACTACTGTCATACTACGGGTTTCTATTGTGTACTACACGATCTTTGGAAGTCCCGGGGGGAACCATGAATGTGCGGGTTTGCACAACGGGGAAATATGAATAGCGCTATTGGGAGTGACCAACCCCGCTCGTCGACTTGGAGGGTCGGCGGGTGCATATTGTCTCAAACAGGAACAACAGGAACAACAGGAACATACATCGGGCATACTTTTGGTATTCGTGTTAGTAATGGTTTTCCAATCGTGGTAGTAACAAAACGTACGCCTAGCTAGCGTATACTGGTTTTCTATTTGTTATAGTATGGACAGGTGAACTTGGTACTTGAACTGCAAACCTGTAAACTCACCAGCATTTTTGTGCTGACGTAAACTTTTACATGTTTTCTCAGGACGCTAAGGTAGCACATGGAACTAGGGCGCACGCGTCTGCACGGCGTCTAGATAGAGTTGCATGATTTCATAAACATTGAACTTTGGTTATTTATGTTGAACTTTATTTTGAATAAGCTTCCGCTGTAAACGGGATTTTAAAACTATGTTTTGGTATTGCATTAATTACATTTAGACTTGTTTATTGTGATCGTTGGTTTGGATCCTGGTTTGTCATGCGCCTCGCGGTAAAACTCCGCAAGTGGATTTTGAGGGTGTGACAGATTGGTATCAGAGCCAATGGTTATAGTGAACTAGGACTGCATGTAGAGTCTAGTCTATAGCCGAGTCGCACACACTAGACGATCACATGGTACTAAACGTTGTAGTGGGTTACGTATGGTCTTGTCGGGGTGTCTCTAAATCGTTGGTTTTTCTACGTTACATCATCCGTTCTATCTTAGGTTGGGTTACTTGTTTTCTAGGCAGTGTGGTCTATTGGAGTAACTCGTGTGCTCTTGAGATTTGTCCAAGGCTCGGACATCTCCCTTTTCGCACTCCAATAGAAACACTTGTCATGAACTACCGTAGTATTACGGTGTGTAGCTAAGAGTCTATGTTCGGTGATTTGAACTTTGAACTAGGAGAACACTTGGAGGACCATGTAGAGCGTTTTATCATTTTGGGTGCACACAAAATCATAAAACGAAATGCATGGAAGCCCTAGTGAGCTTTGGGTTTGAGGGGATAGTCCTGGATTGGATCTGGCTTTAATCTTGTGAACATTAGTGGTTATCTTTAACTGCGAAACTAAATTTTCTCGTTCTTTCTGCCAGAATCATGTCTGGAGTGCGTGGAGGACGAGGAGGTGGTCGCAATGGTGGACGCGGTGGTGGTCGTGGTGGTGCTGGTGGTCGTGGTGGAGGTATTAACCTGTCACAGGCTGATCTGAACAACTTGCTCCAGGCTGCCTTCCAGTTAGGGCACAACGGTGGTGGTAAGTTGTTTTATCCGTTTTCTTTGCCTTATTGGTGAACCTTGTTTACGTATTTCGTGGATTCTCATACGTTTCATTTCAGGTGGTCCTGTTGACCCACCCCCACCCATGTGCACCTATAAGATGTTCCGGGACTGTAAGCCCCAGGAATTCTCTGGCACCGAGGGTGCGGTTAGCTTGCTTAGGTGGTTGGAGAAAGTGGAGTCGGTATTCCTGATGTGTAACTGTCTCCCAGAAGATCGGGTGAAGTATTCTGCTGCGTTGTTTCAGGACGTGGCATTGACTTGGTGGAATGGTATCACCCAGAATATGGGGATTGGGGAGGCATATGTTATGCCATGGGAAAACTTTGTGCAGTTGCTGAAACGGGAGTATTGCCCGAGGGAAGAGGTACAGAAGCTGGAGCATGAGGTGTGGAACCTCAAGATGACTGGATCGGAAATCGAGAAGTATACTGTGAGGAGAAATGAGCTGGCGGTACTGTGTCCCGATTTGCACGTGCCAGAGTATCGTAAGATTGAACATTATGTCTCAGGGTTAGTGCCGGAAATTGCAGGGTTAGTGGCTGCTGGGAATCATCCTACTTATGCGGAGGTAGTTCGATCGGCACATAGGATGACTAACTTAAAGGTGAATGAGGGGATTTTACCTGCGAAAGGGTCGACTGCTAAGGCTCCAGAGAACAATAAGCGCAAGTGGGAAAACGACGGGAAAGGGTCTGGGTCTGCACAGCAGGGTAAAAAGTTTGATAATGGGGGTTCATCGTCCTCGGGTAATAAGCAGGGTGGTTATGCGGGAAAACTGCCCAAATGCAACAAGTGTGGACGCCATCACCAAGGGAACTGTGACAGTAACCGTTGTCACCGCTGCCAGCGAACAGGCCACTATGCTAAAGATTGTCGGGTTACACTTCCGTCGACTCAGGCTCCGACTAACAGTTCAGCTCCGACTACTCAGGGGACTACAGGGAAACAGGGATGCTACAACTGTGGTGACACTGGGCATTACAAGAAGGATTGCCCAAAACTGAAACAGGGTGGAAACAACGGGAATGGTAACAACGGGGGCGGCGGCAGAAATGCACGTGCCTTCGTCATTGGAGCTGCTGAGGCTAGGCAGGACCCTGATACAGTCACCGGTACGTTTCTTCTCAATAATCACTCTGTTAGCGTGTTGTTTGATTCTGGTGCCGACAAGAGTTTTGTATCCATGAGTGTTAGTCGACTGCTAGATGTAGTATCTGTACCATTAGAGACCAAGTATATTATTGAGTTGGCTGACGGTAAAACGATTGAAGCTACTAGTGTTCTTCGGGAGTGTCAGTTAGAGTTGTCGGGTTTATCGTTCCCCATCGACCTTATGCCGGTACCTTTGGGTAGTTTTGACGTTGTGGTAGGAATGGATTGGTTATCCTTGTATCGCGCGGAGATTGTCTGTTACGATAAGGTTATTCGGATTCCTCTCCCTGATGGAGAATTTCTTTCTGTGTACGGTATCAAGGGTGGTGTTTCGCTAAACATCATCTCTAGCATGAAAGCCCTTAAGTGTCTTCGAAAGGGTTATCCAGCTGTATTGGCGCTTTTATCTATTTCCACTAGTGATGAGAAGAAGATTGACGACATTCCGGTGGTACGCGAGTTTTCTGATGTTTTTCCCGATGATTTATCTGGTCTTCCTCCTCATCGTCAAGTCGAGTTCGGTATTGATCTTGTACCAGGGGCTGCTCCTATTGCTCGGGCCCCCTATCGTCTTGCACCTCCTGAGATGCAGGAGTTGTCTAGTCAGTTACAGGAACTTTTGGACAAGGGTTTCATCCGGCCAAGTTCTTCCCCTTGGGGAGCCCCGATTTTATTTGTCAAGAAGAAGGATGGGAGTTTCCGATTGTGTGTAGACTACAGAGAACTGAACAAGTTGACCATCAAGAATCGTTATCCTCTTCCACGTATCGATGATCTATTCGACCAGCTCCAGGGTTCTAGTTATTATTCCAAGATCGATTTGAGGTCCGGTTATCACCAGCTGCGCGTCAGGGAGGCTGACGTTGCAAAGACTGCTTTTCGAACACGTTATGGCCATTTCGAATTCTTGGTCATGCCTTTCGGTCTCACGAACGCACCGGCGGTTTTCATGGACTTGATGAACCGCGTCTGTAAACCGTATCTGGACAAGTTTGTCATTGTGTTTATTGATGACATTCTGATCTACTCCAAGAACGAGACCGAACACGGGGAACATCTGCGGTTAGTTTTGGAACTCTTGCGACGGGAACAACTTTACGCCAAGTTCTCAAAGTGTGACTTTTGGTTACGAGAAGTTCAATTCCTAGGACATGTGGTTAATGAACTAGGAATTCATGTCGATCCCGCTAAAATCGAAGCGATCAAGGACTGGGGAGCACCTAAGACGCCAACTGAGGTACGACAATTCCTAGGCCTAGCGGGCTATTATCGTCGTTTCATTCAGGGGTTCTCGAAGATTGCTCAACCCCTCACCACTCTCACTCAGAAGGATAGGAAGTTCGACTGGGGTGAATCACAAGAGTCCGCGTTTGAAGAACTGAAGTCTAAACTGTGTTCTGCTCCTATTCTGTCTTTACCTGAGGGTCCTGATGATTTTGTCGTTTACTGTGATGCTTCCATTCATGGACTCGGTTGCGTGTTGATGCAACGCGAGAAAGTGATTGCGTATGCTTCTCGTCAACTCAAAGTGCACGAGAAGAACTACACAACTCATGACTTGGAGTTGGGTGCTGTGGTATTCGCGTTGAAAATTTGGAGACATTACTTGTACGGTACCAAATGCACCATCTACACCGATCACAAGAGTCTCCAACACATTTTCGACCAACAACACTTGAACATACGGCAGCGTCGTTGGATCGAACTTTTGAACGATTATGATTGTGCTATTAAGTACCATCCTGGCAAGGCGAATGTTGTAGCAGACGCCTTGAGCAGGAAGGAATCTTCTAAACCTCGTCGCGTTCGGGCGTTGCAGCTCACTATCCATTCGTCGTTACCTGATCAACTCCGTTCTGCCCAATTGGAAGCTTTGAAGGAGGAAAACCTTAAAGCTGAAACTATGCACGGTGCCGACAAGCACCTAGAGCGAAGGCCTGATGGCCTGCACTACTTCGCAGAACGCATATGGGTTCCTTTATTTGGGGGACTACGGGAGCTTGTTCTTGATGAGGCACATAAGTCCCGGTATTCTATTCATCCTGGTTCGGATAAGATGTACCAAGATCTGAAGGTGCTTTACTGGTGGCCAAACATGAGGTCGGACATAGCCTCATACGTGAGCAAATGCTTGACCTGTGCTAAGGTCAAGGTGGAATACCAGAAACCGTCGGGTCTCCTGCAACAACCTGAAATTCCGGAATGGAAATGGGAACGGATTACTATGGATTTTGTCACACAACTTCCTAAGTCACCAAGCGGGAACGACAAGATATGGGTGATTGTCGATCGGTTAACGAAATCAGCCCATTTTCTTGCTATTAAGGAGACCGACACCATGGATCGTTTGGCTCGTCTTTACTTGAAAGAAGTTGTTTCTAAGCACGGGGTACCAGTTTCTATTATCTCAGATCGTGATTCCCATTTCACTTCTCATTTCTGGAAGTCTTTGCACAAGGCTTTGGGTACCCAACTAGACATGAGTACGGCTTACCATCCACAGACTGACGGTCAGAGTGAGCGTACGATTCAAACTTTAGAAGACATGCTGCGGGCATGTGTGATCGATTTTGGCAAGGGTTGGGAAGCTCATCTGCCTTTGGTAGAATTCTCGTACAACAACAGTTATCACACGAGCATCAAGGCTGCTCCGTTCGAAGCACTGTACGGACGGAAATGCCGTTCTCCTCTTTGTTGGGCTGAAGTGGGTGAGAGTCAACTCACTGGGCCTGAACTAGTGTACGAAACTTCGGAAAAGATCGTACAGATTCGAAATCGGTTGACGGCGGCACGGGACCGGCAAAAGAGCTATGCTGATCAGCGTCGCAAACCACTGGAGTTCCAAGTCAATGACAAGGTACTTCTAAAAGTCTCACCGTGGAAGGGCGTCATACGCTTTGGGAAGCGTGGCAAACTCAATCCGCGATATGTTGGCCCATTTACGATCCTGGAACGGATTGGGCCGGTGGCATATCGACTTGATCTACCGACGGAGCTCGGTAACGTACATAACGTCTTTCACGTGTCAAACTTGAAGAAGTGTCTGGCTGACGAGTCTCTCATCGTTCCACTAGAAGAGATCAAGGTTGACGATCGTCTTCGGATTGTGGAAGAACCTGTGGAGATCCTTGATTATAAGATTCGTAGCCTACGTCACAGCAAGATTCGTATCGTTAAGGTTCGGTGGAACTCGAACCGGGGACCGGAATATACATGGGAACGGGAGGATCAGATGAAGTCTAAGTATCCTCATCTCTTTCCTAAGGAAGCGTTCGAGTCGAGACATGTCTCATCGGCAGCTGAATGAATCTCGGGTCGAGATTCCTTTTAACGTGGGGATGATGTGACACCTCGGGTAAATCTCTCCCTTGATTTCTACTCTCTATTGATTTCTATCTGTTTGTTTATTCCCTTCGTTGTTTCTTTTGTTACTTACGCAATTTTCGGGACGAAAATTCTTTTAACGTGGGGATGATGTGACACCTGGCAAATTCGGGTTAACAACGTTGTCTAGATGAAAGTCTACCTTAGCGAGTCACGCGTATATTATACTTAACTGGGTTAGTTAAGTCGGGTTATGGTTCGGGAACTATTAGTTAGTCTAGAAGATCATTGGATGTTGGTCTAGAGGTTCGTTAGATGTCAGTCCTTAACCAAGTGTACAAACGGTGACGATTTGTAGGATCGTCAGGGCATACGGAACGTACGAGTCTCGAGTCCCGGGAATTGGTGAACGAGTGTAAATATGTGTATTTACTTGTGTTATGTGTTTACAATCATTATATGACTGTCGGTATGTTAATATGTATTAACATATGTTAAAACGGGATTTAACGCGCAAAACGCACCAAACCAGCCCCTATAGGCGATTAGGGAGGCCTAATCGCCTATAAGGGAGGCGAGTAGGCATCAATAGGGGCGAGTAGACCCCCACTCGCATGCATTAGGGGCGATTAGGCCCCACTCGCGTGACACAGGGGCGAGTAGCCCCAATCGCGTGCCACTAGGGGCGAGTAGCCCAATCGCCTGACAACATGGGCGAATAGCCCCTAATCGCGTGACTTAAGGGGCGATTAGCCCTAGTCGCGTGACATTTCATGCGATTAGCCTCCCTAATCGCGTGTACTGCTGCTGTAAGTGTATATTAGCATTCCGAGACCCGATTTGACATATAGTAACATGCTAGGAACCTCGTAACATGTCTAATAACTTGGTAACATATATTTGGATGTATTTCGGTGATACGTGAACTATGTGCTATAATTTGTTGTACGTTAACGTATGTTAAGTGTAGATACGTTATTGTATGTTTTGGAGCGTAAACATAACACGGGGAGTCTCGGGTCACCAATGGGATGTCGAGTCTTGTCAATTGGGTCAGTTAAACAGTCACGGTATTTTTAAAACGAACTTGGTTATGGTCTGGACATCTAGGGACTAATTAACCTGCGGGTTATTAGTCTAAGTACTTGTAACTGTCGTATGTTAGGTCGCCACTGTACGGGACTAACATAGCAGCTGAGTTTACTCGGGATTAGGAGTAAAGCAACTTAAGGTGAGTTTACGGCCCCTCTTTTAAACTGGTTTTATACTTTCGGGGGAGAAAACATGTGTTAAAACTATATTTGGTAACTACTGTCATACTACGGGTTTCTATTGTGTACTACACGATCTTTGGAAGTCCCGGGGGGAACCATGAATGTGCGGGTTTGCACAACGGGGAAATATGAATAGCGCTATTGGGAGTGACCAACCCCGCTCGTCGACTTGGAGGGTCGGCGGGTGCATATTGTCTCAAACAGGAACAACAGGAACAACAGGAACATACATCGGGCATACTTTTGGTATTCGTGTTAGTAATGGTTTTCCAATCGTGGTAGTAACAAAACGTACGCCTAGCTAGCGTATACTGGTTTTCTATTTGTTATAGTATGGACAGGTGAACTTGGTACTTGAACTGCAAACCTGTAAACTCACCAGCATTTTTGTGCTGACGTAAACTTTTACATGTTTTCTCAGGACGCTAAGGTAGCACATGGAACTAGGGCGCACGCGTCTGCACGGCGTCTAGATAGAGTTGCATGATTTCATAAACATTGAACTTTGGTTATTTATGTTGAACTTTATTTTGAATAAGCTTCCGCTGTAAACGGGATTTTAAAACTATGTTTTGGTATTGCATTAATTACATTTAGACTTGTTTATTGTGATCGTTGGTTTGGATCCTGGTTTGTCATGCGCCTCGCGGTAAAACTCCGCAAGTGGATTTTGAGGGTGTGACACTACAGACCGGTGGTCTCAAACAATAATATAGAGATCGGTGGCCTCAGAGAATAATATAGAGACCGGTGGTCTTGGACAATAAAGTAGAGGCCGGTGGTCTCGGGAAATAAAATAGAGACCGGTGATCTCAAGATATAAATAGAGACAGGAAGTCTCAGAGTATAAAAGAATAGAGACCGGTGGTCTCATGAAATAAAATAGAGACAGGTAGTCTCAGAGTATAAAATAGGAGACTGGTGGTCTCAAGAAATAAAATAGAGACATATAGTCTCAGAGTATAAACTAGGAGGCCGGTGGTGGTCTCGGAGGATAAAAGGGGGAACGGTGTTCTTTGAAAATATATTAACGACCTGTCATGTGTACTTACTTAGCTATGGCTAATATGATATTCATGTATACTTTCAGGAAAGAAAGTGGATGAGGACTAGAGACCAGAATCGGATCGACTAATGAAAATCACCTTTGTATAATTAATACTTGTGTAATTTCTTTTGGAAATTGTTGTTTGTGAAAGATTTGTTATAAGGTGAAAGTTAAAACAAAAACAAAATTTGGCGTGTTTCAATTTGGTATCAGAGCACTGGTTTGAGGGATTTAAGTACTCATTATGGATACCTAGACTCAAACTTCTAGTGCTCTAGATGAAAAAAAGTGAAATTCGATCCGAAGATGGTCCAAGGCTTGTCTTAGTAAGTACCAAAAGGGGAAATTTTAAAGGTTTCATTATGAGAAACCTATATAAAAAGGGGGTTATGTATAATGTAATGGACCGGAACTTGTTATTTGAAGTACGATATGATAATTGTAAGAAAACATGGGTTCGGTGGACATAAAAGATAACATTAAGTGACTATTATGCTCGTATGGCCTTCACAAAAATACTCGCGACCCATTAAGTTCCCCACTCTACAAAGAATAAGAAGGGAAATACGCTGGATATTTTTAATTTATTAAATTCTTTAATTTAATAGTTATCAATAAAAAGCCAAAAATACAGCAACCTCCAAGTAGTGCTTTCGTAAAGGAAAACAAATATATGCTGCAATCATGGGGCCAATTAGTAAACGTCACATGTCCTGTGCATGTTAACAGTTGCCCACAACAAAAGTGTGTGATGTAGGTGCATACGTTCAAAATAAAAATGTGTGTGTATTATAACTATATTATAATAAAATGGAGGATAAGTATCATGTTACTTATTCTAGAAGCCAAGTAGCTTTTAAGGCAAATTTTGGGATAAAACTTTTCGTTTCTATACCGCCTCAACTTCTATATTTATCTGGCTCAGTAACATATTTGGAGATAGATACGAAGAACCCTTTAAAAGTAAAAAAAATACAGCGACAAATTGGTTGGCATAATTCTAAGGGGAGGCCTAAAAGGAAGCTATGCCAGATCATCAACAACTTGAGTGTTGTGGCATAATTTTGGTCACAATTTTTTAAAGTACACAATCCCTTAAGAGTATACATGATTCCTAGTTGTACTTCAGTATATGAATAATTATATCGTTGTGTACTTGATATTAGCTTGAACAAATAGGGGCCAGTGGTCTTGAGAGCACATGTGGTTGTTAGTAGTAATATAAGAATTGAGTATTTTGTATTACTACTTGTCTGGTATATATAATTGAAACGAATATATAGAGAAGAACGAATTTAGATACCGGTGGTCTCATAAGGTAGACTACAGACCGGTGGTCTCTCAAACAATAATATAGAGATCGGTGGCCTCAGAGAATAATATAGAGACCGGTGGTCTTGGACAATAAAGTAGAGGCCGGTGGTCTCGGGAAATAAAATAGAGACCGGTGATCTCAAGATATAAATAGAGATAGGAAGTCTCAGAGTATAAAAGAATAGAGACCGGTGGTCTCATGAAATAAAATAGAGACAGGTAGTCTCAGAGTATAAAATAGGAAACTGGTGGTCTCAAGAAATAAAATAGAGACATATAGTCTCAGAGTATAAACTAGGAGGCCGGTGGTCTCGGAGGATAAAAGGGGGAACGGTGTTCTTTGAAAATATATTAACGACCTGTCATGTGTACTTACTTAGCTATGGCTAATATGATATTCATGTATACTTTCAGGAAAGAAAGTGGACGAGGACTAGAGACCAGAATCGGATCGACTAATGAAAATCACCTTTGTATAATTAATACTTGTGTAATTTCTTTTGGAAATTGTTGTTTGTGAAAGATTTGTTATAAGGTGAAAGTTAAAACAAAAACAAAATTTGGCGTGTTTCAAGTTGGTATCAGAGCACTGGTTTGAGGGATTTAAGTACTCATTATGGATACCTAGACTCAAACTTCTAGTGCTTTAGATGAAAAAAAGTGAAATTCGATCCGAAGATGGTCCAAGGCTTGTCTTAGTAAGTACCAAAAGGGAAATTTTAAAGGTTTCATTATGAGAAACCTATATAAAAAGGGGGCTATGTATAATGTAATGGACCGGAACTTGTTATTTGAAGTACGATATGATAATTGTAAGAAAACATGGGTTTCGTGTGTATAAGATTATACCTGGCCAGTGTAATGTTATATGTATGGTGTCAGTGTGTTCTTGTAATGATCATGTTGGTATTAGATAATAACAAGCAGTAGGCGGAATAAGAAAATATGCATCAACCTGTATACGTGCATGTAGCATGTAGGATAAGAATGCATATAAGTGTGCGTGGAAATATATATGTATATAGGAAAACCCTAGCTATTCCATAGGGTAAAACGCACACTAATAAGAGCCTATGTTTTAGTATAAGTTATGGCTAATTAAGAAGAGCAAAGTTACCACTCGGGTGACGAAAAGTCTAATGGTAACAAAGATAGAGAAGAGTCCTCTATGAGACATGAACGTGAGACAAGTCCTTTGTCTGAAAGGATAAGGGATAAAATGGCTATTAAATTGGGGAGGGCGTTTCAAGCCAATATTCCGTTTGTTCTTGCAGAAATGCAAAGTTTGGTGAGGAATTTGATTCAAGATGAATTATCAAAATTTAAGGGTCCTCACGAGCAACGTACCCATGAGAAAGCGATTAACATGATGAATCATGTAAAGAAAAAGAAAAGTAACGGTGTACTTATAAAATTTTATGGTTGGTAAACCTTAGGAGTACAAAGGTGAAATTGACCCACTGATCAGTCACAGATGGATCACCGAGATGGAAAGTATATTCGATAGAAGTCATTGTGATAAAAGTGACGAGGAGATCTTTGCTACAGGCCAACTCCGTGAGAGGGCAAATGACTAGTGGGATATAGTTGAAGTGGAAAAAGGGCAAAGAGGTCATATGAAAAATGACGTGGAGTGAGTTCAAAGTGATATTCTTAGAAAACTTTAGTCCACGGTCAACTATGGATCGAATTGTTGAAGAATTCCTCCATATGCGCCAAACGCACCAGACCGTAGATGAAATCACAGCAGAATTTTTCGATAAAGCAAAATTTTTGTCCTTTGTTGGTAGCCCCGGAACGTATGTGGTTAAATCGCTACCATTTGATTTTGAAGGCAGAAATAAGAGAGTTCGTATCTCCTTCAAAGTGTGAAAAGTTATCTGAGCTTATTAATTGGGCTTGTGAAAAAGAAATGGAGATAAAGTGCCGGATAGAGAATGGCGAGAAAAGAAAGGCTGAGACCCAGCAGTGGCTGCACCATCAAAGAAGCCAAAGATATCAGGAAAGATGACAAAGATGGGGGCAAGGAATGGAATACGTAATTGTGGCATCTTTGGTAAAGGACATTCAGGGGAATGTCATTATAAGAGTTCAGCTTGTTACAAGTGTGGAAGGATTGGGTAATGAGACATCCCAATGCCCTAGTCCAGTCAGTTTATGCTTCAATTGCTATAAGCCGAGGCACGTTGAGAGCGATTGCCTAGAGTTAAAAGCAAGTGTGTATTTATGGAGAAAGAAGGGAAAATATTATTGTTTGCTCAAAGGCAAAGGCTAAGAATTACTTAAGGCATGGGCATCAAGCGTTTTTTGCCTATGTGACTCATAAAGAAACAAAAGGAAAGGAACATGTTCAAGTCCCTGTAGTTAATGAATTCCCTGATGAGTTACCAGGTGTTCCACCTGAAAGAGAAGTAGAATTTAAAACTGATCAGGTTCCCGGGGCTAAACCAGTGAACAAAATCTCCGTATCGGTTGGCACCAAATGAAATGAAAGAGTTGATGTCTCAACTCCAAGACCTATTGGATAGAGGTTTTATTCGCCCAAGCGTTTCACCTTAGGGAGCACCTATCCTTTTTGTTAAAAAGAAAGACGGTTGCATGCGGACGTGTATTGGTATGCAAAATTTTCTAAATGTGAATTTTGGCTTCGGGAAGTACAATTTTTGGGTCACGTGGTGAATGCACAAGGCATTCTAGTATATCCTACTAAAATAGAGACTATTATGCGGTGGTCAGCTCCGAAAACTCCAACTGAAGTCGGAAGCTTTTTGGGTTTAGCGGATTATTATCGACGTTTCATTCAAGATTTTTCAAAGATATCTGCCCGTTGGCTAAGCTAACTCGTATGAATTCAAAATTTGACCGGAAGTTAGAACAAGAAAAGTCGTTTGAACTATTAAAGGAAAAGTTGACCAAAAGCTCCAGTATAGACAGAAGATTTTGTAGTCTATTCTAATGCCTCAAGTGTTGGATTGGGTTGTGACCTTGTGCAAAGAGGGAAGGTAATAGCCTATGCCTCACGACAGTTGAAGTCACATGAAGCGAACTAGCTGACCCATGATCTTGAGCTAGCGGCAGTAGTATTTGCACTAAAGATTTGGAGGCATTAATTATATGGAACAAAGTGCAATATCTATTCTGATCATAAAAGTCGAAAGTATTTCTTTGATCAGAAGGAATTGAATATGAGGCTACGACGATGGTTGGAACTCGTAAAAGATTATGACTGTAAAATACTTTACCATCCGGGTAAGGCTAATGTTGTGGCAGTTGCCTTAAGTCGGAAGGGGGGACTACGCTCTAATCAAAGTGAAGTCATATAAACTAATTGTAAATTCGGACTTGTTTGAACAAATTAAAACTGCGCAAGTAGAGGCGTTAAAAAATGAGAATATAAAACGCGAAAGAATCATCGGGCAAATCCATCAATTTGAAGAGAATGATAAGTGGATTAAAGTTCGTTTTGGACAAATTTAGATTCCATGGACATGTAAAGTTAAAACAATGAATTTTGATGAGGCGCATAAATCAAGATACTCAATTCATCCAGGTGCGACGAAAATGTATAATGATTTGAAGAGGGAGTATTAGTGGCCTGGTATGAAAAGAGATATAGTTAAGTATGTGGAGATGTGTTTGACTTGTTTACAGGTCAAGGCTGAACATCAAAAACCATGTGGAAAAATGCAACCATTAGAAATTCCATTATGGAAATGGGAACACATTACAATGGACTTGGTGACAAAACTCCCCAAAACGGCTAAAGGTTATGACGCGATATGGGTAATTGTCGATCGTTTAACAAAAAGTGCTCACTTTATACCTATTCGTGAAAATTATTCATCAGAACGAATGGCGGAAGTGTATACCAATGAGGTAGTGTCAAGGCATGGGTGCCGATATCTATTGTATCCGATAGATACACTCGTTTTACCTCAAGATTTTGGAGAAAATTCCAGGAAGAAATGGGAACTAAGTTGTTAATCAGTACGGCATATCACCCACAGACTGATGGGCAAAGTGTGGGGATGACTCGAACTCTCGAAGATATGTTGCGTGCTTGGATTATTGATTTTGGTGGCAGTTGGGATAAGTATTTAACCTTGGTGGAGTTCTCTTATAATAATATAGTTACCATTCAAGCATTAAAATGACACCGTTTGAAATGTTTTATGGTATATAATGTCGTACTCCTGTGTGTTGGGGAGAAGTTGGTCAAAGAGAACTTGCAAACAAAGAAATTGTAAAAGTAACTAATGAAAATATTGATCAAATTAGAGCACATTTGAAATCTACTAAAGATCGACAGAAATTGTAGCCCAATTGAATTCCAAGTAGGAGATTATGTTATGTTGAAAGTTTCTCCATGGAAAGGTGTGATGTGTTTCCGTAAACGTGGAAAGTTGAGTCCATGAGTTATTGGTCCGTTTAAAATTATTGCTCGTGTGGGGCAAGTTGCATATCGTTTAGAATTACCAGAGGAATTAAATGGTTTCCATAACAGTTTTCATGTGTCAAATTTACGAAAATGCTTGGCTGATGAAACGATATATAAGCCATTGAACGATATTGAAGTGGATGATAAGCTTAACTATGTGGAAAAGCCGGTGGCGATTCTTGATCATAAAGTTAAGCAATGTGGGAATAAAAGAATAAGCCAAGTTAAAGTACAGTGGAAACATCGGCGTGATTCTAGCACCACATGGGAATCCGAAGATGAAATGAGAAAATATTATCCCGAATTATTTAAGGTATAAGCAGGTTTCGGGGACGAAACCTAAATAAGGGGTGGAGAGTTGTAGCATCCTGTTTTGTGGATGGAAATAAAATATTTGAGACTTATAATTCAAATATTGCTAAGCGAGTAATATTGGGTTGGAGAATGTGTGAAGTGCTTAAACACGCATTTAGTGCTTAAATAAGCGTTTAGTACTATTTAATGTCAGCTAAGTATAATACTAACTAGGTGTTAGTTGGCCCGCGCTTCGCGCAAGCGCCGCTGTTGTGTATACATTTTACGCGCAATGGGTGGCGGTTCGCTGCGTGAGCTCCTGTTGCGTTGAGGATTCGGTGGACATAAAAGATAACATTAAGTGACTGTTATGCTCACATGGGCTTCACAAAAATACTCGCGACCCATTAAGTTCCACACTCTAATATACCTCACTTACGTCAAATTGTAGAGTAAAGAGAATAAGAAGGAAAATATGCTGGATATTTTTAATTTATTAAATTCTTTAATTTAATAGTTGTCAATAAAAACCAAAAATACAGCAGCCTCCAAATGGTGCTTTCGTAAATGGAAACAAATATATGTTGCAATCATGGTGCCAATTAGTAAACGTCACATGTGTTGTCCATGTTAATAGTTGCCCACTATTTATGTGTCTCTTCTTTAATATAGAAGAGTATAATAATGATAAAACAAACGTGTCTGATGTAGGTGCGTTCATAAGAAAAATGTGTGTGTATTATAACAATATTATAATAAAATGGAGGATAAGTATCATGTTACTTATTCTAGAAGCCAAGTAGCTTTTAACACAAATTTGGGGATAAAACCTTTCGTTTCTATACCGCCTCAGCTTCTATATTTATCTGGCTCAGTAACATATTTGGAGATACGAAGAACCCGTTAAAAAGAAAAAACAATACAGCGACAAATTGGTTGGTATAATTCTAAGGGGAGGCTTAAAAGGAAGCTATGCCAGATCATTAACAGCTTGAGTGTTGTCGCATAATTTTGGTCTCAAATTTTTAAAGTAAGTACACAATCCCTTAAAAGTATGCGTGATTACTAGTTGTGATTCAGTATTTGAATAATTATATCGTTGTGTGCTTGATATTAGTTTGAATAAATAGATGCCAGTGGTCTTAAGAGCACATATGGTTGTTAGTAGTAATATAAGAATTGAGTATTTTGTATTACTAAGAGCACATATGGTTGTTAGTAGTAATATAAGAATTGAGTATTTTGTATTACTACTTGTCTGGTATATATAATTGAAATGAATATATATAGAAGAACGAATTTAGAGACCGGTGGTCTCATAAGGTAGACTAGAGACCGGTGGTCTCAAACAATAATATAGAGACCGGTGGTCTCATACAATAATATAGAGACCGGTGGAAGTAGAGACCGGTGGTCTAGGACAATAAAGTAGAGGCCGGTGGTCTCGGGAAATAAAATAGAGACTGTTGATCTCAAGAAATAAATATAGACAGGAAGTCTCAGAGTATATAAAAATAGAGACCGGTGGTCTCAAGAAATAAAATAGAGACAGGTAGTCTCAGAGTATAAAATAGGAGACCGGTGGTCTCAAGAAATAAAATAGAGACATGTAGTCTCAGAGTATAAAATAGGAGGCCTGTGGTCTCGGAGGATAAAAGGAGGAACGGTGTTCTTTGAAAATATATTAAAGACCTGTCATGTGTACTTACTTAGCTATTGCTAATATGATATTCATGTATACTTTCAGGAAAGAAAGTGGACGAGGACTAGAGACCAGAATCGGATCGACTAATGAAAATAACTTTTGTATAATTAGTACTTGTGTAATACCTTTTGGAAATTGTTGTTTGTAAAAGATATGTTATAAAATAAAAGGTCGCTGGAGCGACTAGATTTGGATGTAAACTGGGACCGACTCTGATATATATGGTGAAAGTTATAAAAAAACAAAATTTGGTGTGTTTCAAGTTGGTATCAGAGCACTGGTTTGAGGGATTTAAGTACTCAGTATGGATACTTAGACTCAAACTTCTTATGCTCTAGATGAACGAAGGTGAAATTCGATCCGAAGATGGTCCAAGGCTTGTCTAAGTACCAAAAGGTGGGAAATTTTAAAGGTTTCATTTTAAGAAACCTGTATAAATAGGGGGTATGTATAATGTAATGGACCGAAACTTGTTATTTGAAGTATGATATGATAATTGTAAGAAAACATGGGTTTCGTATGTATAAGATTACATCTAGCAAGTGTAATGTTATACATATGATGACAGTGTGTTATGGCTAATTAAGAAATGCAAAGTTACCACTCGGGTGACGAAAAGTCTGATGGTAACAAATAGAGAGCAGAGTTCTCTATGAGACGTGAACGTGAGACATGTCCTTTGTCTGAAAGGATAAGGGATCAAATGGGTATTGAAGTGGGGAGGGCGTTTCAAGCCAATATTCCGTTTGTTCTTACAGAAATGCAAAGTTTGTTGAGGAATTTGATTCAAGATGAATTATTAAAATTTAAGAGTCCTCACGAGCAATGTACCCGTGAGAAAGAGAATTAACATGATGAATCATGTAAAGAAAAAGAAAAGCAACGGTGTACTTATAAAGATTTTATGGCGGGTAAACATTTGGAGTACAAAGGTGAAATTAACGCACTGATCAGTCACAGATGGATCACTGAGATGGAAAGTATATTCGATAGAAGTCATTGTGATAAAAGTGACGAGGAGATCTTTGCTACAGGCCAACTCCGTCAGAGGGCAAAGGACTAGTGGGATATGGTTGAAGTGGAAAAAGGGCAAAGAGGTCATATGAAAAATGACGTGGAGTGAGTTCAAAGTGATATTCTTAGAATACTTTAGTCCACGGTCAACTATGGATCGAATTGCTGAAGAATTCCTCCATATGCGCCAAACGCACCAGACCGTAGATGAAATCACAGCAGAATTTTTCGATAAAGCAAAATTTTTGTCCTTTGTTGGTAGCCAAAGAACGTATGTGGTTAAATCGCTACCATTTGATTTTGAAGGCAGTAATAAGAGAGTTTGTATCTCCTTTAAAGTGTGAAAAGTTATCTGAGCTTATTAATTGGGCTTGTGAAAAAGAAATGGAGATAAAGAGCGAGATAGAGAATGGCGAGAAAAGAAAGGCTGAGACCCCAGCAATGGCTGCACCATCAAAGAAGGCAAAGATATCAGGAAAGATGACAAAGATGGGGGCAAGGAATGGAACACGTGATTGTGGCATCTATGGCAAAGGACGTTCTGGGGAATGTCATTATAAGAATTCAGCTTGTTACAAGTGTGGAAGGATTGGGCATGCGAAACACCCTAAACCTTTTTAACTGAAAATACGCAGCAGAAATACGAACCAGAAAATTTTCTTGCTTGATAAAACATTCTTGTATGTTTTGAACCCATATCTACTAAATATTATAGGTGTTTCATATTTCCATCTTTTATTGTTTCTTATTACATCAAATACAACTCATCTTTATTAGTTTAGGTGACTGTGACCGCGACCCCGTACAATTCGTGTCCTCACTCGACCTCCAACCATTTCTTGCTTTGTGAGCTCGACCAGACAACCTACAACTACCACATAACCATTTCGTTAGTTCATTAAGTGACTTCATGTAAATATTCACAATATGGAAATAACATCAACAATATTCATTGGTCATATCCAAACACATTTTTATAAGTTCGGATCCGGTCTCCGGATCCTATCCTCCAATTTCCACGCATTCATACTTACATACCTGCATCTTTATTCTTCCTTCATGTATTCTCAAGGACAAACAAGACGTTTCCGAACCTATACTCAATCTACACATAATGACCAACCTTTACATACAAAAACACTTTAACACATTCCCGGGCATAAGCAAATATGCACACATTCTATTACTCTAGCATCCAACACGTGATAATTCCACTTACCAAACGATTTACCATTTGTGTGACCTTATTTACCATTGTGTGACCTTGGATAACTATACAATTAAATCTAAATAGTCACACCCATGATTAAATGTATCCATCTATATATATATACACGCATATCAATACATACATTTTACCATTCATTCTTATGCCATATTTGTTAATCTTGGATTTGTTTCATGCTTAATTACCCTCACTTCATTTATCTTTGTTGCCCATTTATCCCAACTACTTTCGTTGTTGTATAGTGAACTATACCCATTCACCAACAACGTCAATTTGCTAACCTTATTATAAATTACCATTTCATACTTGTTTCTCATTCTCTATTTATACATAAACATACAATTACTAAACCAAGAGTTTGCATCATAAGTCACTTACCTTTGCCCGTAGGAGTTTTTTCGCCTTATACGTGTTTGACTTATAGTTCCAAGCTTTTCAGCTTGCTCGAGATCATATCCACTTGACCCGTTTACTTTTAAGTTCTTGTACCTAGCTTACTTTCAAGTCAACATGCCGTGTTAGAATACTAATTTGGAACTTACCTATTCAAACAATAGTATTCATTCTACATCATTCAAACATGACATCAATACATTCAACAACTAGTTCTATTCGATAAGTCTTTCCATATACTACCCGTTTGACCCGTTAGTGAAAATACTTGCATGAACTAGTTGGTAAGTGTTCTTAGATACTTTTTGAATGCCACATAACACGCTATTCTTTCCCTACAATCCGTACTCCAAGACTACTACAAGCGTGTACATTCTTACACCTTTTCTTATTAAATATTACATTATAAATGTGCAGCGATTTTCTGCACAGCTGCTGTTCAAGGGCATTTTTCCCCTTCTAAACCTCGGAATCAGATCTTGACTATCAAATACAAAATGTGCGTCATTCAAAGACCTTTCCAAGCATATAAAGAACACCTCCTAACGAGTTTTCTATGATTTTATATGAATATTTTAAGATCAGGTCAGAAACATAATTTTGACCAAACAGCTTTGCTGTCAAAACTGAAATGTTAACTTTAGATACTGTTTTGACCCACTACAACTCAGAATCAGCTTCCTATGACTAAATATGAAATGTAATATGTGCAACAAGCTTTTCAACGATATAAGGCTCGTCTTCTAAATCCTAATAACGAATGAGATATGCCCTTCACAAGATGACTATCTAGGGCTGTCAAAAGTGACGAATTTCATACAATTTTACACCATTTGACCCAATTCAAGTTTCATGTAAGCATTGTATCAAACACTTCATGTGCACCCTTTTTTCAAGTGAATTCTAAGCCTTATGGAACTCTCAAACTTTGCCATTTAACTAGCTAATCATCAACAACATCATTCTAACCATCATGCTTAGCTATTTCCAATTTCAAGTTGTAATTTTCCCAACACATAAGATTCATGCAAGACATATGGAATACAATTCCTCTACAATCCATGCCTAAAACATAGATTTCCTACTATTTTAGTAACATCAAATCTACCAATCAAAACTAAAATCATCATCTTTGAACACAAGCAAGCTTCTAACAATTTAACTCATTTATAAACCATTAAGAATGATCAATATCACTAATAATCAACAATAATACGAATTTAACATGTTTTGCTCAAAACCCACATGTGGGGTTCAAAATTCATACCAAATGAGGGTTAGGGTTCTTACCAAGGCTCCAAAACTTGTAGAAAACTCTAAGTTTGCAACCCATCAAGTTTACCCTCAAAACCCCTTTGCATCTTGCATCAATTGTGATATTTAGGGCTTGGTTTGGTCTTGAAAAGACCTCCCCTTGGCTGAATTCGTTTATGCCATGGGGGTGTTTCTTGAACTTGTTATTAACCCACTTATTTACATGAATGACCCTTCAAATATCCCCCAATGTCCCCTTTTTTAAGAAACTTAATTAACTAAGTTAGTTTTTATTATTATTTGCCCACTTATACAAATAATAGCATTTATTAGTTTATTCTCATATTAGAACATAACACTCATTCTTACGCTCTATTTTCCGTTTTATTATTTTGCTAATCGCGCCTAATGGCGAACTTAAGCGAAATGGATTTTTGGGGCGTTACAAGTCTACCCCCCTTAAAGAAAGTTTCGTCCTCGAAACCTTTTTCATTACTACCATATCAAGAATTCCCTACTTATTTATTTGGTCATTCATTTCATTCAACCATGTCGCAAACCCACATATAGACTATACAATTAACTTTACTCGTGGCAAAACATATTGGTATGTTTTGTTCTTACGCCTCTATATTACAAGAGGCCTATCACACTTATTAAACATAATAAATCGATTAGTTACATATTTAACCCATAAATCCTACTTAGTTGTTCACTCCTGTATTAGTCACAAGGCATCCATCACGGGGTTACTACAATTTTCAACTATTAGCATTCCTTTTAAGTCCCTTCAACCATGTAGTAGTTAGACTATATACATACGTATATCCCAAATCTTAAATCATGGTTATCACTTTTACAACGTACCTACTAATTCATTCCCCATTCATTCTCACTTAACTTGAGAGTTAGACATAATTCCATAGACACTACCGAATCGTTACATCTACCATATACACCTCACCCCTTTTCGTAAATTTCAGAGTCATTCTATTCATGCCTATTTGTTTATTAGTTCATTTCATGCACTACTTACTGTAGACACATATGTCCATCGCTTAACAACTCCGAGTCTAACTAATATTCATTCATCTTTTGACCTTTAAAAGTCGACTTTCCAACTACATCATGCTTGAACTACCCTTCATTCATACGTGGGTACTATTCAACATATATAAATTTTCTATTTAACAATCACAAAATATCTAAGTTTACTAACCTTCCTTTTACAACGTTATCCAACCATCCATATGTCGGATTAACTTGCTCCTTGACAAGTCCACGCCATACTTAGCTTGCTTCAGTTCATTCACAAGGAGTTCCAACTCGTTAACTTCATATCACCTATCTTGTAGATTTAATCATATTCATAAATTCGATCATTCGTATCTACAAAATCATTGGTTAGACATATACCTTATATTCATGAAAATTGACCTTCATTGGTCCATGCAAGTTTCCTTTTACTTGTAATGTCTAATTATATACATTTCCTTCCTGATCTCCCATTTACGTGCTTTACTATATTACTTATTGCATTTTCCTATGCAAGATCCTTACGTATTATTCATTATCTTGCAAATTTTCTACAATTCGACTTTTCAAGGTAATTGCGCCATATTCTACTACTTTATAATAATTCCTACATGACATTCTTGCATCTCACAACGTCATTCATTTTCTGCATATAGAGGTACGAATCTTCCAAAAGATCAACCGTTCATTCGTTTTCCATAGTTTTTTTTTAATGACTCACATTAATACCATGCCTTACCATCTTCCACTACATATATATATGCATTTTACATGCCACATAACATGCATATCTAAATTAAGTTACTAACTTGTGCTTATCTTGGTTGGAGAAAATAATGTATTCTTGTCACACCCCAACCGATGGCGGAATACATCGGGGCGATACTTGGGATAGATTGTTCAAAGACTTCATGACACTAGAATTCGTGACAATATGATTTAAAGATAAAATTTCATTCATAGCATAATTATCGTCTAAAAAGATAACAGAATACAAATTGTTTTCATGAAAAGAGAATTACGACATCAAAATATAGAACTTAAACTAGTGTGAGTTTCTAGTCCAATCCTAAGTAGATTTCTTGAATATCTTGCATCAAACATTTCCTGCAACATGTATAAAATATCCGTCAACACATAAAGCATTGGTGAGCATACTAGTTTTAGTTTATATACATTGTATTTTAGAATGGTTTACTCAAATCTCATACTATAGCATTGCACATACCTATCATACAAAAGACATAACTCAAACCCGCGAGTACCACAGCGTATACCTAACATATTCATGTTAGGCCGTTTAAATCTTAACAATGACCCATAAAGGGGGCGGTGTGCTAGTCCTATAGCTCTATACATGTTAAGTGGGCTAATAATAGTTAATGAATTATGTTTAAGTATCTAAGAATCATAAGCGTGGCAAGTAGCATATAAGTATGTTTAATAGATTGAGCATGTGTGCTTATGAAAGCATTAGTGTGTTTTGCATATGATACATGTTTACACCCCAAAAGTGATAAAGAGTAAAAAGGGGACAAGTATGAACTCACCTTTGGGTGCGTTTAGTAAGGTTCCAAAGACGGGTCTTGGGAGATTAGTTCCTTAGCCTTGGTTAACTAGAATTAGAGAATAAAGGGTCTTAGGTTTGATTTTTGATTATAGATTCACGAGAGTCATGCAAGCCTTTTAGGCGAACCAAAACACAAACCACCATGAAGGTGATTCGGATGGTCATAAGAGTCAAGCAAGCCTTTTAGGCGAACCAAAACACAAACCACCATAGAGGTGATTCGGATGGCTATGAGAGTCAAGCATTGGTAAGGTAGGGATGTATCCACAAACCTTCCAAAGATTAATAATAACTAGTAAGATAGAAACTTGAAAGTATATGTTTATATTATTATATAGTATAATTCAGAAAACAACCACCTTTGGAACCTCTTTTAGGTGCTCTACCCTTATCACACTTTTGTGGATAAATATGGGGAAGATCCTAGAGGTTTTTCCAAGGGGTTAGAAAAAGAAAAGAAGTGAAGAAAGAAGAATAAAGTTGGAGTTTATGAGAGAACTCACTTAGAAGTGGACTTCCACTCTTGGGATTTCTTTGGAGAATTGGGAGGTTTAGAGAGGATTTAGAAATGAGCAAGTGTTAGAATGGGTAGGAGTGGTGTATTTATAGTTGGGGTGAGGGGTTGGGTATTTAATGAATTAATTAGGGTGGTTAGAAGTTAATTAGTAGTAATTATATCTTTAAAAGAAAAAAAAATAAAAAAATCATAAATAAAAAAAAACGTATGGACTAAATATTTGAAATGGTGTATCTGTTAAAGTCAAAAAGTAAATGTTTCATATTATGTTATTTTTTTTAGTATTTATTAAATATATATATATATATATATATATATATATATATATAGGGTAAGGATCCTGTACAAAGGAGGTGTTTTGTGAGAAGGGTAAGAAGGAATTATGACTATTAGATGAGAGTAATCTAGGGTGTAGATTAATTGGATGGCAATCTTGTAATTAGTGTTATAATTATAATAATTGATTAGATGCTTTATGGGTATAATGGTAAAATACATACCAATGTTAAATGAACCATTAAAAGCAATGGTCAAAGCATCTTCTCATTTCATGCCACTTTCCAAACAAAAATACTCTCTATTTCCAGCCAAAAAAAAAAACACAATCTTGAAGATCAACAATTCAGATTAACATACAAGCATAAGTCCAAAGATTGTCATTAATATAGTTCATCTTAGAGAAAACGAAAATTATTGGGGGTGTGTTTTTAGGATTGTCACTAATATAGTGATTGATGTTAGAACACCTTTCCGATTAACATAAGAGTTTATATTTGGATGTTTTGTTTTATATAGAACACATAGGTAACTTCTGTTTTGGGTGTTTGTTGAAGATAAAACACATAGGTGAATATAAAACACAAAGGGTTTTCATAAAAAATACATGGGTGTTTGTTAAATATAAAACACATAGGTGACTTCTGTTTTAGTTGTTTGTTGGATATAAAACACATAGGTGACTTCTGTTTTGAGGTGTTTTAACATCACATGTTATGGCATGTATTATGTTTTCATTGTGTTTTAACATAATGAGTTAGTGTGTTTTAACAGTATATATAATAGCACTTGTTCCTTTAAAGGGTTAATGTAATAATATAAAACATTATTGTCTGATTGGTTTCCATTGTGTATTATCACACTTTTCCATTAAAGGGTTTATTGTAATAATATAAAACAATAATATATCGATTTTTGTTTATGTTTTTTTTAATGTGAAGAAGCTTTCAACTCAATTTGATGATATAAATAAAATATCCATGACCAAAACACAAAACACACCAACAAGAATTACGACTTTTGCTTCGAGAAATCAAAAGTTTCGTTTTTTTTTATTGTGTGAATGATTGAATTGGAAGAATGATTGTATTTTTAAAATGACTGATAAGGTTATAATTTTCATAATTAAATCCCTATAATCTCTCAAAATTTATAACAACTTCATAATTCCTAATAATAAGATTAGTCTGTAATTTACTTAAATACCCATGTCATTAAAAATAAGTATTGCCACTTGTCAAAACCATATGGCTTCTTACACTTCTCACAAAAGTTAGACTTTGTATAGGAACCTCTGTCTATATATATATATATATATATATATATATATATATATATATATATATATGTTTTATTAATAATAAGTATATATTAAGATCTTAACTAAGTAAGGTTTCTTGTTATAACGCCTAAATTGAATAGGATAAATTTTAATGACGACTCGTCACGAATTAGTAGGAGTAACATAAAAGAAGCGAATAAAGGCGAACTTGGAATTTGTTAAGTATAGAATTTAAAATACATGAAAAGTAAAAATAACGTGATGTTACAGTCTCCCCTACTTTATGAAATTTCGTCTCGAAATTTAATTAAGAGTCAACCTTTTGAAAAATATGTAAGTGGTTTGATATGGGTTTAATAAGAACACAAACTTGTTGGTTTGTTATGTTAAGTCAAATACGGTATCTAGGTACTGTGTGATAATTATGCTCGTAAGAGAAGTACTTTTTAAAATTTTAACCCAAGGTCGTACGTAGAAATTTGAGAGTTTGACCGACTAAAGCATTTTTTGTAAATAGTGAAGGAAGAGAGTACGCATATGGAGTTATTGCATCGAAATTTGGAAGGATAAGTAATTATGTGGTATGAAATAGTGAAAATTGAAGGTCGTTAAGTATATTGTATTGTCTATAGAAATTTTGGGGAAAAATAAGTAATTATACGGCATAACGTATATGAAATAGTAGAAATTTTTGGCTTGTAAAAGAGATGTCCTTGGATAATTGGGTCGAATAGTAAATATGTGAGCATAATAAGTGACTAGATGTTGGAATGAGTAGTTTTTAGTAAAAGATATTTGGTTTGCACAAGGACGAAAATTTTATTTGAAAAAAAAAACTTTTAGAAGTGATTAAATAAACGAGAAATTGGATCATTTGAAAACGGCTTTTTGGCGAAATAAATAATAGTTATTTATTTTTGAAATCCAGTGTATAATTAGTCAAGAAAATATAACAAAGTGAGAGGCAAATCTTGTTTTAAATGTATAAACGCTTTTAGAGGTTAAGGACAGAGCTTACACGACTTAGAACGAGATCTTTGATAATGATAGGATTGCTGATTTAGCAAGGAAAGGCAAGAGGAAGGAAGCGATGTTGATGGAGATTACAAGTATAGATTATTCATAGCAAGGATGATGTTGCATAGTAGAGAGTGTGGTTCAAAACAAGGTTATAATATGCATAACAGATAAATAATGTAAGCGTACTTAGACTAACAAACTATAACATAAACGGTATCGTAAGTGTTGGTCAAAATTTTTTAACTCGACACCCAAAACTTCTCATGGTACGAATAACTCTACTTTTGGTAGTATGACAGGACATTTATATATAGGATGTACCAGCGGTGTATCCACCATGCCATTATCATACCTCATCTGTGTTGTTATTCAAGTCATGATAGGTTACACACACTTGGACTTGTTATGTTTTCCATATGCCCAATTTTTGTAATTACGTGTGCATCCGTAATTAGTCCAATTGTCGTATGGTCCACATAATTTGTCTTAGTTATGTGTGGGTCACTAGTGGACACAAAATAATTATACACAAAGGAAAAGACAATAGGCTAAGGCATTAAACAATTTTGATGTTGTAAACATAGCAAGCAACGTGACATGCAAACACATAATGTGAAAAGGCATTAAGCAAGTTTTTGATGTTGTTAACCGTACGTGTTTTTGGCGTAGATGTATTGTTTCATGACATAACGGTGTAGACTTGTGCATATGTGGTTACGTTCAGATGTATAAAATCAAACAAAAGAATGGGCAATTGGATTCCTAATGGAAACGTGTAAAATATTTTGACTGAGGGTAACATAAAATTCGAGTTCATTACAAATTGAGTTTATTAGTACATGAATAAATTTAGCTTTTCAAGACTAAGGGTCAAATTTGATAGTAGGAGAATTTAGTCCGTTGGATGTTAAAGAAAAACGGATTTAATTGATGCGGGGAAAATTTAGTGTAAAGGTTTTATCGAAGATTGTCGTTCGATCTATGAAAAATCCGTTTTATTAAGCAAGGAAAATAGTTTATTGGCGAATTTTAGTTTGGTGTTGATGAATATTTCGACTCGTGATACAATTTCAAAAGGTTTTGGGATTGAAAACGAAGTAGATTATTTGATTTAGCGTGTTTTCTCACAAGTCTTGTTTTACAAAAGAAAATTTATTTCAAACACTTTTTATCATTTAGAATCTTGTTTGTCATACAGGCTCGACACACACATTTGTTAGTGGTTTGAAAGTGAGGATTTTATAGAAGAATAGGCATCTTAGAAATAGTAGGAAGAATTTTGTTCAAAAATTTTGAAAAAAAAATGTGCGCGAGAAGAAAAGGGTTTTGGATTGAATTATGATTGTAACCTAAGATAACGATGGTATTTCATAATTTATAAAAGAAAATTTTCACATCTAAACAATTTCTTGAAAACACTACATAAAGAAATTTTCATTTTTTTAAAAGAAAAGAAAATCAATCTTCCTTAGTATGGTGAGTGGGTTTTCCGGCATTGTAGATCACCATGGCAAGTCTTGGGCATTGGTTACGCCCATGGGTTGGGTCGTTGCACTCGGAGCATATCCATCCATTGGATTTAGTGAATGAGGTAGTACTAGTAGGTTGTTCGGGTCGTGTTTTAGTGGTGTGGCGACATGTTTTTGGCTAAATGACCATATGCACCACAGTTGGCGCATATGCGGCATTGTGTGTGAGTGGGATGGTAGAATTTACAACTCTTGCATAACGGATGGGTTCCATGGTATTGCTTTTTGTTGGGGAGTGGAGTCTCAGGGGTTGTCGAAGTGTGGTTTCGTTTGTGGTTTTTGCGTTTTCGGTTATCCTTTTTCGTTTGTCTGGTAGGGGTATGGGTGGATGGTTTAGTGTCTACATGGTTTGTGTTGTCTTGGATGGTATCGCCGAAGTTTGGAATTGGGTTTGTTGGTGTCTCTAGGTTAGGGAGAATCTTAATCAATTATTGGGCAATAAAACTCGCCAGTTGGTTGAGATCGATTTTGTTGAGACGGGAGGACATCTACGAGAATCATACATAAGAAAATTTTCATAAACGTTTTTTTTTTTTTTTTAACAAGGTGACTTTTGAATTTAGGCAAGGAGTTATTAGAATGTTGATTAACAATGAAAGCTTATGAGTAAAATTTCACTAGGTCGGTAAAGTTGGTGCAAATTCGGATAAAAAAAATATATTTACATAAGTTCAAGTTGTTCTCATAGACTTAGTATGCAAGTTCTAGTTACACGTATAGGACGCAAGTTTCACATTGTTGAAATAGTATAACACGTATGCATAAGCAAGTATAGTGTACTTAGTTAACATAAAGGAGTTTTGATTTATGTTGGTTTGCGATTATTAGTATTGTTTAGAGATTGCTAGAGTACTAGAGATGCGAGTCTTGAGAGCCTTTGCGAGTAGTAAAAAAAAATTAAATCGAATATATGTAGTGAAAACATAGCATGAAAATATCATTGAAAATAATATTAACATAAAATGAGGGGCTTGTTTTAAGCAAGCCATTGGAGTGTTCCGGAACGGAACTAAGACTAACCAAAGTGGTTCGAATTTACCTTTGAGTTTGAAAACATGCTTTGGCCTAATAGGTGGAAATACTCTCGCCGAAACTTTCGGTTAACGGTATTCACCCTTCCAGTTACTACATGTTTCTTGTCATTAGTAAATTTGAGACTTTGGCGAGATTTAAAAAACAAATATCAAGGATTGAAACTAGTCGCTAAGTTGTGGATTTCACTCCTATCTTAGCGAGGTCGTTTCTTTGAGTGTGGTTTGTACACTTTGTCCAATGTGGCAAGAAAATTTATTCTAACCTTCGATTGGTAAGTGTCCACTAGAACGAGAATTGTGAAATTTCCACCAAGGTGAGGATATCACTCCTATCTTGGTGTAGTTTCAAAAAAACACAAGGAATTTACGCGGATTGAAAGTTATCACTAAAGTGAGGGTTTCACGCCTATTTCGGTGATTTCCTTTCGTTTGTGGTATACGAGTGTCTTCGAGTGTAGAATATTCCACCAAATAGGTAGGTAAATTTTTACGACCAAAGGAATAAAGTAGAAGCAAGATAGGGAGAACAAGTATATTAACCATGAAAAGGAATGGTCAAAAGGTACTTAACTATAGTCTAGGTCAAACATGGCAATTTTTCCTAATTCCCTATAGTCATGGCTCTGATACCAATCTGTTACACCCCAACCGATGGCGGAATACATCGGGGCGAGACTTGGGATAGATTGTTCAAAGACTTCATGACACTAGAATTCGTGACAATATGATTTAAAGATAAAATTTCATTCATAGCATAATTATCGTCTAAAAAGATAACAGAATACAAATTGTTTTCATGAAAAGAGAATTACGACATCAAAATATAGAACTTAAACTAGTGTGAGTTTCTAGTCCAATCCTAAGTAAATTTCTTGAATATCTTGCATCAAACATTTCCTGCAACATGTATAAAATATCCGTCAACACATAAAGCATTGGTGAGCATACTAGTTTTAGTTTACATACATAGTATTTTAGAATGGTTTACTCAAATCTCATACTATAGCATTGCACATACCTATCATACAAAAGACATAACTCAAACCCGCGAGTACCACAGCGTATACCTAACATATTCATGTTAGGCCGTTTAAATCTTAACAATGACCCATAAAGGGGGCGGTGTGCTAGTCCTATAGCGCTATACATGTTAAGTGGGCTAATAATAGTTAATGAATTATGTTTAAGTATCTAAGAATCATAAGCATGGCAAGTAGCATATAAGTATGTTTAATAGATTGAGCATGTGTGTTTATGAAAGCATTAGTGTGTTTTGCATATGATACATGTTTACACCCCAAAAGTGATAAAGAGTAAAAAGGGGACAAGTATGAACTCACCTTTGGGTGCGTTTAGTAAGGTTCCAAAGACGGGTCTTGGGAGATTAGTTCCTTAGCCTTGGTTAACTAGAATTAGAGAATAAAGGGTCTTAGGTTTGATTTTAGATTATAGATTCACGAGAGTTATGCAAGCCTTTTAGGCGAACCAAAACACAAACCACCATGAAGGTGATTCGGACGGTCATAAGAGTCAAGCAAGCCTTTTAGGCGAACCAAAACACAAATCACCATAGAGGTGATTCGGATGGTTATGAGAGTCAAGCATTGGTAAGGTAGGGATGTATCCACAAACCTTCCAAAGATTAATAATAACTAGTAAGATAGAAACTTGAAAGTATATGTTTATATTATTATATAGTATAATTCAGAAAACAACCACCTTTGGAACCTCTTTTAGGTGCTCTACCCTTATCACACTTTTGTGGATAAATATGGGGAAGATCCTAGAGGTTTTTCCAAGGGGTTAGAAAAAGAAAAGAAGTGAAGAAAGAAGAATAAAGTTGGAGTTTATGAGAGAACTCACTTAGAAGTGGACTTCAACTCTTAGGATTTCTTTGGAGAATTGGGAGGTTTAGAGAGGATTTAGAAATGAGCAAGTGTTAGAATGGGTAGGAGTGGTGTATTTATAGTTGGGGTGAGGGGTTGGGTATTTAATGAATTAATTAGGGTGGTTAGAAGTTAATTAGTAGTAATTATATCTTTAAAAGAAAAAAAACAAATAAAATCATAAATAAAAAAAAACGTATGGACCAAATTTTTGAAATGGTGTATTTGTTAAAGTAAAAAGTAAATGTTTCATATTATGTTATTTTTTTAGTATTTATTAAAATATATATATATATATATATGTATGTTTTATTAATAATAAGTATATATTAAGATCTTAACTAAGTAAGGTTTCTTGTTATAACGCCTAAATTGAATAGGATAAATTTTAATGACGACTCGTCACGAATTAGTAGGAGTAACATAAAAGAAGCGAATAAAGGCGAACTTGGAATTTGTTAAGTATAGAATTTAAAATACATGAAAAGTAAAAATAACGCGATGTTACAATTCTCTCCTTCATTCCTACCCAAATGACCTGCTTCGTAGTCTATTTTATATTTCTACAACAATTCCAACTAATCTCACCCATTACTTGGGTAATTCTATGTTTTTACATTTCCACTATTTGACTCGTTCAGGGTCATTTCTACAATTCCACCCATTTGACCCATTAGGGTCATTCAACATTTTTATGCTATCAAGGGTGAGCAGACTAACGAGTAAGTGGAGGGGCTTACATATGGATTCATATATTTAATTCCTACCTTTAATTTACATAGGTTTGATCCATATATACCTATGGATGCAAATCTTTCATTTCTACCCTTTACTCATATAAGTTTAATCCGTGCGTACCTAGGGATTTTTTTATTATTTTTTTTTTCATTTCAACCTTTCATTCCTATAGGTATGAATCGTGCTTACTTACGGATTTAAACCTTTCATTCCTACCTTTCATTCATGTAGGTTTGATCCGTGCTTACCTACGGACTCAAACCTTTCATTCCTACCTTTCATTCGTATAGGTTTGATCCGTACTTACCTACGGACTCAAACCTTTCATTCATATAGGTTTGATCCGTACTTACCTATGGACTCAAACCTTTTATTCCACCTTTCGTTCATATAGGTTTGATCTAGGGATGAGCATTCAAGCCCGAATACCGATCCCGTCCCGTCCTGATCCCGATACCGTACCGAACCGATACCGAACCGAGGGGTTTCGGGATCGGTATCGGTATCCATATTTATGGATTTTCGGTTTCGGTATTATCGGTATCGGTACGGGATCGGTACGGTATCGGTATTTTAAGGCAAAATACCGATACCATACCGGTACCGTACCGATACCGAACCGATACCGTACCGTACCGTATGTGTTCGGTATCGGGATCGGTATTGGGTTTTTGGACTTTTCGGTATCGGTATTGTCGGGATCGGTATCGGTTCGGTACCGATCCCGTCCCGAGCTCATCCCTAGTTTGATCCATACTTACCTACGGACTCAAACCTTTTAACTTTACCCACAACTGACGTCTAGTTACTTATTCATTCATTGTCATAATTAATTTATAGGCACAATATACATACGTTTAGTTTGATATCTTCTAAGGGAAATCCCCCTTCACATTCACACTTTTAAATAAGTTTCATTCCACCCATTCACCCACACGACCACTTACTTTCCAATTTTACCAGGCATACCTGTGATGATTCTCATGGTCTCACGTGCATCGCATGCTTCTTGTGCACTGGCCAGGCGCACAGTCCACATGCTATCCACGTGCCTTTATGTAATCATTACCTTATGCCTGGGGACTGGTTTTCAGCTTCGTGCTACATTTTCAATCTCCTTTCCTAACAACATGGTTGTTTTTCCATCTACTTTTTACCATCCCTAAGAATTCTCTCCCACCGGTACCAAGGTATTAATACTACGTACCTGCGAGCATTCTATCCATTCCACAATTTCCGATATCTATCTTGGATCATGTCCTAGAGACCTCTTCATCATCACCACAAAAGCTCACCTTAACATAAACACCACAATTAGTTGTTAACATCTCATGTGAGTTAATATTAAATTCTACCTTTGGGCCTTGATCGAGTCTTGGATTGTACGGGTCACTAATTTCAAGAGCACATAGGTTTGAGTTCAAGTACTTACTTCCATGTACAAGATTTCACTCAAACCAGGGCTCTGACACCAACTTGAAACACCCTAAACCTTTTTAACTAAAAATACGCAGCGGAAATACGAACCAGAAAATTTTCTTGCTTGATAAAACATTCTTGTATGTTTTGAACCCATATCTACTAAATATTATAGGTGTTTCATATTTTTATCTTTTATTGTTTCTTATTACATCAAATACAACTCATCTTTATTAGTTTAGGTGACCGTGACCGCGACCCCGTACAATTCGTGTCCTCGCTCGACCTCCAACCATTTCTTGCTTTGTGAGCTTGACCAGACAACCTGCAACTACCACATAACCATTTCGATAGTTCATTAAGTGACTTCATGCAAATATTCACAATATGGAAATAACATCAACAATATTCATTGGTCATATCCAAACACATTTTTATAAGTTCGGATCCGGTCTCCGGATCCTATCCTCCAATTTCCACGCATTCGTACTTACATACCTGCATCTTTATTCTTCCTTCATGTATCCTCAAGGACAAACAAGACGTTTCCGAACCTATACTCAATCTACACATAACGACCAACCTTTACATACAAACACACTTTAACACATTCCCGGGCATAAGCAAATATGCACACATTCTATTACTCTAGCATCTTAGACGTGATAATTCCACTTACCAAACGATTTACCATTTGTGTGACCTTATTTACCATTTGTGTGACATTGGATAACTATAGAATTAAATCTAAATAGTCACACCCATGATTAAATGTATCCATCTATATATATACACGCATATCAATACATACATTTTACCATTCATTCTTATTCCATATTTGTTAATCTTGGATTTGTTTCATGCTTAATTACCCTCACTTCATTTATCTTTGTTGCCCATTTATCCCAACTACTTTCGTTGTTGTATAGTGAACTATACCCGTTCACCAACAATGTCAATTTGCTAACCTTATTATAAATTACCATTTCATACTTGTTTCTCATTCTCTATTTATACATAAACATACAATTACTAAACCAAGAGTTTGCATCATAAGTCACTTACCTTTGCCCGTAGGAGTGTTTTCGCCTTATACGTGTTTGACTTATAGTCCCAAGCTTTTCAGCTTGCTCGAGATCATATCCACTTGACCCGTTTACTTTTAAGCTTCTTGTACCTAGCTTACTTTCAAGTCAACATGCCGTGTTAGAATACTAATTTGGAACTTACCTATTCAAACATTAGTATTCATTCTACATCATTCAAACATGACATCAATACATTCAACAACTAGTTCTATTCAATAAGTCTTTCCATATAATACCCGTTTGACCCGTTAGTGAAAATACTTGCATGAACTAGTTGGTAAGTGTTATTAGACACTTTTTAAATGCCACATAACACGCTATTCTTTCCCTACAATCCGTACTCCAAGACTACTACAAGCGTGTGCATTCTTACATCTTTTCTTATTAAATATTACATTATAAATGTGCAGCGATTTTCTGCGCAGCTGCTGTTCAAGGGCGTTTTTCCCCTTCTAAACCTCGGAATCAGATCTTGACTATCAAATACAAAATGTGCGTCATTCAAAGACCTTTCCAAGCAAATAAAGAACACCTCCTAACGATTTTTTCTATGATTTTATATGAATATTTTAGGGAAATTGGATTTTAACACCCTGAACTATCGACAATTGGCCGCTGACGCACTGAACTATAAAATTGAACAACATCGCACTGTACTTTCAACTTATTGGCCTGTATTACCCTCAGACTAACCGTGGTTAATTTTTGCTGATGTGGCATGGTGACGTGTCCATTTTTGCTGACGTGGCATGGGGAATAAGCTGACATGGCATGGACACATCACCTCCCACGTCAGCAAAATGAACACGTCACCATGCCACGTCAGCAAAAATTGACCTTGGTTAGTCTGGGGTGATACAGGCCAATAAGTTGAAAGTACAGTGCGATGTTGTTCAATTTTGTAGTTCAGTGCGTCAGCGGCCAATTGTTAATAGTTCAGGGTGTTAAAATCCAATTTACCAATATTTTAAGATCAGGTCAGAAACATAATTTTGACCAAATAGTTTGCTGTCAAAACTGAAATGTTAACTTTAGATGCTGTTTTGACCCACTACAACTCAGAATCAGCTTCTTATGACTAAATATGAAATGTAATATGTGCAACAAGCTTTTCAACGATATAAGGCTCGTCTTCTAAGTCCTAATAACGAATAAGATATGCCCTTTACAAGATGACTATCTAGGGCTGTCAAAAGTGACGAATTTCATACAATTTTACACCATTTGACCCAATTCAAGTTTCATGTAAGCATTGTATCAAACACTTCATGTGCACCCTTTTTGCAAGTGAATTCTAAGCCTTATGGACTTCTCAAACTTTGCCATTTAACTAGCTAATCATCAACAACATTATTCTAACCATCATGCTTAGCTATTTCCAATTTCAACTTGTAATTTTACCAACACATAAGATTCATGCAAGACATATGGAATACAATTCCTTTACAATCCATGCCTAAAACATAGATTTCCTACTATTTTAGTAACATCAAAGCTACCAATCAAAACTAAAATCATCATCTTAGAACACAAGCAAGCTTCTAACAATTTAACTCATTTATAAACCATTAAGAATGATCAATATCACTAATAATCAACAATAATACGAATTTAACATGTTTTGCTCAAAACCCACATGTGGGGTTCGAAATTCATACCAAATGAGGGTTAGGGTGCTTACCAAGGCTCCAAAACTTGTAGAAAACTCTAAGTTTGCAACCCATCAAGTTTACCCTCAAAACCCCTTTGCATCTTGCATCAATTGTGATATTTAGGGCTTGGTTTGGTCTTGAAAAGACCTCCCCTTGGCTGAATTCGTTTATGCCATGGGGGTGTTTCTTGAACTTGTTATTAACCCACTTATTTACATGAATGACCCTTCAAATATCCCCCAATGTCCCCTTTTTTAAGAAACTTAACTAACTAAGTTAGTTTCTATTATTATTTGCCCACTTATACAAATAATAGCATTTATTAGTTTATTCCCATATTAGAACATAACACTCATTCTTATGCTCTATTTTCCGTTTTATTATTTTGCTAATCGCGCCTAATGGCGAACTTAAGCGAAATGGATTTTTGGGGCGTTACAGCATGAGACATCCCAATGCCCTAGTCCAGTCAGTTTATGCTTTAATTGCTATAAGTGGAGGCACGTTGAGAGCGATTGCCCAGAGTTAAAATCAAGTGTGTATTTATGGAGAAAGAAGGGAAAATATTATTGTTTGCTCAAAGGCGAAGGCTAAGAATTACTTAAGGCATAGAAATCAAGCGTTTTTTGCCTATGTGACTCATAAAGAAACAAAAGGAAAGGAACCTGTTCAAGTCCCTGTAGTTAATGAATTCCCTTATGAGTTACTAGGTGTTCCACCTGAAAGAGAAGTAGAATTTAAAACTGATCAAGTTCCCGGGGCTAAACCAGTGAACCAAATCTCCGTATCGGTTGGCACCAAATGAAATGAAAGAGTTGATGTCTCAACTCCAAGACCTATTGGATAGAGGTTTTATTCGCCCAAGTGTTTCACCTTAGGGAGCACCTATCCTTTTTGTTAAAAAGAAAGACGGTTGCATGCGGACGTGTATTGGTATGCAAAATTTTCTAAATGTGAATTTTGGCTTCGGGAAGTACAATTTTTGGGTCACGTGGTGAATGCACAAGGCATTCTAGTATATCCTACTAAAATAGAGACTATTATGCGGTGGTCAGCTCCGAAAACTCCAACTAAAGTCAGAAGCTTTTTGGGTTTAGCGGATTATTATCGACGTTTCATTCAAGATTTTTCAAAGCTATCTGCCCGTTGGCTAAGCTAACTCGTATGAATTCAAAATTTGACTGGAAGTTAGAACAAGAAAAGTCGTTTGAACTATTAAAGGAAAAGTTGACCAAAAGCTCCAGTATTGACAGAAGATTTTGTAGTCTATTCTAATGCCTCAAGTGTTGGATTGGGTTGTGACCTTGTGCAAAGAGGGAAGGTAATAGCCTATGCCTCACGACAGTTGAAGTTACATGAAGCGAACTAGCCGACCCATGATCTTGAGCTAGCGGCAGTAATATTTGCACTAAAGATTCGGAGGCATTAATTATATGGAACAAAGTGCAATATCTATACTGATCATAAAACTCGAAAGTATTTCTTTGATCAAAAGGAATTGAATATGAGGCAACGACGATGGTTGGAACTGGTAAAAGATTATGACTGTAAAATACTTTACCATCCGAGTAAGTCTAATGTTGTGGCTAATAAGAGTCTATGTTTTAGTATAAGTTATGGCTAATTAAGAAATGCAAAGTTACCACTCGGGTGACGAAAAGTCTGATGGTAACAAATAGAGCAGAGTTCTCTATGAGACGTGAACGTGAGACAAGTCCTTTGTCTGAAAGGATAAGGGATCAAATGGGTATTAAAGTGGGGTGGGCGTTTCAAGCCAATATTCCGTTTGTTCTTACAGAAATGCAAAGTTTGTTGAGGAATTTGATTCAAGATGAATTATTAAAATTTAAGAGTCCTCACGAGCAATGTACCCGTGAGAAAGAGAATTAACATGATGAATCATGTAAAGAAAAAGAAAAGTAACGGTGTACTTTTAAAGATTTTATGGCGGGTAAACATTTGGAGTACAAAGGTGAAATTAACCCACTGATCAGTCACAGATGGATCACCGAGATGGAAAGTATATTCGATAGAAGTCATTGTGATAAAAGTGACGAGGAGATCTTTGCTACAGGCCAACTCCGTCAGAGGGCAAAGGACTAGTGGGATATGGTTGAAGTTGAAAAAGGGCAAAGAGGTCATATGAAAAATGACGTGGAGTGAGTTCAAAGTGATATTCTTAGAATACTTTAGTCCACGGTCAACTATGGATCGAAATGCTGAAGAATTCCTCCATATGCGCCAAACGCACCAGACCGTAGATGAAATCACAGCAGAATTTTTCGATAAAGCAAAATTTTTGTCCTTTGTTGGTAGCCAAAGAACGTATGTGGTTAAATCGCTACCATTTGATTTTGAAGGCAGAAATAACAGAGTTTGTATCTCCTTTAAAGTGTGAAAAGTTATCTGAGCTTATTAATTGGGCTTGTGAAAAAGAAATGGAGATAAAGAGCCAGATAGAGAATGGCGAGAAAAGAAAGGCTGAGACCCAGCAATGGCTGCACCATCAAAGAAGTAAAAGATATCACGAAAGATGACAAAGATGGGGGCAAGGAATGGAATACGTACGTGATTGTGGCATCTATGGCAAAGGACGTTCAGGGGAATGTCATTATAAGAATTCAGCTTGTTACAAGTGTGGAAGGATTGGGCATGAGACATCCCAATGCCCTAGTCCAGTCAGTTTATGCTTTAATTGCTATAAGTCGAGGCACGTTGAGAGCGATTGCCCAGAGTTAAAAGCAAGTGTGTATTTATGGAGAAAGAAGGGAAAATATTATTGTTTGCTCAAAGGCGAAGGCGAAGGCTAAGAATTACTTAAGGCATGGGCATGAAGCGTTTTTTTGCCTATGTGACTCATAAAGAAACAAAAGGAAAGGAACCTGTTCAAGTCCCTGTAGTTAATGAATTCCCTGATGAGTTACCAGGTGTTCCACCTGAAAGAGAAGTAGAATTTAAAACTGATCAAGTTCCCGGGGTTAAACCAGTGAATAAAATCTCCATATCGGTTGGCACCAAATGAAATGAAAGATTTGATGTCTCAACTCCAAGACCTATTGGATAGAGGTTTTATTCGCCCAAGTGTTTCACCTTAGGGAGCACCTATCCTTTTTGTTAAAAAGAAAGACGGTTGCATGCGGACGTGTATTGGTATGCAAAATTTTCTAAATGTGAATTTTGGCTTCGGGAACTACAATTTTTGGGTCACGTGGTGAATGCACAAGGCATTCTAGTATATCCTACTAAAATAGAGACTATTATGCGCTGGTCAGCTACGAAAACTCCAACTGAAGTCAGAAGCTTTTTGGGTTTAGTGGATTATTATCGACGTTTCATTCAAGATTTTTCAAAGATATCTGCCCGTTGGCTAAGCTAACTCGTATGAATTCAAAATTTGACCGGATGTTAGAACAAGAAAAGTCGTTTGAACTATTAAAGGAAAAGTTGACCAAAAGCTCCAGTATTGACAGAAGATTTTGTAGTCTATTCTTAATGCCTCAAGTGTTGGATTGGGTTGTGACCTTGTTCAAAGAGGGAAGGTAATAGCCTATGCCTCACGACAGTTGAAGTCACATGAAGCGAACTAGCCGACCCATGATCTTGAGCTAGCGGTAGTAGTATTTTCACTAAAGATTTGGAGGCATTAATTATATGGAACAAAGTGCAATATCTATACTGATCATAAAAGTCGAAAGTATTTCTTTGATCAGAAGTAATTGAATATGAGGCAACAACGATGGTTGGAACTGGTAAAAGATTATGACTGTAAAATACTTTACCATCTGGGTAAGTCTAATGTTGTGGCAGTTGCCTTAAGTCAGAAGGGGGGACTACGCTCTAATCAAAGTGAAGTCATATAAACTAATTGTAAATTCGGACTTGTTCGAACAAATTAAAACTGCGCAAGTAGAGGCGTTAAAAATGAGAATATAAAACGCGAAAGAATCATCGGGCAAATCCATCAATTTGAAGAGAATTATAAGTGGATTAAAGTTCGTTTTGGACGAATTTAGATTCCATGGACATGTAAAGTTAAAACAATGATTTTTGATGAGGCACATAAATCAAGATACTCAATTCATCCAGGTGCGACGAAAATGTATAATGATTTGAAGAGGGAGTATTAGTGGCCTGGTATGAAAAGAGATATTGTTAAGTATGTGGAGATGTGTTTGACTTGTTTACAGGTCAAGGCTGAACATCAAAAACCATGTGGAAAAATGCAACCATTAGAAATTCCATTATGGAAATGGGAACACATTACAATGGACTTCGTGACAAAACTCCCCAAAACAGCTAAAGGTTAAGACGCGATATGGGTAATTGTCGATCGTTTAACAAAAAGTGCTCACTTTATACCTATTCGTGAAAATTATTCGTCAGAACGAATGGCGGAAGTGTATACCAATGAGGTAGTGTCAAGGCATGGGGTGCCGATATCTATTGTAGCTGATAGATACACTCGTTTTACCTCAAGATTTTGGAGAAAATTCTAGGAAGAAATGGGAACTAAGTTGTTAATCAGTACGACATATCACCCACAGACAGATGGGCAAAGTGTGGGGACGACTCGAACTCTCGAAGATATGTTGCGTGCTTGGATTATTGATTTTGGTGGTAGTTGGGATAAGTATTTAACCTTGGTGGAGTTCTCTTATAATAATATAGTTACCATTCAAGCATTAAAATGACACCGTTTGAAATGTTTTATGGTATATAATGTCGTACTCCTGTGTGTTGGGGAGAAGTTGGTCAAAGAGAACTTGCAAACAAAGAAATTGTAAAAGTAACTAATGAAAAGATTGATCAAATTAGAGCACATTTGAAATCTACTAAAGATCGACAGAAATTGTAGCCCAATTGAATTCCAAGTAGGAGATTATGTTATGTTGAAAGTTTCTCCATGGAAAGGTGTGATGTGTTTCCGTAAACGTGGAAAGTTGAGTCCATGAGTTATTGGTCCGTTTAAAATTATTGCTCGTGTGGGGCAAGTTGCATATCGTTTAGAATTACCAGAGGAATTAAATGGTATCCATAACAGTTTTCATGTGTCAAATTTACGAAAATGCTTGGCTGATGAAACGACATATAAGCCATTGAACGATATTGAAGTGGATGATAAGCTTAACTATGTGGAAAAGCCGGTGGCGATTCTTGATCATAAAGTTAAGCAATGTGGGAATAAAAGAATAAGCCAAGTTAAAGTACAGTGGAAACATCGGCGTGATTCTAACACCACATGGGAATCCGAAGATGAAATGAGAAAATATTACCCCGAATTATTTAAGGTATAAGCAGGTTTCGGGGACGAAACCTAAATAAGGGGTGGAGAGTTGTAACATCCTGTTTTGTGGATGGAAATAAAATATTTGAGACTTATAATTCAAATACTGCTAAGCGAGTAATATGGGGTTGGAGAATGTGTGAAGTGCTTAAACACGCATTTAGTGCTTAAACAAGCGTTTAGTACTATCTAATGTCAGCTAAGTATAATACTAACTAGGTGTTAGTTGGCCCGCGCTTCGCGCAGGCGCCGCTGTTGTGCATACATTTTACGCGCAATGGGTGGCGGTTCGCTGCGGGAGCTCCTGTTGCGTTGAGGATTCGGTGGACATAAAAGATAACATTAAGTGACTGTTATGCTCACATGGGCTTCACAAAAATACTCGCGACCCATTAAGTTCCACACTCTAATATACCTCAGTTACGTCAAATTGTAGAGTAAAGAGAATAAGAAGGAAAATATGCTGGATATTTTTAATTTATTAAATTCTTTAATTTAATAGTTGTCAATAAAAACCAAAAATACAGCAGCCTCCAAATAGTGCTTTCGTAAATGGAAACAAATATATGTTGCAATCATGGTGCCAATTAGTAAACGTCACATGTGTTGTCCATGTTAATAGTTGCCCACTATTTATGTGTCTCTTCATTAATATAGAAGAGTATAATAATGATAAAACAAACGTGTCTGATGTAGGTGCTTACGTTCAAAAGAAAAATGTGTGTGTATTATAACAATATTATAATAAAATGGAGGATAATTATCATGTTACTTATTCTAGAAGCCAAGTAGCTTTTAACACAAATTTGGGGATAAAACCTTTCGTTTCTATACCGCCTCAGCTTCTATATTTATCTGGCTCAGTAACATATTTGGAGATACGAAGAACCCTTTAAAAAGAAAAAACAATACAGTGACAAATTGGTTGGTATAATTCTAAGGGGAGGCATAAAAGGAAGCTATGCCAGATCATTAATAACTTGAGTGTTGTCGCATAATTTTGGTCTCAAATTTTTAAAGTAAGTACACAATCCCTTAAAAGTATGCGTGATTACTAGTTGTGATTCAGTATTTGAATAATTATATCGTTGTGTGCTTGATATTAGTTTGAATAAATAGATGCCAGTGGTCTTAAAAGCACATATGGTTGTTAGTAGTAATATAAGAATTGAGTATTTTGTATTACTACTTGTCTCGTATATATAATTGAAATGAATATATATAGAAGAACGAATTTAGAGACCGGTGGTCTCATAAGGTAGACTAGAGACCCGTGGTCTCAAACAATAATATAGAGACCGGTGGTCTCAATGAGACCTGTGGAAGTGGAGACGGTGGTCTAGGACAATAAAGTAGAGGCCGGTGGTCTCGGGAAATAAAATAGAGACTGTTGGTCTCAAGAAATAAATATAGACAGGAAGTCTCAGAGTATAAAAAAATAGAGACCGGTGGTCTCAAGAAATAAAATAGAGACAGGTAGTCTCAGAGTATAAAATAGGAGACTGGTGGTCTTAAGAAATGAAATAGAGACAGGTAGTCTCAGAGTATAAAATAGGAGACCGGTGGTCTCAAGAAATAAAATAGAGACATGTAGTCTCAGAGTATAAAATAGGAGGCCGGTGGTCTTTGAGGATAAAAGGGGGAACGGTGTTCTTTGAAAATATATTAAAGACCTGTCATGTGTACTTTAGCTATGGCTAATATGATATTCATGTATACTTTCAGGAAAGAAAGTGGACGAGGACTAGAGACCAGAATCGGATCGACTAATGAAAATAACCTTTGTATAATTAGTACTTGTGTAATACCTTTTGGAAATTGTTGTTTGTAAAAGAAATGTTATAAAATAAAAGGTCGCTGGAGCGACTAGATTTGGATGTAAACTGGGACCGACTCTGATATATATGGTGAAAGTTATAAAAAACAAAATTTGGTGTGTTTCAAGTTGGTATCAGAGCACTGGTTTGAGGGATTTAAGTACTCAGTATGGATACTTAGACTCAAACTTCTTGTGCTCTAGATGAACGAAGGTGAAATTCGATCCGAAGATGGTCCAAGGCTTGTCTAAGTACCAAAAGGGGGGAAATTTTAAAGGTTTAATTTTAAGAAACCTATATAAAAAGGGGGTTATGTATAATGTAATGGACCGAAACTTGTTATTTGAAGTACGATATGATAATTGTAAGAAAACATGGGTTTCGTATGTATTAGATTACACCTAGCAAGTGTAATGTTATACATATGATGACAGTGTGTTCTTGTAATGATCATGTTGGTATTAGATAATAACAAGGAGTAGGAGGAATGATAAAATATGCATCAACCTGTATACGTGCATGTAGCATGTAGGATAAGAATACATATAAGTGTGCGTGGAAATATATATGTATATAGGAAAACCCTAGCTATGCCATAGGGTAAAACACACACTAATAAGAGTCTATGTTTTAGTATAAGTTATGGCTAATTAAGAAATCCAAAGTTACCACTCGGGTGACGAAAAGTCTGATGGTAACAAATAGAGCAGAGTTCTCTATGAGACGTGAACGTGAGACAAGTCCTTTGTCTGAAAGGATAAGGGATCAAATGGGTATTAAAGTGGGGTGGGCGTTTCAAGCCAATATTCCGTTTGTTCTTACAGAAATGCAAAGTTTGTTGAGGAATTTGATTCAAGATGAATTATTAAAATTTAAGAGTCCTCACGAGCAATGTACCCGTGAGAAAGAGAATTAACATGATGAATCATGTAAAGAAAAAGAAAAGTAATGGTGTACTTATAAAGATTTTATGGCGGGTAAACATTTGGAGTACAAAGGTGAAATTAACCCACTGATCAGTCACAGATGGATCACCGAGATGGAAAGTATATTCTATAGAAGTCATTGTGATAAAAGTGACGAGGAGATCTTTGCTACAGGCCAACTCCGTCAGAGGGCAAAGGACTAGTGGGATATGGTTGAAATGGAAAAAGGGCAAAGAGGTCATATGAAAAATGACGTGGAGTGAGTTCAAAGTGATATTCTTAGAATACTTTAGTCCACGGTCAACTATGGATCGAAATGCTGAAGAATTCCTCCATATGTGCCAAACGCACCAGACCGTAGATGAAATCACAGCAGAATTTTTCGATAAAGCAAAATTTTTGACCTTTGTTGGTAGCCAAAGAACGTATGTGGTTAAATCGCTACCATTTGATTTTGAAGGCAGAAATAACAGAGTTTGTATCTCCTTTAAAGTGTGAAAAGTTATCTGAGCTTATTAATTGGGCTTGTGAAAAAGAAATGAAGATAAAAAGCCAGATAGAGAATGGCGAGAAAAGAAAGGCTGAGACCCAGCAATGGCTGCACCATCAAAGAAGTCAAAGATATCAGGAAAGATGACAAAGATGGGGGCAAGGAATGGAATACGTGATTGTGGCATCTATGGCAAAGGACGTTCAGGGGAATGTCATTATAAGAATTCAGCTTGTTACAAGTGTGGAAGGATTGGGCATGAGACATCCCAATGCCCTAGTCCAGTCAGTTTATGCTTTAATTGCTATAAGTCGAGGCACGTTGAGAGCGATTGCCTAGAGTTAAAAGCAAGTGTGTATTTATGGAGAAAGAAGGGAAAATATTATTGTTTGCTCAAAGGCGAAGGCTAAGAATTACTTAAGGCATGGGCGTGAAGCGTTTTTTTGCCTATGTGACTCATAAAGAAACAAAAGGAAAGGAACCTGTTCAAGTCCCTGTAGTTAATGAATTCCCTGATGAGTTACCAGGTGTTCCACCTGAAAGAGAAGTAGAATTTAAAACTGATCAAGTTCCCGGGGCTAAACCAGTGAATAAATCTCCGTATCGGTTGGCACCAAATGAAATGAAAGAGTTGATGTCTCAACTCCAAGACCTATTGGATAGAGGTTTTATTCTCCCAAGTGTTTCACCTTAGGGAGCACCTATCCTTTTTGTTAAAAAGAAAGACGGTTGCATGCGGACGTGTATTGGTATGCAAAATTTTCTAAATGTGAATTTTGGCTTCGGGAAGTACAATTTTTGGGTCACGTGGTGAATGCACAAGGTATTATAGTATATCCTACTTAAATAGAGACTATTATGCGGTGGTCAGCTCCGAAAACTCCAACTGAAGTCAGAAGCTTTTTGGGTTTAGCGGATTATTATCGACGTTTCATTCAAGATTTTTCAAAGATATCTGCCCGTTGGCTAAGCTAACTCGTATGAATTCAAAATTTGACTGGAAGTTAGAACAAGAAAAGTCGTTTGAACTATTAAAGGAAAAGTTGACCAAAAGCTCCAGTATTGACAGAAGATTTTGTAGTCTATTCTATTGCCTCAAGTGTTGGATTGGGTTGTGACCTTGTGCAGAGAGGGAAGGTAATAGCCTATGCCTCACGACAGTTGAAGTCACATGAAGCGAACTAGCCGACCCATGATCTTGAGCTAGCGGCAGTAGTATTTGCACTAAAGATTTGGAGGCATTAATTATATGGAACAAAGTGCAATATCTATACTGATCATAAAAGTCGAAAGTATTTCTTTGATCAGAAGGAATTAAATATGAGGCAACGACGATGGTTGGAACGGGTAAAAGATTATGACTGTAAAATACTTTACCATCCAGGTAAGTCTAATGTTGTGGCAGTTGCCTTAAGTCGGAAGGGAGGACTACGCTCTAATCAAAGTGAAGTCATATAAACTAATTGTAAATTCGGACTTGTTTGAACAAATTAAAACTGCGCAAGTAGAGGCGTTAAAAAATGAGAATATAAAACGCGAAAGAATCATCGGGCAAATCCATCAATTTGAAGAGAATGATAAGTGGATTAAAGTTCGTTTTGGACGAATTTAGATTCCATGGACATGTAAAGTTAAAACAATGATTTTTGATGAGGCGCATAAATCAAGATACTCAATTCATCCAGGTGCGACGAAAATGTATAATGATTTGAAGAGGGAGTATTAGTGGCCTGGTATGAAAAGAGATATAGTTAAGTATGTGGAGATGTGTTTGACTTGTTTACAGGTCAAGGCTGAACATCAAAAACCATGTGGAAAAATGCAACCATTAGAAATTCCATTATGGAAATGGGAACACATTACAATGGACTTGGTGACAAAACTCCCCAAAACGGCTAAAGGTTATGACGCGATATGGGTAATTGTCGATCGTTTAACAAAAAGTGCTCACTTTATACCTATTCGTGAAAATTATTCGTCAGAACGAATGGCGGAAGGGTATACCAATGAGGTAGTGTCAAGGCATGGGGTGCCGATATCTATTGTATCTGATAGATACACTCGTTTTACCTCAAGATTTTGGAGAAAATTCCAGGAAGAAATGGGAACTAAGTTGTTAATCAGTACGGCATATCACCCACAGACTGATGGGCAAAGTGTGGGGACGACTCGAACTCTCGAAGATATGTTGCGTGCTTGGATTATTGATTTTGGTGGTAGTTGGGATAAGTATTTAACCTTGGTGGAGTTCTCTTATAATAATATAGTTACCATTCAAGCATTAAAATGACACCGTTTGAAATGTTTTATGGTATATAATGTCGTACTCCTGTGTGTTGGGGAGAAGTTGGTCAAAGAGAACTTGCAAACAAAGAAATTGTAAAAGTAACTAATGAAAAGATTGATCAAATTAGATCACATTTGAAATCGGCGTGATTCTAACACCACATGGGACGCGCAGGCGCCGCTGTTGTGCATACATTTTACGCGCAATTGGTGGCGGTTCACTGCGGGAGCTCCTGTTGCGTTGAGGATTCGGTGGACATAAAAGATAACATTAAGTGACTGTTATGCTCACATGGGCTTCACAAAAATACTCGCGACCCATTAAGTTCCACACTCTAATATACCTCACTTACGTCAAATTGTAGAGTAAAGAGAATAACAAGGAAAATATGCGGGATATTTTTAATTTATTAAATTCTATAATTTAATAGTTGTCAATAAAAACCAAAAATACAACAGCCTCCAAATAGTGCTTTCGTAAATGGAAACAAATATATGTTGCAATCATGGTGCCAATTAGTAAACGTCACATGTGTTGTCCATGTTAATAGTTGCCCACTATTTATGTGTCACTTAATTAATATAGAAGAGTATAATAATGATAAAACAAACGTGTCTGATGTAGGTGCTTACGTTCAAAAGAAAAATGTGTGTGTATTATAACAATATTATATTAAAATGGAGGATAAGTATCATGTTACTTATTCTAGAAGCCAAGTAGCTTTTAACACAAATTTGGGGATAAAACCTTTAGTTTCTATACCGCCTCAGCTTCTTTATTTATCTGGCTCAGTAACATATTTGGAGATACGAAGAGCCCTTTAAAAAGAAAAAACAATACAGCGACAAATTGGTTGGTATAATTCTAAGGGGAGGCTTAAAGGAAGCTATGCCAGATCATTAACAACTTGAGTGTTGTCGCATAATTTTGGTCTCAAATTCCCTTAAAAGTATGCGTGATTACTAGTTGTGATTCAGTATATTAATTATTATATCGTTGTGTGATTGATATTAGTTTGAATAAATAGATGCCAGTGGTCTTAAGAGCACATATGGTTGTTAGTAGTAATATAAGAATTGAGTATTTTGTATTACTACTTGTCTGGTATATATAATTGAAATGAATATATATAGAATAACGAATTTAGAGACCGGTGGTCTCATAAGGTGGACGAGAGACCGGTGGTCTCAAACAATAATATAGAGACCGGTGGTCTCATACAATAATATAGAGACCGGTGGTCTCTGATAATAAAGTAGAGACCGGTGGTCTCGGGAAATAAAATAGAGACCGGTGGTCTCAAGAAATAAATATAGACAGGAAGTCTCAGAGTATAAAAAAATAGAGACCGGTGGTCTCAAGAAATAAAATAGAGACAGCTAGTCTCAGAGTATAAAATAGGACGACTGGTGGTCTCTAGAAATGAAATAGATACAGGTAGTCTCAGAGTATAAAATAGGAGACTGGTGGTCTCAAGAAATAAAATAGAGACATGTAGTCTCAGTGTATTAAATAGGAGGTCGGTGGTCTCGGAGGATAAAAGGGGGAACGGTGTTCTTTGAAAATATATTAAAGACCTGTCATGTGTACTTACTTAGCTATGGCTAATATGATATTCATGTATATTTTCAGGAAAGAAAGTGGACGAGGAGTAGAGACCAAAATCGGATCGACTAATGAAAATCACCTTTGTATAATTAGTACTTGTGTAATTCCTTTTGGAAATTGTTGTTTGTAAAAGATATGATATAAAATAAAAGGTCGCTGGAGCGACTAGATTTGGATGTAAACTGGGACCGACTCTGATATATATGGTGAAGGTTAAAAAAAAACAAAATTTGGCGTGTTTCTCCAACAAGGTGTCATTCGCTGAAAAGTTCACACAAATGAATCAAGAATCATGTCATTTGCTATAAAAGAATGGAAGTTGTAGAAAATGAATCAATTTAGGAGAATGAGACTAAAATTCTCTCATTCGCTAGAACTTTCTAGCGAATGAGCACCATGTCCCTCTCATTCGTTAGATCGATATATCGAGTGATAGCTCATCGCCCTGCACAAGCTGATTAACAATTTAGACAAACAAAACCCTTTAAACCAGATAAAAAAAAAATTATTATTTCATAACCAAATGATGCAGTAACTTATGTCTGACATATTAGCACAATTTTTTTATTAATTATGTATTTTAACATTTAAATTTCTCAATTTTGTAACATATTTCCCATGAAAATAAGCAGTATGCTAGATATATGGTATTAATGTTTGACGCTTAATTATTTCATAGTGTGATCGGTTACTATTAAATGGCAATTTCGAGAAGAGTACCGCTTATAGGTCGGATAAGAATGCATTTAAATTTAAACATTTATAACCTACATGATATGTTTTCTAAAATAAAATAGCAGCACATATGGTGGTCATATTTGACGCATAATTGCGTTTACCATGGTGTTAATTAATACTTTTATGTTTACACTTTCTCTATCTTTATCTTTATAATTTATTACATATAATAAACTAGTTTTTATCCCGACAACGTCCCGGGGTTGAAATATCTAATATGACATAATAAAATATCTAATATGACAACATAATTAATGATTTGCCAATACATGATTAATGAATAATAATAATAATAATAATAATAATAATATTATTATTATTTATTTTGAACAAATCTCTGCCATAAATTATCATATTCAAATATAAAAAAAGGAATCTCTGCCAATGAAGTTATGTTTATCGTTTCTTATTCAAATATAAAAACCCTAAGTAGTGATTTATTAGTAGAGTAAAATATATTAGAAAACAAAATCCTACAAAAATAGTCGTTTTTTTTCTCCGTATTTTATATAGCACTATAGTACTCGTTGGAAAAATAATAAAACGCTCGTTAATTTGGTATAATTTTTTTTTCTTTAAAAAATCTCGTATATAAAATATATTAACGTTTAAAAGTTATGGAAGGAAACATGAGAGAGAAAAACCAATTTTGTTTTTAAATCCTTATTTTTTCCTAAAATAATTATAATTATAATTATATATATATATAATTTATTTAAAAAACTCAAAAATTAAAAAATGCCACATCATCATATGTCAATTCTTTTATTAATAGTTATAGATTTTGAACAAATCTCTGCCATAAATTATCATATTCAAATATAAAAAAAAAAGGAATCTCTGCCAATGAAGTTATGTTTATCGTTTCTTATTCAAATATAAAAACCCTAAATAGTGATTTATTAGTAGAGTAAAATATATTTGAAAACAAAACCCTACAAAAATAGTCGTTTTTTTCTCCGTATTTTATATAGCACTATGGTACTCGTTGGAAAAATAATAAAACGCTCGTTAATTTGGTATAATTTTTTTTCTTTAAAAAATCTCGTATATAAAATATATTAACGTTTAAAAGTTATGGAAGGAAACATGATAGAGAAAAACCAATTTTGTTTTTAAATCCTTATTTTTTTCCTAAAATAATTATAATTATAATTATATATATATAATTTATTTAAAAAACTCAAAAATTAAAAAATGCCACATCATTATATGTCAATTCTTTTATTAATAGTTATTGATTATAGATAACTCATGTCCACCTTTATTTTCTTTTCTCTCTTTATAAAATTATAATATTATATTACAATTTTCATCTTTCTCTCTCATATTAAATAATTATGTTTCTCTCTTATATTAAATAATAAGTATTTTTATTTCTTTTTTATTAAATAAAATTATTAAACCATATTTTTTCCCTTTCACTCCAATTAATTTAACTTTTTTTTCTCTATCTACTTATTCTATTTTTCTCGTTTATTAGTAACAATTTTATTTTATTTTATTTATATTAATTCAACCTCTTATAATACACGAGGTTTTTTACCTAACAAAAAATAAAAAATAAAGTAAAGCGTTTTAATTAGTAAATAGTAAATCAAACTTCATTTTTTAAAGAAATATGTTAACGACTGTATGTTAACCCAATTACATTATATTTATTCAAAAAATTTAAGACACTAGGTACCTATATTAGTGGTTCCTTCAGGAATTAGATGAGTCACAAAGTAAACAAGTGATAACAATAGTAATAGATGATCTAAGGAAAATACGAAAGTATAGTATATTTCTCCCCCAAGAGAAATTATGTAAAAGTGGGGCCGTGAAACTCATCTTTGGTTAGGTCATCTTACTAGTTAATAAACCAGGCGGGTGTAATAGTCTCCAACTACCAAAAACCTATCATAAGATGCCTATTAGTGTGTTGACCGACAATGTGTTCGTCTATCGACCCGTTTTTGTCTAATCATGTAACTATTAACCATACATGACCTTTGCCATGATTCATGCCTTGCAATTATTGTATTTATGTTAGTCTTTGGTCAAGGTCAATAGCTTGTTTTCCTCCTAAACTAGAGCTTCGAGTCTGTATATATTGTATGTCCTTCAATGAGAATATAGTACCTTTATTCATAAAAAAAACTCATAATTGTTATGGCATCAAGAGCCTATAGCTCCCTTGAGCCAACCGATCCATCACAACTTTCGACAGCCTTATGTCCGCTGCCTACACAACCCTTTCATCTTTTTTTTTTTTTTTTTTTTTTTTTGATTTGCAGCCTCAATGGCTCCCTTTTTTGTTCATCAATCGAACTGTAACTACAATCGGATCCCTTGTTCCACAGCCTCAAACCCCTCATTACAAAACCGACCCTCCTCATGGTCAAACAAATCCGCAACCCAAACTCAAAACAACCCGACCCACAACAGCCAAACTAACATTTTTTGTTATTTTTGCAGCATACCCGGTCATGTAACGAAAGATTGTCGCAAACTTAGTCGCTTCCTACGCGACCATCAAGTCTCTACTCATGTTTCCTACTCATACCCGGTTGTGAACAATACATCTTCTCACACCGCAGTTCCAAACACTCCATGGATGTGGGATACCGGCGCTTCAAATCACACTAACAACTACAATAACCAAATGCATGTTCTTTCCGAATATGGTGGCCCGGATGAGATTGTTTTAGGTGTCGGTAAAACCCTTCCTATCATACACATTGGTCAAACAACCCTTCACACCAACTCACGACCGCTTTTCTTAAACGATGTCTTAATTGTTCCATCTCTTCGCAATAATCTTATTTTTGTTGCAAAAATTAGTCGTACTAATCAAGTTTCTATTGAATTTTTTCCATATCATTTCTTGGTTAAGGATCTACGCACAGGGGCACATCTCAAGCGGGGCGTGAACGTCAATGACGTTTACTATAGACCAACCACACTCTCTCCTCAAATCAATGCAAGTCTTCAAGTCCTTAATTTCTAAATTAGGACTTAATGGTAATAAAGTGTCATCTGAGTCTTTTCATTGCAAATCTTGTTCGTTAAATAAAAGCCACAAAATTCCTTTTGGTAAAAACTCATTTGTTGCAAATAAACCGTTGCAACTCGTTTATTCAGATATATGGGTCCAGTCCAAACATCCATTGACAGCTTCAAGTACTGTGTCATATTTGTCGATTATTTTTCTAAATACATTTGGTTATATCCGATACAAAGAAAATCCGACGTCTCCGTCCTTTTTCCACAATTCAAATCACTAGTGGAAAAAAAAATTCAAACACCTCTTATCTCTCTATTTACCGACAATGGTGGTGAATACATCGGTCTTAAACCATTTCTCAAAACTCATGGAATTTCTCACTGCACCACACCCCCTCATACGCCCGAACAAAACGGGGTGGCCGAACGTCGTCATCGACACGTTGTTGAAACGGGCCTTGCCCTCCTCCACTATGCTCAACTCCCATCATAATTTTGGTCACATGCCTTTCAAGCCGCCACTTATCTCATCAACCGTCTACCCACCACCATCTTGAACAACAAATCACCTTATGACATGTTATTCAATGTTGCTCCCACCTACTCCAAACTAAAACCATTTGGATGTCTTTTCAATCCTTGGCTCCGCCCATACAACACCTCCAAGTTACAATATCGCTCCACATCATGTATCTTTCTTGGATACTCCTCTTCCAGATCAGCATACAAATGCTTTGATCCAGCCACCAACAAGCTATATCACTCTCGCCATGTTGAATTCATACCACACATCTTCCCATCCCAGACCAATAACTCCGCCTCTCCCACTGTCACCTATGAATCATTTCTTCACAACATACCAAATCCTCCAAAGCCTTCACACCCTACACAACCTCCCATCGATCCCACACCCCAACCCATACCTCCTACACACCCCTCTCCTAACCCTACACAACCTTCTACTACACCTACACAACATTCCCCTAACCTTGCACAACTCTTGTCCTCTACACAGTCCTCCACTATCCCTACATAGTCCTCCACCGTCCATGCACATTCCTCATCTCCTACACAATCCTCCACTCCTACACAGCCTTCCAATGACTCTACTACCTCCTCATCTCAAACTCCTTCAACTAACCCCTCTCCTACCACTCTAGTCCCCCACAACGGTCTCGCGATCCTAACCCAAAATATTACAATTCTAACTTCATCAACTCCACCACACTTCACCCACTTCCTACATCCATTGAGCCCTCTACTCACATCCAAGCGATGAAAGATCCACAATGGTGACAAGCAATGGATCTTGAATACAACGCTCTTCTTCAAAACCATATGTGGGAGCCATACCCGGTTATCCGACCCAAACCCGTCCCAAATGTGTCGGGTTTCGGGTTTACCCATCAGGTTCGAGTTTGATTGCCATCCCTAGAGAGAGTGTGTATGCTTGTGATGGAAAGTATCATAGTTATCCATTTTCAAATGTGTGGATAATATGTATGATAAAAGAAGCCATATTTAGGGGCTGTTTGGTTGATTAAGTGCTGAATTATTGAGAGGTCTGAATGGTTAAGCGCTGAAACATTAAGATGGACCTCTTAATGGTTAGTTTTCTTGTCCCACATTGGTAGGGGAGCCTCATTAAGGTTCAGCATAGTTCAGTGCTTAATACTTCAGTGCTTAATGGTTCAGCAACATCCCAAATCTTAATGATTCAGACTTAACCATTACATTCAGAAGCTGAAACAAACACACTGAATGCTGAATCATTCAGCGCTGAATGGTTAAGAGCCTCATTAAGTGGCTACCAAACAGCCCCTTAATGTATCTGTATGCGTGTGTTTATGCTGAAGCCATAGTTTGAGGCATTTATCATTAATAAAAATTATTTTTAATAATTCTTAATTAATTAATTATAATTATCTATGTATATGGGTAATTGCTAGTATCCTACTAGCGTTGGTGAATAATAAGAATTTTGTTGGCTGTTAAAAAAAAATTATAATTATCTAGATTTTTATATTATATTTAACATGATTTCAGACACGTAACACGCGGGTGTTGCAAATCAATGACTTGGTATTTTTCATAAAACGTTTGATCGTGTTTATTTTCTTTTACATATGATAAATAACTCATGTCCGCCTTTATTTTCTTTTCTCTCTTTATAAAATTTTAGTATTATATCATAATTTTCATGTTTCTCTCTCATATTAAATAATTATGTTTCTCTCTTATATTAAATAATAAGTATTTTTATTTCTTTGTTATTAAATAAAATTATTATACCATAATATTTCCCTTTCACTCCTATTAATTTAACTTTTTTCTCTAACTATTTATTCTATTTTTTTCGTTTATTAGTAACAATTTTATTTTATTTAATTCAACCTCTTATAATACACGAGGTTTTTTACCTAATAAAAAATAAAGTAAAGCGTTTTAATTAGTAAATAGTAAATCAAAAGTTATTTTTTAAAGAAATATGTTAACGACTGTATGTTAACCCAATTAAATTATATTTATTCAAAAAAATTAAGACACATGTTTATTCAGCCCGTATAATGATCGTTTTTCTAATTTAATTTTTTTAATTACTCGGCATATAAAATTTTATCTATTCAACCAACGTAATACATGATGGGTGGATGTTTAACCATGTTTTAGTATGTGTAACTAGGTGTTTTTAAGTGGTTTATATCATAAAACATAGTTACTTTGAGAATGATTGGGATTTGCAGGTACTTGAGGCTTAATGAAGTTAATTGGAGCTTAATATGAAGGTTTTGGAAGCTAGACAAGAGGTTGGAAGTTTATGGATGCAATCCCAAGTGAAAGTGTGAAGAAAAGAAGGAATTTCAAGTTGGAGCGCAAGGTAAAATGCCTTTGAGCGCAGGTGCTCTGATCCCGGCGCATCACAGAAAGTTTGGGAAATTTGGTGCTCCCAGCGCAAGGTGCGCTGGTCTAGTCTGACCTTGCGCCCCTGTCAGCATGAGTTGCGAATTTAATGGTTTAAACTCCATAAATAGATAATTATGTTGCAAAACGTGGAGATAGTTAACCCTAGCCGTTTTTAATCATTCCCAAGGTGTTTTTCCCTTAATTAATCATTCCTAATCATCATCTTAATCATCAAATCATGCATTCAATCTCCAACAACACATCAAGTGAAGATCTTGCAATGGAGATGAGAGGCTAATTCCTTTGTGACCACCTCCGGGTGGATGGTTTGTATGTGAAACTCAACTTGATTCCTTTTAGTATCTTTGGATTGTTCATTATGTTTTGAAGAATACTTGTGGTTTGATTCATTTAAACAAATTATATGTGTTTCAATTGCTTATCTTTTGATCATTCGCATTCGGTTTCCTTGCATCGTGAGCAGTATGATTATTGGGAGGGTATTTGGCACATATGGTTTGGTAATTGGATTGTATAGGTTATTATTAAAAACTTGTGTCTAGTTACCACTTGAATTAAAACCAGTTAACAATGCCATGTCTATGTGGTATTCTTACTAATTGAAACAAGTTGGGTGAATCGTCAAACTAGAGATCCGGAGGGAGTTACTTTCTTTTAATTATTGTTTACAACTTAAAATCAAAGTGCTTAGTTTTCTCAAGGCAACCGGAGAAGTCAGGGCAATCAACAGGGTGGATCCTCGGGGCAGCATGTATCAGTGAAGGATATGTTGACTGAGTTTATGAAGTCAACAGGAGATTTCATGAAGGAGATTAGGAAGGACAACGAAATCAGAGACAAGGAGTACAAGGCCTTGGCAAAGCAAGTTGGCCAAATTGCTGAAGAGATGTCCATCATGCGTCGAGATCCAGGTAAGTTGCCTAGCACCACTGCAGTGAATCCAGCACATCAGGCGTCAACCACAAAGAATGTGCACATCAACGCGGTAAGTATTCTCTCCAATTCTGAAGATGAGCAGGAAACGTTTTCACAATCAAACATTAAAGTTAAAAATTTGAAAAAAAGGTTTTGTGAAAAGTTTTTTGAGGAAAATGTGGATGCGGCCATGGATAAGTGTGGGAAAGTAAAAATTGCACCATTCCCTTCGGCCTTATTAGCACCAGAAAAAATAAGGGCTTTAAGTAAACGGGACCCATCGAAGGACGAGGGGTGGGAAAACTTTAAACAAGTTAAAATTTATTTACCATTACTTAATGTCATTCAAGAAAGTCCTGCTCATGCTGAAAATTTAAAAGAATTAAGCACCCAAAATCGGCACAACAAGCTGCCAAAACAATTTGTCTTACCGGCACATGTGCGTGCCGCGTTATCGGGTACAGTTCCACGCAAGCGCCAAGATCCGGGAGCGCCCCTTATTTCAATACAAATAGGGGAGCTTAAGGTTGACCGGGCACTTCTAGCTCATAGAGCTTGTGTTAGCATTCTCCCGGGAAGTATGTATGATCAACATGAATTTGGTCTATTACAAAAAGTTGACACCACAGTGGTGTTGGCTAATCAAAAACCCATACGTCCCAGGGGAATGTTAACTGATGTGATAGTTAAGGTGGAAGACTGTTACTACCCGGTGGATTTCTTGGTGCTAGATTGTGAGAAAAATGTTAAGAGTACACCACACACAGTTATTCTTGGTAGACCGTTTTTAGCAACTTCTCATGCAGTAATCAACTGTGCTGATGGAATGGTAAGTATGAGTTTTGGGGATAAGAAATTGAGTTTAAATGTGTTTTCAACTATTACTGACCCAAAAACCGAGGAGGTGTGTTGTATGGTTGACAGGATGGCAGAGATTGGTGAGAAGCCAAAGAAGAAGAAGAAGAAGAAGAAGAAGAAGGCTAAGAAACCGCCTGAATTGGAACAAGAAAATAACGGGTCAACAAAAGAGGATTCAATGATGAACATAAGTTATGACCCACATGAGTACAAGAAGAATATGTGCTTGGAAGCTGAGGGAGGCAAGCATCCCGTTCGACCACCATAAAAGCTATATCAGGTACAAGTCTGGCTAAAGACTCATAAACTTAGCGCTACCGGGAGGCAGCCCGGAGTTTTTATGTTATTATTTGCATTTTATTTTTAGTGTTTTTTTATTTATTTATGTGTTTTGGGATGTTAGTCCACCTGGGTTGGTAACATTGAAACTTGAGCATGTTGAGTGAGAGAGGTTTTGAAAAGCATGAAACACCATACATTGGGGACAATGTATCCCAAGTGTGGGGATGGGAGACCCGAGGGAAGTAAGGTGGAGTACTTACCTTTGCAAGAAAAATGTGGAATATTGAAAATTTTTGAAAAATTTTAACGAAAAAAAATCTTGCAAAGTTGTCCCTTTTTCTGCTTAATCAGATACAAAAGCCGAATTTTCAATCATTAAAGAATCTTTTGCCAAATATGGAAGTACGGGATCCCCAATCATGGTTGTCCCTTTAAGTTTCATGAGAGTGTTTCTGGTGAGCGTTTTTAGAGGAAATGAAAAGAGATGCCTAACTAGGGGTAACATGCTTATAGGACTTGCATATGCTACATGTCGGCAGCCCATTTCCCTACATTGCGAGACTTTGAGCCTATTAGATGTTTAGTGATATAAACGTTTCATTTCATGAGAGTAGGCCAAATGCTTCTTAGTTGAAGAATTTGTATAATTCGATACATGCTAAAGCTTTAGGCAAAATGTGCATAGATGAGAAAGGCAATGTAGGAACCCATTCGTTTGTTGATACCCTTGTGTTGTTTGTGTTGACCTGTTTGTTAAACATTACCATTAGTAAACCATGTTGAGCCTAAACCTTTCAATTGTTAGACCTACATGATCACCCAAATTGACCCGTTTACCTTGTTGAATATAAATGTTGACATCCAATGTGTTCGTAATGCTTATTGTTTGAGTTACCCAATATTGAAAAAAAAAAGAAAAAAAAGAGAGAGAGAAAAAGAAAAAATATATATGAAAGAAAAAAATGAAAAAAAATATAGAATTATTGTTATGGGTCGATTTTGCCCAAGTTTGTGTGTTAGTATATTTGTGTGATTTGTGAATAAGGATGTCAAACAATTGTGTTAAATCCATTGTTTCCAAGCCATCTGTGAACCAAATCTATCCTACCTTTACCCGAAGCCCAAAACCCGTAAGTCCTTTTGATATGTGCACGGTTTATAGCTTATGTGTGATTGTTATACAAACCTATGATAACGAAGTCGCATTCTTGGTATCATGAGTGTTATATACTAGCACATTATACGCTAGTCCAGATATTAAACCGAGAGGAGCGAACATTGTGAGGGGTGTGTAGCATATGTAGATGATAATAAGCATGTTAGTTTTGGATAGGCAAGTCTTGTTTTGAAACTGCGCAACACTTGCTCGCCAGATTGTCAATCTCGATTGTGTAAGTCTATGGGACGGGTATGATTGAGGATCTTGGAAAATCGATAGGTGAAGGAATTGGAGGTGATTTGTTAAGTAGGTGAGTCGTGTTTTGAGATGGTTTGATTGGGGACAATCAAAGGTAAGTGTGGGAATGTGATGGGTGGATGTTTAACCATGTTTTAGTATGTGTAACTAGGTGTTTTTAAGTGGTTTATATCATAAAACATAGTTACTTTGAGAATGAATGGGATTTGCAGGTACTTGAGGCTTAATGAAGTTAATTGGAGCTTAATATGAAGGTTTTGGAAGCTAGACAAGAGGTTGGAAGTTTATGGATGCAATCCCAAGTGAAAGTGTGAAGAAAAGAAGGAATTTCAAGTTGGAGCGCAAGGTAAAATGCCTTTGAGCGCAGGTGCTCTGATCCCGGTGCATCACAGAAAGTTTGGGAAATTTGGTGCTCCCCAGCGCAAGCTGAGAATGTTACCAGCGCAAGGTGCGCTGGTCTGGTCTGACCTTGCGTCCCTGTTAGCATGAGTTGCGAATTTAATGGTTTAAACCCCATAAATAGATAATTATGTTGCAAAACGTGGAGATACTTAACCCTAGCTGTTTTTAATCATTCCCAAGGTGTTTTTCCCTTAATTAATCATTCCTAATCATCATCTTAATCATCAAATCATGCATTCAATCTCCAACAACACATCAAGTGAAGATCTTGCAATGGAGATGAGAGGCTAATTCCTTTGTGACCACCTCCGGGTGGATGGTTTGTATGTGAAACTCAACTTGATTCCTTTTAGTATCTTTGGATTGTTCTTTATGTTTTGAAGAATACTTGTGGTTTGATTCATTTAAACAAATTATATGTGTTTCAATTGCTTATCTTTTGATCATTCGCATTCGGTTTCCTTGCATCGTGAGCAGTTTGATTATTGGGAGGGTATTTGGCACATATGGTTTGGTAATTGGATTGTATAGGTTATTATTAAAAACTTGTGTCTAGTTACCACTTGAATTAAAACCAGTTAACAAGGCCATGTCTATGTGGTATTCTTACTAATTGAAACAAGTTGGGTGAATCGTCAAACTAGAGATCCGGAGGGGGTTACTTTCTTTTAATTATTGTTTACAACTTAAAATCAAAGTGCTTAGTTTTCTCAATCAATCAAAACAAATCATTAGGCTATAGTTAATTTAGTTAAAAATTACAACTTTCCACCAATTCCCCGTGGAGACGACCTTACTTTCCACATACTACTTAATCTTTTCTTTTGACCGACCCAACGACATCGATCAAAATGGCGCCGTTGCCGGGGAATCGGTGCGCTTAGTTAGATAGTTTTGTTTTAGTTTTTATTGCTTTTCTTAAAAAAAAACAATTTCTTTTTCTAGTCTTTTAGTTTAATTTTTGTTTTGTTTTGTTTAGTTCAGTATTACACGTGGTTTGCTTGTTTGTGTCTGTGCAGGTAATTCAGTTGCATGCATCATACACGTTATTCGGGCAAAACTTCACCGCTAATTTACGATCCTGAAATTGAAAAGACAACTAGAAAGAACAGAGCCATTCATCAAACCCGACCAACACCAAACATGAGCCATCACAGTAACCAAGATAACCAACCTCCACCGAACCAACCTGACCCAATACCACCACAACAAAACCCATTGGGCAATATGCCTCCACCACCATTTCAACCAGCACCAACTCCAGGACAACAACAACCATTCCCACAATTTAACCCAGATCCAAACGCTGGTGGTTCTAGACAATTTCAGCAAGGCCATCAAGAGCATGACGAGTGGGACGAACATTATGAAAATGATCAAGCTTTTGAGGCTCCACAACAGCAACAACAACCCAACCACCCATTAGCCTTAAATCGACAACCACCACAAAACCGAAACCCGAGATCTAACAGTAATAGAGCAACGGATTCACTTCATGAAGATGATAGTATGCATGGTGCAGCGGGCACTTTTAATGGTAGAGTTGCTGATTGGGATGGAGGAGTTGCTGATGATGGATACTACATGAATCATGATCAGTTCGCCTATGATGAGTATGATGAGTTTGGTCCGCAATATCAGCAGCAACATCAGCGAGGGTTTAATATGAGGGGACATAATCAGGGACAGAGAGGGGTCCCTCAGAATCAACCAAGAAAACAAGTGCGAGGGAATGGGTAGAGGCAATATGTAGATGGAGTACCTCGGGTGAACTACAGACCACCTGTAAATGGCGTTGGGAGCCATTTTATTCCAGTGGCCACCAAGCACACTTCACCCGTAGTACCACCACATCAGAACGGAAGGAGCTTTGAAGTTAGACCCCAATATTTGAACCATCTGCCAAGTTTCTATGGTAAGGCAACAGAGGAGCCCTATCTACACATTGTGGAGTTTGTGAGTATCTGTAACACCATTGGGGCCATGGGTTTAGTCAGGATGAGGTGAGGTTGATGATGTTTCAGTTCACCCTCAAGGATCAAGCGAAATTGTGGTATCATTCGTTGCCTGCTGGGAGTATATTCACATGGCAAGAGCTTCAACAGCAGTTCTTAGAAGAATATTATACTATGACTCGCACTACTGATGCTCGGGAGGCTATCAGAACCTTCCAACAACACTCGGGGGAACCGTTTCATGAAGCCTTCACGAGGTTTAAGGAGTTGTTAAGGAAGTGTCCACATCATATATACCTATATGGGAACTGATTAAGTCATTCTATGATGGCTTATTACCCGAGGATGTTAGAGATTTGAATGCCAATAGTAATGGTACCTTTTTGACTAATCATGAGGATGTGGATTGGGAGTATATGGAAAGGTTGGTAGTGACATCAAAGAGACAGGCTCGTGCTAGTAGAAGAAGCCGAACAGGTGCAGCTAAGGGTGTTGATGTAGAAGCTGAAAAGAGAATAGCAAGCTTAGAGCGACAGATTGCACAATTGACAGCTGGTAGAGGCGCGGGAAGGAGTGATGGAGCAAAGGCAGCTAGTTTTTTTACAGTTTGCTCTATTTGTGATGATCTGGGACACATGGATGCTGATTGTCCTACGCAACAAGGGAAACCTGAAGAAGTGAATCAAGTTTATGGACAACTGAAGCCATATGATATGAATTCTAATTCATATCACCCAGGTTTGCAAAATCACCCTAATTTTAGTTACAGTAATACTTCTAACCAGTTGAATCCTCTATCACAGGTATCTAATCAAAACAACCAGAGAGGTTATTCAGGCCAAGGAAACTACAACAATCAAAGAAATTATCAGCAAGGATCTGGAAGCAATCAAGGGAGTTCTCAAGGCAACTGGAGAAGTTAGGGCAATCAACTGGGTGGATCCTCGGGGCAAGATGTATTAGTGAAGGATATGTTGACTGAGTTTATGAAGTCAACAGGAGATTTCATGAAGGAGATTAGGAAGGACAACGAAATCAGAGACAAGGAGTACAAGGCCTTGGCAAAGCAAGTTGGCCAAATTGCTGAAGAGATGTCCATCATGCGTCGAGATCCAGGTAAGTTGCCTAGCACCACTGCAGTGAATCCAGCACATCAGGCGTCAACCACAAAGAATGTGCACATCAACGCGGTAAGTATTCTCTCCAATTCTGAAGATGAGCAGGAAACGTTGTCACAATCAAACATTAAAGTTAAAAATTTGAAAAAAAGGTTTTGTGAAAAGTTTTTTGAGGAAAATGTGGATGCGGCCAAGGATAAGTGTGGGAAAGTAAAAATTGCACCATTCCCTTCGGCCTTATTAGCACTAGAAAAAATAAGGGCTTTAAGTAAACGGGACCCATCGAAGGACGAGGGGTGGGAAACCTTTAAACAAGTTAAAATTAATTTACCATTACTTAATGTCATTCAAGAAAGTCCTGCTCATGCTGAAAATTTAAAAGAATTAAGCACCCAAAATCGGCACAACAAGCTGCCAAAACAATTTGTCTTACCGGCGCATGTGCGTGCCGCGTTATCGGGTATAGTTCCACGCAAGCGCCAAGATCCGGGAGCGCCCCTTATTTCAATACAAATAGGGGAGCTTAAGGTTGACCGGGCACTTCTAGATCATGGAGCTTGTGTTAGCATTCTCCCAGGAAGTATGTATGATCAACATGAATTTGGTCTATTACAAAAAGTTGACACTACAGTGGTGTTGGCTAATCAAAAACCCATACGTCCCAGGGGAATGTTAACTGATGTGATAGTTAAGGTGGAAGACTGTTACTACCCGGTGGATTTCTTGGTGCTAGATTGTGAGAAAAATGTTAAGAGTACACCACACAGTTATTCTTGGTAGATCGTTTTTAGCAACTGCTCATGCAGTAATCAACTGTGCTGATGGAATGGTAAGTATGAGTTTTGGGGATAAGAAATTGAGTTTAAATGTGTTTTCAACTATTACTGACCCAAAAACCGGGGAGGTGTGTTGTATGGTTGACAGGATGGCAGAGATTGGTGAGAAGCCAAAGAAGAAGAAGAAGAAGAAGAAGAAGAAGAAGAAGAAGAAGAAGAAGGCTAAGAAACCGCCTGAATTGGAACAAGAAAATAATGGGTCAACAAAAGAGGATTCAATGCTGAATATAAGTTATGACCCACATGAGTACAAACAGAATATGTGCTTGGAAGCTGAGGGAGGCAAGCATCCCGTTCGACCACCATAAAAGTTATATCAGGTACAAGTCTGGCTGAAGACTCATAAACTTAGCGCTACCGGGAGGCAGCCCGGAGTTTTTATGTTATTATTTGCATTTTATTTTTAGTGATTTTTTATTTATTTATGTGTTTTGGGATGTTAGTCCACCTGGGTTGGTAACATTGAAACTGGAGCATGTTGAGTGAGAGAGGTTTTGAAAAGCATGAAACACCATACATTGGGGACAATGTATCCCAAGTGTGGGGATGGGAGACCTGAGGGAAGTAAGGTGGAGTACTTACCTTTGCAAGAAAAATGTGGAATTTTGAAAATTTTTGAAAAATTTTAACGAAAAAAAATCTTGCAAAGTTGTCCCTTTTTCGGCTTAATCAGATACAAAAGCCGAATTTTCAATCATTAAAGAATCTTTTGCCAAATATGGAAGTACGGGATCCCCAATCATGGTTGTCCCTTTAAGTTTCATGAGAGTGTTTCTGGTGAGCGTTTTTAGAGGAAATGAAAAGAGATGCCTAACTAGGGGTAACATGCTTATAGGACTTGCATATGCTACATGTCGGCAGCCCATTTCCCTACATTGCGAGACTTTGAGCCTATTAGATGTTTAGTGATATAAACGTTTCATTTCATGAGAGTAGGCCAAATGCTTCTTAGTTGAAGAATTTGTATAATTCGATACATGCTAAAGCTTTAGGCAAAATGTGCATAGATGAGAAAGGCAATGTAGGAACCCATTCGTTTGTTGATACCCTTGTGTTGTTTGTGTTGACCTGTTTGTTAAACATTACCATTAGTAAACCATGTTGAGCCTAAACCTTTCAATTATTAGACCTACATGATCACCCAAATTGACCCGTTTACCTTGTTGAATATAAATGTTGACATCCAATGTTTTCGTAATGCTTATTGTTTGAGTTACCCAATATTGAAAAAAAAAAAGAAAAAAAAAGAGAGAGAAAAAGAAAAAAATATATATGAAAGAAAAAAATGAAAAAAAATATTGAAGTTATTGTTATGGGTCGATTTTGCCCAAGTTTGTGTGTTAGTATGTTTGTGTGATTTGTGAATAAGGATGTCAAACAATTGTGTTAAATCCATTGTTTCCAAGGCATCTGTGAACCAAATCTATCCTACCTTTACCCGAAGCCCAAAACCCGTAAGTCCTTTTGATATGTGCACGGTTTATAGCTTATGTGTGATTGTTATACAAACCTATGATAACGAAGTCGCATTCTTGGTTTTATGAGTGTTATATACTAGCACATTATACGCTAGTCCAGATATTAAATCGAGAGGAGCGAACATTGTGAGGGGTGTGTAGCATATGTAGATGATAATAAGCATGTTAGTTTTGGATAGGCAAGTCTTGTTTTGAAACTGCGCAACACTTGCTCGCCAGATTGTCAATCTCGATTGTGTAAGTCTATGGGACGGGTATGATTGGGGACCTTGGAAAATCGATAGGTGAAGGAATTGGAGGTGATTTGTTAAGTAGGTGAGTCGTGTTTTGAGATGGTTTGATTGGGGACAATCAAAGGTAAGTGTGGGAATGTGATGGGTGGATGTTTAACCATGTTTTAGTATGTGTAACTAGGTGTTTTTAAGTGGTTTATATCATAAAACATAGGTACTTTGAGAATGAATGGGATTTGCAGGTACTTATGGCTTAATGAAGTTAATTGGAGCTTAATATGAAGGTTTTGGAAGCTAGACAAGAGGTTGGAAGTTTATGGATGCAATCCCAAGTGAAAGTGTGAAGAAAAGAAGGAATTTCAAGTTGGAGCGCAAGGTAAAATGCCTTTGAGCGCAGGTGATCTGATCCCGGCGCATCACAGAAAGTTTGGGAAATTTGGTGCTCCCCAGCGCAAGCTGAGAATGTTACCGGCGCAAGGTGCGCTGGTCTGGTCTGACCTTGCGCCCCTGTCAGCATGAGTTGCGAATTTAATGGTTTAAACCCCATAAATAGATAATTATGTTGCAAGACGTGGAGATACTTAACCCTAGCCGTTTTTAATCATTCCCAAGGTGTTTTTTCCCTTAATTAATCATTCCTAATCATCATCTTAATCATCAAATCATGCATTCAATCTCCAACAACACATCAAGTGAAGATCTTGCAATGGAGATGAGAGGCTAATTCCTTTGTGACCACCTCCGGGTGGATGGTTTGTATGTGAAACTCAACTTGATTCCTTTTAGTATCTTTGGATTGTTCTTTATGTTTTGAAGAATACTTGTGGTTTGATTCATTTAAACAAATTATATGTGTTTCAATTGCTTATCTTTTGATCATTCGCATTCGGTTTCCTTGCATCGTGAGCAGTTTGATTATTGGGAGGGTATTTGGCACATATGGTTTGGTAATTGGATTGTATAGGTTATTATTAAAAACTTGTGTCTAGTTACCACTTGAATTAAAACCAGTTAACAAGGCCATGTCTATGTGGTATTCTTACTAATTGAAACAAGTTGGGTGAATCGTCAAACTAGAGATCCGGAGGGGGTTACTTTCTTTTAATTATTGTTTACAACTTAAAATCAAAGTGCTTAGTTTTCTCAATCAATCAAAACAAATCATTAGGCTATAGTTAATTTAGATAAAAATTACAACTTTCCACCAATTCCCCGTGGAGACGACCTTACTTTCCACATACTACTTAATCTTTTCTTTTGACCGACCCAACGACATCGATCAATACACGGGGTTCTAACCTAGTATGTATATATTACTAATTTGCAACTTTGTTTATGCATTGAAGTTGTACATTAAGCTTCAATAATCATACTCTCAAGTGTAGTATGTTGTACTTTTGTTTTTTTTCTTTAATCATTAATTTTTTTCTTTTAACTCAATGCCTTTATATATTTTACAACTTAACGCTCACACTTTTTACTCTAAACTTTTGTCCCCTATACTTTTCATCTTTTAAAAATATGGTATTTTCACTTTATGATATGAATTTTGGAGTTCCAAAACTACAATTGGAAGCTCAAAACCTAAATCTCCAAGTGATTAATAAAGTTCGTGTATCACACCTTATAACTTGAAAATTAATTCAACGAAAGCCCAAATTATTTATATAAACCTAAACTATTATTATTTTGAGGCTAATTTAGTGTCTAGAATGCTAGCGTTTACTGACACACCTTCAAATTTCACTTGCGGAGTTTTACCGTGAGGCGTGTGACACACCAGGATCCAAGTCAACGGTCGCATAGAACGACAACTATATCAGTAAAACAACGTAATGAAAATATCTACCAAAGTTTAACCAACGTAAGTAGTTTTATAATTTACATTCATAATACCTAAGAAACAGAAGTATTAAAACCGAATTAACATAATGTTCATCAAACAAATGCATGAGACGATTTGAAGACACCCGTGTGTCCTATCCCTACTGCTACCTTAGCGTTGTGAGAAAACACGTTAAACGTGTCGGCATATAATGCCGGTGAGTTCACAGGTTTTGCATAAAGTGTGTGTCATACAAGATCACGTAAGATTACTATTTTAACGAATATTAGATAGGCATTACGCAAGTTACTTATGCAATTGAACCATTGCTGACGGTCTTGTTGCTCAATAAAGTGTGTAGTTCAAGACAATATGCACATGTCCAACCTCCAGTTGACCCGGGTGGGTTTGTCAGGCCTAGTAGATCTATTCACATTTCCCCCCGCTATGTACCCATATTAGTGGTTCCTTTAGGACTTAGATGAGTCACAAAGTAAACAAGTGATAACAATAGTAATAGACACTACGCCAAAATAGGCCTATGGCCACACTTTTCCTAAAACTGTCATGCCACACTTTCGATTATATGTGTGGCTAAAGGTCATTAATTACATTTCTAAACCATCTAGCCTACTTTTAGCCACACATTTTATTTACTCATGTGACTATTATATATTATTACAAAAATTTTAACCACACTTTAGGGAAAAATGTGACATTTTGTAGCCACACTAGAAAAGTGTAGCAAAATTTGATCTATGGCCAGAATATTTGTTTGATTTTTGATTCATGTGACCAAAAACACATCTTTTCGAAACCTTTAGCCACACTTCATGAAAAAAATGTGTCATTTATTAGCCATACTTTAAAAGTGTGGCTAAATATGATTTACGGCAACAATATTTGTTTCATGTGGCCAAAAAACATATCATCTCAAAACATCTAGCCACACTTTAAGAAAAAACTGTGACATTTGTTAGTCACGCTAGAAAAGTGTGGCCAAATGTGACCAACTGCCATATTGGTATTTTTTTTTGAATTTATGTGTGGCTAAAAGTGATAAATGGTTATAGTAAAATGTTTTACGTGTGGCTAAAAGTAATAAATGGACATGTTTAAAATTTTTATGTGTAGCTAAAACTAACAAATTAACACTTTAAAATTTGAATGTGTGACTGTGTTATGGGGTTTCAAACTCTATTTTTCAAACGACCTGTAATTTCAGACAACCCCTCTCTATCTCACCATTCTCATCGTCATGTGTGACCGTAAATTAAAACATGTAGACTCTTATGAACACTGCTCGCATCTCCACCGTACGTTTCTCATCCAATGTAGCATTCTCATCCATGTATACGAGAGTATAGTATGTTTCTCCCCAAGAGAAAGTATGTAAAAGTGGGGCTGTGAAACTCACCTTTGGTTGTGTCTTCTTACTAGTTAATAAACTAGGCATGTGTAATAGTCTCCAACTACCGAAAACCTATCATAAGATGCCTATCAGTGTGTTGACCGACAATGTGTTCGTCTATCGACCCATTGTTGTTTGATCAATGACTTGGTATGTTTTCATAAAACGTTTGACCGTGTTTGACTATGCTAGACTAGACACCCGTTAGTGACCCGTTATATCAGTTTATCAATCACGTATAAGTTTTAGATAATCGATCACGTAAAAACATGTAACTGCGCACAATCATATAATAACATATTTGTTTCTAGCGAATAGGACACAACAAGGTGTCATTCGCTGAAACGTTCACACAAATGAATCAAGAATCATGTCATTTGCTATAACAGAATAGAATTTGTAGCAAATGAATCAATTTAGGAGAATGAGGCTAAAATTCTCTCATTCGCTAGATTGATATATCGACTAATAGCTCATCGCCCTACACAAGCTGATTAAAAATTAAGATAAACAAAACCCTTCAAACCAAATTAAAAAATTATCAATTCATAACCAAATGATGCAGTAACTTATGTCTGACCTATTAACACAATTTTTTATTAAGTATGTATTTTAAAATTTAAAAGTCTCAATTTGTAACATATTTCCCATGACAATAAGCAGTGTGCTAGATATATGGTATCAATGTTTGACGCTTAATTGTTTCATAGTGTGATAGGTTACTATTAAATGGCAATTTCGAGAAGAGTACCACTTATAGGTCGAATAAAAATGCATTTAAATTTAAACATTTATAACCTACATGATATGTTTTCTAAAATAAAATAGCAGCACATATGGTGGTCATATTTGACGCATACTTGCTTTTACCATGGTGTTAATTAATACTTTTATGTGTATTCTTTCTCTATCTTTATCTTTATATTTTACTACATATAATAATAATAAATAACTCATGTCCACCTTTATTTTTTTTCTCTCTTTATAAAATTATAATATTATATCATAATTTTCATGTTTCTCTCATATTAAATAATTATATTTCTCTCTTATATTAAATAATAAGTATTTTATTTCTTTGTTATTAAATAAAATTATTATACCATATTTTTCCCTTTCACTCCTATTAATTTAACTTTTTTCTCTAACTATTTATTCTATTTTTTTTTTCGTTTATTAGTAAAAATTTTATAATAATTAATTCAACCTTTTATAATACACGAGGTTTTTTACCTAACAAAAAATAAAAAATAAAGTAAAGAGTTTTAATTAGTAAATAGTAAATCAAAGTTTATTTTTTAAAGAAATATGTTAACGGCTGTATGTTAACCCAATTACATGATATTTATTCAAATAATTTAAGAGACATGTTTATCCAGCCCTTATAATGATCATTTTTATAATTTATTTTTTTTAATTACTCGCCATATAAAATTATAGCTATTCATGAATCAGTGTATTACACGGGGTTCTAAACTAGTATTTGTATATTACTAATTTGCAACTTTGTTTATGCATTGGAATTGTACATTGAACTTCAATAATCGTACTCTCAAGTGTAGTATGTTGTATTTTTGTTTTTTTTCTTTGATCATTAATATTTTTTCTTTTAACTCAATGCTTTTATATATTTTACAAATTAAGCCTCACACTTTTTACTCTAAACTTTTGTACCTTATACTTTTCATCTTTTAAAAATATGGTATTTTCACTTTATGATAAGTATTTTGGAGTTCCAAAACTACAATTGGAAGCTCAAAACCTAAATCTCCAAGCGATTAATAAGGTTCGTGTATCACACCTTATAACATGAAAATTAATTCAACGTAAGCCCAAATTATTTATATAAACCAAAACTATAATTATTTTATGGCTAATTTAGTGTATAGAATGCTCGCGTTTATAGTCTCTAACAGCCCACTCCCGTACCGCGATATTGTCTGGGCGTGTCCCGATTTTGCATTGGTCGTAGGAAATTCCAACGTCAAAATACGCCATGATAGGGAAGGAATCCCCCTCTTATAAAGAAGTGTTAGTTCTCCTTCCCATCCGATGTGAGATCGTTAAAATCCACCCCCCTTAAGGAGCCCAGCATCCTCGCTGCTACAACGGCCCGACCCTGGCTCTGATACCATTTGTAACAGCCCACTCCCGCACCGCGATATTGTCTGGGTGTGTCTCGATTTTGCATTGGTCGTAAGCAATTCCCACGCCAAAACGCGTCATGATAGGGAAGGTATCCCACCTCTTATAAAGAAGTGTTATTTCTCCTTCCCAACCGATGTGGGATCGTTACAATCAAATTTGTAACATCCCACTCCCTTACCGAGATATTGTTCGGGCGTGTCCCGATTTTGCATTGGTCATAGGCAATTCCCACGCCAAAACGCGTCATGCTGGGGAAGGTATCCCACCTCTTATAAAGAAGTGTTAGCTCTCCTTCCCAACCGATGTGGGATCGTTACAATCCACCCCCTTAAGGAGCCCAGCGTCCTCGCTGGCACAACGACCCGGCCCTAGCTCTGATACCATTTGTAACAGCCTACTCCCGTACAACGATATTGTCAGGGCGTGTCCCGATTTTTCATTGGTCGTAGGCAATTCCCACGCCAAAACGCGTCATGATAGGGAAGGTTTCCCACCTCTTATAAAGAAGTGTTATTTCTCCTTCCCAACCGATGTGGGATTGTTACAATGAAATTTGTAACATCCCACTCCCGTACCGAGATATTCTTCGGGCGTGTCCCGATTTTGCATTGGTCATAGGCATTTCCCACGCCAAAACGCGTCATGCTGGGGAACACCTCTTATAAAGAAGTGTTAGCTCTCCTTCCCAACCGATGTGGGATCGTTACAATACACCCCCTTAAGGAGCCCAGCGTCCTCGCTGGTTCAACGGCCTGGCCATGGCTCTGATACCATTTGTAACAGCCTACTCCCGTACAACGATATTATCAGGGCGTGTCCCGATTTTTCATTGGTCGTAGGCATTCCCACGGCAAAACGCGTCATGATAGGGAAGGTATCCCCCTCTTATAAAGAAGTGTTAGTTCTCTTTCCCAACCGATGTGGGATCATTACAATCCACCACCCTTAAGGAGCCCAGCGTCCTCACTAGCACAACGGCCCGGCCCTGCCTCTGATACCATTTGTAACAGCCCCTCCCGTACCACGATATTGTTCGGGCGTGTCCCGATTTTGCATTGGGCGTAGGTAATTCCCACGCCAAAACGCGTCATGATAGGGAAGGTATCCCATCTCTTATAAAGAAGTGTTAGTTTTCCATTGTAACGATCCCACATCGGTTGGGAATGAGAACAAACACTTTTTTTATAAGAGGTGGGATACCTTCCCTATCATGACGCGTTTTGGTGTGGGAATTTATAAGGTTAGGTAGTTGCCAAACACAGCTTATATATATATATATATATATATAGAAACACGTATAACTCAAACCTATATATACACATATATATATATATGTACATTGGTTTTGGCAATTCCCACGCCAAAATGTGTCATGATAGGGAAGGTATATCCAACCTCTTATAAAGAAGTGTTAGTTCTCCTTCCCAACCGATGTGGGATCGTTACAATCCACCCCCCTTAAGGAGCCCAGCGTCCTCGTTGGCACAACGGCCCGACCCTAGCTCTGATACCATTTGTAACATCCCACTCCTGTACCGCAATATTATCCGGGCGTATCCCGATGTTGCATTGGTCGTAGGCAACTCCCATGCCAAAACGCGTCATGATAGGGAAGGTATCTTACCTCTTATAAAGAAGTGTTAGTTCTCCTTCCCAACCGATGTGTGATCGTTGTAACATTTTACTTTCTATGCATAAGTTGCATCATTTTCTATGCATAAGTCCCTTGAGAAAGTCTAGGAAGGCCCGAACGAGTATAATTTCACCTATAACAACGAACATTGGTGACACGAGTTCAAATGACTACAAACTATTTTCCAAAAAACATGTGTAAATGTTTATTTATTCAATAATACATTAAAGAATGTGATAGAATTTATGTATAAAAACTAACATTTTTCTAACTCACACATCTACTTATACATATACATATATATATCATGTGCATGAAAGTATAAGACATATTTAATACAAGTTCTTACATCCATTTTGTCCCATTATTAATGAACAATCAAATCTAGTTTTTGTGTCTAACTATATATGGTGAAACAAGTAATTAACATTAGGATCTAGACTAGATACTTACCCAAAATGTTTCCTCTTGGATACCACCTTTGCCGCCATTTCCCTTCCCTTTCCCTTTTTTTGGCCACTAGCACACACCACCACTTTCCTCTTGTCCCACTATTTCAAGACACCATGACACTTTGAATGAAGTGTCATATCTTTCACATTCTTCCTAAGATTAGTCAACCAAAGATTTGTTGGACTTAACATATTTAGAAAGATGCCTTAAACCTCTTGGATCCATAATGTTTTATTACCACATTTGTTAAAGGTCTTTTCTTTCCATTTTGTTCTTCTTTTTTGGCCACCAACCCCCCCCCCCCCCCCCGATACCTATACTAATCTTTTTTTTATCAAGTCAAACCTTATTAGATCACATGTTAAATTGAGGTCCTAGAATGATCGTATGTGTTGTCAAATTGTAGCAGATTATGTTCCAACGTAATCGATGACTAGTCATCCTCACTTGATTTGTTTAACTTGACAAAGAGGCATGATTATGTTCCCCTAATCCCATGCAAATATTGTCAGCCTTTCAAGACTTTACCTAAGTATAGTAATATTCCTTAATCCCTTAGAACCATGAGAGATATCTTTCTACAACAAGTAAGATGCTTCCTTTGTTGAAACTAGTGAGCCGCCCCCTTGTCCCATATAGGATCAAATCACCATTCAACTATCTAAGTAACACCATGATGACTTAAACCTAGTGTTATGACCTAAGAGATTTAGCACCAAAATGGATAGATTTCCTAAACATCACAAACCTATGCCAAGATACTTACCAAAACTAACTTGTTGACTCCACTTGGGAACCCCCAAACCGTTGCCCCCTTATTACCCCCCTAAATTATTATTTTTTTTAAATCCTAACACTTAGTAAGTCAACCCCTAATTAGGAACATGTTGGATGGAGTCCAAGGTTTATCTCATGAGTTGTCACATATAATTTATCCTCATCCAACATCATCATGGGATTAGTCAACTTGAAGACATGATTTAGACATAAGATTATGTTGGCTAGATTTGAGACAAGGTAAGATATTATCCAAACATGGTAAGATTCTTAAACTCACCCTAATCCATGAGAGTTGACCTACCCCTTTGGGACTAAGCACCCTTCTAACCACCATTCTCTTTCCCTCTCTAATCTCTCCATCTCGTCTCTCTCCTTCTCTCTCATTTCTTCCTCTATAAATAGAGACCTTGGGTTGAACATTCATTCACACCACACACTAACTCACTTCTTAAACACACACTTACACTAAGAGCCTCCCTAGTTTCCAAGCTTCCTTATTCAAGTCACAAGTTAGGTATGAACATCCACCTATGCTATTGTTTTATAGTCAGTATTTACTTCACACACACTAGTGTTCACCTTGACTAGATATGTGTGTATGTGTGTGATATATATATATATATATATGCATAGACATGTATGTTTTTGTCACATATTGAAAAGGTTTAAAGTGTGCATATGTATGAAAGTGGAACATGTATGTGTGTGTACATAGGTATAGGCGTGTGTATATATATATAGATGTAATATGTATGTTTATGACAAATATATAAACATAGGTGTTAATGTGTATGGACTACCAAGATGCATATGTATATGGGTATGTGATGTGCCGATAATTTAACATATTTTACATATGTAATTATCTTCCTTTTTACACTTTTATTATGCATTTATCTTTATTAAATATATCTAAAACCTTCCTTTGAGATAAATGCACGTTCTTGGAAGCAAAATGCAAAAAGGAAAAGAAAAGGCACGTTTTGAGTGGAGAACAAGCTTCTAGGAGAGAAAAGGGTACTTGTCTCTCACATGCCAGTTTTGAAGGCCAAGAAGGAAAACGACACAAAAGACAAGGAATTGAAGACTTTCGGAGAAGTTTCAGATGCAGCACGGTCGCGCTCTGACCGTGCACGGCCATGCAACTATTCCGGGTCAACAAGTCAACATTTCCAAGTCAACAGGAGTCAAATATGAGGTATTCTGATGTGCACGGGCGTGCTCCAGTGTACAGCACGGTCGAGCATGGGCGTGCCAGAACGTTGTCGAGGGCGTGCTGAAGCTGGTTTGCCTATAAATAGAGGCCTCCACCCCTCATTTTGAACCATCCCTTCTTATTCAAAAACCAACACTTCTCCAGGAAGTTTCAGCCACCTTGAGGGTCTTGCAAGTGACCTTTAGAGCTTGTGATCACTCCATAAACACTTGTTGATGGATTGTTGAGAGAGAGATCACTAAAAATCACCCAAACACCTTCTTTAATCCCACATACACTCACAACTATGTGTTCTTCCAACACCAATTATAGTGTGCAAGTTGCACAGCCAATGCTTGGCTAGATTAATTAAGTGTTGCTAGGGTGAAGACTTATCTTGGTATGGATTATATAGTTTTTATTTAATTAGTGGTGTTGTGTTCTTTTTAAATTCTTTCTACTTAAAACTTTGTTTGATGAATTAATTAACTAATTACTTAGTCTCTGGTCTTGTGGGTGTCTTGGTAGGAAGTGGGAGGACTCATGAGTGTACCCATCGTGTGTAACAACCCATGCACTTGTGAGCTTAAACCCATGAGTAGTGATTGGCCCATTTGTGGGTAGAAATACACACACTTAGTGGCTTAATCATCTACTACCAAAGATCTCACTTAGGGTTGGTACGGTCTTTATACTTGGTCCTAACGATAAGCCAAGGCTTAATCTTGCGACTTAGCTTCATTGTCTATGTGATAGCTTTGGCGCAGGTTAAGAATTGGTGAACCCATGTTAAAAGAAAACTGTCTTTATTTTCTTTCATCATTATACTACCGCACAGTTAATGATAGATCAATCACTTTTTAAAAGGTTAATAGGTTCAAGTAAAAGATGCACATGTGCCGGTTGGTCACGACTCTCTTATGATATCAAGTGGTTTCTTGTTCGGTCATGCTCAGGCCACCGGCAAGTTGTCCATAAAAGTTTTAAGTGTTTAGATGTCCTTATTGCAACACTGGGATGTCACACCCTTAAATTTCCACTGCGGGGTTTATACCACGAGGCGCATGACAAACCAGGATCCTATAGCCATAAGTCACATGAACGAACTCTAAATGCCCAAACCATTTAGTTCGTTATCGAAAACCAAGTTTAGTTAAGCTGCGGAAGCGTAAACCAAATTTAAACCCTTTTTAAAAGCCATGCGCAAAACAACGCGCCCAAATTAAAACCATATGAAAGAAAATGTAAAAGCATAATGTGTATTTTATGTGTATGCCCAAGACCCCAAATGTAGTGAAGTGTACAGTGCTTTCTAATCCTGGCACCGGAAGCTAACTACCTGCAAAAGCATGTAAATCGTGTGTCAACATAAAGCTAGTGAGTTCACAAAGTAAAGTAATTGAGTATGTAAACGCGCTGGTTTCCAAAACCACGTAACCAAGTAAAAGCGTAGGTCCTCCAGACCAAAATGTTCAAGAGTTATCAGTTTAAGCGTGTCAGGGGTAGCTAACCCACTCAGTGTAACTAAACAGAATTATTGGGACACCTTCAGTAATGTAATAGTTTGCCTCAATAACTGGTGTCTATCAACACCAGTTCTCAAATGTGGTCAGAAGTTCATGCCCGTGCCTCAAGCACCTCAGACATGAGGTTGCTGCACAACCTAATAGCGCTATCAACTAATAGCCCGCTCGCCTCCAGCGATTAACCCAATAATATGCAAGGACTTTCCAAAATGATAGAGTGTTTAGTTTACAAAGGACCAATAAGTTTTAAACTGATCAAAAACCCGATCCACACAAGGAATCGTAGAACCGACCCACACAAGGAGTCAAAACCCGACCCACGCAAGGAGTCAAAGCATCTCATAACCCGAGATGTAAAAGTAGTCCCAAACTGGACTAGAAAACGTTTTGTAAGTTGTCTCAAACCCGAGACGCATGCTTTTGAGAAAAGAATAGTGAAACTCACCTTAGAATGCAAGCAAATAAATCCAACTCCAAAGTAGGGTGTGCTACCGACTCCCTAGTACATGTGTCACTAAGTGAGTATATGTGTAATACCATTACACCATATAATCCGTTTGTCCAAGACGTTTAAATGTTCAAAAGCGTGTAAGTGACACCTAGTGATTCTACATGCATAGGTAAATCCTACGGACCCGTTGGTGAATATGTTGGTTACCATTAGTTTTACACTTCATATGCATCTCATATAAATGCCCATTAAAATATATATCAAACACATACCACATAGGACTCCAAATAGTTATACAAACACAAAATACACAATCTACGTTTTTAGGACAGATTGTGCGTCACCAAAACTAATTTATTTAAAATACTAAATCAGTGAGTTAAACTCCCAAATTTTTACTGAATATTATTTGGGATTCATTTGATAACCCATATTTTTGTTTTGTCTCAAAACCAAATACAAAAATCATGAAATATCGTACATCATAGATATGTCCAGAAAGTTTCTACAGCAGGTCAGGTTAGTAGAAAAAATCCCAAAAATCGTGTATTCATCCAAACGGGCTGAATCCACTTGAAAAAGCCAAGTTATTCCAATGTTAACCTACTGTCCAAATTTCATAACTTAATTCCTTGTAAAACTAGAGTTATGATTGTTTAAAGTTGACTCATTTGTTAATCCGAAAATCTGGCATGACCTTTAATCAAAGAAAATTCCAAAAACATATCAAAAGACATCCAAATCAGATGATTTTGCCCATTCTAAAAAGCTAAGACCATTTACAATCTATTCATGCAAAGAATCGATCAAAAAAATTATTTTCAAGCCACGAAACAAACCCTACAAGTCGACATTCAGATTCTGTCCAGATTCTAATCATACAATATTATCAATTATATCAAACCCTAGTTGCATATTATCAATCAATAACACCTAATAATCATCAATAACCATTACCAAACATTCCTAATACCTATCGTGATCAGATTCTATCATTATTCATGCAAAGATTACAACTTTAATGATCAAAACTTCAATAACTTGCGCAACAAGTAACCTATGATATTACTAATCGCCTATCATCATGTTTAATTTGTTTAATCTTCAAAAACCTCAAGTTTTAATAATTATCAAAAGTTTTCAGACCTGGACAAACCTTGTTATATGATTTTTATAACAAAAAAAAAAAATAAGATTAAAGCGTAAAGGATTAAAGATTATACCCCCAGCTCTTCGATACAATCAACCGAACGCCTTTGGAGCTTCCCAATCGATGATCTTGAGCCTTTGCAGGTTGTTTGGGGTTTATAATTCGTAAGGGGCAGTAAGGGGGCAATTAGGGTTGAGTTTAGAGGTTGCATGGGGCTTAAGAGTGTTTAAATAGGGGTTTGAGGCGGTTTGTTTCCTTCAGGCTATTTCGCGCGGCCGCTCGGGCCCTGTGAGCGGCCGCTCACAGGCCCTTGGCCCGCGTGGGTGGCCCGTTTCGTCACCCGACGCGTTTTCCTTCGACGTTTTCGTTATTTCGGACCGTAACAAGTGCAACCCCATGCGTTAAGACCCTAATCAACCTCATGATCCACCTTTAATGATTTTATTAACGTATTCGGTTTAGGTTCACACAATCACGTATGGTTTTCACATAAGTTCATCGAATATCACATAGACACGTAATCGCAATCAATCCAAATTAGTTTACTCATTATTATTATACTTCATTATTCACCAACGTCCGAGGTTCACTAATCATGTATTCAGTTATTAACTCACAACAATGCAACGTGTGTCCTATCTAGCTAACCCTAGTTAAGTATAATGCAAGGAACGTAACTAGAGTTTAGTTAAAGTGAGAACCTGAATTTGCGGGGTATCACATCATCCCCAAGTTGAAAAGAATTCCGTCCCGAAATTCAGCAAGTAAACAATAAAGCCAGCTAGGAAAGTGTGCGCTTGGTTCCGGATGTCACATCATCCCCAAGTTGAAAGGAATTTCGCCCCGAAATTCACTTTGAGTGAGCTGCTTTATGTTTAGTGTTTGATCTATGCACAAGTTTAGGTTTAGTAAAGAGGTGTGGACATTTGAGCCGCATTCGATCTCTGCGCTCCCACGTATATTCCGGTCCTAGACGGGAATTCCATCGTACCTTAACAATAGGTATAATGTTTTGTTTGAGTTTCTTGACGCGCCGCTCAAGAATCTCCACTGGTTCATCCATGAACCGTAGCCGTTCGTCCACCTGGATCTCTTCCAGTGGCACCATCAGTGTTGTATCCAACAGGCATTTCTTTATATTTGATACGTGGTGTACATCGTGTACCCCATTAAGTTCATTAGGCAGGTTCAACCTGTAAGTTGCTGGACCAATCCTTTCGACAATCTCGAATGGTCCAACGTAGCGCGGGTTCAACTTTCCCCGTTTACCAAAGCGTATCACCCCCTTCCAAGGTGACACCTTCAATAGAATCTTGTCCCCAACCTGGAACTCCAAAGTTTCCTACGCTTATCAGCGTAACTTTTCTGTCGATCACGAGCTGCAGCCATCCGGTTTCTGATTTGCACTATCTTTCAGATGTTTCGTGCACGAGTTCGGGACCTGTTAGCTGGCTATCCCCAACTTCAGTCCAGTAGATGGGATGGTACGCTCGTAGCAGATCTTCCAATGTTTGGATGGTACGTTCACTCTGTCCACCCGTCTGTGGTTGATAGGTTGTGCTCATATCTAGGCGACTTCCCTAAGCATCTTGGAGAGTAGTCCAGAAACGAGAAGTTAATCGCCCATCGCGATCAGATATAATAGAAGTAGGCACCCCATGCCTAGAGACTATCTCCTTGATGTAAAGATTTGCTAGTTTCTCCAATGAGTCTGTTTCCTTTATTGCCAGAAAGTGGGCCGATTTGGTTAAACGATCCACCCGTTGACGTTCTAGGAAGTTTTGTAATAAAATCCATGGAAATCCCATCCCATTTCCACATGGGGATTTCTGGTTGTTGGAGTAGGCCTGAAGGTTTCTGATATTCAATCTTAACCTTCGCACAAGTCAAGCACTTACTAACATGAGTGGCTATTTCAGCCACCAGTAAAGAGTTTTAAGGTCTTGGTACATCTTGTCCGAACCAGGATGCACCGAATATCGAGAGGTGTGAGCTTCATCGAGCACTAGTTGTCTGAGATCCCCAAAACGTGGTATCCAGACTCGATTCATAAAGTATCGAAGACCATCTGTCTTTAGTTCCAAGTGCTTATCAGCACCATGTAATGTTTCAAGCCCTATGTTTTCTTCTTTAAAGGCCTCGCCCTTGGCTTAACGTATCTTATCAGGAAGATTAGAATGTATGGTAAGTTGTAAAGCTCGGACCCGTTTAGGTTTCGTCTCCTTACGACTGAGGGCATCAGCTACTACGTTAGCTTTCCCTGGAAGATACTTGATGGCACAGTCATAATCATTCAGAAGCTCAACCATCGACGATGTCGCATGTTCAGCTCCTTTTGATTGAATAGGTGTTGGAGGCTCTTGTGGTTAGTGAAGCTCGTACACTTCGTCCCATAGAGATAATGCCTCCAGATCTTTAGAGCAAAAACCACTGCTCCCAGTTCCAAGTCATGGGTGGTGTAATTCTTCTCATGAACCTTTAATTGCCGTGAGGCATACGCGATCACCTTATCGCGCTGTATCAGCACACACCCTAACCCTTGGATAGACGCATCACGGTACACCACGAAGTCCTCTGTACCCTCAGGTAATGATAGTATAGGTGCACTGCAAAGTTTCGACTTTAATAATTGAAAAGCAGATTCTTGGGCATCTCCCCACTTGTAAGTAATACCCTTCTGTGTCAAGGCAGTGAGGGGTTGAGTGATCTTAGAGAATCCCTCAATGAATCTGCGATAATATCCCGCGAGTCTTAGGAGTCTTAGGAGCCTCCCACTTTTTTAATAGCATCAATCTTGGCGGGATCAACATGTATTCCTGCCTCGTTAACCACATGTCCAAGAAATTGGACTTCTCGAATCCAAAAGTCACATTTAGAGAATTTTGCATATAATCAGCTGCAGGTGTTTGTCACACCACGTCTAAGGCGGAAACACGTGGCGCGACGGTTCAAAAGTATTAAGCCAAGATTAATGCAAAGCACAATATTAATTAGAAAACGGGCATTTATTCAATGCTAATAATCATGTCAAATTATTCATACATAATTATAAATTGTTTTCGAAAATGATAAAGAGGCTTCTCCCTTTATCCCTAAGTCCATGGAATAAAGAGATATGACCCCGTCACGATATTTCCAACGCCCAATTTGGAGACATCCCCGACCCTGCTCGCCATGCTAACTTCCATCGTTCAATTACCTGAAAGATATGTTTGAAAAATCGTCAATATATAAATATTGGTGAGTTCACAGGTTTTAATTTAATAAGTCTTTATAAAGTGGGAATATCCTTGTTATGACATTTATAGGAGTTGCAAAGTCCTACAATTTACTTGAGCCTATAACCAAACCAAGACAATTAATAATGCCCCCGCCCAAAGTCGTTACTCGGTATTCCTACGACTTCAGTTCAGAATAAGTGCACCCCAGGCATACGCCGATGCATAATCGACGCTATCGATTAGGGGTGGGCCTTGTCAGGCACCAATAGTACTATCCAAATATCCCTTTGGTTTCTCATTCCCGAATAAATGATTATAGTGGGGAGGTCTCAACCCCGAGTGGCGATCTTTACTCAAGTATCCAACCCGTCATACAATCCCAACATATCTTTCCCCCGTAAAAACGTTAAATAGTTTAGAAATGGGGCCGTGAGACTCACCTGTAACTGTGCTCGGCTCAAAGAAAATAGTAAAGTTTGTGATCCCGTACCTACAAAGGTTCTAGGCGTATAAGTCACTTACACCTATGGTGTATGTGCCTTGGCAAGTTGTACACCCAACTTCCCGACCACGTCTTTATCCCAATTCCCGTTTAATAGTTTCGTATCCTAGGTTCAAATGGCGATGGATTACCCTTGCCTTACAAGTCATATATTATTCTTATAATTATTCTTTATGACTTGTACAACATTATACTTGACACGACTCCACCCAACGTATAATTATTTTCCCATTCAAATAATTATACTTAGGATCTTTTCGCTCAATATAAAGTGTTTTCTTATTAACCGACCCGACTTACTTTGCCACATATTTATTTTACCATTTAAATAAATATGCTAAGTCTTTGTCGTTTGGTAACATAATCTTAACGCCCGACTAGACTTACCACACCGTACATCTATTTTCCCATTTAAATAAATGTACTAGAATCTTGTCGGTATTCACGCGTTCGTAGATATATCTCATCTACTCGTCTCGGTTTTCCTTCTCGCACATCTATTTTCCCATTTAAATAGATGTACTAGAATTCCGTCGGAAACGAGTATATGTACATATATCGTCGCGTGGATACTACTTGTTAAGTTCATGTGTCGTTTAGCGTTTTTAGTTTGTTATGTTATGTTTCTCCTTTCCCACGAATATTGTTACTACACTTAGGAAAGTGTTACGCACGTTTCACCCTTGTTATATATATTTTATTTCCGTAAAATATATATGTATATTTTTATCTCGACGTAATAAGTCCGTTTACGTTGGTTCGTGTAACTAAGTTCGTTAGTTAGCGTTTTTCATATTTATTTCCGTTGCGCGTTCTCATGGAAGTATTGTTCCAACTTCCGATTCCGAACGTTTATTTCTCGGAAAAATATATCATGTACGTTTTAGTCCGACTCGTCCAACTTGTTACCAAAAACGTTTCCGATACTTTTATATTCCCATTTATATAAAAGCACCTTATTTTTGTACAAGTCTTTCCAAGTATTTATTTTATAAAATCTTACTTTATAAAATACTCGCGTTACTCTATTTATTTTTATAAAACGTCCATTTTATAAAAATATGCTTTTTACTTAAAATGCCCAAGTAGGCCATCGTTATTTACCAAACCAACCTTGTAAATCATTACTTACACTTTTTGACACCGATATTTCCATCATTGTGTTTTTGGTCCAATAACTTTCTAAAATATTCATTTTAGTCCATTGGCTTCCAATGTTGTCATATTAGTCCTTTAATTTACACTTGTAGCATTTTTCACTAAATCTTTCAAGGTTAATATTTTTCTTCCACTTTAGTGGACTTTGAAGAATCATTTTCACCATGTTTAGTTGTTTTTACTTCTTTTTACTTTTAATGCTCTTCTAATCCATTCTAGATATCAATAACATGTTTATTTCATATCTTTATCCAAAACATCCAACTTTCACTCATCTAAGTGAGTGGACTTTGAAGAACCAACTTTTCCATCTATGGCTTTCTAACCCATTTTAATACTTTTATGACTTTATTATATCATCCTAAGATGATTAAAACCACTTTTCATCATATTCAAGTTACTTTCCAAAATATAGCTTTTCTCATCTTTCAACATCAAGTATGTTCTTATTATTACACTTTCTTCAAAATATCACTTTTATTCATAATAAACTAAGATTTCATCATATTATTATTCTTTCATCTTCATTTTTAATCAAAACCCATTACTTCTTTAGAACTCATTTTTGTTACCCACATTGTACAACTTGCATTCATAGCACAAAAACATGACATTTTAATTAATAAAACAATGCAAGACTTACAACTAGCTCAAGGCTAGGGAAGACAAACTCTTGGATTTTGGATGTGGTTTAGTGTGTTCTTCCAAGTGGGTTATGCTCCAAGCTCTTAAACACACAAGAAGGGGTTTGAATGAGGATGAACTAGAGGTGATTTGAAGTAGTAAAAATTGAAAGAAAATGTTAATATGGGGGTGGATGGCTACGGCCAAGAGGAAGAAAAGGGAGAGGATTTTTGGTGTTCTTGCTTTCAAGGATGTAAGTATGTATCTTTATGTAATCTCTTTCAAATCTACAAGATTACATGTATCTTCACTAGATTATGTAATATCTTGGCAAGATTATGTGAGATTATGAAAGATCCATGGGGATATCAAGAGGGTGTTTGGGGCCGTGAGTTAGAGAGAGAGAGTGAGGGATTTGGTGATTTTTATTACCCAATGCAAGACCATGCAAGATCATGATTAATATCCACCAAATGATTAACTTGAGATAACACAAGTAATCTTCACCTTGGTGGGCCATGGCCGGCCCCAAGGGGTGTCTAGGTGGGGTCCACTTTGCTAAATAATACCCCATTACTTGTTAAGTTAGTTCCTTTCGGGTACCGCCCGGGTATTTCTCGAATTTTCGTCGCGTTTTCCCTTGATATTAAAATCCGTTAATATTCATAAAATTATGTCCAGTTAAATTACTGATAATTTATTTCGGTTTTTGTCGGGTGAATTTACGTGTTACGCGCGTATCGGGTGCGGTACGCGCACTTTATTCGTTACCGGGAGATTTGTGCAATAAGCTTTTACGTATGGCTTTGGGTTTCCAAAACTCATAATATTTTGTGAAAATATTATTTATTTTATATTCCGGGTGTCCGGTGTTCGTTTCGCTTATTTCAGTTTTACCGGGTAATCGCCAGTGTCCATACCGGATAGTTTTGTCTGCGCACGATCCTATCATGCTTTGCTATTAAACTCATGCATTCCTATGCATTATTTGGGAATTCCTATCTTTCTAAGGCCTCAATTAAATATTCAGCACATAATTACGGTTAATTACGTTAATCGCGTTTAATTAATTAGTACGGAATTACCTTAATTTTGCCGGTTGTTACATTCTCCCCCCGTTAAGAGAATTCCGTCCCGGAATTCACTTTGAGCTCTCCGGTATAGGGGTCTTCTTAAATAGGGCGGGATACTTTTGCTTCATCCGGTCCAGCCTTTCCCACGTGAACTCCGGTCCACGCTTGGCATTCCAACGCACTTTGACCAATCAGATCTTACTGCGTCGTAGCTTTTGGACCTTCCAATCGGTTACTTCGATTGGCTCTTCGACGAAGTGTAACTTGTCGTCAATGTGGATTTCGTCTGCGGGGATGATGAGGGTTTCGTCGGATAAGCACTTTTTCAAGTTCGACACGTGGAACGTGTCGTGTACACCGTTAAGTTCTTGTGGTAACTTGAGCTTGTATGCTACGGGGCCTACTCTGGACAGGATTTCGAATGGTCCAACATATCGTGGGTTTAGTTTTCCGCGCTTCCCGAAACGCGCGACACCTTTCCAAGGTGACACCTTTAGTAGGACCCTGTCTCCGACTTGAAATTCCAAAGGCTTCCTCCTCATGTCTGCGTAGCTTTTCTGTCGGTCACGTGCCGCTTTGAGACGTTCTCTAATCAGAAAGACCTTATCCGTCGTTTCTTGAACAATTTCGGGCCCGGTAAGTTGCTTTTCGCCAACTTCGGCCCAACATAGAGGCGATCTGCACTTGCGTCCATATAGAGCTTCAAAAGGTGCAGCTTGAATGCTCGTGTGGTAGCTGTTGTTATACGAAAACTCTACCAGTGGCAAGTGAGTATCCCAATTTCCGCTGAAATCGATTGCGCATGCCCGTAGCATATCCTCCAGGGTTTGGATGGTTCGTTCACTCTGACCATCGGTTTGTGGATGATATGCGGTACTCATGTCAAGGCGAGTACCGAGGGCTTCATTCAGACTTTCCCAAAATCTTGAGGTGAAACGACTATCTCGATCGGAGATGATAGAAATAGGTACACCGTGTTTTGACACAACTTCCTTAATGTACAAACGGGTTAGTTTCTCCAACTTATCCGTTTCGCGAATAGGGAGGAAGTGTGCAGATTTTGTCAATCGATCAACGATTACCCAGATCATGTCATGGCCGCTTGTTGTCCTGGGCAATTTGGTAATGAAGTCCATAGTGATCCTTTCCCATTTCCATTCCGGTATTTCCGGTTGCTGGAGCAAACCGGATGGTCTCTGATGCTCGGCCTTGACCTTTTCGCAAGTCAAACATCGCGCAACATAAGCCGCTATGTCTCTCTTGAAGTTTGGCCACCAGTAAAATTCCTTCAAATCATGGAACATCTTGTCTGCTCCGGGGTGTACTGAATATCGCGAACTGTGGGCTTCAGCTAATACCAGTTCACGCAATCCACCGTACACTGGTACCCAAATTCTATTCATGAAATACAGAGCTTGATCCGCTTTTGACTCCAGTGAATCAACCATCTTCCGCAATCTTTCACCTTTGACATTCTCGGGTTTAAGAGCGTTAGTTTGAGCTTCACGAATCCGGTCAGTCAGGTTCGTGTGGATGGTTAGACCCAAAGCTCGGACACGCAGTGGCTTAACCCGTTCCTTGCGACTCAAGGCATCGGCTACGACGTTTGCCTTCCCGGGATGGTACTTTATCTCACAATCGTAATCGTTCAATAATTCGACCCATCGCCGTTGTCGCATGTTCAATTCCTTCTGGTCAAAGATGTGCTGCAAACTTTTATGATCAGTGAAGATTGTACACTTGGTTCCGTACAGATAGTGTCTCCATATCTTGAGTGCGAATACCACGGCTCCTAGTTCCAGATCATGTGTGGTGTAATTCTTCTCGTGAAGCTTTAGTTGTCTGGAAGCATAGGCGATGACCTTCTCTCGCTGCATCAATACACAACCCAATCCCTGATGAGAGGCGTCACAGTAAACTACGAAGTCTTCTGTACCATCGGGGAGTGATAGTATTGGTGCACCACATAACTTATCCTTCAGCAACTGAAACGCTGCTTCCTGCCTTTCCGTCCATTCAAACTTCTTATCCTTTTGGGTTAGCATGGTTAGAGACTGTGCTATTTTAGAAAAGTTCTCGATGAACCTTCTGTAGTAACCCGCAAGGCCAAGAAATTGTCGTACTTCAGTAGGCGTTCTAGGGGCGTCCCAATTCTTGATTGCTTCGATCTTGGCGGGATCGACATGTATACCCCTTTCATTCACCACGTGGCCTAAAAAGTGAACCTCTCGAATCCAAAAATCACATTTTGAAAACTTAGCATAGAGCTTCTCTTTGCGAAGTACCTCGAGGATTAATCGGAGATGTTCCTCGTGTTCCTCCTTAGTGCGTGAGTAGATCAAGATGTCATCAATGAAGACAATAACAAATTTGTCCAAGTATGGTTTGCACACTCGGTTCATCAAGTCCATGAAAACAGCTGGTGCGTTAGTTAAACCGAATGGCATAACCAGAAACTCGTAGTGCCCATAACGAGTCCTGAATGCTGTTTTTGGCACGTCTTCTTCTTGAATACGTAACTGATGATAACCGGACCTTAGGTCGATCTTGGAGTAGAAACTGGATCCTTGAAGTTGATCAAACAAATCGTCGATCCTGGGGAGAGGATAGCGATTTTTAATAGTCAGCTTGTTCAGTTCCCGATAGTCAATGCACATTCGAAAAGTGCCATCCTTCTTCTTCACGAATAAGACGGGAGCTCCCCAAGGTGAGAAGCTTGGTCTTATGAAACCTTTGTCCAACAACTCTTGCAGTTGTTCAGACAGTTCCTGCATTTCCGAAGGAGCTAGGCGATATGGCGATCGCGCTACCGGTGCTGCTCCTGGAACAAGGTCGATGCGAAACTCGACTTGTCGGGGTGGCGGCAATCCTGGCAAGTCTTCTGGGAACACATCTGGAAAGTCTCTGGCTATCGGAATGTCTTCTAGCTTTCGCTCGTCAGCCTTCTTATCTACCACATGCGCCAAGAATGCGACGAGACCTTTCCTTAGGCACTTCTTGGCTTTCATGCTGGTAATAATCCTCAATGGCGTTCCACGCCTTTCCCCTTGGATCGATAGGGTTTCACCGCTCGCGAGGGGAACTTGAATTACTTTGTCATTGCACACGACGATGGCGCGGTGTGCGGATAGCCAATCCATGCCAACGACTATGTCAAAGCTACCCAGTACGACTGGTAATAGGTCAATGTCAAACTCATGACCACAGAGATCCAACTTACAACCCTTTGTTACCTCTCGAGTTTCTATAGTCTTACCGTTAGCTAGTTCAATGGAATATGGTGTGTCTAGCTTACTAGTCTTTAAACCAAGTAATCTTTTAAATTCGACAGATACGAAGCTAAAATCAGCGCCAGTATCAAACAATACTGAAGCATAATGACCATTTAGAGGGAACGTACCAGTGACCACATTAGGGTCTTGTCGTGCGTCACCGGCACCAATCACGAACGCTCGCCCACGGGCTTGGTTGTTAAGTTTGGGGCAGTCCCTCTTCCAATGATCGAGCGATCCACATGAGAAACAGGGCCTCGCTCCACTGTTCTTTGGCGCTCCTGATCTGCAGTCTTCAGTCTTGTGCCCCGAACGACGGCACTTACCGCAGATTACTTCGTTCTTGCCCTGATAACTTTGCTTCCCATTATTTCCACGTCCAGTGGCCACATACCCTTTTCCCTTCTTCCCTGAACCTGATGATCCGTCCCTCTTCCTCTCGTCGCGCTTACGCTTCCCAAACCTTGGCCTATTTCCCTGTTCACTTGACCCAACAACTGAACTCGTACCCAGATTCTTACCCTCAACGCTGCTGGACTCAGTAAGTTTCAACCCTGACACTTTCCGGATTAGAGTGCCCATTCGGATGGCGTCTTCAGTGAGGCTCAAGGCGAGGTCGATAGCTTCGCGCATGGTTGTAGGCTTGGAAACAGTGACCATGCCGCGTATCTGTGGTGCCAGTCCGAAGAGGTATCTTTCCACCTTCTTGCTTTCCGGGGTGACCAGGCGAGGCACTAACCGTGAGAGGTCATGGAATCTGGACGTGTATCCAGCTACGTCCGGTCCAACCATGGTGAGGTTCCAGAACTCAGTCTCTAGCTTCTGCACTTCACTTGCCGGGCAGTACTCGGCGATCATTAGTTCTTTCAACTCCAACCATGATAAGGAGTAAGCAGCATCATCTCCCAGTGTCTGCACTTGATTGTTCCACCAGGTCAGAACTTGGTCCAGAAACAGGTTGGTGGCATACATGACAGCCTGTCGTGGGGTACAGCTGCTAATACGGATCACAGCTTCGGTTTTCTCGAACCAGTTGACTAGTCCGACAGAACCTTCAGTGCCGCTGAAATTCAGTGGTTTGCAGTCCAGGAAAGCTTTAAACGTGCAGCCACGTTCTCGTGAGGCCGTTTCTGCAATAATAAAGCAATGTTAAATATAAGGTAGGAGTTTCACGAAGACTCCTGTCGCATATACCCGACGTCTTCTTACCAGTAGGGGAGGTTTCGCGTCTGTCGCTCCCGGTTCGGTCTCGCGACCTTTCGGTGCGCGTGGCATTGTGTTCTGCGAGAGCTTGAGCGATACGTCCTGAAACTAGGGTTTCAAGCTCCTCGGGTGTCGTGGGCAGTCTTTCGTTTCCACTGTTGCTTCTTGTGGCTGGTGCCATGTTTCTTCAATAACCAATATCAAAGGTTAATTTCCAACAATCATTCATACAATATCATCACATATATAGTATAAACAACCACACAACATATGAACACAATAATCACCATAATAACATCACGCAGTCACAACATAAACAGAATAAGTAATAATAATCGTAGACAATCACAACACATATTTTACCATAACAAAACTTTCATTAATTTCAATACCAAGTACAATGATTTGTTCATAATAACAAAAACCGAGGATACCTTCCTCATACATTGCTCTTTGAAATACACTAGAAATATAATGTCATATGCCGGCACAATCCCGCTCGGCTAGGCAAAAAAATGCAGATGGGTGCTATGACCCATGCTGTGCTATCATACTACTACTACTACTGCTATGTCCGCGAGTGATCTCCCAAACGTCCCTGATGTAATGCTACTGTGGTGGTGGCGGCGGCGGGTGCTGGTACTGGTACTGAGGTGCGCACATGCTGATGGTCATACTGATCGCCATAATGCGATCGTACAAGAATTGGCGATGCGCAAAGTGTGCGTCGCCCGTAAGGCCACAATGAGCAACCATGCTCAGCAGCTCCTCAGCGTAATGTGCCAGTGCGTCCCTGGCATCAATGATCCTGGCCCACATGAGCTGGGCCTGCTGCTCCATCTGACTCACGGTGCGCTGCACCGTGTCGGTGAGGGTCTAGAAATCTCTCTCCAGTGAGATCACCGTGGACCATGCGGGTCCTGACAGTGGGGCCATCCCGTGGGGCTGCGACGGCCCAGGGATGTCAGTGTACGTCGGCTGGGACGGTCCGACGATATCGGGTATGGGTAGCGGTGTGAAGGGTGGGGCAAAGCCCGGTAATCCAGTGAAGCAGTAGGGTGGTACCTGGTATGGGTCTCCCGCACCTAGAGTATACGGTGCGAATGGGGGTGTCAGAAATGGGGCTCCTGCATCCATAGTGAATGGTGCAGGTGGTGGTGTAGGGAGCATCTCGGGTAGGGGTGGTAATGTGGGAAAAGTGGTGATGGGTAGTGTCATGGATAAGGGTGTGGGGACTATGAGCTCGGCGAGTGGAACCATGAGTGGCTGGGTGACAGCGACCCACTCTAGAGTAGACATCACAGTGGTAGGGGTGGGAGGGCTAGCAGTGGCATGAGCTGCCAGTCCTGCTCGGTGCAACTCAGAGCTGCGGGCTGAGCTGCCCTCAAGGATGTGCCCAGTAGAAGCTGGCCCATCCTGTGGTATGGGCTCGGGCATGGTAGGTAAGGTGGCTGGGGTGGCGGTAGCATGCCCCATCATCGGAGCGACGTGCTCCTCCTGGCCTGCTGGTGGGATAGGCACAGCAATGTGCTCCACCGACGCAGTTGACTCATCGTCAGAGTCATCGGAGATCCACCCGTTGTGTCCCCGGCAGACAGGCACGAGTCTCATGCCGGAGGGAACGGGGATAGGTGGGGTGGGTAAAGGCTCACGGTCGACTGGTGCGCGTCGGTCGTATGGAGACTCGACAGTCTCCGACTGTGTAGGGATAGGTCTCGAAGGACCTGCGCAACCTACAGGGAAGTCCCTGACGGCGCGGATAGGTAGTGCTGGCAGTGGTGCTGCCTGGAATGGCACTAGAGGCAAGTCGGCCTCGGCCATCGGTAGGTCGGCCACGGCGGCCATGTCGTCTCCTGCGGGGGCCCACGCTGGGTCCTCGCTCGGGTCCGTCTCGTCGGAGCTATCTCCGTCGGCGCCCTCCATGGCGACATCAACATCCATCTCGTCATCCTCGGGATCGAGTATCACCACCTCGATCGGCTCCGCTGGCGGTGCTGGGATGATCTGGAGGCTACTGTCGTAGCTCGGTGCTACGCTCCCTGCGTTCGACATCCTGGCAAAAGAACCGTACTGATATTTAAGTATTATTCGTTAGGTAGTTAAGGCACATATCTAAGGTACTCTTCCTAACCTTCTAACAAAAATAATACGTATACTTACCATGGCTAGCTTGGTCGGAATCTCCATATACCCAAATGGTCGTTGGAAAAATTTATTTTATTGCGTTTCGCATATATTTGAAAGATTTTGAACCAAATCCGGTTATAGTTTAGATTTTTAAAATGCTAATTCGCTATAACCTTGGCTCTGATACCACTTTCTGTCACACCACGTCTAAGGCGGAAACACGTGGCGCGACGGTTCAAAAGTATTAAGCCAAGATTAATGCAAAGCACAATATTAATTAGAAAACGGGCATTTATTCAATGCTAATAATCATGTCAAATTATTCATACATAATTATAAATTGTTTTCGAAAATGATAAAGAGGCTTCTCCCTTTATCCCTAAGTCCATGGAATAAAGAGATATGACCCCGTCACGATATTTCCAACGCCCAATTTGGAGACATCCCCGACCCTGCTCGCCATGCTAACTTCCATCGTTCAATTACCTGAAAGATATGTTTGAAAAATCGTCAATATATAAATATTGGTGAGTTCACAGGTTTTAATTTAATAAGTCTTTATAAAGTGGGAATATCCTTGTTATGACATTTATAGGAGTTGCAAAGTCCTACAATTTACTTGAGCCTATAACCAAACCAAGACAATTAATAATGCCCCCGCCCAAAGTCGTTACTCGGTATTCCTACGACTTCAGTTCAGAATAAGTGCACCCCAGGCATACGCCGATGCATAATCGACGCTATCGATTAGGGGTGGGCCTTGTCAGGCACCAATAGTACTATCCAAATATCCCTTTGGTTTCTCATTCCCGAATAAATGATTATAGTGGGGAGGTCTCAACCCCGAGTGGCGATCTTTACTCAAGTATCCAACCCGTCATACAATCCCAACATATCTTTCCCCCGTAAAAACGTTAAATAGTTTAGAAATGGGGCCGTGAGACTCACCTGTAACTGTGCTCGGCTCAAAGAAAATAGTAAAGTTTGTGATCCCGTACCTACAAAGGTTCTAGGCGTATAAGTCACTTACACCTATGGTGTATGTGCCTTGGCAAGTTGTACACCCAACTTCCCGACCACGTCTTTATCCCAATTCCCGTTTAATAGTTTCGTATCCTAGGTTCAAATGGCGATGGATTACCCTTGCCTTACAAGTCATATATTATTCTTATAATTATTCTTTATGACTTGTACAACATTATACTTGACACGACTCCACCCAACGTATAATTATTTTCCCATTCAAATAATTATACTTAGGATCTTTTCGCTCAATATAAAGTGTTTTCTTATTAACCGACCCGACTTACTTTGCCACATATTTATTTTACCATTTAAATAAATATGCTAAGTCTTTGTCGTTTGGTAACATAATCTTAACGCCCGACTAGACTTACCACACCGTACATCTATTTTCCCATTTAAATAAATGTACTAGAATCTTGTCGGTATTCACGCGTTCGTAGATATATCTCATCTACTCGTCTCGGTTTTCCTTCTCGCACATCTATTTTCCCATTTAAATAGATGTACTAGAATTCCGTCGGAAACGAGTATATGTACATATATCGTCGCGTGGATACTACTTGTTAAGTTCATGTGTCGTTTAGCGTTTTTAGTTTGTTATGTTATGTTTCTCCTTTCCCACGAATATTGTTACTACACTTAGGAAAGTGTTACGCACGTTTCACCCTTGTTATATATATTTTATTTCCGTAAAATATATATGTATATTTTTATCTCGACGTAATAAGTCCGTTTACGTTGGTTCGTGTAACTAAGTTCGTTAGTTAGCGTTTTTCATATTTATTTCCGTTGCGCGTTCTCATGGAAGTATTGTTCCAACTTCCGATTCCGAACGTTTATTTCTCGGAAAAATATATCATGTACGTTTTAGTCCGACTCGTCCAACTTGTTACCAAAAACGTTTCCGATACTTTTATATTCCCATTTATATAAAAGCACCTTATTTTTGTACAAGTCTTTCCAAGTATTTATTTTATAAAATCTTACTTTATAAAATACTCGCGTTACTCTATTTATTTTTATAAAACGTCCATTTTATAAAAATATGCTTTTTACTTAAAATGCCCAAGTAGGCCATCGTTATTTACCAAACCAACCTTGTAAATCATTACTTACACTTTTTGACACCGATATTTCCATCATTGTGTTTTTGGTCCAATAACTTTCTAAAATATTCATTTTAGTCCATTGGCTTCCAATGTTGTCATATTAGTCCTTTAATTTACACTTGTAGCATTTTTCACTAAATCTTTCAAGGTTAATATTTTTCTTCCACTTTAGTGGACTTTGAAGAATCATTTTCACCATGTTTAGTTGTTTTTACTTCTTTTTACTTTTAATGCTCTTCTAATCCATTCTAGATATCAATAACATGTTTATTTCATATCTTTATCCAAAACATCCAACTTTCACTCATCTAAGTGAGTGGACTTTGAAGAACCAACTTTTCCATCTATGGCTTTCTAACCCATTTTAATACTTTTATGACTTTATTATATCATCCTAAGATGATTAAAACCACTTTTCATCATATTCAAGTTACTTTCCAAAATATAGCTTTTCTCATCTTTCAACATCAAGTATGTTCTTATTATTACACTTTCTTCAAAATATCACTTTTATTCATAATAAACTAAGATTTCATCATATTATTATTCTTTCATCTTCATTTTTAATCAAAACCCATTACTTCTTTAGAACTCATTTTTGTTACCCACATTGTACAACTTGCATTCATAGCACAAAAACATGACATTTTAATTAATAAAACAATGCAAGACTTACAACTAGCTCAAGGCTAGGGAAGACAAACTCTTGGATTTTGGATGTGGTTTAGTGTGTTCTTCCAAGTGGGTTATGCTCCAAGCTCTTAAACACACAAGAAGGGGTTTGAATGAGGATGAACTAGAGGTGATTTGAAGTAGTAAAAATTGAAAGAAAATGTTAATATGGGGGTGGATGGCTACGGCCAAGAGGAAGAAAAGGGAGAGGATTTTTGGTGTTCTTGCTTTCAAGGATGTAAGTATGTATCTTTATGTAATCTCTTTCAAATCTACAAGATTACATGTATCTTCACTAGATTATGTAATATCTTGGCAAGATTATGTGAGATTATGAAAGATCCATGGGGATATCAAGAGGGTGTTTGGGGCCGTGAGTTAGAGAGAGAGAGTGAGGGATTTGGTGATTTTTATTACCCAATGCAAGACCATGCAAGATCATGATTAATATCCACCAAATGATTAACTTGAGATAACACAAGTAATCTTCACCTTGGTGGGCCATGGCCGGCCCCAAGGGGTGTCTAGGTGGGGTCCACTTTGCTAAATAATACCCCATTACTTGTTAAGTTAGTTCCTTTCGGGTACCGCCCGGGTATTTCTCGAATTTTCGTCGCGTTTTCCCTTGATATTAAAATCCGTTAATATTCATAAAATTATGTCCAGTTAAATTACTGATAATTTATTTCGGTTTTTGTCGGGTGAATTTACGTGTTACGCGCGTATCGGGTGCGGTACGCGCACTTTATTCGTTACCGGGAGATTTCTGCAATAAGCTTTTACGTATGGCTTTGGGTTTCCAAAACTCATAATATTTTGTGAAAATATTATTTATTTTATATTCCGGGTGTCCGGTGTTCGTTTCGCTTATTTCAGTTTTACCGGGTAATCGCCAGTGTCCATACCGGATAGTTTTGTCTGCGCACGATCCTATCATGCTTTGCTATTAAACTCATGCATTCCTATGCATTATTTGGGAATTCCTATCTTTCTAAGGCCTCAATTAAATATTCAGCACATAATTACGGTTAATTACGTTAATCGCGTTTAATTAATTAGTACGGAATTACCTTAATTTTGCCGGTTGTTACAGTGTTGCTCGTGCTCTTCCCTGCTCTTGGAATAAATCAGTATGTCGTCTATGAACACTATGACGAATTTGTCCAAATAGAGCTTGCACACCCGGTTCGTTAGATCCATGAACACAGCCGGTGCATTGGTTAGCCCAAATGGCATCACCAAAAAAACTCATATTGTCCATATCGAGTTCGAAAGGCTGTCTTCGCCACATCCTCCTCTCGGACTCTCAGTCAATGATATCCTGACCTCAAGTCAATCTTAGAATAGAAACTCGACCATTGTAGCTGGTCGAACAAGTCATCAATACGAGGCAAAGGGTAGCGGTTCTAAACCGTCACCTTGTTCAACTTCCGATACACATGCAGAAACTCCCATCCTTCTTCTTATCAAGCAGAACGGGAGCTCCCCATGGCGAGGAACTAGGTCTAATAAAGCCCTATCCAATAGCTCTTGGAGTTGGGTAGACAGTTCTTGAAGTTCGCCTAGTGCTAGGCGGTATGGTGCGCGTTCAATTAGAGCTGCTCCCCGCGCAAGATCAATCTGGAACTCCACTTGACGAACGGGTGGAAGTCCAGGTAATTCCTCTGGGAAGACATCTAGGAAATCTCGGACCACTAGGATGTCCTCAATCTTGATTTCAGTTTCAGCTCGAGTATCTGATATGTTAGCCAAAATGGCTGCACAGCCCTTACGAATACACTTCTGGGCCTTCAAAAAGGAGATGATGCCCACCATGGCACCACCACGATCACCCTGTATAGATAAAAGTTCTCCCCTTGGGAGGGGAATACGAACAATCTTCTCCTGACAGAGAATTTCAGCATGTTGATTGGACAATCAGTCCATGCCAACCACGAGGTCAAAGCTACCTGGGGTGATAGGTAAGAGGTTGATGGCAAACAATTGCCCATTCAACTCGAGCTTACCGTCTCGATGTACATGGGTTACCTCGACAGGCTTCCCATCAGCCAATTCAATAGAGTACAGGGTATCAGAAGAGTGGGAACCATCCCTAATTGCTTGCTAAGTTTCGATGACACAAAACTATCGTCCGCACCAGTATCATATAAAATAGAAGCAAGAGTGTCATTCAAGGAGCACGTACCCGTCACGACATTGTTATCAGTCCTAGCTTCCCCAGAGCCAATCACAATTGCTATTCCACGAGCCCCATTGTTGTTGTTACCGTTGTGGTAGTTGTTGTTGAAGGACTTGTACCTCACGCTATCCCACGTTCTCTTGCTATCACCAAAAGTAGAAGATGAAGCTCCATGTTTCGGAAAAGTACCATGCTCAACAACCTAATCCATGTGTTTACGAGCCAGAATGAACGATTTGTTAGATTCTGGGTAGGTGAGCTGCAGTGGCCAAGCCACGAATCTAAGGGACCCACCCTTTTGGTCTGAAATTCGATCCGCTGGCAAATTGGTTAATTAGATTCGAGCATAAAGTATCCAACTCCTGTAGCTTGGTAGTGTAGGTGTCGATCTCAGACCCATCCGTCAAATTTCTAGATTTCATCATAGGGTGCTACGTTCTCCATCCAAGTATCTGTAACTCATTGAGTGTGCATGTAGCATACATTACCCCATCCTGCCTGGGGCAAATGCACATGGAAATGACTTATACTATCAAAGCAAACAGACGGTCTCTTTCAGTTTTGTTGGAGTTATAGAGGTTTACGACCAATAAAAAGGCATGAAAATATGATGGCAGGTTGTTATTGTGGCATGTGCGTTCAAGGTATAAGAAAGTTCAAATGTGGAAGTCAGGGGAAAAGAGTGATTTAGCAAAATAGATCTTTACTAGCTTGGAAAGATGCGAGGGCCTCAACCACCATATCGTTGATCATAAGAACTCAGTCTTATCTAAGTTAGCAAAGAGAAAAGATAGGTAAGAAAAGGTAAGAGCCAATCGTCGCCATGCTATGTCTAGATAGTAGATCCTTCATCCTCACTTTCCATGTGCTCGTCCTGCTCAGGTTCCCTTTCCATCCCTTCTTCCTCCTCTTTCTTGGTGTCAGTGTTATATGGTTCACATCACGTACAGTCTCCTCCTCTAGTCCTATGTAAGCCAGTTTAGTGGTAAGCTATACCACTCGTTCCTCCAATCGTGGCTATCAGCCATTAGTAGGTTTCATCTTCCCTTGTGATGTTGCACTACGTCGCAGGCTTTACATAACTCCCCAAGAGTGTGTGTAACAAGCCCCGATCTAATGTGTTCCCATGAACCTACCGTATGCTCATGAGAGACAAAGATATGCAGTCATACGTTCGCCCGCTCGCACTAGGCGTAAGGTACTAGAGTAAGAAATGAATTCTATATGTGTAACCCAGTCCCGTCTGAGTTTCGAATGAAGGTAAGAAAGATCAAGTAACAAGGAACAGAAACTAATTACACTACGCCAAAATATGCCTACGGCCACACAAAAAAAGTGTGGCCATATGCCTTTCGCCACACTTTTTTTTTCCAGCTCAAGTGTGACCATAGGTCGAGTCATCGTAGGTATCATACGGCCACATTCACATTTAGTGGCCGTAGCACTTAAAAAGTGTGGCTAAAGGATACCAATATTTCTTTTTGAAATCAAGCATTCTGTCTATTAAATGTGACTAAAGGATGGTAACTGCCACATGAAATTACTCTAAGTGTGGCCATTTTAGTTATATAGTCACTAAAAGTTTTGTTTTAGCCACATCAATTAAAAAAATATGTGGCAAAAATGATTGTTTTAATAAACTTTTCATCTATTAACTGTGGATAAAGGGTAGGAATGGCAACATGAATTCAGTGTAAGTGTGGCCGTTTTTATTATATAGTCACATGAATTTAGTGTAAGTGTGGCCAAAAACTATTTATAGATACACAAAACAATTTTGTAATTATATGTGTGACTATATTCTAACTTTTTGTCACACATATTTTTTTTCCTATGACATTTGCTATTATTGCGTCACATAAAAAAAGTGTGGCTATTGCCTAATTTTGGTGACACATAATCCGTTTTGACCGTGGCATTTGGTATCATTCCGTCACAAAAAAAAAAAAAAAAACAAATAGAGCATAGTGTGACTAATGATTATATAAAGCCACTTGAAATGTTGTAATTTTATCTGTGGCCATTGTCCAACATTTGGTCACACGTATTTCATTTTACCCGTGTCAGTTGTTATCATTCCGTCACACAAAAATAAACAATTAAGATTGTGTGGCTAATGGCTATGTAAAGCCACATGAAATTTATAATTTTTAGTGTGACTATTATTTAACCTTTGGTCACACATAATAGTTATGTAAAGCCACATGAAATATTATAACTTTATGTGTTGCTATTTTCTAACATTTGGTGACACATATTTTCTGTGATTCTATGTGGCCATTAAAAATGAGAAAACCAAATGATATTATAAAAATAATAAACCAAATTCCATACATAAGTTTCAAGCGTAAATACTAAAAATCTAATTCTCAGCCGGTTTTCTTCTTCTTCTTTGCCTGTTGTTTTTTTAATCCATCTACAATTGTAAAACTCTTCTTTTGCTTCTTAGCGAACTTAATTGTGGTGTTTTGTGTTTGATTGGATGGTGAATCTGGTAGCTGGAGAAACAAAAACAAGAAAAGATATATAAAAATTCCTAATTTAGCTATACTTAATTAAAGATTAATTAAGAAACAAACCTTTTCGTCAGATTTGACAAGAGATTTTGGCCAAGGAACAAAAGAACCTAATGCTTGACCAACTGTTTCTAACACCCCTGTTTGAATTGGTACTTATGCTGCCTCCTTTATAGCTTCATCAACAGAAACTCTATAGCAATTATCTTGTAATGGAACTCCATGAATGGTTTGATTTCCCATTGAATAGTAAACTAGGGGGGTTCGCGCACGCTTCGCTGCGCACTTCAGATCTTTTTCGGTCCGGATCATTATGGTACCGGTACGTATCGGCATTTGGCCGGCGGGAGTCCGTTTTTTATCATTAAGGAGATTTCAGAAGATTGAATATAGATGTCTAGTTACCAAGTATGATAGCAGATGATTTCTACAAACAACAATAAGGTAATTCTATGCTAAAAGTAAAATTCAAGCTACTTTCAAGGCTTCATGCAGGCAACTTGCAGCCTGCAATCTGAACTGACGACAGGTGCCCCAGCACGACCACGCAATTATCATGGGCGCATTGACCATTCCTATGTAAGCAGACCATAGTTGCTATTCAAATTCATAATACATACAGAAACTTTGAAAGAATATATAATACCCGTGTGGATAATCTTCTGATTTCTTGGTTTAGTATTATGCTGAATAGATGTAAATCAGGGTGGTTTTACTTTTTAGTATTTTTTCTATTTTCAATTGTAGGAAGATGATTAGCATGAACTTTTCGGAACCTCATCAATAAAAAAGGGTTATAGGATTCATACCCCATGACATCATATTCTGAGGTGAATGACATCACATTCTGGGTATGTGTCAGCTTCCTATTGTTGTGTGATCTGAGCCAGGGTCCTAAATACCATAAAAAACAAAAAAGTTTTAGTATTATTTTACACTTAAATATATACAGGATATCACTAAAATCATTAGTAACACAATTTTTAATAAGTTGTTGTCTACTTGCATAGAAAATCTTTTCATCATACACTATGAGCAAGAGCATGAGAGCATTTTCTTTAAAAACAAAAAGGAAATGGTAATAATGTTGCTACTGGACCATAAGTTTTATACACATAGAGAAAGAAAATAATAATAATAATAATAATAATAATAATAATAATAATAATAATAATAATAATAATGCTACTGGGCCATAAAATTATATAAATAAGTATTGGCTCAATCATGTTGTCAAGCCCATAATTTTTAACTCATAAACATACAACTATAGATGCATAAAAGTTGAATTCATGTATGACATTACATATAGGTGATGAATGTGTTATGTTACAAAATTATGCAGATATATAGAACTTTGTCTCTCTCCCCTCAAGAACTAAGGTTAGAATCATGCATATATGCATGACTTGTCTGCCAATTAAGAAATAGAAATAGAAGTATCACCTGTTACCAAGCTGAGCATAAAGATCAATAACCATCTTCTCTTCATACTTCCCCCTCTTAAGATAACTTGTCCATCTCAACCTGCAATTTTTTCCACACCATTACCTAAATTTTAGGACAAATTTTAATAAATAGAAGCATGCCTGTGTAAGCCAATAAGACTAAAAAAATGCAAAAAAAAAAAAAAAAAAGAGAGAGAGAGAAACTTCACCTATCATCCCACCAGGCAGGGCGGTATGCTAAGAGTGTTATAACTTCATGAATAGTTTGTGGAAGACTACTACCTCCTGCACCAAGAAGCTCTTGCTGAACCAGTCCATGAGTTAAAAGAAAAACAATAAATCGATCAACAGCTTCTTCTGGCGCTGAAACAAAGACTTTAAAATATAAAAAAAATAAAAAACTTAAAGGTGGCAATAGGGTTGAGTAACAGGCATAATGGGTGCGGTGACCCGCTATCACTTTCTTCTCTATTTTAGAAAAGAGTTATAGATACTGAATGCATTAATTATGATTACAAAAACAGTATTATTCTATTTCTAAATCTCTGAATAAAGCGAGTTTAGGCGACTTTTAGTTTGTTCAACCCAATTAACCCTTTCCCCGTTTAGCTAGACAGTTTTATTTTTACATGTTTGAGATAAACACAACCCAAAACGACGCATATGCAAATGACTCAAAATTACAACCTCCAATATAACCATATGTAGTGACAGTTGCACAGGGAAAAAAAAAGTTGGACTTCTGAAACTCCTAGGACATTGATGTTTGCTGAATAACATTCATGAGCTAAAATTGGTGCAAACAATAGTAGTTAATCAGTTTACGTTTAAGAAGCATACATTTAGCTAAAATTGGTGCAAACATGTAAACTGATAGAACCTTCAAAGTTGCTCTGATTTGAATGGTTCAGTCGGAAACATTGACCCACATATCCACCTTGTCCACACATATAAACATATACACATGCTGGTGGGAACCTCTGTGTGAAGAACCACGTAAAATAGTTTATTGTGAATTTGTTTTGCATACCAAAGTAGATACCAAAAATGAAGATAAGCTAAACATGACCGTAAATCGTTTAGGCTCAGAATTGGTTATTCGTTGTGGCAGCAAGTAATAATAATTGCCACACATTTTGCATCGTCACAGCCTAAATAACGAAGACGCCAATTTTGGTTATTCGTTGTGGCTGAAAGTAATACTAACTGCCACGCCTAAACAACGAAGACGCGAATTTTTTTGCATCATGGCAGCCTCTAAACAGCGTGGGTAGCTTCAACGGCTTCGGAGCCTGTGTTCATACCCTATATTATTAACCAAAGATAGCAATAGTTCATTGCCGAGCCAAGTAACAGTCCAACATCCGGGACCCAATTTCTCTCAGATGAGCTATGCTTCATCAGGATTAACTCGAGCAACAACCCAATCACATCACCATTCATATTAGGTTATGTATTTCCCTTGAATGAGCAGAGGTTCATCATCATCGAGGTTACCTCAATATCATAAACGGCCAGGAATCCAACAATAAAAGTAACAACAAATAACAATATTTTTCTTAGATTGGTGTCATGATCTAGGAAACAACACATAAACACAATGGTTTAGAATAAGAAAACCCTAACGGGTTGAACAAAACCCATTGAAAGTAGCAACCAACCCGCTGAGATGAATAGAACCTGATCGTCATTCAAAAACAACACATATAGCTCAAATTGAAAAGAAAAAATGGATGGCAATTGCAATAATTTCTTCTCTGATTATGAATTAAATCCACATGTTGAATGAACGAAACAAAATTAAAATAGGAAAACATACCCTGGTCGAAAAAGATGCAGTAACCGATTAAATCCGTACCATGTATCATCACCATCACTATGGAGTCTAGGTTTCCGGCTGAAGCACCACCGCCTTGCTTTCGTGAAAACCACCACGATGACGATCGTTGTCTCTTGGCACGCCGTAATGGTAACTGGTTCGGTGAACTTCCATCTACCTTACCGTCTCTCTCTCTATAGGGTCTTGGTTGGTGTAGGTTAGGAAAAAAAGGGTGGGTGTGGGTTGGGGAAAAAAGCGGTGGAAAGCATGGGAAGGGTCTTGGTTGGTGTGGGTTAGCGATAAAGGAATAGAGATAGAGTTGGGTGTTAAATTTTTTTATGTGAAAAGAGGGGGAGAGAGGGAATGAAAATACTATGAAGTAAATTTTAACTTTTTTTATAAAATTTTTGGGTGGGAAAATAAAGAGTAGCATGACTTGTAAGTTTAAATAGTGTAATATTTTATTAGATCTTTTAAAAAGATTTATAAAAATTTACACATAATATATATAAAGCATTATTAAAAATATATTGTTTTTTCCTAAAAATTTTTAAAAATAAAAAGTATTTATTATAAATATAAACTAGTTGTATCAAAACCGACACGTTGCATCGGGGATTTCCCATGCTACGGGCGGAAATAGTTAGTATTGGTTGGCTTCGTTACAGTATCGACACTCTTTATAGAAACCCAAAAAGGAAAATAAGTAATAACGTGGTATCATCAAATAAAATATGAGCACTCTTCAGCAGCCATATATGATATACTATTGTCTATTGTAATCCATTAAGGCATATATAAGTCCATTTTGTTATTACTACTCAGTACAACATGTTAAGTTCTGTTGGGGTCCACTAAGACATATATGATCATCTACTATTATCCATTAATGTATATATGAGCTATTAAGACATATATGATTTATTAAGACATATATGTTCTACTATTCCCTATTGTGCTTATTAAGGCCCAGTATGATCCATTAAGACATATATATCTACTATTGCCTATTATGATGCATGAAGGTCTAATATGGTCCATTGAGACATGCATTATCTATTATTGTCCATAATGGTGCATTAAGACCTAAAATGGCCATTATGACATATATGATTTATTAATGTCCATAAAATGGCCATTATGACATATATGATTTATTAATGTCCATTGCGATCCATTAAAGCCCAATATGATCCACTAAGACATGTATAATATACTATTTTTTATTGTTATCTATTAAGGCCCAGTATGATCCATTAAGACATGTATGAGTTACTATAGCCAATTGTGACATATGAAGGCCCAATATGGTCCATTAAGAGATATATGATCTACTATTGTCCAGTGTGATTCATTAAGGTTGTATATGGTTTATTAAGACGTATAGAATTTACTATTCTCCATTATGATTCATTAAGCCCCAATACGATCCATTAAAACATGTATGATATACTATTATCCATTAAAACCTAATATGGTACATTAAGACATGTATTATCTACTATTGTCCATTGAGATCCATTAAGGCCCAGTATGGTCCATTAAGACACGTATGATCTATTATTGTCCATTGAGATTCATTAAAGCCTAATATGGTCCATTAAGACATGTATGATCTACTATTTTCCATTGTGATTTTTTTAAGACCCAATATGGTCCTTTAGGACATGTATGATATAATATTGTCCGTTATGATCCTTTAAAGTTCAATATGGCCCATTAAGTCATATATGATATACCATTGTCCATTGTGATCCCTTAAGGCCCAATATGGCCCATTAAGTTTTATACAATCTAGTATTTGTCCATTGTGTTCCTTTAAGGCTCAATATGGACCATTAAGACATATACGATGAACTATTGTCCATTATGATCTATTGAAGCCTAATATGATCCATTAAGACATGTATGACCTATTATTGTTCATTTTGATCCAATAAGGCCTACTATGGTTCTATAAAACGTCTATGATCTATTATTGTTCATTGTAATCAATTAAAGGCTCAATATGGTCCATTAAGACATATACGATCTACTTTTGTCCATCGTGATCCAAAGTCCCAATATGGTCCAAATCATTTTCAATACCGCTATATTACCTTCAAATACCAATACTGTGTTGGTATAATACCATGTCGTACGAAGCATTTTCGGTACCGGTACCAGTACCTAGCTAATCCCTATCTATACTGAATATATATATATATATATATATATATAAAAGTTTAAAGAAAATTATAAAAATTTAAAATTTTATGTTTATTTATGTTAAATAATGAAAAGTTTTAATTGAGAGTATCATTTAAGAGGAAAGTTTTAGGATAAACTATTTTGGGTAAGAGTTTAGGAGGGAAATTGAAATTTTTTAATTTAAGAGGAAAAATATTTTAAGAGGGAAGTTGTAGTATATAAATGCGTATGAAATTTTGTAATTTTAAGTGTGCCTATTATTTAACCTTTAGCCACACATTATTTTTTTCTATGACGTTCGGTATTATTTCATCACATAAAAAAACATAAAGTGGAGATTGTGCGGCTAAAAGTTATATAAAGCCACATAAAATTTTATAATATTAATTGTGGCTATTACTAACCTTTGGCCACAATATTTTTCAATGACATTTGTTATTCTTTCATCACACAAAATAAACAAAGATGTTTGTGTTTCTAATAGTTATGTAAAGCCACATAAAATTTTGTAACTTTAAGTGCGGCTATTGTCTAACTTTGATCACATATATTTTTCCATGACATTTGCTATCATTCCGTCACACAAATATAAATAAAGTGACAATGGTGTGACGAATGTTTACGTAAAGCCACATGAAATTTTGTAATTTTAAGTGTAGCCATTATCTAGTCTTGGCCACACAATAATATATGTGGTGATATGTGATAGTTTTTAGCCACACCATCAAACAAATATTGTGATCGTAGATCACATTTGGCCACACTATTCTAGTATAACTACTAAATGTCATAGTTTTTTCTTAAAGTGTGGCTAAAAATTATGAGCTGATGTGTTTCTGGTCACATGAAACAAATGTTGTAGTCGTAGATCATAAATGGCCACATTTTTTTCAATGTGGCTACTAAATGTCACTGTTTTTCTTAAGGTGTGGCTATATATTTTGTACTGTTATGCAATGGCCACATAAATAAATAATATGTGTGGCAAAAAATAAGCTAGAAGGTTATGAAATGTGATTTATGACCTTTAGCCACACATTTAATCAAAAGTGTGGCAGAGTGATTTTATCAAATGTGTAGCTAAAGCCACATTTTGGCTCTCCTTGCTTAGTGAAAAGAATAAGTCTCAGTATTTGAATTTATTCAATTTGATTTGGTTAAATGGTACCACGTCATGCGCATCGTGCAGCTTCCTGTGTACGTGCGCCACAACGCTCGCAAGGGCTCCCTCCCTTGTACTATTGTTGTTTCCTCATCCATGAGGTTTGTTAAGATACTACTCCCAGTAATGCGCCACCTGGTGTAACCCTGGGTTCCTACCATTGACGTGTTCAGAATTAGGTCTAGAACTAGAAGATAACATATCTCCCGAAGTCATATATTGTAGATATATGTAGCTAAAAGCTAGTTGTGCACTTAGGTTGTGAGTGTACTTATGCTATGATGATTATAGACTAGACTCAACATGCAGTCCTAGTTTACTATAACCAATGGCTCTGATACCAATCTGTCACACCCTCAAATTTCCACTGCGGGGTTTATACCGCGAGGCGCATGACAAACCAGGATCCCATAGCCATAAGTCACATGAACGAACTCTAAATGCCCAAACCATTTAGTTCATTTTCGAAAACCAAGTTTAGTTAAGCTGCGGAAGCGTAAACCAAATTTAAACCCTTTTTAAAAGCCATGCGCAAAACAACGCACCCAAATTAAAACCATATGAAAGAAAATGTAAAAGCATAATGTGTATTTTATGTGTATGCCCAAGACCCCAAATGCAGTGAAGTGTACAGTGCTTTCTAATCCTGGCACCGGAAGCTAACTACCTGCAAAAGCATGTAAATCGTGTGTCAACATAAAGCTGGTGAGTTTACAAAGTAAAGTAATTGAGTATGTAAACGCGCTGGTTTCCAAAACGACGTAACCAAGTAAAAGCGTAGGTCCTCCAGACCAAAATGTTCAAGAGTTATCATTTTAAGCGTATCAGGGGTAGCTAACCCACTCAGTGTAACTAAACAGAATTATTGGGACACCTTCAGTAATGTAATAGTTTGCCTCAATAACTGGTGTCTATCAACACCAGTTTTCAAATGTGGTCAGAAGTTCATGCCCGTGCCTCAAGCACCTCAGACATGAGGTTGCTGCACAACCTAATAGCGCTATCAACTAATACCCCGCTCGCCTCCAGCGATTAACCCAATAATATGCAAGGACTTTCCAAAATGATAGAGTGTTTAGTTTACAAAGGACCAATAAGTTTTAAACTGATCAAAAAACCCAATCCACACAAGGAATCGTAAAACCGACCCACACAAGGAGTCAAAACCCGACCCACGCAAGGAGTCAAAGCATCTCATAACCCGAGATGTAAAAGTAGTCCCAAACCGGACTAGAAAACGTTTTGTAAGTTGTCTCAAACCCGAGACGCATGCTTTTGAGAAAAGAATAGTGAAACTCACCTTAGAATGCAAGCAAATAAATCCAACTCCAAAGTAGGGTGTGCTACCGACTCCCTAGTACATGTGTCACTAAGTGAGTATATGTGTAATACCATTACACCATATAATCCGTTTGTCCAAGACGTTTAAATGTTCAAAAGCGTGTAAGTGACACCTAGTGATTCTACATGCATAAGTAAATCCTACGGACCCGTTGGTGAATATGTTGGTTACCATTAGTTTTACACTTCATATGCATCTCATATAAATGCCCATTCAAATATATATATCAAACACATACCACATAGGACTCTAATTAGTTACACAAACACAAAATACACAATCTACGTTTTTAGGACAGATTGTGCGTCACCAAAACTAATTTATTTAAAATACTAAATCAGTGAGTTAAACTCCCAAATTTTTACTGAATATTATTTGGGATTCATTTGATAACCCATATTTTTGTTTTGTCTCAAAACCAAACACAAAAATCATGAAAAATCGTACATCACAGATATGTCCAGAAAGTTTCTACAGCAGGTCAGGTTAGTAGAAAAAATCCCAAAAATCGTGTATTCATCCAAACGGGATGAATCTACTTGGAAAAGCCAAGTTATTCCAATGTTAACCTACTGTCCAAATTTCATAACTTAATTCCTTGTAAAACTCGAGTTATGATTGTTTAAAGTTGACTCAGTTTGTTAATCCGAAAATCTGGCATGACCTTTAATCAAAGAAAATTCCAAAAACATATCAAAAGACATCCAAATCAGATGATTTTGCCCATTCTAAAAAGCTAAGACCATGTACAATCTATTCATGCAGAGAATTGATCAAAACAATTATTTTCAAGCCACGAAACAGACCCTACAAGTCGACATTCAGATTCTGTCCAGATTCTAATCATGCAATATTATCAATTATATCAAACCCTAGTTGCATATTATCAATCAATAACACCTAATAATCATCAATAACCATTACCAAACATTCCTAATACCTATCGTGATCAGATTCTATCATTATTCATGCAAAGATTACAACTTTAATGATCAAAACTTCAATAACTTGCGCAACAAGTAACCTATGATATTACTAATCGCCTATCATCATGTTTATATCGTTTAATCTTTAAAAACCTCAAGTTTTAATAATTATCAAAAGCTTTCAGACCTGGACAAACCTTGTTATATGATTTTTATAACAAAAAAAAATAAGATTAAAGCGTAAAGGATTAAAGATTATACCCCCAGCTCTTCGATACAATCAACCGAACGCCTTTGGAGCTTCCCAATCGATGATCTTGAGCCTTTGCAGGTTGTTTGGGGTTTATAATTCGTAAGGGGCAGTAAGGGGGCGATTAGGGTTGAGTTTAGAGGTTGCATGGGGCTTAAGAGTGTTTAAATAGGGGTTTGAGGCGGTTTAGACCCGGCAGGCTATTTCGCGCGGCCGCTCGGGCCCTGTGAGCGGCCGCTCACAGGCCCTTGGCCCGCGTGGGTGGCCCGTTTCGTCACCCGACGCGTTTTCCTTCGACGTTTTCGTTATTTCGGACCGTAACAAGTGCAACCCCATGCGTTAAGACCCTAATCAACCTCATGATCCACCTTTAATGATTTTATTAACGTATTCGGTTTAGGTTCACACAATCACGTATGGTTTTCACATAAGTTCATCGAATATCACATAGACACGTAATCGCAATCAATCCAAATTAGTTTACTCATTATTATTATACTTCATTATTCACCAACGTCCGAGGTTCACTAATCATGTATTCAGTTATTAACTTACAACAATGCAACGTGTGTCCTATCTAGCTAACCCTAGTTAAGTATAATGCAAGGAACGTAACTAGAGTTTAGTTAAAGTGAGAACCTGAATTTGCGGGGTATCACATGGGAGGTGGATACTTCGGGGTTGGGATGTCACAATTTCGAGTCATCCTCCCCTCATTGTTGAGAGGTGAGCTTACCAGGTCGGGAGACCCTCATTTTAAAACAAGAACACAACTCATATTGCGAAAACAGACACCACTGGAGAATGTTGTAGCAACTCCAAGTTCAGCAAAAGTGCGCACTTGTTCACACCACTTAATTAAATAACTAATATTAATCCGTCCCAAGATAAAGTTGGATCCCGGAGCAGCACTTTGTGTCGGTATTAATTTTTATTCTGGTCACTCTCACTCTCTTTCTTTATTTTATTTTACCTTTACTTATATTAGAGCAACTTAGGGCTGAGTAGGGGATGTCATGTCTTTGGGTTCGATACTCGTTACTTGCTGGAAGTCTATACTACACCCGATAGGTACACTTGCCTATTGTGTGGGTTTAGAATACTTCGCAACTATCGTTTTATTTTATAAATTTAAACTTGAAAAGTGTTTCAACTTAAAGCTTTGACTTTAACTCTTTCGGATCAAGTGTTTGGCGCATCCACCGAGGACTTGTTTCCTTTAAAATAAAAGTTAATTTAAGTCATAAAAACCTTTAACCCACACGACATCAGTATGTATGTGCAAGTGTAAGTCTCATGGACATAAATACCTCTGGTTATGTAATGGAATATACATATATAGATATATGTATGTATGTGTGCGTGTGTATGTGTGAACACACACACACACACACATATATATATATATATATATATATATATATATATATATATATATATATATGATGCTTGTGTGTACATATGGTCAAGAGTAGTTGTTAAATAGTATAACTCGTTTGAATGAAAACACGTGTTTTATAATTAATAACATCTGTTAGGAACCAAGATCTATTTTTCCTATCAAAACTATTACTTTCGAGCAACTTAAATGTCACCAAGGATAACTAAACAAACCTACCACTAGAGATTGGGTGAACCATGAGTACCATAGATTTCTTTTGTATAAATCTAAGGTACCCATGTATGTATATAGGACGTATATGTCGGGATACCTAGTTGTCGGACATACACTCTTGCTAGACTACACACGGACTTGAGGTGAGTTTTTCACGGCCACTTTTTACTGTTTTATAATTTGGGGAAAACCATGCATTGTTTACTAGTTTTAGAATGAATTCCTAGCAGACTAGTGTACATTAGACGATATGTTTAGAGTACTCACTAAAGCCCTCGTATATTTAGTTTACCATAACCATTAACTATGGATTTAGCCTAGAAATGCTTGAATAGATCTATTGGGTTGACATCCCCACTCTTGGTTAGTCGCTCTAACTCGGATACATACGACATAAGAGTGCTTGCATTTCTTTTATAATGATACATTGTGTTTATTGTGCGATGTGCGAGGCACCACTCGTCATGGTTTGGTTATGGACTCATGATGGTTTATTATCATTGATCTTAGCTAGACAATGATGGGTTATTCAAGGATTTCATTAACCTGTAGATTTTTGTTTATTTTTTAAAACCCATGAACTCACCAACATTTTGTTGACAAAGTTTTTACGCATGTTTTTCAAGTAACTAAGTTATGGTAGGAACTTGGGATATGTTTGGGCATTCATTCACAACTTTCACTTTTGGTGTTTTCAAAACTTTTGATCCTGTGATGGGTTTTAAACTGTGTCTTGTGATGGTTGCTGTTATCGAACATGTTTGGTACTTTTAGTATGTAATAAATATGAATGTTTGCTCGAATCTTGTGCTTGAAAACCTTTCATGGTTGCATCCTGTGTTTCCGCCTAGGCGGGGTGTGACAGATTGGTATCAGAGCTCAAGGTTATAGCGAACTAGTTTTCTCTAAAAACTAAACTATAACTAGAATGATTTTTCAAACGAAAAGTTTTCCTTGCATGAGAAATGTTTTCAGGATAGTCTCGCACCACTGGTATGTCCACGAGTTGCCGATCTTTGGCTTTCTGTTCGACGACATGTGCCAAGAATGCAGCACAACCTTTCCTCAAACATTTTGTGCCTTGATGCAGGATATGATTCGAAGAGTAGGTACACCCCGATCTCCCCGAATCGAGAGGGTTTCACCATTGGACAAGGGGATTCGTACCAATTTCTCGTAACAGACGATCTCTGTACGATGCGTGGATAGCCAATCCATGCCAATGACAACGTCGAAACTACCCAATCGAATAAGGAGCAGATCGATATGGAAATCATGGTCACCAAGTACCAGAACACAATCCCTAACAACTTCCTCGGACGAGATTAACTTACCATTGGCCAACTCTATGGTATAACGTGTGTTGGATCAGTTTGCTCTTTTTGCTAAGTAAGAACTTGCTATCTTGACACTTAAGTGTTTAGCAAGCCCTTGTATATCAGATAATAAGCACAGCGGAATGTATAAGTTAAAGCAACACTTTTTATACTAAGGAAGAGTTATTACTCCCCCTTGATGATTGAAACTAATAAATGATAAGTATTTATTATGAATCTAAGCAGTAAATGAGAATTAGATACTTAGATAGATTCACAATAAATACAGAAATGGAATAGAACAGTGATAGTGTTTGAAGGATTTTTCTATTAAAAATCAATGTCTAAAATAGAAGGTTGAAGCCTCCTATTTATAGACGTTTACATACATGTATCTTGCCCAAAAAGCAAGTACAGAAACAACAGAAACAAGTTGCACAAGTTGCAACATTGAAACAAACAAATACAGCTAAAAGTAATAATAAACAATAAAACTACTGATGCAAAAGGCGGTGGAAAATATCTATGCTAAGTGCTGATGAATGACAAACTACTGATGAGTAGTTTGTCTTCAGTACTTCTGAAGTGAACTTGTCTGGTTTGGACTTCAGAACTTCTGATGAAGTTTCTTCTTCAGCACTTCTCTTATCTTCTCTTCAGCAGTTCTTTGTTTTCTTTTCAGTACTTCTATACTTAGCCAAAATGACAGAAGTGAATTAGACTAAGGTTTCCAAAAGTGGTTTCACCAATCCTCTTTGTCCTAACAATCTCCCCCTGGATTGATGAAGCCAAAACCTTACTAATTCCTTATGTTTTTCTTCTGTCTTGAACAATCTTCCATATCTCTTTGTACATGGTGTTCTTGAGCTGGTTTAACTGACCATCAGATAGAGATCCTCTCTGTGGTTCCAGATGTTGAATTGTGAGCAGGTCTTGTGTTGACAGTTTCTTCAGATCACTGATCTTTTTGTAAGCCCTGCTTGAGAGGTCTCTTCTTGTCAACAATACTGAGTTGTTATCAGTAAGTGACCATCTGATGATAGGTATCTTTGACTTGTTAAAGTCAGAAGAATAGGGAACCAGACTTGTCCCTTGGGTTGATGGTCCTGAGTGTTGGATGTCTTCTGTTTCAGTTAACCTCAGGTGGGAGTCTCTTCCTTGTTGTTGTTGCATATCAGGCATCTGAACAGTTGGGAGATGGTGTTCAGTCACTACCTTGGTATGCATCTTTTCTTTGATGGTCTTTTGTATTTGGTAGGCAAAAGTGGAAGGATCCCTGAATTGTGTTAACAGAGGTTTCTCCTCAATGTCAAAATCTGAATGGACTATTGAACTTCCTTCAAGTAGTACCATTTTGAAGTCAGTTTTGACATTGTCCTCTGCCTTCTTCCTCTGAGTAGCAGGTCTTCTTGATACACCAGAAGTTCTAACTACTGATCTTGAAGGATCAGCAGTTTGAAACTTCTCTGGATTTGCAGCCTTGGCAGCCAAGTATTTTCTGTAAGTATCCATTAGTCTTTCTTCTTTCCATCTGGATACTGAGGCTTTTGAACCATAGCCTTCTGCTACTAGCTCTTCTATAATCTGGGCTCTCTTGGCCTTTCCTTCTTTGCTAGTGGCCATTTTATCTGCAAGCAGTTGTGCTCTTCTTGTCAGCTCTTGCATAGAGAGTCCTTTGAGTGTAAAGGCTTTAGTCTTGCTGTTCTTGGTAATGTAAGACACCAGTTGTTGTCTTTTATCTTGTTCAGCAATCTCATCAAGGCTAGCCTGCCTTTGTAGTTCAGCTTCATAAGCCTGAAGTTTTTCTTCATGGCTTAAATCTAGATCATCCCTTTCTTCCAGAGTTTTCCAGATCAGATCTTCTCTGGCCTTCTTGTTGGCTGCAACTAAGCTCTTCTCTAATAATTCAGCTGATTGAGAGATAGGAGAAGGGTTTAGTACAGTCATTGTTGTAACAGTTGTAGGTCTGATAGGATCAGATGTTGGTTGAATGGGAGCAGTGGTTCTGGAAGGGTCAGCAGTTTGAGGTTTGGAAGTGTTAACCTCTGATGGGTTGACAACTGCTGATGGTTTGTCAACTACTGAAGGATTGTCTTCAGTACTTTCTGATTCTTCATCAGAACTTTTGCCATCAGAAGTTTCTTCATTGTGCCTTAGGGATTCTTCAGATGTTTGGGTCTCATCTTCTTTTTCTGCTTCTTCAATCTCTTCTACAGAGACACCAAACTGTTTGGCCAGTTTTTCTTTCCTGGCCTGATCTTTTTGATCTCTTTCAAGGATGGCCACTCTTGCCCTTATCCTGGCTTGGAATGACTCCTTAGGTTCCCTGATCTTCTCCCCCTTTTTGGATTCATCAATTTTAAGTTTTGAGGTTGAGGGTTGGGAGAATTGTCCTTGAAGATGAGCAATCTGTTGGCTGTTGAAATCTATCTTGTTTGACAGATCATTCATCTTCGTCTTGATCACTCCAAATTGATTCTTGATAGACAGCTCCAAGTTAGCTGTGTATGTTTGGAAGTGATTTCTGATGAGAGTGTTCATCATGTGGTACAGGGGACCCTCTGGGCTGCATAGCTGGTTCAGGTCTATGCTTGTTTGCCCAGGGAATTGGGTAGGCATTTGTTGTGAAGGGGGTGTTTTTGGGTGATCCTCATGTTGTACAGAGGATGCCACTCTAGGGGTTTTAGGGATTGAGTGGGCTTTAACCTGTGCAGGGGTGACTGGCTTCTTGAGCCTGGATACCCCTGAATCAGGACCTTCAGAAAGTGCCGTCAATTCAGTAGTTTGTGTTTTTGAAACATCATCCAAATTAATGGAATCATCTGAATCCCTGATGTTGCCCTCAATGAGGACTGTCTCAGTTAAATCATGAGCTGAGCCCAACTCAGTTCTCTCATGAACCTCTTGTTCTTGGTTCTGAGGATTTCATACTTCAGGCATTAAGCCTTCATCAGTAGTTGCCACATCTGAGGTCTTAGCTATGTTACTTCTATCCTCAGATCCACCACTGGGTGGTAACTGAGTAGTAGCAGCCTCAGATGCCCCAAGAGTCTCTAAAATTGGGCTTAAAGACTCTGGTCCACCCTCATCTCTTGGGATAGGGCTAGAGATGTCCACATCGATGTCTGATGTAGTGGTTATGTCCCCTGTTTGTTGTGGTTGTAGGGGACTGATATAATCAGATGGGACCTTCTCTTTTAGCCCAGAGAGAAGTTTGGCAATTTCTATTGCCTCTTGTTCAGAAATTTGTGCGGTTGGTTCAGTAGTTTGGGCAATAGGTGAAAGTTGTTGTTCAGCAGTTTCAAAAGAAGAGTGTGTTTCAATAGTTTTTCTAAGTCTTTTTCTTTTGAATAATATTGTTATGGGTGCTCTTGGTGGGGTTTGAGATGGATGAGACTGAGAGGGTGTTTCAGTCTCACCTATTTGAAGAGCAGAATGCTCATGAGCATGTTCAGGCATCTCAATCTCCTGAACAGCTTTTCTTTTGGGTTGGTGGGTTGTTGTCTTTGTTGGCTTGGGCTTTTTGGCTTTTGGTGGTGTGAGTTTGGAAGATGTGGGCTTCAGGGGGACTTGTTGTTGTTCTCCCTGATCATCTTCTGGCCAGGCAGCCGGTTTGTTATGCCTTGAGTATGCTTGTGATGTTAAAGGATTTAAAGTTGAAATTTTCCCCACAAGCACCTCATTACCCAGTTCCCCTATTATGCATTGCATAATGAACCTTGGGTACAACAAAAACTTTTTCTTGGTATTATTGTGATGTAACACCAACTCATTGAAAAATAGTTTTGATGCCCTGAATTTAGTTTCATTCACAATGGAATGAAATACTGGTTGAAAAGTGGAGGGCATCTGGTCATAAGACCCTGTTTTAGGACTCAAACACATAATAATATAATGAAACAAAAGTTTGTATTTTGGTTCAAAATATTTTTTGAAGATAGTAGCATGGGAGAGAGTACCTTGATAACCACATTCTATCATGGTTAGATGAATATCAGAATTAGCAACATGGTCAGGGGCAGTTACATCATCCAGACCCAGTCTTGTTGCCAGTGTGGCCGGTGTGATGGTCAGTGGTTTCCCTTTTATTCTTGAGTTGAGGGAAATGACTTCATCATCCGTTGTCACCGTCTCAGCATTTGCCCAGAACTCATTCAGAGTTTCAGTGTGAATTGGTGGGTTTATTGTGAGAGCAGTAAAATATTGGGATTTTACGACAAGATCAATGATCTCATCGTATTGGGACCAGCCTTCTTGTTTTTCAAGAAAGGCCCTTTGATTGTGTCCCTGCTTTAGAACTAGAGCCATGTGGTTTGGGTTTTGATCGAACAGTTGATTTGCAGGTTTAGGTTATTGAGAGAGTTTTTGAGAGAGAAGGAGGGATATTTTGAGTTTGAAAGGATAAGTGTGGAGAAAAAGGTATTTATCAGAAGTTTTAACCGCTTGAATCTTCTTTATTAGAAGTTTTTGAACCGCCTTTGGTTTAAAAATCTTTTTATCAGAGGTTTAAAACTGATTAGGTCAAACCTCTGATGATGGGAAAAGTCAGATTTTCCCTTTTGACTTAAACTGCTGATGAAGGATTACTTCATCAGTAGTTCCCATTTCCTCTTCAGTAGTTTTAACAGCTGATGAGAAATGCTTTTATAAATACTTTTATTCATAACTTCTGAAGTTTATTTTATCAGAAGTTACACACTTTTCAGAAATTATCCCCATACTGATGTTTGTTCATCAGTAGTTTCTCTCTTTTCAGAAGTTTTGTTTCAGACTTTTTGTCTGTTTTGTAAGTGAAAAATGAAAAATTGCAAAAATAAGAAAATAAACACTTACAAATTTAGCATCCCAAGCATGGATACTAACTTCTGAAATGTTGATGTGTCAAGGGGTTTTGTGAAGATGTCAGCTATTTGATTAGCTGTTGCCACATGCTTCACCTCAATCTTGCCTTTTTCATAGCAATCTCTTATGAAATGGTACCTGATCTCAATATGTTTGGTTTTTGAGAACTGTACCGGATTTTGAATGATGCTAATGGCAGATTTGCTGTCTACAAACAAAGGTGTCTTGGTCTCTTTGATTCCATAATCAAGAAGTTGATATTGGAGCCATTGTATCTGTGATGTACAACTTGCAGCTGCAATGTATTCAGCTTCAGCAGTTGAAGTTGCAACAGATGTTTGCTTCTTTGATTGCCATGACACTAGACAGTTACCCAGGAATTGACAACCACCAGATGTTGACTTTCTTGTCATCTTACACCCTGCATAGTCACTATCTGAAAAAGCTAATAACTTGGTATTGCTTGAAGCAGGATACCAAATTCCAGTGTTGGAGTTCCTTTCAGATATCTAAAAAATCTTTTGACTGCTATAAGGTGTGATTCCCTTGGTGCTGATTGATATCTAGCACAGACACATGTTGAAAACATAATATCTGGTCTAGAGGCAGTTAAGTATAAAAGGGAACCTATCATGCATCTGTACATGGTTTGATCAACCTGTTTTCCTTGATCATCAGGTTCAACTTGTGTGATTGGTGTCATGGGAGTGGAACATGATTTACAGTCATTTAAAGAAAATTTGTTCAATAATTCTTTAACATATTTTGATTGATGTATAAAAGTTCCATTTGTTTGTTGCTTGATCTGCAGTCCTAGAAAGTACTGCAGTTCTCCCATGGTACTCATCTCAAATTTTGATTGCATGAGTTTCTTAAAATCATCACACAGTTTTGTGTTTGTTGAACCAAAAATGATATCATCAACATAAATTTGAACAAGTAAGACATGATTTCCAACATGTTTAATGAAAAGATTTTTATCAATGGCACCTCTTGTAAAGTTATTTTTGAGTAAAAAGGTGGAGAGTGTATTATACCAGGCTCTTGGAGCCTGTTTGAGCCCATAAAGAGCTTTGTCCAGTCTGTACACCCACTCAGGATGAGAAGGATCCTCAAACCCAGGTGGCTGACAAACATACACCTCCTCTTTTATTTTTCCATACAAAAATGCACTTTTCACATCCATTTGATAAACTTTAATTTTGTTGGAAATGGCATAGGCCAGAAATAACCTGATGGCCTCAAGCCTTGCAACTGGAGCAAAGGTTTCATCATAGTCAATTCCCTCTTCTTGAGAGTACCCTTGAACTACCAGTCTTGCCTTGTTCTTGATTATCATACCAACTTCATCTTGTTTGTTCCTGAAAACCCATCTTGTGCCAATTGGTTGCTTGTTTGGAGGTAAGGGACAGATTTCCCAGACCTGTTGCTTGTTGAACTGAAGCAGTTCATCTTGCATAGCTTGCACCCAATTATTGTCTTTGAGGGCTTCCTGGTACTTCTTTGGTTCCAACTGAGAGATAAAGGCTGAAAATAGGCAAAAGTTGGAGAGCTGGTTTCTGGTAAGAACACCTGAAGCTATATCACCCATGATTTGATCAAGTGGATGATCTCTGTGTTCAATCAGTTGTTGTAAACCACTGACAGGTGTAGGTGGCTCTTGTTCTTCAAACAAACTACTGAGGTCTATAATATCTGGTTCAGCAGTTTTAGCTTCTTCAGTAGTTGCAGGTGCTGAAGCAGATGTTGGAGTTTGGCCTTCAGTATTTGTTGGATCAGAAGTTTGTGAAATTTCTGATGGTGTTGAAGTTGACTTAATGACTGTTTGAGGAGTCCATGGTGTAGGATCCTCATCTTCAAACCTTTGATCACCATAATAAGTAGGTTTGGAAGGAGTAACAGTCTTTTCAGGTCCAAAGTGGAAGTTGTCAAGGTCAAAGAGTTCAGCAGGATGTGCTGGAATAAGAGTGTGTTTTGACTCATTGAACTTGACATTCAATGTTTCTTCTACTATCCTGGTGTGAGAATTAAAAACCTTGTAGGCTTTTCTAGTTGAAGAGTAACCAAGAAAGTAACCTGAGTCAACTTTGGCAGCAAACTTTGAAATAGATTCCTTTATGTTCAAGATGAAACATTGACACCCAAAAGCCCTGAAAAAGGAGATAAGGGGCTTCATGCCATGAAGAACTTCATAGGCAGTCTTGGAATGTCTCTTGACCACAAGAACTCTATTCTGAACATAACATGATGTGTTAACTGCTTCTGCCCAAAAGTACAAGGGCAGTCCAGAATCAGCTAACATTGTTCTTGCTCCTTCTATCAATGTTCTGTTCTTCCTTTCTACTACACCATTTTGTTCAGGAGTTCTGGGAACACTGTATTGTCTAATAATCCCTTTAGACAAACAGAATTCATCCAGAGTTTTGTTCCTGAACTCTGTCCCATTATCACTTCTAATGGTTTTGACAGATAGAGAATATTGTTTCTCTACTTGTAGAATGAAGAACTTGATGATTTCAGCAGCCTCATCCTTGGAGAATAAGAAGAATACCCATGTGAATCTTGAGTAATCATCAATGATGACTAAGCAGTATTTCTTCTTACCAAGGCTCATAATCTTGACAGGTCCAAATAAGTCCATATGGAGTAGTTGAAGACATGCAGTTGTTTTTTATTCTTCAATAGACTTATAGGAGGACTTATGCTGTTTTCCCTTTAAACAGGATACACAGTGTTCTTGACACTGGTATACTTTCAAAGGTAGACCTCTGACCAAGCCCATTTTTGTGACTTTATTTATGGTTTTAAAGTTCACATGGCCAAGTCTCCTGTGCCAGAGATCTGTTTCTGAAGTTGATGCCCTTCAGAAGAAACAGGCATTGTTGTTCAATACTTTGTCTTTCTCAATGTCCACTGCATAGACATTGCCACATCTTTTGGCAATCAGCAAAGTATGATCTTCAATGATCTTCTCTATCAACTTCTGGCCTTCTGGTGAGATGATCTTGCATGCTGTCTTTGTGAAAAAGGAAGAATATCCTTTATCACACATTTGTGACACACTCAGCAAGTTGTATTCAAGGTTTTCCACCAGATTGACCTTGTCAAACTGTATTTTGCCAGAGGAGACATTGCCATGTCCTAGCACATATCCCTTAGCATTGTTCCCAAAGGATACAGATCCTTCTCTTTGGCTGATAAAGTTGTTTATCAGGTATCTGCATCCAGTCATGTGCATAGAGCCTCCACTATCAACATACCATATGCTGTTTAAGCCCCTGGAAACTCTCTGCACATAAAAGCAAATTAGTTAGATCTAGGAACCCAAGCCTGTTTGGCTTTGGGTTTGCTCTTGAGAACAGTTACAGTTTGTTCTTGACCAGGTTGAGAAATCCATGTCTTTTTGGCAATGGATTTTTCATTAAGAACCATGGTGGTATCCTTTTCAGGACCACCATCAACCTTGGTCATCAGTAGTTGTACCATGTTCATTAGATTTTGTATCTCAGCAGTTTGTGAAACTGCTGATGATCCAGGTCTAACTACTGACAAAGAATTTTGAGAAAAAGATTTTGGTTGAGATTTTATCTTTTTCTGAGAAAAGGTGTTTTCAGGTTGTTGTTTCTTGGGTTTAAAGATTCTTTCATAATCATTTCTGATTTGATTTCCCACAACCTGTTGTTTAAATTTTTGATTGAACTGAATTCCTTTTCTGTATCTACAAAATTCGGTTTTGTGGTTGAACAGACCACAAATTTCACACTCTTTTGCCTTTTGTTTTTGATCTAAAGGCAAATTTCTGACATTTGTGAAGAGATTTTGCTCATCAGTAGTTTTCAGGGTCTCAACTCCTGATGTAGATGAAACTACTGATGGCTTGTTGTCAGATTTAGTTAATACTTCTGAAGTACTTTCTTTGAAAATACCAGGATTTCTGTTTAGAAAGTTTTCATGGAAAGATGTGCACTCTTTCCCTTCAGAAGTTTCATTTGAAACAATTCTTCTCCCATCTTCAGTAGTTTTGGGAGAAAAGTCTGTTGGTGTTTCAACATGATGGTATCCTATGCCAAACTTAACATTTGAAGCACTTTGTTTGTTTAGCAATAATTGATACCCCTTACAAGATTCCACCCATTTTTCACATGTGATCCTGGTGTCAGCAAGCTCTTGTCTGACATCTCCCAGGTCATTTAGCATGATTTTAATTTGTGCTTGGGTTTCAATAGCTGAGTCAGTTAATTTAGAAACTTCTTTTGTTTTAGCACACAGTTTTCTTTCTAAATCACATTTTATCTGTGTGTATTTTCCTTCTAAATCATTGGCTTTACCTTGTAAGTGCACATTTGTCTCTCTTATGAGAGCAAAAGTTTCTTTGCAAGAATTTGAGCAAAGTTTTGTCAAAGATTCTTTTGATACCTGTGACAATGCAGATTTTGAAGTACAGCCTTCAAATGCCATTAAGGCAAAGTTCTTTCTGCCATTGTCTGGTTCTCCCCAGTTGATGTCAAACACTTTGTTGTCTGCATCAGGATTACACTCTGTGGTGTCAAAAGGGAGACTGCTCCAGTCAACATACCCTAAGGTAAAAAGACTTTGTTGAGAGGGTTGTTGAGGCTGTGGAGGATGTTGAGCAGCTAGAAAGGGAGGGATTGATTGTTGGCTCTGCATCTGTTGAGCAGGCACTTGAACATATTGTACTTGTGGCATGTATTGCTGTTGAGGAGCTTGTGCCTGTACAAAATGAGCACTCCCTTGAATTCCATTATTCCTATTATAATTGGGGTTATAGTTATTTCCAGATTGTGATTGGTTAAAGCTAGAGCTTCTACACTCTCTAGCAAAGTGTCCCAACTTCTGACACTTGTGACATCTCAATTTAGATTTGTTAAAACCAATTTTTGTATTACTGGTCAATCCTGGAAATTTCCTTCCTGACCTTTTATAAAACTTGTTAGTTTTAATGCTTAGCATGGCCAGTTGGTGTAATATGTCCATTTCTTCTAAGTCATCACTGCTAAAATTTTTCAAATCATCCATGATAAAACATAGATTATCAGCAGTTTGACTTTGGTCATTATTGTCATAACCTGGGAAAGATCTTTCTGATGAGATCCCAGTGGTTATGTCAATATTGTCATAAGATCCATAGGAACAAGTTGGTGAATCTTGTCCCAAAAGTGCTGTACTACCTGGTAGGTAGTCATCAGCAGTTTTACCAGATGATTGTAATTTCTTCTTTTGATCAATTTCTCTCTCAAAAGTAAGTAATCTCCCATGGAGTTTTGTAAGAGTGAGGGAGCTAAAATCTGGTGAGGATCTTAAAACAATGGAGTATGTTTCCCATTTGTCAGGTAAAGAACTTAAAAATCTATGTAACATAGACACTGTTGTATAGGTCTGACCATTTAACTTTAGCTCAGATATTAATGAGGAGAATCTTTCAAATTGTTGAGTTAAAGTTTCCCCATTAATATGAGCAAATGTTTCATATTGTTGAGCTAAGATTTCTCTGGTGTTGGCAATCACCTCTTCAGTTCCTCCAAACTGTTCTTTAAGACAATCCCAGAGTTCTTTGGCACTTTCACAATGTAAAAGGCCAGAGTATATCTCATTTGGGAGAGCCATTGCCAACATAGAGAATGCTTTTGCATCTAGCTCAAGTTTTAGGAAATCATCATCTGTATATTCTTTTGGGTCCTTAGGGACCTTGACATTAGTTTCAAGATTGACATTTACTGGTTTGTGAGGACCATATATCACAGATCTCCAACAACCTGTGTTGGTTTGTGACAAGGTATGTGCCATTCTCTTTTGCCATATGTTGTATTCATTTCTAACAAGCATGGCAGGTTTAGTGGCAGAACCAGTATTATGTGGATCCATTTTAAAGAGTATAGATTTGTCAGATTACTCTTTTAAGTGATGGATGTTGATAAAAAGTGAACTTTTGATCTTTTTATTGAATATCAATAAGAGCCTTGTGTCTGATTCTCAATTTGTTAGATTGATATGTGATCAGATAAACCAATGCTCTGATACCAATTGTTGGATCAGTTTGCTCTTTTTGCTAAGTAAGAACTTGCTATCTTGACACTTAAGTGTTTAGCAAGCCCTTGTATATCAGATAATAAGCACAGCGGAATGTATAAGTTAAAGCAACACTTTTTATACTAAGGAAGAGTTATTACTCCCCCTTGATGATTGAAACTAATAAATGATAAGTATTTATTATGAATCTAAGCAGTAAATGAGAATTAGATACTTAGATAGATTCACAATAAATACAGAAATGGAATAGAACAGTGATAGTGTTTGAAGGATTTTTCTATTAAAAATCAATGTCTAAAATAGAAGGTTGAAGCCTCCTATTTATAGACGTTTACATACATGTATCTTGCCCAAAAAGCAAGTACAGAAACAACAGAAACAAGTTGCACAAGTTGCAACATTGAAACAAACAAATACAGCTAAAAGTAATAATAAACAATAAAACTACTGATGCAAAAGGCGGTGGAAAATATCTGATGCTAAGTGCTGATGAATGACAAACTACTGATGAGTAGTTTGTCTTCAGTACTTCTGAAGTGAACTTGTCTGGTTTGGACTTCAGAACTTCTGATGAAGTTTCTTCTTCAGCACTTCTCTTATCTTCTCTTCAGCAGTTCTTTGTTTTCTTTTCAGTACTTCTATACTTAGCCAAAATGACAGAAGTGAATTAGACTAAGGTTTCCAAAAGTGGTTTCACCAATCCTCTTTGTCCTAACAACGTGTTTCCAACTTACTAGATTCTAATCCAAGGGATTTTTTTTAAAGACGGTGGACACAAAGCTAAAATCAGCGCCTGAATCAAACTGTACCGATGCAAAATGGTTGTTAAGGAGAAACGTACCCGTAACCACGTTATGATCATCTCGTGCTTCGTTGGCTCCTAGCACGAACGCTCTACCACGGGCTTGATCCTTGGCCTTAGGACAGTCCTTACGGAAATGTCCAGTCGCGCCACATTCGAAACACACATTTTTGGCAGGAGGAGTGTTCGTGGCTTTGGCCTTGCAGTTAGCGGTTGAATGACCACGCCGGTTACAGTTCTTGCACAAGATGCTTTCATAGGTGCCTACGTGGTGGTGGTGGTAGTTGCATTTGCTGCACTAAGGGTGGGGCCCTTTGTATTTGCGTTTAGGCTCCTCTGCAGCAGTGGCAGCAAAGACCTTCACGACATCATGTCGCTTGTGAGGGGAGTTCTTACCTTTCTTGGAGTTGGAACGTTTGCGTTTGTTCCCCGAACTCTCACTAGCAACTGCAACTTTTTGGTTCAGCGAACCCATGCGAACAGCGTCGTCAGTCAGACTTTGGGCTAGAGTAACAACAGCTTGGATGGTGGAGGGTGCCGATGCAGTGATCATGCTATAGATCTTGGGAGATAGTCCGAGATATACCACTCGAATCTTTTGTATTCGGGCGTGACCATGTGAGGGACAAATCGAGAGAGTTCGTGAAAACAAGTGGTATATGCAGTCACGTTGGCATCCACCATGGCAAGATTCCAGAATTCTGCCTCCAGCTTTTATAGCTCACTCCTTGGACAGTACTTTTCCATGAGCAGAGTTTTGAGATCGGCCTAAGCAAGGTTGTACGCTGCATCTCTGCCCAGGGTTTGCACTTGCATGTTCCACCAGGTAAGGGCTTCATCCTAAAAGGTACAAGTGGAGTGCTTCACCTTTTGTTCCTCTGAGCAACCACTTATGTCTAGAACTGACTCGGTCTTCTCAATCCAACGGATAATTCCTACAGCACATTCCGTAGCACGAAAATTCCATGGCTTACAGGCCATAAAAGTTTTGTACGAGCATCCTCACACAGGGTTTTCAACTTCTGTGTATACAATAGGGAATATTATTATAAACACAAAGGTTGGCGTAGGAGTATTAAGTAGAGAATTTAGACCAAAAATTTCTACCGTTATCCATATTGCTTCCCCGTCGAAGACCAGTACCGTCAGAACCTCCGCTAGAGTCAGCTCGAGCAGCATCGTGTCGAGCAATTGCCTCAGCAATTACTCTCGCTAGCTCAGTGGGAGTAGCAGGCAGTGAGTCGCCATCGTTGGTTCGTGCAGATTGTTGAGTGTGCATGATGTCCTTCTGATATGACACATATCAAAGGTGTGAGACACATAATCTGTAAATATTGTCATTCATACAATTGTAACAATCAAATATAACCACGCATAGCAGAACAATCACAACCGTAGTGGAGTAGTGTAAATATTACAACTATAAAGCAAAAGCATAAGTAACATATAATAACCATAACAGACCATCGATAACACTACCATAAAGTTAGATACATAAGAGTTAATACCAAAAGATGGGCAGACGAACCGCAATAGTTTTAAGTTACAACACTAAACATGGCAACATAACAATCATAATACAACATCAAACAACATAAAGTAGCGGCATAATGCGACCACATAATAAGCTAAGAGGAAGATGAAGACGGAAATGCAGCAGCCAATGCAGCAATCGCGTCTCGCATCCCCTGTGTCATCTCGGTCAGTCTCCTCTCTAAAGCCTCGATGCGTCTGTCCGCTTCTACTCTCCCCAATGCTATCGACAATCTTCCCCGCTCAGCCTCCTCTGCACGAGTCTCCAACTCCCGAACATGAAACCCCAACTCAACAAGCTGCGTGTCGTGGGACAAGATGATGCCACGCTCCGTGTAGAGTGGCCTCTGGGATGATCCTCCCAACGTCATGGCCTCATGGTCATCCTCCTTGTCCCGATGGACTAGGTCGCCGGTGAGGCTGGGAAGGTAAGCACGCTTGTGGGCCTATGAACGCCTCCTGAGTCTCGGTGAGGGCTCGACCATCGGTACAGGTGCCTCCGTGATACGTGCCTTTGGTACAGGAATAGCGGGCAAGACAGGCTCGCTAGTAGGGACAGGGTCAGCGGGTCGGGTGATAACCGGAGTACGAGCAGGGAGGGCTATGACCACGGTCCGTCGCACTCTCTTACGGGGAGTATACAGCTGAAGGGTACTACCCGTACAGTCAAGGCGGAAGGACGGGGCCTGGATAGAGGCAGTAGGGGTGGCGGAAAGAATCACCGGATGATGGACGTCCAGGTCAGAAAGTGGGATGTCATCATTGGTGTCATCATCCGAGGTACGCCTAACTAAGGGTGTCGGGTCTATGTCCATCTCAGAATCTGAGATCCAACCTCCTTCGTGATGAGGGAAGTCAGGAGTCTCATGTTGGACAGGGGCAGGATGGTTAAGTGGGAGATCCTCATCAGGTGTGTCGTCAACCAAATAGTCCGGCTCGGAGTCAGATAGTATGGTGAGGTCAATAGTAATAGCCATGATCCTGTCATATGCATGTATTCAAATAGATAAACATGTATGTAAATGAAATAACAATCGTACCCGTATATCGTTGTGGAGCAGCTTGAGATTTGAGAGGTGCATGACGAGGCAGTGTGGTATTTTTGTGAAAATGTTTTGAAAATAGTTTTAGGTTATAGTTGACTCAAAAGAATCTTAGTTCGCTATAACCTTATGCTCTGATACCAATCTGTCACACCCCGCCAAGGCAGAAATACGGGGATGCAACCTCGAAAGGTTTTCAAGCACAAGGTACAAGCAACACACATAATTTTATTTAAAAGGTATCACCATAAGTTGATTATTATAAAACATAATAATAGTTGAGAAACATTGTCTAGAGACTAGTGCATTGTCTGAATAACCTTAAACCACATCATTACAGAATAGTAAAAAATTCAACCCATGATGATACCACCCAGTGCCTGCATGAACCCCTCTCTCAAATCCCCGCTGCCATCCATTAATTATCTGAAAAACATGCATGAAAGGTTTGTCAACAACAATGTTGGTAAGTTCACAGGTTTGAATGTAACATGTAAAACATTTGTGTAATTCATGTATGACTAATCATAAGCTAGCTAAGCGAATGATTACTGTGCAAAACCATAAATCCCGTAACCAAACCTCTTGACTGTTGTGCCTCGTGCATTATACACTAAAGACAATGTATGTATAGTAGGATACTAACACTCTTTTGTATGTAACTGGTTAGAGCGACTAACCATGAATGGGGGTGTCAACCCAATAGATCTATTAAAGTGTTCCATGGCTTTGATAGCTAATGGTTACAGTGTAATGTAAGGACGAGGACATGTGAGATCTCAAGAACCAACTTGTCTCATATTCCACATGGTAGTCAAAATAGAATATACACACCCAATGAAAATGTACAGGTTGTGGCATGTTTTTCCCCCGAAATATGAAAATAGTAAAATGGGGCTGTGAAAACTCACCTGATAGAGATGTATGCGGTCTAGTGAAGCCAGAATATGTAGTAACTATCGCCCAGACAGTAATTGCCCTATGATTATTGAGGACATAGTAAGTTGTGTCTTCTTGTTTAACATTCAAGTGGGACACTCATTATTGTGAACCGCGTCCTTTGACGTGAATCATGTTTATGTACAGGAGACTTATAGTAGATCATGAAGCGGACCATATGGCCCCATGTAGAGTCACCGGCCACATATTGTCTCTAATCTATCATGTGTGGTTGTTCTATTTAAAAAAAATGAGTGTTTACCATGTGTTTATCCTTTGATAAGTCCAAGCTAGTGTAAACATGTGTTTTTAGTTGAACTAACATGTGTTAGCTAGTGATAGCCGATTACAATACATATCATGGCCTCTAAGATTGATCATTTTGAGGCGTAAAATCGGTTGATCTTAGTATGTTAAGGTATCTTCGACTTGTTACCAAGTGTGTTGGTGTGTGATTGTGATATAAATTTGATTATGATACCTTGGTCATGGAAAAATAAACTTAGACAAGTTCTTGTCATAAAAATCGATTTATATTAAGTGTTTCTAAGTGAGATGATGATCCGAAGGTGACTCTTGTTTCATTAAAACTGTTCATCACTAACCAAAACATGTTCGTAGGCAATGTGGTTGTTAAATAGCCAATTAGTGAGTGTATAGTGCTCTTAGCCTTAGTATGTGACCGTGGACTTAACCATGATGTCGTGTGACATCCAATTAATGGTGTTAGTCTAGGTGTGATTGTGGGTTGATTAAACATAAAAGAAGGATTGCCTCGGTTCACAATGAGGGCCGAGAGGTAGTGTAGATCATGACTTACCTAAGTGTGACTTGAGAAGATGAAATGCTTGAGACCTTGAGGCTTTCCGTGGCTTGATGCTCATGCCTTGTTACCTTGATGAGGTTCTTCGGTTTAGAAGTGTATAGGGCCGAGAATTGTGTAGGAATGTGGAGGTGTTTTGGTGTGAAGATGGAGTGGTTTAAGTCCCCTTATATAGTGATTCAAATGGCAAGCTCCACACTTCCTTTCCCAGGTCCATTGATTAGTGCTTCATGCCATTTTGGTGTTTCTAATTGACAAGATGATTAGTTTCCATCACATGAGTTGGCCGTGAGGTGCAAGTCCATCCATATCCTCTATTTTAAGCAATGATCAATGTAACATCGCAAAATTTTCCCCAAAATTTTAATACATAAAAAGCCCTTATATATATATATATATATATATTTTTATCACACCTTTATCATTAATATTATACAAATGTGCCTAAGTCTTTATTTATCTAACTCACAACTTATATACATACATAAATGTATATAAATAATAATAATAATAATATGATTCTAAATTCTTTTTTTTTTTCACATACAAGATTTTTTTTTAAATAAAGCCTTGAGTCAAATAGTCAAAGTCCTAGTCAAAGTCTTAGTCAAACAGTCAAAGTCTTAGTCAAATAGTCAATTCATCATAAAACCTTACTTTATGGTGTTGACCAATTTTAATGGCTAATTGACTCCAAATCTAGTATAAAAACCCACCTATGACCCATTATACTTTGCACCTCTAAATCGATTGTTTCAATCCAATTAAACTTTCCCTCATACCTTTCTTTTATAGTCTATTACTTCTACAATTGAAGCTTTGATTATAAGCTCTTGTAATTGGCGAATTGGAAGCTTGATATTCTTTCTTTTTCGTTTTCTTCAATTTGGACTAGCTACGTTGTTCAGTCTTTGGGATTCGCCTCGCATACATTCACAACACATTATTCTATTTTTTTTACGAGACATAGCATTTTGCTAAGGTGAGTTTTACATAGCCCCTTTTCTATTTATCACCATTTTTGGGGTGACACATGTTACAACATTATGTATGCAATTCAATCATCAATGTGTCTATGTGTATTTCTATGTTGCATTATGTCTTGAACATGACTAGGGTAAGCACAATTCTAGCATAAACATTCATCAGCCAAACGGTATACATTGATAGATCTATTGGACTGACAATCCCACCCGGATACGTGCCTCCTACAAAGGTTGCGTGGGTGTTTGTTACTGCAATATAAACGAGTGAACCATGAGCGTATGGGATGTACCACAATACAACAGTCACAATGGTTGATTATGCACTCGATTTACTTCTAGTATGTTTTCACATATGGACTAGATTTCCATGACACATGAATTGCACAACAATTTTATTCGATTATCAAAACCTATGTAATTCTCACCAACTTTTGTTGACCCAAAATATTTTCAACTTAACATATTTCAGGTTCTACTTGCTTGAAGATTTGAATTAATGCTTGAAGATGTGTGCATAGTTTTATTCAATTTGATGTACGAATTCTTGTAGAACAATTGTATGTAATTTATTTAAATCATATAATGAAATTTATTATTTACCATGAGCTACTGAACAATCATCATTACGTGACATCCCGATGTTTCCGCCATCGGTTGGGGTGTTACAGATTGGTATCAGAGCCATGGTTATAGGGAATTAGGTTATTAGAAAAATAATCTAGTCTATAACCATAGGATTTAACCAGTACTTGCTTCTTTTACTTGCTATTCTCTATCTCCCTCCTACTTCTTATCCCTACTTTCATCCTTACAAGAAGGTTGCTCTCCATCACTGGATCTACTCTCAGACTAATAGGACAAAATCCTCAGGTTTAACCTGAACCACCTTGAGATCTCGTCGAAGTTCTAGATTTTAATAACGAACACGTGCAATCTGGAAGGGTGAACGCCTGTATTCTGAGTCTTCTGTCTAGGCTGGCATTGCGCATATATCCCAATCAGACGAGGGACCCGGATGCCTACCTGGGAATTCTCGGGATGAGTGTTCACTTATAGGCTAAAGCATGTCTTCACTATGTTATTGGAATCTGAAATCTTTGATACGTCAACGTTTTCGTTTATTCGTTTTAATTAATGAATAAATGATTACATCCCTTATATCACCTCATTCATTTCATGCCACATTGAACCTTCATTGTGTCCCTTACAGATCATGTCTCCACGTCGCAGCACTCGCAATAACAGTGGTGAAAACCAAGAGGAAAGTAACAACAACCACAACAACAACAAAAACAACAAAGGTGTTGATGCCCAACTGGCTGTGATTATTTCCCAACAAATGGCGCAACAAATCACAACTCTGGTTTCTAACTTGTTGGCTCAAGTCATCCCAATGAATGGGAACGGCAATGGAAATGGAAATGGCGATGGAAATCACATAAAGAACGGGACCTTAGTTCGGAAAGGCGAGAAAACAAGTATTGTGGCCGCGGTAACTACCGAGAACCAGAAGCGCAAGACCAGGGATCCTAATGTAAGCCTCACTACACAAGCTTCTAACAAGAAACCCTATACAAGAAACTTTCCATTGTGTAACACATGCAAACGACATCACCCCACTGTTTCAGTGTGTCGCCTGTGCACCAATTGTGGTAGGTATGGCCATCTGGTCAACACATGTCGTGAGTCCCCAAACCCTAACACCAACCAACCAACCAACCCTGCTCAGGTTGCTAATCTTAATCGTCCTGGTAAATACAACTATGGTCAATGCTATGAATGTGGAAACCCAAATCATTTCCGTAATCGATGCCCTAAACTAAATCGAGATCAAGACCCTCCAGCTACTTAACAGCAAACCCCACCATTTGAATGATGTCTACTTTTTAATTCTATGTATTGACACTTTTTGATTCAAGTAATAAATTCAAGTATTATCATAACATCTGAGTGCATGCTTGTTTGAATGTGAACTAATTGCTATATCTATAATCATACTTGCTTACTTGTATAACAATTAGTTGACTACCAAACAACCTACTCAACGATTGGTAGAGGTCATCATGTCTTTCCAACAGTCGGGAGAGGCCCTACAACCTGCTCAACGACTGGTGCAGACTATCGAACCTGCTCAACAATCGGTAGAGTCATAAAAGGACGCAAAACCCTAATGTAAGGTAAATTGATAATTACGGTCCGGAACGTAATCATGAATTTACAGGTACGTTAAGGTAGTGAGAAATTTTATCAAGGTTTTCGGTAGTCGACCAATTGTATACCTGGTGTTTTTCTTTTAACTTCGGGACGAAGTTCCTAAAAGTAGGGGAGACTGTAACATCGCAAAATTTTCCCCAAAATTTTAATACATAAAAAGCCCTTATATATATATATATATATATTTATTACACCTTTATCATTAATATTATACAAATGTGCCTAAGTCTTTATTTATCCTAACTCACAACTTATATTCATACATAAATGTATATAAATAATAATAATAATAATATGATTCTAAATTCTTTTTTTTTTTTCACATACAAGATTTTTTTTTTTAAATAAAGCCTTGAGTCAAATAGTCAAAGTCCTAGTCAAAGTCTTAGTCAAACAGTCAAAGTCTTAGTCAAATAGTCAATTCATCATAAAACCTTACTTTATGGTGTTGACCAATTTTAATGGCTAATTGACTCCAAAACTAGTATAAAAACCCACCTATGACCCATTATACTTTGCACCTCTAAATCGATTGTTTCAATCCAATTAAACTTTCCCTCATACCTTTCTTCTATAGTCTATTACCTCTACAATTGAAGCTTTGATTATAAGCTCTTTTAATTGGCGAATTGGAAGCTTGATATTCTTTCTTTTTCGTTTTCTTCAATTTGGACTAGCTACGTTGTTCAGTCTTTGGGATTCGCCTCGCATACATTCACAACACATTATTCTATTTTTTTTACGAGACATAGCATTTTGCTAAGGTGAGTTTTACATAGCCCATTTTCTATTTATCACCATTTTTGGGGTGAAACATGTTACAACATTATGTATGCAATTCAATCATCAATGTGTCTATGTGTATTTCTATGTTGCATTATGTCTTGAACATGACTAGGGTAAGCACAATTCTAGCATAAACATTCATCAGCCAAACGGTATACATTGATAGATCTATTGGACTGACAATCCCACCCGGATACGTGCCTCCTACAAAGGTTGCGTGGGTGTTTGTTACTGCAATATAAACGAGTGAACCATGAGCGTATGGGATGTACCACAATACAACAGTCACAATGGTTGATTATGCACTCGATTTACTTCTAGTATGTTTTCACATATGGACTAGATTGCCATGACACATGAATTGCACAACAATTTTATTCGATTATCAAAACCTATGTAATTCTCACCAACTTTTGTTGACCCAAAATATTTTCAACTTAACATGTTTCAGGTTCTACTTGCTTGAAGATTTGAATTAATGCTTGAAGATGTGTGCATAGTTTTATTCAATTTGATGTACGAATTCTTGTAGAACAATTGTATGTAATTTATTTAAATCATATAATGAAATTTATTATTTACCATGAGCTACTGAACAATCATCAATACGTGACATCCCGATGTTTCCGCCATCGGTTGTGGTGTTACAATCAAGTGTGGGTATGTTCTTGAAGTTTAATAGAGGTATATTAAGGTGTAAGAGTGGGTCTTTGTCTCCTTGTGTTCATGCATGTCACTTAGTGCCAAAGTGTAAGAATTTGATAGTGATAGAGGGGTGTTCGGCCGAGGTAATGCGAGGAAAAGAATGTGAGGTTTTGTCCTAAGGTAAATAAGGTAGAGGTGGACTTGTGAATGGGAGGATTTGTGAGATATTAGCTAGATAGTGAATGATTAGGTGAAAGGGACATATCATGTTGTTTCCCCATGTTTGGCCGCTTCCATCCCCTCAAAAGAGGAATGGAGAATATTGTCAAGAAGCATAACAAGTGATTTGTTTGTTTGTTTCTACATTTAATATAAGGATAATGAGGTAATGATGGGATGTCATGACTTGGAAGTTTCGGCCGAGTATATATGGGTTTGAGGAATGATAGTGACTAATCCTAAGGTATGTTTGTCTCATAGTGTTGGATGTTGATGTTTCAAAGCCCTTAATTGGCAAAATGATAAGGTTTGCATATTGTTAATGGGATTTCGGCCGAGAAAGGGACAAGCAAGGGTGTTTCCATTTGAGGTTAGGATTTTTGTGAGGTGGTGTGTGTATAATGTTCTACTCTTGCCCCAAGTGTGGGTGCATTAATCAGCCAAGAGGAAGGGACAATGAGCATTCACTAGATAGTTATCAAGGTAGGAGAGTGATATATCAAGATCTTTGGTCACTTGGGAATGGTGTGTGTGTATACCTACACATGTATGTGTGTATGTGTTCATGAGGATCAAATCGGCTCCTTCATTCGACCACTAATTACCTTCATTCGACCACTAAAGGGTCGAATGAACATGTACTATAAATACTACACTTTGCAACTTTTCATCATTTCACAAACCCTAGTCGCCTCTAAACACTCTCTCTCGACCCTAATCACTGAGGAAGGAGTTTTTGACCTTGTTTTTCATAATCTAACCTACAAACATCTTCCATATCATAAACAAGAGAAGATATAAGGTGTTTTATTGATCTAAAACCCTTTTTAAGCATTTTTTTATTCGTTTTTATTAAACCCCAAAGGTCCAGATCTGTTCTAAGATGGTTTTCATGATTAAAAACCTTTCTAACACATTTCTAAACCAAACCCTATCATTAAACATGATTTTTCATACAAATTAATATGTGTTAATGGTGTTTTATGTTGTGTTATGAATTGTTTGATGATTGATTGCTCTATAGATGTTATAATAATAATCTAGGGTTGTTATTAATGATGATTTATGATTGATATGGGTTACAATTGGTTATTGATAATGTTTTGCTCATTTTGGGGATTTTGAGTTAGATCTAGGGCTTGTTCATGATGTTATTGATAAGGATATGATTAGGGGTTTTCTTGCACATAATAATCTGAGCATATTGAGCTAATTGATAGATGATTTTGATTAGTTTCCATATCGGGTAAAGATTGCATGCGTATGATGTGACATTCCATAATTTGCTCTTTTGGGTAACTTGTTAAACGGACTGATTTCAAGGTAAAATTGATAAGGTTTTGTGGGGATAGATTAATGGTAGTAGACTGCTGTGATTCGTGGTGTTTTGTGACGTTTTCGTACTGTTTAGATGTGATTTGGTGCGTTTTAGGAGCTTTTGCAGGATATGGATCGAACCAAAACTTGATTCGACCCATCGTGGGGTCGAACCAACCACTATGGGGTCGAATAAACTATCCATCAGGTCGAATGGGCTTTAGTTAGGTCGAACGAACATGATTTAGGTCGAACAAAGACGTGTTAGGATCGAATTAACATGTGTTACGTCGAATGAACTTCTATTTTGATTGCATGAACATCTATAAGGTCGAACCAACTTGGAAGTGGGTCGAATGAACCTATATAAGCGTCGAATGAGTCTGGAAACTTGCTGATTCGACCTTACGACTTCATACGTGCGATTTATGATGTGAACTAAGTGTTTTATGCATGATTCTTGTGTGTTAACTGTATATACTTGATGAATTAGTGTAACGGGTCACCAACGGGATGTCGGGTCTGTCTGGTGTGTCGGGTTAACGGTTAAACACATTTTTAAAACATACGTGGTCATGATCTGGACAATCGGGGACTAGTTAACCTATGGGTTAATAGTCGGAACACTTATGCAAACATTATGATAGGTCGCCGGTAATTGGGACTATCAATTCGTGTCGGGATCTTTGTAAACTTGAAGACGCAACCTAAGGTGAGTTCACGGCCCCTCTTTCTTTGTTTACGTTTTCGGATGGAGAAACATGCTACGTACTCGTTCTTATGCTGATCATGTTATGCTAGTGTTATTTTGTGTTTTTACTATATGATAGTTCAGTTTTGCCGTTGGACGGCAGTTAAGTTAGCCGTGGTTCGGTAGTTCGGTTGGCTGGGCTCGGCCGCTCAGTTCACTGGGGATCGGTAGTTCAGTTATGCCTGGGTTGGCAGTTTGGTTGCACATGGGTTTCTTGCACTTGGTATCGTATTAGTGGTTTAATATGCCTGGGTTGGCGTCCTTTTAACATAATGGTAACTTTTGGAAACTCTTGGTAACTTTTGGAAACTCTCAGTAACTCTTGGAAACTTTTGGAAACAATTTTGGAAATGCTTTACTTAAAAACCTATGAACTCACCAGCATTTTGTGCTGACGTTTTTAGCATGTTTTCTCAGGTCACTAAGGTAGCAGCTATTGATAGGCGTATAGTGTCGCACGACGTCTAGGATTTCACTTGCATGGTTTTGAACATTACCAGGCTCAAAACTTTTACTTTTCGAGTTGTGAAGATGTTTTATGCTTCCGCTGTTGTGGTTACATTTTGAGAACTCAATGAATGGTTTACGTCGTTTTCATATCATATAGTTGTCGTTTATTGTGACCGTTGACTTGGATCCTGGTGTGTCACGCGCCTCGCGGTAAAACCCCGCATGTGGAATTTGAGGGTGTGACATATATACATATAGATATGTATATATATATATATATATACATATATATATATATATATGTATAATTTTTTCGCCAAAATTAATAAAATTGAATATAAAAGCTATTATGAAAAAATCAGGAAAAATATGTTTTTACATAGGGTTTTCATTGTTTTCCCAACTCAAGAGGGTTTTTAAATTAGCCAAACCCTATACACACACACACATATATATACAGGGGAAGGATCTACGCAGAAAACTAAATATTGCGAGAACATGCGAAACATAGTGAGTCATTCAATTTTTCAATCTTTAACAACTAAAAGTAAAAACAAATGTTACTAAAACACCCCAACCAGTGGCGGAAACATCGAGGTGTCACGTAGTGACGATTGTTGAATAGCTCATGGTACTAAAAGGTAAATTTTCATTATTCAAGTGTTCAATATGTCATACATAGAAATGAACATAAACATTGTCTTAAAAACAAGGAACATAACATGATATTTATTTAACGTTAAAACTAGGCCCAAGCTTGCGTGTATCCTACTAAGAATAATCAAGTTGCACGTCAAACATGTACAAAATAATATTTGTCAACACATAAAATATTGGTGAGCATAGTTAGATTTAAATACAACACCTGATCACCTAGAATTCCTGGAAGGATCAAAGATTGATTGGAATTGAGTTGAAGATGAAGAGAGTATGAGGGTGAGGAGCTGACGGTGCAAACAAGGAGTAGTAGGGGTTGTTTATGTATTTTATTTATGTATTTTTTTTTGATAAATGAAGTTACACGGAGGTTTTGTTTGGCCCATTTGTTGGGTTTTTTTGGGGGGTTTCGCTAATAAATGGACTCGTTAAATGGATTTAGGCTCGTTAATTATTCTTATAATGTTTAACCATACATAAAACGATAAAACCGACATTCGTATAAAATAATATTTGATGTAACATTCTGTGATACCCCGCAATTTTAGGTTCTCACTTTAACTAAACTCTAGTTACATTCCTTGCATTCTACTTAACTAGGGTTAGCTAGATAGGACACACGTTGCACAATTATAGGTTAATAACTGCATGAAGTGGTAATTCGGGGAATTACCAGACTGTATACATGAGTAGTGAACCTCGGACGTTGGTGAATAATGAAATTAAATAATTGTGAATTATTTGATTGAGATTGATTGCAATTATGTGCTTCTATGATACTCTGTGAAACTATGTGCAAACAGTACGTGATTTTGTGAACTTAAACCGAAAACGTTAATAAAAATCGTAATGGGTGGGCCGGTAGGATGGTTGGGGTCTTAACACATGGAGTTACATGTATTATGGTCAAAATAGCGAAAACATCGATAAAAACACGTTGTATGATGAAGCAGGCCACCCACGCGGGCCGAAGAGCTGTGAGCGACCGCTCACAGCCTCCTAGCGGCCGCGCGCGGTGTCAGATATCACCAAACCGCCTCAATGCACTATTTAAGCAACCTTAAGCCTCCTGTATCTCCTAAACTCAAACCTTAATCGCCCCTACTGCCCTATTACGAAAATATTAACCCCTAAACACCTGCTAAGGCGCAAGAACATCGACCGGGAAGCTTCAAGAGCATTTGGTTGATTGTTTCGAAGAGCTTGCGGTATAACATTCAATCTTTTGTGTTTTAATCTTCCTTAATATGTTATAAAACCTTATAACTAAGTTTTTCCAGGTCTGAAACGTTTTCATAAAGATTAAAACTTGAAGTTTATAAAGATTGAATGGGTTAAACATAATCTTATGCGATTAGAAATCGATAGGTTGCATGTTGCGCATGTTTATGATGTTTATGATCTTTAGGGTTTATGGTTTTGCATGTGTTATGATAGGTACTGATCATGTTAGGTCTTATGAATGTTTTATGATGGTTTTTGATTATCGATTGATCGATTATATGCATACGTGAGTAGTTTAAATAAGAGTTTTTGCATGAATAAAATCTGGACAGAATGTTTGGGTCGACTTGTAGGGTCTGTTACGTGACTTAAACATGTTGGTCTTGATGATTTCTTGGCATGGTTGTATTGTACATGGTCTTAGCTTTTCATAATGGGCAAAATCGTCTGATTTGGACGTCGGATGAATAGTTTTTGGAATTTTCTTTGCTTAAAGGTCATATCAAATTTTCGGATTAACAAACTGAGTCAACTATAAACAATCATAATTCGAGTTTTACAAGGAATTAAGTTATGAAATTTGGACAGTAGGTTAACATTGGAATAACTTGGCTTTTCCAAGTAGATTCATCCCATTTGGATGAATAAATCATTTTTGGGAATTTTTCTACTAAACTGATCTGTTGTGTGTATTTCTGAATGTAGCTGTGTTCCGTGATTTTTCACAATTTTTATACAAGGTTTTATCACAAACTAAAAATATGGATTTGTCCAGTAGAGCCATAGACTTCCAGTTACGGGGTCTAATCCTCCACGAAAAGTAAGAAAGTCCGCATATTTTGACCAATTCAAGGTGAAAAATGGGGTTGCTCCCTCGGCAAAACTGGGATAAAGTTGAGCCAAAAGATCCCGATTCAAGATAAATTCATGAGGAAGTGGTATTTCTTTAGGATCTACTCCAGCGTTTAGAAATTGGTTAATAGGTAAAGATACGTGTACTTGATGCCCCGCCCAAGAGAGAGACCCAAGTCCTAGTAGCCCCGCTAAATGGTGATTCAACATAGATTCTACATCTTGAAACCAAGCCAGTTTTGGAGCAGCTTTATGATAATGAAACCAACCAGCAAAAAGCATTAACGCTGCAAAGATTAATGCACCAATTGCGGTACAATAGAGTTGTAATTTGCTAGTTATTCCAGATGCTCGCCAAATCTGAAAAAAAACCAGAGGTTATTTGTATTCCTCGGAAGCCCCCGCCCACATCACCATTCAATATTTCTTGGCCCACTATCGGCCAAACCACCTGGGCACTAGGCCCAATGTGAGTGGGATCGCTTAGCCATGCTTCATAATTGGAAAAACGAGCACCGCCCCCTAGAATATTTAGTAAAAGTTTGGGAGTCTAACTCACTGGATAAGTATTTTTAATAAATTAGTTTTCATGGCGCATAATCTGTCCTAAAAACGCAGATTGTGTATTTTGTGTTTATGTGACTATTTGAAGTCTTATGTGGTATGTAATTGACATGAACTTGAAGGGACACTTTTATTAGATGCATATGAAGTGTAAAACTAATGATAACCAACATATTCACCAACGGGTCCGTAGGGTTTACTTATGCATGTAGAATCACTAGGTGTCACTTACATGATTTCGAACATTTAAACGTCTTGGACAAACGGGTTATATGGTGTAATTATATTACACTATACTCACTTAGTGACACATATAATAGGGAGTTGGTAGCACACCCTACTTTGGAAGTTTGGATTTACTTGCTTGCATACTAAGGTGAGTTTCACTACTTTTCTCTAAATCATGCGTCCCAGGTTGAGACAACTTTGGTAAACGTTTTCTAGTCCGGTTCGAGACTACTTAGACATTGACTCTTAGGGAGTGTCTGATACGAATCCTCGTATGGATTGCGCTTTGATAAGTTTAAAACTTATTGGTCCTTTGTGAACTAAACACTCTATCACTGAAAAGTCCTTACATATTATTGGGTTAATCGCTGGAGGCGAACGGGGTATTAGTTGATAGCGCTATTAGGTTGTGCAGCAACCTCATGTTTGCGATGCTGGAGGCATGGGCATGAACTTCTGACCACATCTGTTATGCTAGTGTTTATAGACACTAGTTCCTAAGGCAGTTTAACGTATGTTAACACATTTCTGAAGGTTCCCAATAATCTCATGTTTAGTTGCAATGAATGGGTTAGCTACCCCTGACATGATTAAACTGATAATACTTGAATTTTGGGGTCTTAGGGACCTACGCTTTTACTTGGTTATGTGGTTTTGGAAACCAGCGCATTTACTTACTCAGCTTCTTTACTTTGTAAACTCACCAACATAGTTTGTTGACCCACGATATACATGCTTTTGCGGGTAGTTAGCTTCCGGTGCCACGATTAGAAAGCACTGCACACTTCACTGCATTTGGGTCTTGGGCATACACCTAAATTTCATATCATGCTTTTATGCTTTCTTTCATATGGTTTTATCTTGGGCGCGTTGTTTTGCGCATGGTTTTTGAAAACAAACTAAATGGTGATTTTTGAAAACAAACTAAATGGTTTGGGCATTTAGAGTTCGTTCATATGACTTATGGCTATGGGATCCTGGTATGTCATGCGCCTCGCGGTATAAACCCCGCAGTGAAAATTTGAGAGTGTGACACGTTCACATAACTGTGTATATTTCACAAAATTCGCATAGCGATTAACAATTAAAAACTAAGTCATGTAGCACAATATATTACATAAATAATCATCCAATTATATATATTAAAATATTTGTTTGACATATCACCAATGTTCGGGTTACATGACTTGTGTGTGTGTTTCGGTAATTCACCGAATTACCGTTACGTGAATTATTATGATATAATAGTGTATCGTAAGAGTCACTTAACTAACCCTACTCAAGAATAATGTCATGTAAGTATTTATTATGAGTTTACTAGAGTTAAGTTAAAGTATATAACCTGAAAATGTGGGGTGTCACATCCACATTGGACTCACGTTTTAGCGAGTTTAGTGGCGTGGTCGGTGCAACACAACGCATTTGTGATTGTACAGGTGGTTAGATCTCAAAGCGAAGTGCGAAGGCTTTGAAAAATGTTTAAAGAAACAATGGATGAAGACCCCCGGCCTAGCCGATACATGGTTATATATCTTACTTAAATTAAGTATGCGTATGAGGTCAGCCAAAGTTTCGACCATGTTTCGGCGTGGCAGATTTAAAGGTCAAAACTACGTTAGGTTAATTATATTTTCTAGTTACTATCTTATTATACGAAATCTTATTATTTAATTTTATTTTTTATATTTTATTTTATGTAAGTAGTTTAATTTTAGTTCAAGTAATGTTTTATTTTATTTTATTTTATTTTATGTAATGTTATTTAGTTTTAGTGTATGTAATATTTTTATTTTATGTAATGTTATTTAATTTTATAGTTTAGTTAAAAAAAAATAGTGATAGATGTGAGGACCACCTATAAAATGTGATACATGTGATCAAATGTGATGAAATGAGATGACACATGGGGATTAGTTGAATGTGATGTGATTGTGTGATGACCGCTCCATGTGGCATTATTAAGTAGGAGAAAGAGACGAAAAAACCAAAAACAGATAACTCAAGTGAATAACATGTATAATGTTTTTATTATAGATAATAATAATACATTTTACCGGGTTTTAAGTTTGGTTTCCTTACAATCTTTCTGGGCCACCACATGCTTAATATTTGGGTATACATTCATTTATATATATACCTTATTAGGTGTTTACCTTATTAGGTGTGTTCACATTGCTTCTTTTATTGCAACAAGGCATGGAATTCCTTCTCTTTTCTACTACAATTGTAATAACCATTGTTTCTATTCTTCTTTTCCTTGTTTATATCATCAACAAAAAGAGGGCTAAGATAGGGACAGATCAAATGCCACCTCAAGCAAACAATACATGGCCTGTAATCGGACACTTACACCTTCTAGGTGGATCTCAGCTCCCTCACAAGGTTTTAGGTGATCTGGCTGAAAAATATGGCCCTATCTTCACCATCAAGCTTGGTTTTCACCAAGCTTTGGTGGTGAATAACTCAGAGTTAGCCCGCGAATGCTTGACCAAAAACGACAAGGCCTTTGCTAGTCGACCCAAAGCACTAGCTTTCGAACTTATGGCCTATAACTATGCTGTGTTAGGATTTGCTCCCTACGGGGATTACTGGAGACAAGTTCGCAAGATAGTGATGCTCGAAGTTCTTTCTCAGCGCAGAGTTGAGATGCTTGAACATCTTCGAGTTTCAGAACTTAGAGCATCGATTAAAAGCATATATGATGTTTGGCTAAGAAACAAAGAGAGCGGAAATTCAGATATGGTGAAGGTTGATATGAGTCACTGGTTTGGAGAATTAATATTAAACATTATGGTTAGGATTTTATCAGGAAAGAGGTTCTCTCCTAATGACAGAGAAGGGGTTCGGTTTCAAGTGGTTATCAGAAAATATTTTGAGTTATTGGGAGCCTTTGTGGCGTCTGATTATATCCCTTTTCTCAAGTTTTTTGATGTTGGCGGATACAGAAAACGCATGATAAAGACAGCTGATGACTTGGACGAAATCGTTGAGGGATGGCTCAAGGAGCAAAAAGTTAAGAGAAAATCAGTTACACAACATGAAGCCAATCAAGTCTTAATAAATGTGTTGATTAACATTCTTGAAGGTGCTTCTGAGACAGAATTTCCTGGTTTTGACCATGATACAATTATCAAATCCACATGTCATGTAAACTCGGAAATTATCATCTCTTTCATTATGAATTTTTACATGTTAGTGACATTTTTTTTTAACTTTGTTCTATATTATGTAATCACAGCAACTCCTAACAGCAGGCTTGGACACGACTTCCGCAACTTTAACATGGGCGTTATCATTACTACTAAACAATCCAAAAGCATTAGAAACTGCCCAAGCTGAAATTGATAAGCATGTTGGAAGGGAAAGACTTGTGGAGGAGTCAGACATGAAGAACTTGGTCTACCTTGAAGCGATCATCAACGAAACATTGCGTCTACACCCTGCCGCACCTCTCTCAGTACCTCATGAGTCCATAGAGGATTGCGTTGTGGGTGGCTACAAAATTCCAAAAGGCACTCGTCTCTTGGTAAATATTTCAAAGATTCAACGTGATCCAAATACTTGGTCGAATCCCCACGAGTTCCAGCCAGAAAGATTCTTGACAGGTCATCAGGATGTTGATGTGAAGGGGAAAGATTTTGATTTGATTCCATTCAGTAGCGGTAGAAGAATGTGCCCTGGTGGTATCTTGGCTCTTCACGAGTTGCGTATTACATTAGCTACACTAATGCAACTATTTGTTTTAAAACGACCATCAAGCGAACCAATTGACATGACTGAAAGCTTTGGAATTACTATTTGCAAAAAAATGCCACTTGAGGTTCTTCTTGCCCCTCGTTTATCTTCTGACATGCATGGTGTTGTTGGATGATTTATCAGCATCAGTTTATGTCGTCCTTATATTTCTAAGACTCTTATCTATCATGTAATTTAAATAAATAAATAAGAGTTGTGACATTTTAAATTATTCAATTGTTGATCCATATATTATAAGTTATGAAATTGTGAGAGTTGTCATAGCGAAAAAATCTGATACTAAAAGAATTACAAAAAAAAAAAAAAAAAAAAAAAAACATGGGACAACCTTACTTCTCCCATTGTTGTGTTATTAGTTAGAGATGAGAGGGTAGAATTGAAATTGAAACATTGGAGAAAAGTCGAAATATATTGTTATTGAAATCAATATAAAGATTATTGAGTTTAATCATCAAGGTATTCACACAACTAGATAACGATCATCAACATGATAATTTCGATGCATCTATCTATCTATATATATATAAAAGAAAACGTATATGCTGACGTGGCGTGCAATGGAGGCCTTAACCTTTGCTTGAGAGTGTCACGTGGCATTATAATGGAGAGTTTTTGGTGTTTTTGAATTATTTCCTTTTTTTAATTAAATTGAGTTATTTTAGGAAAAAAGAATTTAAAAATAAATTTAAAACTTTCTTTCTCATATTTCCTCCCATAATTTTTAAACGTTTATATCTTTTATATACGGGATTTTTTAAAGAAAAAAATTACACCAAATTAACGAGCGTTTTATTATCTTTCCAACGAGTACCATAGTGCTATATAAAAAACGAAGAAAAAATCGACTATTTTTTGTGGGGTTTCGTTCATACAGGAAAAAAACACACAAAGTGTTAATGTTATCACGTAAAATTAGATTTTGTGGGGAATATGAGTTATTACTAATTAAAATACTATGAACATGCAATGATTGAGAGATTTTGTGGTTAGTTAACTTAAGCTATTTGCAATAGGTTATCACGTAAAATTAGATTTTTCAACCCCGGAACTCTTCCGGGGTAATCAGCTAGTGACAAATAATTTAGAGATGAAGTGTAAAGAAGTGTTCAAGCACGAATTACCCATGACGTGTTCACAGTTCACTAACAATAAAGATATTTAGTAGATATTGTATTTGATCCAATTTAGTAGATAGTGGGCTGGTCTTTCAAAAGACCAAATTATAGGATGAGTCTTGCATACTAATTGATCTTTGGGTCATGTCACTTATTTAGCTCGTACCTAAAATTTTAAATTTGTTCTATTCTTTTTAATAATAAGAGTTTGCCGAAAAAAAAAAGATGAAGACAGGGTATGATAAAACAATTCTTCCTACTTTCAAGTTAGTTCTAAACATGTCATCTTGGCATTTTACTCATCCTTGAAACTGTTGAAAATATATAAGGTAATATTTTCTAGTTCAATTTTAGTGTTTAGGATTGTTTTAATTAGATGTTTGAATATTTTGCATGAGTTATATTTTGTAGGAATAAATAGAGAGTTTGGGCTAAGGGTTAGGAGCTGCAAGTCAGATTGATGGGTCAAGTATGTTCGAGATTAAAGTCCAGAATTGAAGACCAAGTTGTAGATCAAGTTGTCCAGAATTGAAGCCCAAGTTTTATATCAGTTCAAGTCTTATATCTGTGGCCCACAAGATGATTAGGCCCACAAGTTGATTATAACTTAGGATTGCCACGTTGGCAATCCTAGTGAAGAAACACAAACCTACCTATCAAGACCATTGGATTGTTTATATCAGTGAGATCTCAGCCGTTTATATGTTTCGAAGAATGTGATTGAGAGAGCAGCTATAAATACTTTGTGTTTTCTCTCATTCTCTCTCTAAGTCATAATAATCAGATCTTTTGTATTCTCTCTTTCGTTTACCTTAGGGTTTCATCTCTAGTCACCATTATTGATCAGATTTAGAAGCTTTGAACATCTTGTTCTAGCTTGTGGTTGAGTCTGTAAGTCTGTTGTTATTGTTGAGTGGTGAGATCATTTAGATCAGAGATTTGTATAGATTGAGAGAGTTTATTATTTGTTCTTTTAGATTTGTAATTAGTCTCAGGGTGTAATACTTAGGGTTTGGGAATAAATTCTTTATAGTTCTTTGATATCATGTTATTTTGACATGGTATCAGAGTGCTAGGTTTGAGATTTGGGGATCTCTGATATTATTCTTGATTCTTGATTTCATCAGTTATTTGTTCTTGATCTGGGAGGTTTATTGTTCTGCTGCAAAAGATTTTGAAGAATTTGGTTGATTGATTTGGAGCTTACTGCTGCTTGACTTTGGAACTATTTTGGATCTTATTCTTTGCTCTCTGACGATTAACCCTAAGTGAAGGTTAATCGTTACGAGGTTTTTTTTTGGAGAAACCCTAACTTGGGTTTGTTCCTGGTGAGATTGTTCCATTTATTGTCTTGTTTTTGCTTTTCTCTTTATTGAGTCTAGGAGCATTGTCCGGGTTAGGGAGACCGGAGTTGGCTCAGTATTTGTGTGTATTGTTATCTGTTCTGTCTAGGTCTAGAGGCTCCCGTGTTAAGACCTGCGGTGGAACCCTTTGAGGATCCACTGATCTGGATCACTGACTCGGCTTCGCCTAGTGTCATATTGGTTCTTGATTGGTTTTATCTGGTTTGTCTTGCTTGTTGTGCTATTGTTTGATTGCATTGCTTGATTCTGTGTTAGTTGATTGTTTTCCATGGGTGATAACGTTAATCCTGCTGGTGGCGGTGGAGATGCCCCAACAGGAGGTGGATCTGATGTAGTTAGTACTGTTAATGAAACATTGATTAGCAAACTTGATGCTAGTGATCCACTGTACTTGCATCCATCTGACTCTAGCAACATAACTATCATAACAATTAAGTTGAGAGGGTCTGAAAACTATTCGGTTTAGGCAAATGCTTTAACATTGGCTTTACAAGTAAAGAATAAATGGGGCTTTATTGGTAAAAGTTGCATAGAATCTGAAACTGATAATGTACTTGCTAGACAGTGGGACAGATGCAATTCTATTATGTTAACTTAGATTCTTAATTCAATTAGTGAGGAGCTTTATATGGGTCATGTGTTCTCTAAGTCCGCTAGTGATGTATGGGCTGAACTTAAAGAAACATATGACAAAGTTGATGGATCTATTGTGTTTGATTTATATCAAAGAATCAATTCATTTTCTCAAAATGGTATGACTGTTGCTGAATATTATCATAAGCTGAATATAATGTGGAAATAATTAGATCAAATTCTTCAATTGCCTGCTTGTACCTGTAATGCTGCTAGGGAATTTAATAATTTTAGTAACATGATTAAGTTGATGCAATTTCTTATAGGTCTAGACAATGTGTATCAGTCTGTTAGAACTAATATTCTAATCAAAGAGATATTACCCACTGTTAAGGAAGCATTCTCTATTGTGTCAAGGGAGGAGTCCCATAGAAATTCTAGTGGTCTTTCTTAAAAGGGTCAAACTATGGGTTTTTTTGTCAAAGCTAGTCAGACTAATCAGTCTAATGAGTTTAATAAAAAATTTAATGTGAATGAAGGTCAAAGGCCTAAATGTTCACATTGTAATAAACTTGGACACTCTTCTGATAAATGCTTTCAATTAATTGGGTATCCTCCTTGGGCAAAAACGAAGGGAATGCAAAAGAGAGTTGTTTCTAATAATACTTGTGTTGATAAGAATGATGTTCAAATTCCTTCTTTGTGTAGTTAACAGTTGGCTAACTATATAAAATCCTGACCCATATAAAATCCTGGTCAACCCGAAGACGACCCGTTTAACCCATATTTTTTAAATAAGTCATACATGTTCATGAGTAACAAGCGGGTTGTTGGGTTGTAAGCGAGTTATCAATAAAATGTTTAATGGCGAGTATATAAGTGTGACCAATAAATAATATATTGTACCAAAAATAACACACAATTATAACTAACCATGTAAATAGAAATGAAAAAAAAATATAAATATAATAGATTTTCTTCTAAATACTTAAACGGTTAACGGGTCAACCCATTTTATATATGCGTCAACCCGAACCCGACCCATATTTAATACGGGTTGACCTGAACCCAACCCGTTTTTTAAACGGGTCGTATTACTTGACCCAAATCTGTTTTTTTTTTCGTGTCGGGTTCGGGTCGGTTTTCGGGTCGTGTCAATAATTGCCGCCCCTAATAAAAACCCACCCAACACTTAACCACCCTCTTCTTTTCTGTTCGACGAGCAGCAACAAACAAGAGTTGACCAAGATGTTTCCCCATTTTGACCAACTAATTTACTTAATTTAGGGATGATTAAACCAATTAATTGTTGTTGACTTGTTTTCCTAATTATCCCGCGTCCATTACACGTCAAACATACGGGTAATCATCATCAATTTGAGTCAATTATCACCAATTACACGCGTATACCTTCAATGGTGGGTCAAACATTCCAATTATACGATCCAGGCATCATCACTATAAATTGGACATCACACAACCATCACAACTCGCCAATCAATCTTTCTCAACCTCCAATTTCTATAAACAACCCACTGTTCTTGATTTCTAGTTCGCATTTGACTTTGTGCTTTGACTAATCAATCTGACATCAAACGTTTTTGTAAGTATCTTTTTCTTTGTGGGTTTTGACCTTCGGGATACACACAATGATAACCCTAAGGTTAATTGGGTTATCGTTGTGTAATCTGACCAATTGAATAAGCTAGGGTTCGAATCATTTGATTTGGGGAAGAACATTGATTTTACATATGATATTTATTTTTTAATAAACTGAAACCAAACACAACCACTGGTCTGGACCAAGTGGTTGTCTCTGGTGCCTTTAAAACAGTTCACGCGGGTTCGACCCCCGGCATCACCAAGTTTTCTCTTCTTTTTTTTTGAAACATTCAAGCTTTATATATATATAATTACTAGTATTTTAAAATTAGTTTTAAAATACTAAAACCACTTTATAAATTCTACAAAAATTATTTTATGTTATTCTAGTAGTAGAGTTTAACATACAATTTTTAGTTTTCCAAAAATTATTTATTTAATATATATAATAAATAATTCAAGTTTATTCAATTTTATTTATAAAATTCTATAAAAATATCAAAACGATTATATAAATTTCCACAAAAATTATTCTGAGTTTTTATAACATTAAGCTTTTTTGAAATAATTTTTATTTCTGAAAAATCATTTATTAAATATTTTTAATCAATTTTTGTTAGTTTTAATCATAATTAAATCATAATAAATTCATTTTTCAACATTTTTGCACCAAAATTTTATATAAATTATTTCTGATTATTTGGAACAGAAATATAATTTTTAATCTATTAATTCTTTAATTTTAGTATTTTTAAATATTAAAGTTAAATTTTGACAATTTGTAATAAATAGATTTAATATTCTATTTTAAAGAAAATAATTTTATAAAAATAATTTTTATACTTTAAACTCATTATTATGACCATCTTAAATTCAAAATTTATAAAAAGACTTTTGTTTATTTATTTATTAAATTTCTCCTATCATTCAAACATTTTATTTATTAAACAACCGAGCATTTATCCCCAATTCGAAGCCCTAGAATATAATTGTAGACTAGATAGACTTAGACATATTTATTACCTTGATTATAAGGTAATACTTGGCATTATTTGGACAACACAATATTCTATTTTTCACGGGACATAACATTTTGCTAAGGTGAGTTTACATAGCCCCTTTTTCTCTTTTACATTTTTGGGGTGAAACATGTTTAAACATTTTATACTATCATTTACTCATGCTTACTTGTGATTCAATTACACTATCATTCTATCATTTGACTGTAACAAAAAGACACAGTACAATCATTAACAATGATCAAGCCGCCTGTTTAGATTATAGCGCCATAGGTCTGACAAACCCATCCCCCCGCATAAATTCAGGGATGATCGATAACAGTAACAACATTTAACTAACTTGCGAGTTAGTCATCAGTCGACACAAGGTTTGATTGTACAAAGACGCATTGTTACATGTCGGAATCATACTCTATCATCATACAACTGTGATTGTTGTACAAGCTATTGTTATCAATTATATTCAAAAACCTATGTATTCTCACCAACATTTTGTTGACCCAAAATATTTTCAACTTAACATGTTTCAGGTTCTACTTGCTTGAAGATTGAATTAATGCTTGAAGATGTGTGCATAGTATTATTCATTTTGATGTACGAATTTTTGTAGAACAATTGTATGTAATTTATTTAAATCAATTAATGAAATTTATTATTCACCATGAGCTACTGAACAATCATCAATACGTGACATCCCGATGTTTCCGCCATCGGTTGGGGTGTTACAATCAACATCGTTGTTCAAGCTAGACGGACATGGCTTCATGGTAGACGGCTTCATACGAGATTTGACTATTGTACTTGTCATACATGGCTTCTTGGTTTACAGGTTCACAAATAGAAGTAAAACCGCGTAACAGGTCCATACAACTAGGTTCCTGGAGGAATAGTATTTGCTTAAAAATTAAGTGAACGTTAGGCCAAAACGACATGTCGTGCAATGCTAGGTAATAAAACAACTCAAGACTTCGGTCATTAAAAATTTCAGAAGACTGAGAAAACTGTTGATAGGTGTACATTAATTTGATTGTTAACAGGTACAACTCCTTTTGAAGCTGTAAGTGAAGACATATGAACTTTTGTGGCTTCTCCCCAAAACTTTTGTGGCACCTTGGTAGCTTTCAACATACTTCTTACCATTCCGATCATGGTTCGATTTCGATGTTCAACAACTCCGTTTTGTTAGGGAGAGTAGGGGTCGTGAGTTGTCATTTAATAAAATTTTATTCACACCATCTTGTGAACTCGCACGATGTGAATTCTCCGCCTCGATCCGTTCTAAGAGTGCATAGCTTGTACCCGGTGTCATGCTCCACCGAACCTTTAAACAGCTGAAAGACCTCAAACGCTTGATCTTTTGTTTCAAGTAAGAAAGCCCACATATATCTCGATTAATCATCCACCAATAGGAAAATATATCTATTTCTGCCTGGAGTACTTGGTGTGATGGGACCTCATAAATCACCATATACGAGCTCGAGCGGCTTGGTGGCCCTAAACTTGGCATGCTTTGGAAACGGCTTCCTTGTTTGTTTCCCTGCTAGACATGCGTTACAAAGTTTAGTGGGATGAGTTATATAGGGAAGTCCACGTACCATATTTTTCATGGTTAGAGCCTTCATTGTGTCAAAGTTCAAGTGACCCAGCCGCGCATGCCAGAGCCACGCAGGTTCTTCCAACTTTGTAAGTAGAGACACGGGTGATCCAATCTTCAACTTGATCTTGTAGAGTATGTTCTCGGACCTAAAAACCCGCATCATGAGTCTCCTATCAGCGTCGAAAACAAGCAGATGGTCGTCTTCCATGATCACCTTGCAACCTGCCTCTGTTGCTTGCTCCAAACTTATTATATTGCTCTATAAAGTTGGAATGTAATAAACTTCAGTCAATACTCTTTGCTCGCCTCTTTTTCCCTCTATTATAATCAATCCTCTACCAAGTATATCCACATACGAGCCATCTCCGAACCTAACTTTTCCTGTGATCGAGGTATCAAGTACAGAAAAGTATGCGCGATTCCCCGTCATGTGATTACTAGCCCCATTGTCTAAGTACCAAAATTCACCGTTCTCTGAGTTTATTGCATACCTCTTCGACAGTACCTTCTCTTCATTGAGAAAGACACTAGTACTTCCCATGAACAGCGCAGGTTTTAAACCTGGATTGGGCTCTGCTTCTTGCGCAATAGACACGTCGACGCAAAATGTCCATACTCGTCGCATCTAAAGCACTATACTTGTGAATAGTCGCGTTTACCCTTATGTCCGTTATCCGCCTTCTTCTGTGCAGGCTCGCGCCCTTGTGCGCGTCCTTTCCTATGTCTGCGCATGTTTCCACGCGAGGAGTTCCTTGCATTACGTATCCCGTGTCCATGGCTGTTTGAACCTGAGGATTCTCCTTGCTGTAACATCAACTTGCTTTGATTTTCAGCGCTTGATGAGCCTTCCTTAATTCTATCTTTAAACGTCTTCAGTTGTCCGATCGCTTCCTGGAATGACATCGTCTTCAAATCAGCAAACTGTTCAATCGATGCTATAATTGGGATATTCTTTGGTGGCGCTGCACCAAGGAGCTTCTAAATCAACTTCTTGTGTAAGACTCATTTTTTTTAAACATAAGGATAATATAAAAACATCCATCATATATACATACCCAAAACGTCTTGTCCAACGACATACCAACAACCTTGGCGACACTAGTTAAGTTTACAAAAGACAATGCCCAAGTTGGCTACCAAATTCAACCACAACAATGCATACATAACAATTATAACTAATATACTCATTAAACTACTTAGTTGGTAGTAACCAACTTACCTTTATCGTGCGCACCTTGCTCCTTGTAACTGCTTGTACCTTCCACCTTCACACCTACATAGCGAAGGAATTCATACTTTAGCTTTTCGTTCTTTACCCTTTACCATTCTTGGTTCAAGGTAGATAAACTAGCATAACCACATAGCTACAACATCTACCATCATATTTATAATGTATTTTTCCACAATTTCACCTATTCTAAGATACTAGGCATTTCATCATACAATTGGTGTGCATAACCATACATTCAAGTGGTCATAACATTGTATGATGCAACATCTCCCATTCTACACTAACATTTAGAATCTACCTTTCTAATTAACAATAATACATAATCAATGGAGTTTTGTTGGTGTTGAGGTCCTGTTTGACTTTTAAAAGTCAACAGAAAACCTTCATTCCAACACCCACTTAACACACTCTCAATTCCACCCTAATACAACCAATTAACATACAATCTCTTCAATTTCACACTACTACACATAACAAGCATGCTTTCCTAACCACGAGAAGTAATTATCACAACATAATCATGAAATCCTCCATACTACTTCCAAACTCTACTAAAGTTAATCATACGACTTACCAATGAGATTAGCACCACAAGAGGGTTAATAATTCAAGAACATGCAAGGGATTAGATGTGATTTCTACTTCAGATTTTCAGTTATGGATGGATGAGGTGAAGCTCCCTTTTTGTCGCCACCCCCTCCCTCTCTTCTGCGATTCTTTTCTTTTCTTTGTAACCCCCTCCCTTTTTCCCTTCTAGTCCCTTATGTATTACCACTTCTATTCCCCCCAACTAACCCCTCAAGTGTGCGTTATTTCATATTTAACCCCTCCCTCTTTATTAGTTAAGTTTCTACCAATTTACCCAAGTGACTAACTTGGTAAATTTTATGTTTGTCAAATGTACAATTACCAATGCACTACTTACAACTAGGGGTACAACATCTACATAAATACATATTTACGCATCCATACATACTTGCAATAACGTATATATATATATATATACATACACATATATTTATATATACTTACCATGCTACCATTAATTTAATATTTTTGGGGTGTTATAAGTCTACCCCCTTAAAAAGGTTTCGACCCCGAAACCTAGATACGTACCAAATACAGCCGGGTAGTGTTTCCGCATTTCTTCCTCGGATTCCCACGTGAGATCCGAACCCTTCCGATGTTGCCATTGGACCAAAACTTGGTTTATGGTCTTATTTCGCAATCGCTTCACCTTGAAATCTCTTATAGCCACCGGTTTTTCTACATAATTTAACTTATCGTCTACCTCTATGTCTTCAAGAGGCACGTACGCGGTTTCATCTGCGAGACACTTCCGTAACTGGGACACATGAAAGGTGTCATGGATCCCACTCAAGGATGGCGGTAGCTCCAACCGGTAAGCCACTTGCCCGACCCGTGCCAAGATTTTGAAAGGTCCTATATAACGCGGGCCTAACTTCCCGCGCTTACGAAATCTGATGATGCCCTTCCAAGGGGAAACTTTTAACAACACAAAATCTCCCACTTGAAATTCGATCGGGCGTCTTCTACGATCCGCATACGCCTTTTGTCGGTCTTGAGAGGCTTGAATTCTAGCCCGTATTAGGCTAATTTTTTCGTTAGTGAGGGCCACCAAATCACTTGGAGCTAACTCCCGCTGACCCACTTCTCCCCAACACACCGGGGTTCTACATTTTCTCCCGTATAACATCTCAAATGGTGCCATTTGGATGCTACTGTGATAGCTATTATTATAAGAGAATTCCACTAATGGTAAGTGTTCATCCCAATTTCCCCCAAAATCTAAAACACATGCCCTCAACATATCTATGAGGGTTTGAATGGTTCTTTCTGTTTGTCCGTCGGTTTGAGGGTGGTAGGCGGTACTAACCAACAACTTTGTACCCATTTCTTCTTGAAACCTCCTCCAATACCGGGATGTGAATCGAGTGTCCCGGTCCGACACAATAGATACGGGTACACCATGCCGGGATACAATCTCATTCACATAAATTTCCGCCATTCGTTCGGAGGTGTAGGCCTCCCAAATAGCCAAAAAGTGTGCGCTTTTTGTGAGCCGGTCTACCACTACCCAGATTGCATCATAACCCTTCCTTGTCTTTGGCAATTTTGTCACAAGATCCATGGTTATATCCTCCCACTTCCACACCGGTACCTCAAGTGATTGTAACTTCCCATAAGGCTTTTGGTGTTCGGCTTTGACTTGTGAACAAGTCAAACATTTCTCCACATACATAGCGATGTCGCGCTTCATTCCCGGCCACCAATAGTCTTTCTTTAGATCCCGATACATCTTGGTCGCCCCCGGTGGATTGAGAACCGAGACTTGTGGGCTTTTTAAAGTAGTGAAGCCTTGAATTCACATGTCCAAGGAACCCATATCCGCCAATATCGGGTCTTCATCCCATCCGCATTTTCTTCCAACTTGTCTATCATCCATTTCATTCTTATCTTCTTTGGGTCATTGACTTGCAAAGCCTCGACTTGGGCCTTTCGTATCTCACCCAAAAGGGTAGGTGTAATTACAACTCCAAAGGCCTTAACTTGAATCGGGGGTGGGTATTCCTTCCGACTTAGAGCATCGGCCACCACATTAGCCTTGCCCGGGTGGTACACGATGTCACAATCATAATCCTTGATCAACTCTAGCCACCTCCTTTGCCTTATGTTGAGATCTTTCTGTTCGAAGAAATACTTGAGGCTTTTGTGATCGGAATATATGGTACACTTTGTCCCATACAGGTAATGCCTCCAGATTTTCAACACAAATACTACGGCCCCCAACTCCAAATCGTGGGTTGGGTAATTACCTTCATGGGGTTTGAGTTGTCTTGATGCGTAGGCGATGACTTTCCCCCGTTGCATCAAAACACACCCCAACCCTTGATGCGAGGCATCCGTATAGACTACAAAATCATCCGACCCTTCAGGCAAGGTCAGAACAGGCGAACTAGTCAACTTCTCTTTTAGCACTCGAAAGGCTCTTTCTTGGTCTTCGCCCCAAACGAACTTTTCATTCTTCTTCGTCATCCGGCTCAAAGGTAGTGCCACCTTTGAAAAATCTTGGATGAATATTCTATAATAACCGGCTAGGCCCAGAAAACTTCGAATTTCACTCGGGTTCTTGGGAGAAACCCATTCCACCACGGCCTTCACTTTCGAAGGGTCTACAGAAATGCCCTTCTCATTCACTACGTTTCCCAAAAACTGGACTTCCCTCAACCAAAAGGCACACTTAGAAAATTTAGCATAAAGCTTTTCCTTTCTAAGCGTCTCGAGGACTTCCCGTAAGTGATCCGCGTGATCCGATTCACTTCGGGAGTAAATCAAAATGTCGTCTATAAACACTATCACGAAACGATCCAACATCGAACAACATACCCGATTCATTAAATCCATGAATGCGGCCGGAGCATTTGTCAACCCGAAGGACATTACTAGGAACTCGTAATGCCCATACCGAGTCCTAAACGCCGTTTTGGCCACATCTTCTTCCCTTACCTTCAATTGATGGTACTCGGAGCGAAGGTCAATCTTTGAGAACCAACTCGCCCCTTGAAGTTGATCGAATAGATCGTCAATACGGGGTAAGGGGTAGCGGTTCTTTATTGTTAATTTATTCAACTCCCGGTAGTCTATGCACATCCGCATAGACCCATCTTTCTTTTTCACAAACAATATAGGGGCTCCCCACGGGGACACACTCGGGCGAATGAAGCCCTTATCGAGTAACTCTTGAAGTTGTGTCATCAACTCTCGGAGTTCGGTGGGTGCCAACCTATATGGTGTTTTTGCAACGGGTTGAGCCCCGGGCACCAAGTCAATTTTAAACTCTACTTCACGTTCGGGAGGAAGCCCCGAAAGATCGTCCGGAAATACATCCCGAAATTCCCCAACAATCGGTACTTCTTCAATCTTGGGGGTGGTGATAGTGGTATCGACTACGTAGGCCATGAATGCCTTCCCCCATTACGCACATGCTTCATGGTCTCCACCAAGGTACACAACTTGGCTTCGACCTTTCTATCCCCTATAAAACTTACACGCCGCCTACTAGGTGAGGTAACGCATATGGTCATATTCTTGCATTGGAATTCCGCGTGGTGTTTGGCCAACCAATCCATGCCTATCACCACTTGGAATTCCCCCATAGGCATAGGTACCAAATCTACCCTAAAATCCTCCCCGTCTACCGTGAGAGTACAATCTCTACATACGTTGTGCAATAAATAGTTCTTACTATCCGCAATTTCTACTTCTAATGGGCTTGACAACGTTTATATGATAAAGGAGGGGTGGTAAATCACTTTGGTAGACATAAAAGACCTACTTGCCCCTGTATCAAACAACACATACATAAGAGTATTGTTGACTAGTAACATACCCGACACCACCTCGGGGCGGTTCTTTGCTTCTTCGGCGGTGATTTGGAACATTCTTCCACGAGCCTTCGAAGCTTCATTCTTCTTTCCTTCTTTTGGTGCCTCCTTCTTGAGTTTGGGACAATCCGCCTTGAAGTGCCCGGGTTCATAACAATGATAACACAACTGAACCGGACTAGGGCATTTATAAAACGGATGTCCCGCCTTCCCACAATTGTAGCACATCTTTTGGCACAAGCGGCATTCCCCCGTATGCGGTTTCCCACACGTTTTACAACTCGGTATTTCACCCTTCTTAGGATCCTTCTTGCCCTGTTCGTGCCCCTTATCCTTCTTTGGCGACTCCCAAGTCCTTTCAGCCTTCCTCTTCTCACCCCGTTGTTCTTGGCGTTTTAATTCCGTTTCTCGTTCACGGGCCCAATCGATGAGTTCACCCAATGTGTTGCATTTCGATGCAGTGATAAACTCCTGGTATTCTGCCCTTAACATGGCATGATACCTGTTAATCTTCATCCGTTCCGTTCCCACCAATTCTGGACAAAAATTCATTTTGTCGAGAAATATGTTTGTGATCTCATCAATGGTTTCATTCTTCTGGCGGAGGTGTAGAAACTCTTCCTGAATGCGATCGATTGCAGTTTGAGGACAATGATGCTTCAGGAAGGGCTCTTTAAACACAGCCCATGCCATGGTTCTTACTCGTTCTTGCCCCACTTCCTTACTATAACTATCCCACCAATCCTTCGCGCGGAGTCGCAATTGACCCATGGCAAACATTACTTCATCTTCGCCTTCACAATGACTTCGTGCAAACACCCCTTCCATATCCGAGATCCACCTTAGACATTCGAGTGGATCTATTTCTCCCTTAAACACGGTGGGGTTGCACGACATAAAGTTTCGGTATGTACATCTCTTAACATTCTTGGAGCCGGACGACCCCTCTTCAATCAATTTCTTTAGTTCATCGAATCTACTCGTCATCATACCTTCCACTATCCCCATGATGTTACTTTCCACCTCTTCTATTATCTTGGGGAGGTTTACTTTTATAGCCTCCCCCACTTCCCTTGCTACCATTTCCTTCACTTCATCATGTTGGGTACGTTCCCCCGCCAAGTTATCACCTTCATCCGCCATGTTTCTGAGACATTAACAACCATTTAACATATATACCATATCATGGTATTTCAATCATCATTCATTCTTTCTACGAAAGTAAATTTTTCTACTCCCAATATTTGGGCTACCACATTCTCTACTACATGTATACACGGATTCGCAATCCCATGTGTATAAATGCGTCTATAAACAAGTTTTGGAGTTGCTCGGGCAGGGTACGGAAGCATAACAAGCTGAAAAAATCAACATCCGAGGCTGATGGGGGTTTTGGCGTAGGGTACGCAAAAAGTGGCGTAGCCTACGCCACTTGCGTAGGCAAGGAGGGACAGGATGGCGTAGGACAGAAGGCTGTGGCGTAGGCAACCAGGGGTTGGCGTAGCCTACGCCAAAACTGGCGTAGGATACGCCAACAGCTGCTGTTGGTCAATACCTTCCTTTTTTAACGCGATTCCTTTCACGCCATTCTTACCCACCATTCCCGACATTCTAGCAGCTCATTGACTAACTCTCCCGCCCATTATTCCACACATACCTTGATCAAGTCTCGGATCGAATGCACGCCCCTACGAGCTTCCGGTTTGAGTTCAAGTACCTAATATACTTGATTCGCTCAAACCTTGGCTCTGATACCAACTTGTAAGACTCGTTTTTTTAAACATAAGGATAATATAAAAACATCCATCATATATACATACCCAAAACGTCTTGTCCAACGACATACCAACAACCTTGGCGACACAAGTTAAGTTTACAAAAGACAATGCCCAAGTTGGCTACCATGTGAATCTTTGACCCATGTTCAAAACCATGTACAAAACATTAAAAACTTGTTTAAATGACTCAAAGATCCTAGTACTACCATGGTACCCAACCCAAAAGAAACGTGAGTGTGCATAACCCATCCTTGCTTGAGACTTGATCTTCATTCATGTGCTTTACCTATTACAAATCAACAAGGCAAACATTTAGTATGCTATAAACAATATCATCATCTTATCCAATGAATTTAAGGAGTCCATGGAACCATGATGGAATCCTTACTCCTACCATTTTGACCCGTTAAGGGTATTCCTACCATTTTGAACCGTTAAGGGTGTTCCTACTATTTTGACCCGTTAAGGGTACTTCCACCACATTGACCCGTCAAGGGTGTTCCTACTATTTTGACCCGTTAAGGGTGTTCTTACTATTTTGACCCGTTAAGGGTGTTCCTACTATTTTGTCCCGTTAAGAGTATTCCTACCAAATTCAACCACAACAATGCATACATAACAATTATAACTAATATACTCATTAAACTACTTAGTTGGTAGTAACCAACTTACCTTTATCGTGCGCACCTTGCTCCGTGTAACCGCTTGTACCTTCCACCTTCACACCTACATAGCAAAGGAATTCATACTTTAGCTTTTCGTTCTTTACCCTTTACCATTCTTGGTTCAAGGTAGATAAACTAGCATAACCACATAGCTACAACATCTACCATCATATTTATCATGTATTTTTCCACAATTTCACCTATTCTAAGATACTAGGCATTTCATCATACAATTGGTGTGCATAACCATACATTCAAGCGGTCATAACATTGTATGATGCAACATCTCCCATTCTACACTAGCATTTACAATCTACCTTTCTAATTAACAATAATACATAATCAATGGAGTTTTCTTGGTGTTGAGGTCCTGTTTGACTTTTAAAAGTCAACAGAAAACCTTCATTCCAACACCCACTTAACACACTCTCAATTCCACCCTAATACAACCAATTAACATACAATCTCTTCAATTTCACACTACTACACATAACAAGCATGCTTTCCTAACCACAAGAAGTAATTATCACAACATAATCATGAAATCCACCATACTACTTCCAAACTCTACTAAAGTTAATCATACGACTTACCAATGAGATTAGCACCACAAGAGGGTTAATAATTCAAGAACATGCAAAGGATTAGAGGTGATTTCTACTTCAGATTTTCAGTTATGGATGGATCAGGTGAAGCTCCCTTTTTGTCGCCACTTCCTCCCTCTCTTCTGCGAATCTTTTCTTTTCTTTGTAACCCCCTCCCTTTTTCCCTTCTAGTCCCTTATGTATTACCACTTCTATTCCCCCAACTAACCCCTCAAGTGTGTGTTATTTCATATTTAACCCCTCCCTCTTTATTAGTTAAGTTTCTACCAATTTACCCAAGTGACTAACTTGGTAAATTTTATGTTTGTCAAATGTACAATTACCAATGCACTACTTACAACTAGGGGTACAACATCTACATACATACATATTTACGCATCCATATATACTTGCAATAACGTATATATATATATATATGCATACACATATATTTATATATACTTACCATGCTACCATTAATTTAATATTTTTGGGGTGCTACATCTTGTCTTCGAATATGGTTTCGAGACTTGCTTCCTTCGTTACGAGTTGACTGATTCTTGCAGCAAAATCATCTATGTTTTCGGACTCTTTCGTCTTGAGTGATTAGAATTCCACCTCCAGCTGTTCTACCCGCGCTTCTCTTACCGATCAACGCCTATGTACCGGGTCTTGAGCGCATCCCAAATTTCACATGCCTTACTGAATTAAGCGACTTGAAAGACAAGATCCTCGGGAATTGCTTGAAGAAGAAGGGCTATAGCCATGTCATTTTTCTTTGCTTCGACATCCTGCCCGTTCAGTTCAAGTGCTTGCTGGATCCCGTGGACTTTAAAGATGGCTTTGATGCGGATTGCCGAGGTATTATAATTCGTAGCTGTTAACATCGGGCATAGTAGGGTTGTAGTGTTTTGTTCCTTCACAGTCACCAGTGGACGCGCTGCTTCATCTGCGGCCATACTCGATCAGATTGTTCCACCACGTGCTTTGGCAGAGATCGGTCGACATAGGTTCCAGAGAAAACTTAACCGCTACGATACCAATTCACAATTTTAAATTGATAACGCACAAACGATTATGGAATACGCTCTCCAATTTTATTGATTAAAGAAAATAAGCTCAAAACTCTAATCAAACTCTTATCTCTCATAACCACAATATCCAAGCTTGGTTGGTTATATAGAGGAGGAATCCTAATTGAAACTCAATACCTATTCTAATCAAATACATATTTCTTTCATTATCTAACTAGAATAAATAAATTTGATAATTATCTCTAACTCTTATAATTATCTTCAATTAGGTTTACCCAAAACTACTATAAAACCCCTGGTTCTTTAGAGAATTTATTATCCGACCCATATGCTTGAGTTCAGCTCATCCGGTATATACGCTCGAACTCGAGAATTATAATCGTCCAACATATTCACAGTACTCCATAAAATTGAAAACCCTGAGCGATGGCTACATAAGGAGCACCTGGTGGTGAATGGTAATCAAGGCCGTCATTGTAGGTTTCAAAGAAGAGGCTCTAGTAGAGGACATGAAAGAGGTACGGGTCGAAGAAGCAGAGACAAGTATGAGTTCAAATGCTTTGAATTTGGTGAATTCGGTTACTTTAAATACAAATGTACCAAGTAGAAAGATATGAATAAAGAAAAGGATCAAGAAGCTCATCTTGTTTGGGATAAAGGATCAGCATTACTACGAAGGCAATCCGGGCCTTGAAGAAACATAAGGTCCTTCTTAAACTAAACTTAGTTTAAGAGGGAGCATTAAGTTAAACTAAGTTATATCATTTATAAGTTATATAAGGGTATATATTTTTTTACAAGTTAAACTTATGTACAAAGCATGCAAACAGTGTTGGTAATTTTAATGTTATCCATATGTCGACTAAGTTAGTCTTGTAAATTTTCAATGAGTTCAGAGATATGATAGTGCCTGTTCGTATGATATTAATAAAGTTAGGCGTATTCATTGGTTTTAATTTATAAATATATATTAAAAAATTTAAAAATAATGTATTTGTGTAACAGGCTTTTATTAAATTAAATGAAGGCCTTTATTAAATCAAATGGTTTTGTGTAGGACTTTCATTAAAGATAAATGGACCTAAGTCAGAGTGATGGACTTTTAAAAACCAAATATAGGAAACCAATTAATAAATGATTGTGGATGGAAATTCTTGGTCGACAATATATTTTACGCAAAGTTCGAAAAAACTTACTGTTAAAATAGAAAACCATCAACATCTACATCATAGATTCGTCCAATTTCAATTTCATCAAGAGTAATCTGTGTCTATTCCAATAAATCATTGCGTGAAACCGCAAATATGTTTATATGTTAGTTCTCATATGATTCGATGGTTGATCCAGGTTTTGTTAACTTATTAGAAGAATTCAATTGAGTTTCGGGGTGTCGTGTTTTATTCTAATTTATTGTTATAGGCTAAAATTATCCAACAAAGATAAACCTATTTTAGGGTTAAATTTGGTTATTGGCTTTCGATTTTATACAAGTTCAAGAATAAAGTAAAGTATTTGTGTCGCTTGTGGTTTAGTATTTAACCCTAACAGGTAAAATTCATTCGCACGTTGTGGCGGAAATTCGATCAGTATCAGTTTGGTTTATTACGGTATGTGTACTATACAAATACCCGGACAAAAGCCAAAACATAGAGTCTTCTTACACTTATGAGTCTTAGAGCACATGTATGAGTAATAATCCACACGTATGAGGTCTTAAACACGATGTGTGAGGGTGGTACGCCTGATCTTACACACGTAGGAAGGTCCTATGCCTGAAGGGCAGCAGGCGTATGACTCCTTCTTGGTGTATGAGCCATGTTCTTCATGGTTTGATGAATTTTGTTGTTTTTGATGGTTTTGATGATCTGATTATCATGTTATGTGCGGATTTTGGTCTAGAACATGCTTCCAATGCTTAAAACAACCTAAAAACACGAGTTAAGATCCAAATTAAGCAAAAATCACCAAACACACAACTTATGGGTTTTGAACAAAATCTCATATTTGGATTAATTTAACGTTGTTTTTCACCAAATTTTTATTCAAACACTTGCTAAAACCAATTATGGATCTGAAACAGCAAACAAATCTAACAATGCACTCCATAATAGAAAAATCCAATCAAAAACCAAAAATATGATAAAATGGTTTTTCACACAAACTTGAACAATTGCTCTACAATCTCAGATCTTATGCTAACCAGCCCAAACGTAACGCGTAATATTGAGCCATAGCTCTGATATCACTTGTTGTATCGGGTTTTCTCGAAGAAATAAGAAATTTAATATGCTACGCGTGTATTCGACTCAAAGGGGGAATCAATGAGTCGATTAGTTGTTAGATGTGTTAGATAGTGATAGAAATAAGGCAAATAAGCACACACACAAACACTACTAGAAAAATGAGCAATTGCAACCAGAATTTGCGACCGTAAATAATGGTCGCAAAATTAGCAATCGTTTTCCGACCAATCTCTTATTAGTAGCAACATTTGCGACTGACAATAAAGCGGTCGTAAAACGGTTGCAAATGTTGCGACCGATTACTTTCAGTCGCAAAATAGTCGAAATATCTTAAAATATGGTCACCATTATGGGATTTGCGACAGCGTTCTGACCGCTCAGTTTGCGACCGTCTTGGCGGTTGCAACAATAACTAAACTATGGTCACTGTTAATGGATTTGCGACTGCGTTCTGACTCGCTTAGTTTGCGACCGTCTTGTCGGTCGCAATAATACCTAAAATATGGGCTTGCATTTTGGGCTCATATGATCGTTTACCCCATTTACTAATTAACTTAAAATATGGTAACTAACATGATAATACAGAATGTTTATTGTGAATGTGGGGTACAATACAAAGCCGGTGGTATGTGGTATATTTTTGATTTATTGTGTAAAATTAAAATATGATTTTGGGTAGGGCTCGCAATTCAGACACAAAGACGGTCGCAATTTTGTAAAATGCAAGCAGTCACAAAACAATCGCAATTTATGCGGTCGCAAAAACGTCGTAACACGATCGTCTCAAAACAAAGTGGAGCGGTCGCAATATTTGCGATCATTCTAACCGTCGCGAAATCCGAGTCGCAAAAAGTAGAAGCGGTCGCAACTTAGTCGCAATAGGGCATTTGCGTCGAGTGTTTTTCCGACTACATTTCCAGTCGTAAAACGGTTGCAAAAGGGCAATTGCAACCGTTTTGCGACCGGAAATGCGGTTGCAATTGCTCAGTTTTCTAGTAGTGAAATCAAACACAAATTGGGCAGCACTTCGTCGTGTTAAGTGAAAAATGTGCAAAGGTACATTGCATGTTTAAACACCAAGGATCCTATTTTAGGACTCTGATCCTACGCCTTGTAGCTTATAGGCATAGGACTCCTATGACTAAGGTCTCTCCAGGCCTATGAGACTCAATACACCTGGTAGAGTTACATATGTTACAAAACAAGCGTAAACGACCTAAAATGCTACCCATAAAACATCATAAGCTATACATGAGAGAGGATAACTATATCTAGACTAGAGACACGCTGATGGGTGCACTAACATAACGATTATTTGAATTTTTTTAACTTCTCTTAGATTTGAGCACCCTCTTAGATTCATCACGAAGAACATTTGAATTTAATTAACTTCGCATATATGTGTACATACACTTTAGTCATTGGGTTGACCCCTACAATCACGTTTGAAGTTGAAACTTAAAAATAACGACAAACTACACATTGAAAAAGTCAAAAGTCACCCATAGCATCATATCTTATCCCGTATAAATCTCGACAACTCATTGTCGTCCACTAGCTCGGTCTTAACCATTTGATCCAACAGTTCATACTCCCCTCCAATCTCTATTTTATTCTTAGTTAGAAATCAGTTATCTCAATATCTCCCTAGTTAGCTCCTTTCCCTCTCCTTTGTACCACCGGAAAATTTTAAAAAACATGAGAGTTTTAGCTAAAACAGTCGCCACTTTTCTTCTCTTCTTCCTTTTCGCTTCTCCGTCCACCGCAGAGATCAAATCGATCAAAATCCAATCCGATAACCGGCCTATTATCCTCTTCGAGAAGTTCGGATTCACACAAACCGGTTCCATCAACATCACGGTCTCCTCCGTGTCGGTCAACTCCACGTTATCACAACCTGATGCCTCACTTCTAGGTTTCTTCCTTCTCAATGAAGAATTGATGATAGAAATCCTGCATGAGCTTGAACAAAACCCGTATTTATGTGTACTGAATTCCAAGTTCATCTCAGTACTCCTTTTAACATTCCAAGATCTTCCTCCACAGCCCCGGTCTTCGTTCAAGAAATCGTACCCAGTGACCTACGCGGGTGAGTATTCGCTCTTTTTCGCCAACTGCAACCCTGAATCACTCGTTACTATGGACGTCCGGATAGAGATGTTTAATACTGATGACCAGGATACGAACAACTATCTATCAGTCGGGCTAACCAGCTCCCGTCTCTATATTTCATTTTCTCCTTCATTTATTTGTGCTTTTTAGGGTTTTGGATCTCTTTGTGCTTTAGAAACAAGAGATCCATTCACCAGGTTCATATATTAATGGTTGTGTTGCTTACTATGAAGGCGGTTAGCTTGTTTTGTGCCGCGGAGGATAAATATTATGTGAAGGTTATAGGTAGTCCTCATGGATGGAATATTTTGTTTTACATACTTCAGTTCATCAATAGGTTACTTTTGTTTACTGTGATCGTCTTGATTGGTGCTGGATGGGCGTATCTAAAACCGACGTTGCTAAAAAAGGAAAAGAAGGTTTTGATAATTGTGATCACACTTCAGGTTTTGGCTAATGTAGCTTCTATGGTGATTGGGGTAACAGGTCCCTTTGTTAAAGATTGGGTGACATGGAATCAAGTGTTTTTGTTGGCGGATGTCGTTTGTTGTTGCGCTGTTGTCTTACCTATGGTGTGGTCGATCAAGTCGTTTTGTAAAACTGATGAGAAAGGTGCGAGAAATTTGAGTCTATTTAGGCGGTTTCGTGTCGTGGTTATTGGTTATTTGTTAGTGTCAAGGATTGGAGTTTTTGCACTGAAGATCATTGTAGCTTATGAGGACCTGTGGATTTGTAGTGCATCAGAGGAAATAACCAACATTTTATTCTATTTGGTGATGTTTTACATGTTCAGGCCAGTTGGGGAAAGTGACTATCTTCTTGTTGATAATGAATGTGAATATGAAGAAGCACCAGAGATGGTTAAGGGATGAGTTGAAGATCCTATCTTGTGTGTGTTCTATTTGGTAATGTTACTTTACTTTTATATTTGGTTTCTCTCTTATGTTAGATTCGGTGGTGATGCTTCCATGAAAATGATAAAGGTTTGTAGGTTGTGGTAGTGTTGATTATCTTTTAAAAGTTGAATGCAAGACGTACATTTATGATCATATCCCTAGCAATCTTCACATAGATGTTTTGTTGGATTAATTTGCACAAATTATCGAAATAATTTAGAGGGTGTTTGGGATTGCTTATTTAACTTCAAAAGTGCTTTTAGTCATAAGTTCTTATTGATTTATGACTTTTTGTAAAGGAGTTTCTAAAAAAAAGTGTTTGGATTAGTTTTTGTGGTAAGAAAAGTCAATAATTGTTTTTTTAAAAATATTTGGTTTAGCTTATTAGTGTAAAGTAACCAAAAGCCAAAAGCCAGGATTTCTGACTTCTTGAAAACAGCTTTTCCATCATTATTGAAAAGCCAACCGAAGTGCTTTTGGTTTACACAAATATCTTACTGACGCTTTTGAAAAATAAGTTGTTTTGTAACTCAATCCTAAACACCCTCTTAATGGATGAGAGAAAAGTATTGTTGTGAACCTACAGATAAATTTATAATATGACGTTTAAATTGACTTATAAACAAAGGATTAAAAAGATAGAGGTGGATTAATATATCTATACTTTCGTAAGGAGGGAAGGGCACTATTAGGGGTGTTAAGAATTCAATTCGGATTTAAAAAATTCGAAATTAGACTTAGTTCGATTTGATTACCAAGGATTCGATTTGATTATTAAGAATTCGAATTCAATTCGATTCGAATTCGAGTTCAGTAAATCGAATACAAATTTATAATTTTAAATTCGATTCGATTTGAAATTCGAATTGTAGGATCGACTAACGTGTCACCCGACAATCACGAGGGCTATATTTAAGGTGCGGAATCCCTTGAATATGTCTCAATAATAGAAACAAAGATGAAACAATGATAAACGAGTAATTACAACACACACACACGGGTCAAAAGATTATAGATTAATCACTAAAACAGAGCTCGAGTGTTACAGAGATCAAATCAGACCTTACAGACCATGGGAGGGTGTTTGGAGAGTGTGTGAGGCAAGAACCAAGGTCTAGGGTTGAGAATAGGCCTATTTATACCTCCCGGGTATGTACAGCACCTTATAGGCGATTGACCAGCTATGAGACATGATACCATAGGCGATTGGCCCTAATCGCCTATGGACTGCCCTCAATCGCGTGGTACAATGATATGGTATAGGATGCTAATCGCCTATACCAGTCACCTAATCGCCTATAGCTTCTCGAACACCCCAAAACGCGTATAAACGTCTCCAAACACCCCGAAACACGTCCAAACAACTAATATACTAGCCTAGGGACATCATGTACTAACAGACTCCCCCTTGGACCAGGCTAGTATACGTACAGAATTAACCAAAAGACAACGTTTATACCAAAAGCTAACAACTTTACAGACTCGATAAGCAGAAACAAATACAACTAAACAAAATGACAAGCAGCATCATCTGTCTTCTGTCTTCATCTTCAGCTTGACGTTGTTCTGACCCTTGTTATTCTCGACCAATCGCATCCTGCATGAACCTTGTTGGCGTAGCAAAACTTGATCACTCTTTGAAACTTCATCGCTTGATCGGCTTCAACTGGTAAATGCATGATTAGATGTTGGTACAACGTCTCCACGTCCTTCTCTGAGCAATTGATCAACCACATAGGATCCCAAATTCTTATCTTTCTGCATGGGTTCGGACTGTTGCTCAAGACAATCACGGCTTCTGTAGTTGCTGCATCATAATGCCAGTAGTACAGCTTAGAAGAAAAATCTTGCTCAACTGGAACGATGGGAATCCTTGAGACACATTTCGGTGGCTTGATCTTGTGTTCCCAAATAGGCTTCAAAGTGAAAGGATGAATCTTGTCTGTTGGATATGATCTGGGATACTGAGGCTCGAACTCTTTCCATCCCTCTGAGCTTTCTCGCTTCAACTTTGTGTAAAAACCCTTAAGAGAAGCAATTTTCTCTTCGTACAATGGATAATCAAGACGAACTAAATCACGAATGTACCAGAATGGCAGGCTCAGAATGTCTTTGTATTCCCTAAAGTACAATACACCTTCTTGCCATTTTACCCCGAGCATTCTTGTCTGACTCACGTACGCCCAGCTTATCACATTGCCAGACATCTTCGACAATCTTTTCTTGAAGATGGATGCTCGCTCGACTGGCTTTTTCTTCTCTTCGGGCTTGAACCATTGGGGATAACGCTCTCTGATTTTGTCATGTCGTATCTTTACTTCATCAGGAACTGCAGCAGAGTCAGATTTCAACTTCTCTTCGGCCTCACGTACCATTTCTTCATCAATGTTTGGAATTCCAGCGCCCGAGTCATTTACAACGTACTCAGGAGTCGGTACGCTGGTTCCCTCTTCGAGATCCACTTCATTGTACTCTGGATGCATTTCAGGAGGAACACTTTGACTTGCACTGGAAGATTCTCCAGATGCAAAGCCATATACTTTAGCCATATCCTCTGATGTCATCTCAGGTGGAATCTCTCCTTCTTCCAGATCATATTCAGGCATGGCAGGAGGTGGGAGCAAGTTACCTTCGTCATCATATGCAAAATAACAGTTTAGAGACTCCACGTCTTCAACTAGAACTATCGCTTTCTTCTTCACTTTATCACGTAGTTCTTGAATCTTGCTCATCATAGGTGCAGGCTCCCCCTAAGCAGAAGAACCTGCTTTGGGATCATTGCCTTTGCGATCATGACCTTTCTTTGTTCGTCTCGATGCAGAACCACCCGATGATCCGCCCCCGCCTATGGCTCCAGGATCACCACCACCATCCTTTCCAACATCATCATCACCATCTGATTCATCATCATCGTCATCCTCATCATCATCTTCTTCATCATCATTATCCTCATCATCATCATCACCAGCACCAGCCTCTGAACTAGGACCACCAGTGAGTCTAGGTTGAGTTCCAGTCAACTCATTTATCCTAGCCCTCAGCTCGGCATTTTCTTTTTCAGTCTTCGTGATCCTTCGCTCATTGTTCACATTTATCAGGCGAAGTTCACTATTTGAGGCCTCTACACCTGCAAGTCTCTCCATCATCAGCCTGTTCGACTCTATGACCTGCTGGTTAGATAATGTGAGCGCATCTACCGTCGTTCTCAGCTCCGTGTTAGACTGGATAGATTCTTCGATCAGCTCAAGCATTGCGTTCTCATTCTCTTCTATGGTTGCATTCTCCGTTCGCAATTCTGCTATATCACGTGATTGCGCAGCTACTATGGCAGTTAGCTCGCTAATCTTTCTTTGAAGTTGTTCATTTGTAGCAGACGCAGACGAAGAGGTCTGGTCGGTTGACCCGGAAGCTGTGGGTCGAACTTTCTGTCTTATGCTTCGGATCCTGTCACCAATAGTATTAGGAACAATCTGCGAGCTTGTCGCTGCCTCAGTAACTGAGACTGGCTCAGTGAAGATTACCGAAGCAGGCATTGACATGGTGACACTGGCAGGCATCGCTGCACTAACTGTAATAGGAGCCGAAGATGTCATTGCTGCTGTTGTTGTTGCTGTTGTTGTTGTTGTTTCTGTTGCTGCTGTTGTTGCTGATACGGATGATGAAGCAGGAATGTTAAAAGTATCTGGGAGATTCAAGGTCATACGTCTTCCCCTCAATCTCTTAGGAGTCTTCTCAGCCGCAGCTGTCTTCTCTGACATCCTCTTCTGTCCCCTACCAACTTTCGTTGCTTTAGTCTTCTGTCTTTTCTGAGGAGGAGGCGTGCTAAGTTCAGCATCGATATCTGCAACAAGATCACCACTAACTGGAGTGAAAGTGGGATCTCTTGCAAGCTCTCTCGCCTCGGCTGCGCGAGCTCTATCCTCTTCTAGAGTGAGTACATCAGGTGAATCATCTTCTGTAGCTTCTGAGTCGTCATCATCTTCATCAACGTCTTCTATGTTAATCGGGCCTTCATCAATCTTGCCTTTACCTTTGTCTGAACTGGATGGTGCATCTGCATTCAGAAACGTAGCATCAACCATATCATCATCTCGTCTCAGTTCAGCATCACCCGTATTGCCCGGTGCATTGGGTCCCAAAGCAACAGTAGGTCTACCAATGTTATCACCATCTTTGAACACTTGTCTGCGAATCTGAACATCATCTTCTGACTCACTGTCGTCATGCCTCCACCTATTACCTGGAGGTGCCTCATAGTTATCTCTCAACAGATATGCAAACAATCGACGACTTGGTGGATGTTCTGACTTCGGCTTTTTCTTGTATTGCAGCATTCTTTTCAACTCAGCTTCATCTATATTCGTTATATCAATCAACTCTTCAACCCGTTTTACCATGTTTTGGATCTGGTTGTCAAGGATCATTTGCAGAAAGCAAGGATAGACAATGAAAGTGTTCTCTGACGGTTTCCGCAGAATCACTTCCTTTAGATGATGCATGATCATTCCATAGAAGTTGAACGGCTTGTTCAACGTCAACGCGACAATCGCTGACGCCAAAGTGTCTTTGATCGCATCGAAAGTTCCTTTGCGAGGGCTGATGCACTTTAACACAACGTGCGTTAGATATTTCATCTCTGGAGGTAGACACCCTTTCTGTAGCATCTCCTGCGCACGAACATCACCAGTGTACTTCATCCTTAGGAATCCACCACGTATCAAAATGGAATCGAACACGATCGGATCATCTTTATCATCTTCAAACCTTAGAATCTCGCGAATTAAGTCTTCAGTGATAATAACTTCCTTTCGTTGCACAGTGCTTCTGATGGTAGCTGGAATTGTGCTGACGTCGACCCTAGCATTTTGATAGAATTCCTGAAGAATGTTCTTGTAAGCCGCATAGTCCGTAGATATAGCATACTTTATATTTGAGCGCTTCAAGTATTCGATTACGCCTTCAAACCGCTTGCATTCCGGCTTCTTTACAGGTCCGATAAAGGCAAGACAGTTGTGCTTGTCCGACGTACCGTACTGCATGATTCTATAAGGCAAACACACGACAAATCATCATAAACAGATCAAAGATATGAAAAACGGACAAAAACGGATTAAATTTGACTAAAATTTGGTCAACAGAGGGTTACAGGCGATTAGCAATGGTAATCGCCTACCCTGTACACGAATCAAGTCCTAATCGCTTAGCATAAGAGGCGTTAGCAATCAAGATGCCTAATCGTGCCACTGTTCATGCGATTAGCCAAGCTAATCGCATGTCAGTTCAAGAAGACCACTAGTTTTGCCAAAATTCGTAATGGGTCGTTTTGGGTGATGATTTTAGTCACATTTCACCCTAAAACAACCGGTTAGCAAAACCCCTCTTCCTAATTTCAGTTTCAGGTTCAATTGAATGGTTAATTAAACGGGTTAAGAAAGTTAGGGTTCTTCATGTTTTAAAATTGGGGTTTTTAGATTCTGTTTGTTTAGGATCAAGATTTTGGTATACGAGGGACCTATACATGCCGGTGATCAAACCCTCATCAAGAAACATCAACAACAAACAAGTTTTGGTAGTTAATCAACCATTTTTGTTCAACTTAGGGTTTAGTTATAAAAACTATGATCTGACCCCTTAAAATGAGTTGATAGGACCTGAAATTTTGAGGATATGATACCTTTGTTGTGTAGATTAATATACTAGATCAGAGAACTTTTTGGCAAGGGTTCGTTTAGAGTCGGGTATAGAGGGAAATGAAGTTAACTTGAGAGGTTTTGAAATAGTGAAGAAAAGTTTCTAAGTCCCCTATTTATACCTGCTCGTAATCGCGTGTTCATACGGACGAATAAGCTATACTCGCTTGCTACAGTGGAGCGATTGGGACTCCAAACTCTTAATGTGGTATGCGATTATCCTAATCGTCTATTCTCGCACACGATTACCCACTAGTATAGGCTAAAACTTAAAGGGCTAATCGCTTATATTACCATGCGATTAGGATAGGAATACATGCGATTGAGGTTATAAACGCCTATGTTAACACACGAGTAGGGGTAATCCCTTTCCCCTATAGGCGATTAGAACATCAGTTGCTTGCACCTTTTTCACAATTTACCAAAATGCCGCTGCAGCACCAAAGCTCACATTTTTGACCCGTTAAAGTTTAAAACATGCGTTTTTCACCTCGTTTCAACACATGACACAGATGACGACTCATGACTTTGAAAAACTTTCATTTTCGACCCTTGTACTTGATAAAACATACGGTTTTGACCCGGCAAAAACAAAAGTTTCCAATTAGTTGCCCTTTTTATTTTTCGGCGATTTATTCTTGAAGAAGTAAAAATTACAATGGATTAGGATTCCATCATCGGCAATCAAGAATGATTAATTAAGCTAAACTAAACATAAATAAAACAAACGGGAGATCAACTAACTGTACACTATCATATTTTTGCGAGTTTCAACGGTTAGGGAATCATATCAGTGTACGGACTTTACTAGAACCCTTATATTTTCAGTTTTCGCATAAATTACCAATACGCATCCTACAACAACTGTCGATATTGTTGTCCACCTAAACTCAAAATCAAGTTTTATCGCTAGGCACTTTAGATACGTTAAGGTAATATTACGACTGAGATACAAGGTGTTCCCCGCCACGTGACACATTCCCGTATCAAGTCATGCACAAAGCTTCCTCGTAACCGGTGAGTAAGCTGTTGTCATCCGTATTTTACAAGGAGTGGACTCAGTGGTGATCAGGTCTGCAGAAATGCTGCAACAGAGAGACCAGTGAGATCCAAACCAGGGTTCAAGTCAAATACCGTATATTTGATTTTTCACGGTACGATGCTTTAGGTATATGATTTGATACCTTAGAGCGAATTCTCATTGAGAATAGGGTTTTGGCATATATGAATCTTTTTGCTCTTTTAGGATTCCCGGACGTCCCCTGATCAGAATTTATTTTATTATTTTTTTTTGTTTTTTTTTTCAGGAAATGACATAGGGGTGTCTCAGTCGTAGGCTGCGACCCCAACGTACGACACGTGTGCCACTCCTAATTATTCTGAGAGACGTCCAGTTCACCCCGGATGAACCAACCTCTTAAAGACCATGAAACCTCGGATTTTGGCATGCTATCAAACGAGATTTCGGTACCAAGACCATATGCCAACGCACGTTGATCCACACATGATTCAGTTGATTTAAGTTTATATCACCGTGCCGAACTTGGAAATGATTTTGAGCCTACCGACACATCATTGTAGAGGCTACCTATCAGTTCCAATATTTTTAAGATGATAAGGGTCCAGACAGTCCGACTGATTGGTTAATATCATCTTCCCATTTTCACCAAAGAAACTCATTTTTGCATTTTTCAATTTTTTTTTTTTTTGATTTTTTGCATTTTCTGAATGTTTTTGTATTTTCTCCCCCTAAAAATCTAAAAATTTACGGAAAGACAATACTTTTGGATTTTTCTGATTTATAAAGAAAAATATTTACAAAAACGATTACCGATGAGGATCTAATCCTGCTTAATTTTAATGCCGTTTAAGATTAACAAGTACTCAAAACGAGGACCGTCAAAAGCTTTGGTGAATAAATCAGCACGTTGGTAGTCTGTGTGGATTTTTACCATATCGATAAGTTTCTTTTCATAGCAATCGCGTATGAAATGATACTTAACCAAGATATGTTTCGCCTTGGAATGGTTAACTGAGTCTTTAGCAAGAGCTATAGCGGACTCATTGTCACAGTGAATGGGAGTATTAAGAAATTTCAAACCGTAGTCTCTCATTTGTTGCTGTATCCAAAGAACCTGGGAGCAGCAGCTCGATGCTGCTACATATTCCGACTCGCAGGTGGATAATGTAACACCCCAACCGATGGCGGAAACATCGGGGTGCCACGTATTGATGATTGTTCAGTAGCTCATGGAGAAATAATAAGTTTCATTAATTGCTTTAAATATATTACATACAATTGTTCTACAAGAATTCGTACATCAAATTGAATAAACTATGCACATATCTTCAAGCAAATCTTCAAGCAAGTACAACCTGAAACATGTAAAGTTGAAAATATTTTGGGTCAACAAAAGTTGGTGAGAATACATAGGTTTGTGAAAGTAAATGGTAACGATAGTTTGTACAACATTCAAAGTTGTATGATGATAGAGTATGATACCGACATGTAGCAATGCGTCTTTGTACAACCAAACCTTGTGTCGACTGTTGACTAACTCGCAAGTTAGTTAAATGTTGTTACTGTTATCGATCATCCCTGAATTTATGCGGGGGATGGGTTTGTCAGACCTATAGCGCTATAATCTAAACAGGCGGCTTGATCAATGTTAATGATTGTACTGTGTCTTTTTGTTACAGTCAAATGATAGAATGAGTAAATGATAGTGTAATTGAATCACAAGTTTCAACAATGTAAGAATAAGTAAATGATAGTGTATAAAATGTTTAAACATGTTTCACCCCAAAAATGTAAAAGAGAAAAGGGGCTATGTAAACTCACCTTAGCAAATGTTAACTTGTTGAAAAAGATATGATAATTGTGTTGCCCAAAGTGATTCCAAATATTACCCTATAATGAGGTAATATATAAGTCTAAGTCTATATAACTAATATGTGTATCCTAGGGTTTCGATTTGGGGATAATCAATTGTTAAATTTAATTTAAAAATGTTAATTAAATAGAGAAAATTGGATAATTAATGAAAAATAGTCTTTTTATAAAACTTGAATTTTGAATGTGCACATTAAAGTGTTTGAAGCAATAAAATAATTTTTATAAAATTATTTCATTTAAAATAGATTTTTAAATCTATTTATTTATAAATAGTCAATTATTAACTTTAATAATCAAAAATACTAAAATTAAAGAAATCTTATTTTAAAAATCATAATTCTGTTCTAAATGATTAAAAATAATTTGTATAAAATTTTGGTGCAAAAATGATGAAAATTGGATTTATTATGAATTAAATATGATTAAATCTTACAAAAATTGATTAAAAATAATAAATAAATGATTTTACTGAATTAAAAATTATTTCAGTAAAGTTTAACTTTATAAAAAGTTAGGATAATTTTTGGAGAATTTAAATAAATTGTTTTGATATAATAATGGATTTTTATAATTATAATAGTATAAAAATGATTTAATTATTATAAATATTAAATAAAAGAATTTCTGGAAAATAAAAATTGTAAATAAATCTTTTATATCAGATTAACCAATAATAATTTTTTTAGAGTTTATAAAATAGTTTAGGTATTTTAAAAAGAATTTAAAAGATTAAAGGATTAATATATATATATATATAATTAATGTTTGTTAAAAAAGAAAAGAAAAGAAAAGAGTACAAAAAGCCGGTCAGAGCCGGGACTCGAACCCGGGTGACCCATGTGGAAGCCTAGCGTCTCAACCACCTGGCCTAGGCCGGTGGTTGTGATGATTCTGACCTTAAAATAAATAAATACGTAGAGCCTGAACCAGTTTATCCCCAATTCAAATTATACGAACCCTAGATTATACAATCGAGCAAATCAGACAACTATAGCTCGATTATTGTTAGGGCTAATGTTGTCTGATAGCCGATAAACATACCCCACAATCTTAATCGTACTTACAGTGTGGTAATGATGATGATGATCGGGTCAAAGGGAAAAGTCAACCACGAGCGATTAAACCAATTACAGAGAGAATCAGAGAGAAATAGGGATTGAGAGAGAGGTATGAGCGAGTTGTCAAGGTCCAGGAGGCCTCAATTTATACTAATGGATTAGGGTTAGGGTTAATTAGGTGGTTGACTTTCCTTGAATACAAACGCGTCCAATAATTCAAATGGGTCAATAGTGCCGTGTAATTGATGTGCAATAGTGTTATAATGGGCCGGTATTAGCACGAGCTTGCCAAATTTATAGAAATCACGCGTTAATACTACGGATTGGGCAACAAGGAATCCCACAGTTGACTTTTCTAGTCAACTGTGAGGATTTTAACACGCGTATAAGATTATTGTTTGTCCGGGTTTATAACAAGAAACTGGCTAGCCCAGTTGGTTTGTGCATTGTGTGTGTTAGGTTGGGCCGGTCCTTGGCGCGGGTTCGAACCCCGGCCAAGGCAAACATTTTTTTTTGATTTTTAATTATCACACACACTTATATATATAATATTATATATAGTATTAGGGTTCCATAGAAGCGACAAAAATAATAAATGCGAGGATAATTATGAAACCTGACGTTTTATTAAATGTCATGCGTAACGTACAAGTATTAAATGCGTAATGTTACAGTCTCCCCTACTTTTAGGAACTTCGTCCCGAAGTTAAGAGAAACACTAGATTTACAATTGGCTAACTACCGAAAACCTTGATAAAATTTCACACTACCTTAACGTACCTGTAAATTCATGATTACGTTCCGGACCGTAATTACCAATTTACCTTACATTAGGGTTTTGCGTCCTTTTATGACTTTACCGATTGTTAAGCAGGTCTGATAGTCTCCGCCAGTCGTTCAGGTGGTAGGGCCTCTCCCGACTGTTGGAATGACATGATGACCTCTACCAGTCGTTAAGCTGGTTGTTTGGTAGTTAACTAATTGTTGTACAAGCAAGTATGATTATAGATGTAGCAATTAGTTCACATTCAGACAAACATGCACACAGATGTTATGATAATACTTGAATCTTATTACTTGAATCGAATAACGTCAATACATAGAATAAAAAGTAACCAATAGTCAAATGGTGAGTCTTGCGGTTAGGTAGCTGGAGGGTCTTGATCTCTGTTCAGTTTAGGGCATCGGTTACGGAAGTGATTCGGGTCTCCACATTCATAACATTGACCATAGTTGTATCGATTAGGATTAGCAGCCTGAGCAGGGTTGATGGGCTGGTTGGCATTAGGATTTGGGGTCTCGCGACATGTATTAACTAGATGGCCATACCTACCACAATTGGTGCACAAGCGACATGCTGAAGTAGTGGGATGATGTCGGTTGCATGTGTTGCACAATGGATGGTTTCCTGTATAAGGTTTCTTGTTAGAAGCTTGTGTAGTGAGGTTGACATCAGGATCCTTGGCCTTACGCTTCTGATTCTCAGTAGTTACCGCGGCTACAATACTTGTTTTATTGCCTTTCCGAACTAAGGTCCCGTTCTTTACGTGATTATCGGTTAAGGTAGCTGCTAAACGTTTGGCTTCTTCAAGGGTAGCAGGGTTCCTTCCCCATACCGTGTCTTGAATCTGCATAGGCAAACCACCGATATACTTTTCGATGGCTACAGGTAGCGGAGTGACTTTATGAGGCAATAACAGGCTGAGCTCGTGAAAGCGGGTATTATAAGCAAGGTTTTCCCCACTATCTTGAGCTAAGGTGTGGAACTCATCCTCAAGCTTCTTAACTTCATTGCGAGGACAAAACTCTTCCTTCATGATCTCTTTGACTTGGTCCCATGTCATAGCAAGAGCAACCTCGGCCCCACGAGTACGCTTTTCTTCATTCCACCATGTGAGTGCTCGTTTATGGAGAACACTCATGGCGTAACGAACCTTGAAGTTGTTGGGGCACTCACTGTTGATGAAGGTATTTTCAATACCCTCAAACCATTGGAGAAGTCCAGTAGCTCCTTCTTCACCGCTGAACTTTGGAGGGTTACAAGAGTTGAAATGCTTAAGGGTGCAGGCTTGGGGTCCATTTCCATTGCCATTGCCGTTCCCGTTCCCGTTGTTGTGACCATTCCCGTTGCCGTTCAATTGGATGACCTGAGCGAGTAAATTGGGAACCAGAGTTGCGATTTGCTGCGCCATTTGTTGAGAAATGATCGCAGCCAGTTGAGCATCGACTCCATTGTTGTTGTGGTTAGGAACTTGGTCATGGTTATGGTTGTCACCACCTTCTTCGTGGTTCTCACCATTGCTGTTGCGAGTGCTGCGACGTGGAGGCATGATCTGTAATAGACACAATGAAATGAATGAGATTATATAAGGAGTGTAATCATTTATTCATTAATTAAAAACGAATAAACGAAAACGTTGACTTATCAAATATTCTCAATTCTAATAACATATGAAGACGTGCTTTAGCCTATAAGTGAACACTCATCCCGAGAATTCCCAGGTAGGCATCCGGGTCCCTCGTCTGATTGGGATATATGCGCAATGCCAGCCTAGACAGAAGACTCAGAATACAGGCGTTCACCCTTCCAGATTGCACGTGTTCGTTATTAAAATCTAGAACTTCGACGAGATCTCAAGGGGGTTCAGGTTAAACCTGAGGATTTGCCTTATTAGTCTAAGAGTGAATCCAGTGATGGAGAGCAACCTTCTTGTAGGGATGAGAGTAGGGATATGAAGTAGGAGGGAGATAGATAATAGCAAACAAAAGAAGCAAGTACTGGTTAAATCCTATGGTTATAGACTAGATTATTTTTCTAATAACCTAATTCCCTATAACCAAGGCTCTGATACCAATCTGTAACACCCCAACCGATGGCGGAAACATCGGGGTGCCACGTATTGATGATTGTTCAGTAGCTCATGGAGAAATAATAAGTTTCATTAATTGCTTTAAATATATTACATACAATTGTTCTACAAGAATTCGTACATCAAATTGAATAAACTATGCACATATCTTCAAGCAAATCTTCAAGCAAGTACAACCTGAAACATGTAAAGTTGAAAATATTTTGGGTCAACAAAAGTTGGTGAGAATACATAGGTTTGTGAAAGTAAATGGTAACGATAGTTTGTACAACATTCAAAGTTGTATGATGATAGAGTATGATACCGACATGTAGCAATGCGTCTTTGTACAACCAAACCTTGTGTCGACTGTTGACTAACTCGCAAGTTAGTTAAATGTTGTTACTGTTATCGATCATCCCTGAATTTATGCGGGGGATGGGTTTGTCAGACCTATAGCGCTATAATCTAAACAGGCGGCTTGATCAATGTTAATGATTGTACTGTGTCTTTTTGTTACAGTCAAATGATAGAATGAGTAAATGATAGTGTAATTGAATCACAAGTTTCAACAATGTAAGAATAAGTAAATGATAGTGTATAAAATGTTTAAACATGTTTCACCCCAAAAATGTAAAAGAGAAAAGGGGCTATGTAAACTCACCTTAGCAAATGTTAACTTGTTGAAAAAGATATGATAATTGTGTTGCCCAAAGTGATTCCAAATATTACCCTATAATGAGGTAATATATAAGTCTAAGTCTATATAACTAATATGTGTATCCTAGGGTTTCGATTTGGGGATAATCAATTGTTAAATTTAATTTAAAAATGTTAATTAAATAGAGAAAATTGGATAATTAATGAAAAATAGTCTTTTTATAAAACTTGAATTTTGAATGTGCACATTAAAGTGTTTGAAGCAATAAAATAATTTTTATAAAATTATTTCATTTAAAATAGATTTTTAAATCTATTTATTTATAAATAGTCAATTATTAACTTTAATAATCAAAAATACTAAAATTAAAGAAATCTTATTTTAAAAATCATAATTCTGTTCTAAATGATTAAAAATAATTTGTATAAAATTTTGGTGCAAAAATGATGAAAATTGGATTTATTATGAATTAAATATGATTAAATCTTACAAAAATTGATTTAAAAATAATAAATAAATGATTTTACTGAATTAAAAATTATTTCAGTAAAGTTTAACTTTATAAAAAGTTAGGATAATTTTTGGAGAATTTAAATAAATTGTTTTGATATAATAATGGATTTTTATAATTATAATAGTATAAAAATGATTTAATTATTATAAATATTAAATAAAAGAATTTCTGGAAAATAAAAATTGTAAATAAATCTTTTATATCAGATTAACCAATAATAATTTTTTTAGAGTTTATAAAATAGTTTAGGTATTTTAAAAAGAATTTAAAAGATTAAAGGATTAATATATATATATATATATATAATTAATGTTTGTTAAAAAAGAAAAGAAAAGAAAAGAGTACAAAAAGCCGGTCAGAGCCGGGACTCGAACCCGGGTGACCCATGTGGAAGCCTAGCGTCTCAACCACCTGGCCTAGGCCGGTGGTTGTGATGATTCTGACCTTAAAATAAATAAATACGTAGAGCCTGAACCAGTTTATCCCCAATTCAAATTATACGAACCCTAGATTATACAATCGAGCAAATCAGACAACTATAGCTCGATTATTGTTAGGGCTAATGTTGTCTGATAGCCGATAAACATACCCCACAATCTTAATCGTACTTACAGTGTGGTAATGATGATGATGATCGGGTCAAAGGGAAAAGTCAACCACGAGCGATTAAACCAATTACAGAGAGAATCAGAGAGAAATAGGGATTGAGAGAGAGGTATGAGCGAGTTGTCAAGGTCCAGGAGGCCTCAATTTATACTAATGGATTAGGGTTAGGGTTAATTAGGTGGTTGACTTTCCTTGAATACAAACGCGTCCAATAATTCAAATGGGTCAATAGTGCCGTGTAATTGATGTGCAATAGTGTTATAATGGGCCGGTATTAGCACGAGCTTGCCAAATTTATAGAAATCACGCGTTAATACTACGGATTGGGCAACAAGGAATCCCACAGTTGACTTTTCTAGTCAACTGTGAGGATTTTAACACGCGTATAAGATTATTGTTTGTCCGGGTTTATAACAAGAAACTGGCTAGCCCAGTTGGTTTGTGCATTGTGTGTGTTAGGTTGGGCCGGTCCTTGGCGCGGGTTCGAACCCCGGCCAAGGCAAACATTTTTTTTTGATTTTTAATTATCACACACACTTATATATATAATATTATATATAGTATTAGGGTTCCATAGAAGCGACAAAAATAATAAATGCGAGGATAATTATGAAACCTGACGTTTTATTAAATGTCATGCGTAACGTACAAGTATTAAATGCGTAATGTTACAGATAAGGCGACTGAGGCTTGCTTCTTGCACTGCCACGAGACTAGTCTTGGTCCCAAAAACTGGCATCCAGCCGATGTGGATTTTAAGTCTGTCTTGTATCCGCCATAGTCAGCATCACTAAATGCGATGAGGTCAAACTTATCGTCATTAGGGTACCAAAGACCTTTAGATAACGTAAGATCCTCTTCACAGCAACCAAGTGGGACTGTTTCGGCCTTGACTGGTATCTTGATAGTAGGCATGTCGCGAACATTATATCAGGTCTTGATGCAGTGAGGTACATGAGTGAGCCTATCATAGCTCGATAGAGAAAAGGATCAACAGTTTGTCCTTTCTCGTCAGGCCCAATCCCGTGATTGGTCTGAATCGGTGTGCCTACTGGAGTAGAGTCTTCCATTTGGAACCGGCTCAAGATGTCAGCAACGTATTTGGTCTGGTGGATGAAGATCCCCGACTCTTGTTGTTCTACTTGTAGACCGAGGAAGAATTGCATCTCCCCCATCGAGCTCATCTCAAATTTATCCTGCATAAGCTTTTCGAATTCCCTGCACATGACATCATTAGTAGACCCAAAAATAATATCATCAACATATACCTGGACCAGAAGACGATCACCACCCTTTTCCTTGGTGAATAAGGTGCAGTCCACGAGTCCACGTTTGAACCCGTTGGATATCAGATAGTTGCTAAGCATTTGGTACCATTCACGCGGTGCCTGATGGAGTCCGTACAACGCTTTGTTCAATTTGTAGACTTTTTCGCGATGAAGCTGATCCTCAAAACCCGGTGGCTGAGCAACATACACCTCTTCCTTCACGACACCATACAGAAAAGCACTTTTCACGTCCATTTGATACACCTTAAACCGTTTGTACGAAGCGTAAGCTAAAAACATCCGGATAGCTTCAAGGCGCGCAACTGGAGCGTATACTTCGTTGTAATCTATTCCTTCGATTTGACGGAAGCCGAGGACAACTAATCGAGCCTTGTTTCTTATAATCACCCCGCGGTCATCCCGTTTACACTTGTAGACCCACTTTGTTCCAATTTTCTTCGAGCCTGGAGGTAAGTCAACTAAGTCCCACACTCCTAGCTTTTGGAACTGCTGAAGTTCGGCTTGCATTGCTTCAATCCATGGTTCTTCCCTCAGTGCCTCTTGCACAGTTCTTGGTTCAGTTTGAGAAACATACAAGGCGAAGGACCAATCGTTCTGATGACCTGCTTTTCTGATTTCCGAGTAGAGTGCCAGAGTACCTGTATTGTCACTTGGACTAGCATTTCTGAGCTGACTGCACGTCATGACTCTGCTAGCCGGATTACCAATCACATTTTGCATCGGATGAGTGTCGTGAATCCGAGATTCCGGATGTGCCGGCACTGGATCATCCGAATGCAGATTAAGGTTCTCCAAACCTTGAGATAGATTTGTCTCTGCGGCGCTTGAACTAGAGGGAGCAGCGGGTTGCATATTAAAACCGGAGAGATCGATCCGAAGACCTATCCCTGGAGCTGCTGAAGAAGAAGAACCAGCTTGATTGTTTCCTGTCAGATTAACTGGAGCTGTAGTGGTAGATTCACCATTTCCAGCTTGTTCCTCAGTGAGAGTTTCATGAGACTCTGCAAAATCGTCGTCGGAAGATGAAGATTCGAGAACCTCTGCTGACGCTTCCTGAAAAACTTCCTCAACTTCTGCTGCTGCGGTTTTATCAGGGGGGACCCGTGGATGCAGAGGCATCAGATGGAGCAGGCGCAGGTGCATTAACCACGATCGGAAGCATTTGCGGAGAGCTAGCTGCGTTTTCACATTCGTAATACATTTGCGCTACAGCATCATCCACCAAATTTTCCACGTTGAAGGAATCAAATAGACTCTTATAGTCGAACAACCAATCAGGTCCAACACCAGGTGCATTGGCAGTATAACGCTGAACATCGACATTAAGCCAATCTTCAACGTTGTTGGTTCTTTTGTTGTACACTCTTTTGTTGGGAGTGCTGTAACCAACAAAGAAACCTTCTTCTGCCTTTGCACCAAACTTCCCATCGGGATGTATCATGGTGCATGGAGCTCCGAAAGGTTCCAGAAACTCTAAGTTCGGTTTCCTTCGGTTCAGAAGCTCGTAAGAAGTTTTACCAAGCTTCTTTACCGTTAGAACCCTATTCAGAGTGTAACACGCGCAGTGAACTGCCTCGTTCCAGAAGATCACAGGCAAGTTCGAGTCTGCGAGCATGGTTCTGGCTGCCTCAATAAGAGTCCGATTCTTTCTTTCTGCAACCCCGTTTTGCTGAGGAGTGTATGGCGCTGTGAATTCATGATGAATGCCCTTTTCTGCACATAACGCCTCCATAGCGTGATTCTTGAACTCTGTACCGTTATCGCTTCTGATCCTACGGATCTTTAGTTGATATAGATTTTCCAGTTTAGTAAACAGATTCTTCAAGTAATCAAAAGTTTCACTCTTGTGCTTCATGCACACAACCCAAGAAAACCTAGAATAATCATCCGTAACCACTAAGCAGTATGAGTCACCGTTCTTGCTCTTCCGATTAACTGGGCCAAACAGGTCCATGTGCAGTCGTTCGAGTGGTAGACTAACTGAGTTTGTCTTCTTAGGCTTGTGAGACTTTCTTTTCTGCTTCCCTTTCTTACATGAGACACAGGCGTCGTTTAAATGAAAATTCTTAACAGAAACACCTTCCACCAGTTGATTCTGGACCAGATGGTTCATTTTCCTCAAGTGGATGTGCCCCATTCGTCTATGCCACATTATCGATTCCTTCTTTGTCGCCTTTGACAGAAAACAAGTGACTTGACCTTTCGCTGTCATTGCTCGGCTCATGTCCAGGACGTATAAGTTGTTGACCCTGGGAGCTGAGATCATGACCCACTCTTTCGGTATTTTGAATCCAGGCTTCAGAATGAAACATGCGTTGTCATCAAAGAACACAGTGAACTTCTTGTCACATATCTGCGAAACGCTCAGCAAGTTGTGGTCTATCTGTTTGACAAAGCTTATCCTTTCAAAGCTTACAATACCGTTGCTCATACTTCCTTCTTTTGTAATATAACCCCCTTTATTACCAGCAAAGGCAACATACCCCCCGTTGATATTCTTTTTGTCAAAAAGCAGGGATAAATCGCCTTTCATGTGCCCTGAAGCTCCACTATCAACAATCCATAGGCTGCTGATAAGGCCCTGTGGAACTCCCTGCACAAACATTCAAAGATCAGTGGTTAAGGGGGACCCAAGCCTTCACGGTCTTGGGTCTACCATCTTTATCTAACATCGGAAAGTCAACCCATCTTCCATTTGGAGTTGGTGTTGTTTCCGATGGTACAGCAGTGCTTTCTCCAGCAGATGATTCTCCTCCTTTGGTTGGTGACTTGGGTCTCCAAATCTGTTCAGGTTTCTTTGGCTTGGGCTTCTTCTTCACCTGTGGGCTAGAAGGTCCAGCCTTGGATTCCTTTGGAGGAACAAATTTTTGATCCACTTCAGACTTAACTGTACGTGGAGCAGCTTTGGGGTTGCCCTGCGGTTTAGCTGCAGCCTTTGCTGGTGGCTTAGGCGCTGCTTCAACCTTTGGAGGAACAGTGCTCCCCTTCAGCTGTGGACCCCTGCCATCAACTGGCTTTTGGTTCATAGCAATCTTGTTGCGGTTATCATAAACGACCTGCTTTCCCTTTTGTTTCTCTGAGAGTTTAGGGGAAACAGGTTGCTTGGATTTGCTAGAACTGGGAGAATCATCCACCTTGATCCTTTCTCGTCTCAATTCAGGGCACGCAGCAACTAAATGCCCACGTTCCCGCACTTGTGACAAGATCTATATTCTTCAAATCTAGGAGATTCGGGTTTGGTCTCATTTTTGTTCCTTTTGTTAGATGGGCCGACAAATGAGTTTTTGTGTTTTAGATCCTCAAGACATCTTCTTTGCTGATCGACTTGAGGATCGTCGTTTCTTTCATTGCCGCTCGATCTAATGAACTCAGTTACATGCTTCTTCGGACTTTTTCTTTGAGCTTGATTTTGAGGATTAACGGTGTTCGACTTTTGATTTTTCTTGTTATTTTCATTAGGCTGATTATCCTCATCCTTTCTACCCTTACCCTTACCCTTCTTTTTATTCCAGGTTTCCTTTTCTACGGTAATGACAGATTCTTGCCAAATTTTGGCAACAAGACCAGGGGCGATACATCTGAGAGGGACTTCCTCATCAGCATGCACCCTTTCAGACCCTTTTAGTTTATAAAACACCTTAATCCTCCTACCATCCTCGGTTTGCACTTTCGGTTCCAGTTCACTCAAGGTTTCAGTGGTAATGATATGATTCTCAAGAGGAACATCTTTAGTTTTGACCGGTGCATACCTAGGAGGTTCATCGAGCTCATCATCCGAAGAGTCAGTGTCATATACACTGATATCATCAGCTTTCTCACACAGATTTACAGCTTTAGCAGGAGTAGCAGCCTTAGTGACCTCAGCAGGTTTAGCTGCTTCAGTAACCTTGGCCGCCTCTGCAGCTTTTGCTGCCTCAGCTGCCACATCCACTAGTTCCTCCTTCGGCAAGACATCAAAATTATGATTTTCGAATCTCACCGGAGGTGGACATTGAGAATATTTGGGACTGGTGGAGAAGCCTTCCTTGTCAGAGTGTTCTACTATGTGATCAAGGACATACTTGCAGTTTAAATAACTCTCAAGCTTCTTCCTGATCTTTTCATAGTCACAGTTAACAATGGCCAATCGTTTCTTAGTGTCTTCGACCTCATTGATGTAATTATTTATAGCAATTTGCTTATTAGCCAAGGTTTTCGACAGTTCAGAAACATCCTTCTTATAATTTTCAATTGTACTAAGAAAATTTTTCTCCTTTTGTCTCAAGGAATCAATTGACCTTTGTAACGGACCAACATCAGCTTTTAAATTCAGATTTTCTTTAGTTAATTCTTTAATTCTGAATTTTAACTGATTACACTCTACACAATCTAATTTAGAATCAGAAGAAGAACTTACCTTGTTCGACGATTCAGTAATGGCCATCAATGCATAATGAGCTGCTGTCTTTTGAGCTCCAAAGAATTCACCAAAGTTCTTCTCTGTGCAGTCAGCATCCACAAGAAACGATCTTTTACCCATCAGTGCATCTGCTTCAGCTAACAGATCCTCCAAATCTTCTCCCATATCAGAATCGCACTCCGAATCACAGTCAGACGCTTCGGTTTCAGAAGTGATGATGTCAGACTAACTCGAAGTTTCTTCAACTTCGGCTGGTGCTTCAGACGCTAGTTGAGCAAAACAGGCTGCACCACCTTGAGGAGCTTCTTCTCCAATGATCAGATGGTTCCAGTTAAAACCTTCATCAGCTTGAATAACCAGGGCTTGACCTTGATTGTTGTTTGCAGGAGGCCTCTGGTTCTGGTTCTGGTTGTTGACTGGGACAATAGCACGCTCAGTATTAGGTTGTGCCTGAGCTTGCTGCCTCTGATTCTGATTCGCTCTGTTGTTGTTGAAGGGATTCTGATGTCCTTGCTGCTTAGGTCGGTCACATTCCCTTGCAAAATGCCCTTTTGTGCCACAGTTGTAGCATGTGACCTTTGTTTTGTCGAACCCAAACTTGGTGTTGTTATTGATCAAGATATCTCTCCTTCCCGTCCTGTCCATGTATTCCTTTGCCCTTCTCACCACGCTTGCGAAGTGCCATTGTATGTCTATCAGATCCATGTCGTCTTTATCAATCTTCGAGTAATCCTCCTGTGTAAGATGAGGATTCCCGATCTGTCCAGCAACCAGTCCACTATAGGAGTTTACCAAGGTCGACAGTAGAGCCATGTGTTCTTGAGCTAGCTCTACAGTCACCTTTTCTAAACCCGCGGTGTTCAGCTGCTCTGGGACTGTGTTGGTCCGATAGCCACCTTGATTAGAAGTAGAAGCACCTCCATATCCACTATAACTTGTAGTTGGAGCCCCGCCAAAACCTGAAGGAGAAGGTCCACTAAAGTTTGCAGTTGCCTGCGCTGGTGCTGCAAGATGAGAAAACGGGTTAACACCAAACTGGTTAGTATTAAAATTCAAAGGATACGGGTTTGGTCCAAAAGGATATGTAGGAGGAGGAACATCAGCTGGGGGACCATAATTGTCGAAAACATAAACTGGGTCCGGGTTAACCACAAAAGCAGTTTGTGGTTTGGTGCCACCCACACTGGTGTCCTGAAGAGGATTCCCATAATAGATGCTGGGATTCTGTGGAATGAGCGCCTTGTTTGCTCTCCTGATTTCCTCTATCTCCTTGTTCTCCAGCTCGGTAATGAACTCGTTGATGGAGAGAGTCTGATATGCATTGCTTGACTTTAGAATATCCAACCATTGATGCCAGTGAGGAGGTAGCGCCTCAGCAAATCTTTCTACAAGGTCCGCAGATGAATATAAGACCCCGTACTGATACATTTCAGACATCAGATGGTAGTATCTAGCAGTCAAGTCCCTCAGTGATTCGTTCCCGATAGCATTGAAGTTCTCAAACTCCTTCTTGAGTTGATCCATTTTAACCTTCCGCGTCTTCAGATTTCCTTCATTTCGCTCAGCCAGTGCTAACCAAAGCATCTGTGATGTTGTGCACTGAGCGAATTGATGAAGTATATCCTTGGGAAGAGCTTGCTTCAATGCCGCCATCGCCTTCTTCTCATAATTATACTTCTTCCTCTGATCTTCATTCATGTCTTCAATTGAGATCGGAGTAGTGAAATTCTCAACCATAGGCCTACTATACCCGGTCTCTATCGCTGACCACACGAGACTATCAATACCCTCAACATACGTTTGAAATCTGCCTTTCCAACCATGGTAGTCGGACATGTATTGCAATTTCGGCGCCCTATTCGAACTACCCATCTCTAAGTCACTCATGAGAACGGAAGACAGATGATTCGTCTGTGAGTTTGCAGCAGCCGCGAGTGCCCAAGGATTCGCGTTCATCACTTGTTGTTGAGCCGCTAGCGCCCACGGATTGATTCCGGCAACATTCGCTTGCATCTGCGCTTGTTGCATCCGTTGCGCGTTTCGCTCGGCTGAGTATTGCCAAGGGTTTGTGGGTACGTTCGCTTGATTGTTCAATTGTTGGTTATTATGTTGCCTAGGTTGGTTTAGATGACCCCACGGGTTTCCCATATGTCAAGGTATGATAATAGTCCGATACTTAGTCAAATTTTACGTTCCAGAACCTTGTAGGCGATTATGGTCACAATTGCTAGTTAAGGTACGTGATTAGGGCTAATTGCTAATGAATAGTGACGCGATTAGGGCTAATTGCTAATGAATAGTAACACGAGTAGGGTTTTGGGTGAACTGGGGTATGCCACGTGATTGGGCCTAATCGTGTGCACTGTAGCAAGCGATTGGGATCCCAATCGTGTATAAGTAACCAAATTAACAAACGAGTAGGCTAATCACATGCACTGTAGCACGCGATTGGGAGCTAATCGTGTACCCTAATCGCTCAAAATTATCATGCGATTTTGGCCTGCTAATCGCCTGATCTGATCTGCAGCCGCACTTTTGCTCAAAAATCACCTATTTTGCCTCAAAATCTTATCTAAAACATTGTATTTTGATCCCAAATGATTAGACAAGTTACCAAAATAGTTTTAGAACAAAACCTGATAAAAAACACACGTTTTTAACCGTAAACACACACTAAGATTTTGAAAAAAATGGGTTTTGTTAAAAACTCAAAGTTTCAAAATAAGAACAGGTTTTTAATTAAAATCTTAACTTTTACACCAAAAACAACCTGTTTTTGCTCGTTTTTGTTATTAAAACACCCGTGATAAGAGCCTCGGCTCTGATACCACTTGTAGGATCGACTAACGTGTCACCCGACAATCACGAGGGCTATATTCAAGGTGCGGAATCCCTTGAATATGTCTCAATAACAGAAACAAAGATGAAACAATGATAAACGAGTAATTACAACACACACACGGGTCAAAAGATTATAGATTAATCACTAAAACAGAGCTCGAGTGTTTACAGAGATCAAATCAGACCTTACAGACCATGGGAGGGTGTTTGGAGAGTGTGTGAGGCAAGAACCAAGGTCTAGGGTTGAGAATAGGCCTATTTATACCTCCCGGGTACGTACAGCACCTTATAGGCGATTGACCAGCTATGAGACATGATACCATAGGCGATTGGCCCTAATCGCCTATGGACTGCCCTCAATCGCGTGCTACAGTGATATGGTATAGGATGCTAATCGCCTATACCAGTCACCTAATCGCCTATAGCTTCTCGAACACCCCAAAACGCGTATAAACGTCTCCAAACACCCCGAAACACGTCCAAACAACTAATATACTAGCCTAGGGACATCATGTACTAACACGAATAAAAACTGTACATGTATATTTTTTAAATATATATATACACGCATACACATTATTATATACATAAATATACACATTGAAAAAAAGAACTTCTAAATTTTGGTCAATCTCTAAAAACCCATAATGTTTACAACTTTTATAATAACCATGTTTTACATATTTACCTTATACATCACGAAACTTTAAGAAACTATACTCCCTATTATTTTTACAATTCCCATATTTGACATATTGTTGTTTATCAATTTTATAGATTTGTATTTTATATGTTAAAAATAATGAGTTTGTATTAGTTTTAAAACTAAAAGTAAAACAATTTATTATTTATAATGAATTTGAAGGAAATGGAATTTATTCGAATTCGAGTTTCTTATTCGAATAAATTGAATTTTAAGGGAATACGAATCAAATACGAATTCAGGTAAAAATATTAAAAATTCGAGAAATTCGATTCGAATAATTCGAAAATTCGTTATTCGATTCATTGAACACCCCTTGACACTACCCTTAAAAATTTTCCACTTCACTGATTTTAACCAATCATGCACTGCCACATCACTTCACTGATTTACTTCACTGAAACATTTTTTGAAAGCATCACTCCACGGATTCTTTTATTTATTTTCATTTAAATACAAATCTAAACATTTTTTTTAATTCCCGCAGTTTTATTGTTTTACCACCAAATAGTCAGATTTTTATTTATAGTTTCTCATAAACCGTCCAACCAACACGGTAAAAAATATTTATGTGCATTAAAACTGGTCTCATCTAATGGTCAGAAAATTGAATTTTACAAGCAATACGGTTGAGAATTTTTTTGTATATAAACCACCATACCACGGTGGTGAAAACACACTTCAACATCAATACCCACACCTTTTTAAATGACGAGTCACCCATGCTAGTGGTCGTCCCGTGAACCATGTTCTGATTCTATTTAACAAGCTGGTAACTGTGCATTTTTTATTTTTGATTTAATATAATTCAATTTTTTTTATTTGAACCATTAGTTTTATTAGTCAAACCACATTTTTGTTATTGTTTTTTATTTAAACCATGTGTTTAACATAATAAAAATAAATTAAAACATAATTAAATAAAAAACATAAAACATAATTCATTAATATTAAGCATAATAATATACATCAAAACTTAAAAAAAAAAAATAAAGCTTAAAGTTGACGCATGAGTTGCCATACCTAGACATGGTCAAAAGTGCCGCGGTAACGAGCCACATAGGTCACCAGGGTAAACTCTACAGCCAATTCTGGCACAATGCCCGGTTGCCAGCTCATGGTGCGTTCGTAGCAGGTGGTCCACAGAACACATTTGTTGTTGGGATCGGTCAATTTCCTATGCAGACTCTCGATTGTGCGGTTGTTTTGGCAAACTTGTTGGTTGAAGTCGCCCAACACACGGTCCTAGAACCGTGTGCCCCTCCCCTTAGCCTTGGCGGTGCAAGGATGTGTCGTTTTGTGCGTTTTAGCCATATATTTAGTATTGGTGAAAGGCGTTAGAATGTGAAAACATATAATAAACTTGGATACAAAAAATTAGATTTATTGATCTCATATAGTCATATATTTACCTCATATATATTATTTATTGTGTAAAATAAATAAAAATAAAAGAATATAAAAAAGTATAAAAATTAAAAAGAGTAAATGGCCAAATTCGTCCCCGAGGTTTGGTCAATATTGCTAGATCCATCCAAAATAAGAATTTTTGACAACTGAGCCACTAAGATTAAAAGTGTAGTGCTAAATCCGTCCAATTTACAAACTCTGGTAAAATAATATCATTAACTCGAGGGTAGTTTGGTCATTTTCCCTCTTTTCTTTAGCATATGATTTTTGTTTAAAAAATCTATAAAAATACAGAAAACTCCGCTCCTTCTTGCTCTCTCGCTCCTTCTCACTCTCTCGCTCGCTCGCTCTCTCTCTCGCTCGCTCGTTCTCGCTCTCTCTCTCTCTCTCCCTCTCTCTCCCTCTCCCTCCCTCCCTCACACTCTCTCTCTCTCTCCCTGTCTCTCCCTTCCCCCCCCCCCTCTCTCTCTCTCCCTCCCTCCCTCCCCCTCTCTCTCTCCCTCTCTCTCTCTTTCTGCATACACGATAAACCACCATCTAAGACAACCACAATGTAAAAATCCAGCCATTATACTTGTTTTTTTCTAGCTAACAACACCACCAAAATACTAATGTTTCTGATCGATTATATAGCTCCATCGATTATACTCGTTTTTAGGTTGCAAGAAAAAACATAGGGCTTTCAATCGGAATGGAGAGACTAGTCGAATAATATGAAATTTACCTCAGTTGGTGCTAGAATTCGATCCTGAGAACTCGTCGGAGTTCTTGCGTTAGCGGCGACGACTTTTAACAGAGAGGGTCGATGAGGTGGTGATTGGTGGTTGATATGATTGGCTGAGGTGGTGATTGGTGGTGGATATGGTGGAGAACCCTAAATCTCGCTTAAAACCACTGTTGTCTGGGGCATTTGTTTTTTCTAAATACTTATTATAGTTTATACAACCCAAATAACACACTAATAACCATAACTAAGTATCAATTCAAGGACTTCATTACTATAAAAATCATCCCATTTATATGAACAAGGTACATAATCAAATTACATATTTTAAAACACGATAAGAGATTGACCGACAACCACAAGCAAACACCACCTAACACCCCCCGATCTAGATAACCCACCAAAATCCAACAACCTACGCACCCTCACATCAAAACGGAACCCTAAATCTCGCTTGAAACCACGAACTCTGAAACAACCCCCTTCAAATCTGTTGTTAATAATCAAAGCTTTTACTACAGATTATAGATTGGGTTCAGAAGGTGAAGCTGAGAGAGAGGGGTGGGTGGTGGGTGTGTGGGTGTGTTTGTTAATGTGAAAGAATAGAAAAAAGAAAGCAAATAAAAAAAAGAATTTAAGATTTAAAGGATATAATAATGATGGGAAATGATCAAAATGTCCATGATTTAACGTTAGAATTTAACAGAGTTTGCAAATTGGACGGATTTAGCACTAAATTTCTAACCTTAGTGGCTCAGGTATCAAAACCTCTTATTTTGGATGGATCTAGCAATATTGACCAAACCTCATGGACGAATTTGGTCATTTACTCAATTAAAAACCTTAATAAACCATCGAACATAAACGAACAAGTTACCGACCGTTCACGAACATAAACGAACGAACGCGACCTCTGTTCATGTTCGTTCGTTTAACTAAACGAACATAATTTTTTGTTCGTGTTTGTTCATTTATTAAACAAACGAACACGAACGAACCTCCCGTCGAACGGTTCATGATCAACTGTTCGCTGAAAGTTCTACTTTCAGTTCGTTTGTAACCCTACATATAATCATGGGCGAAGCATACAATGGGCCAGGGGTGGCCCTGGCCCCTCCTGTTTTTTGGCGCAGTGGTAGAAGCTTGTGATTTTCGTAGGTAACTAAGTCCGGGTTGAGTCCGGCCCCGCCGATTTGCCACTACCGATCAGAAAAAATTGAGTCCGGCCCCATCCAATTTGAGAACCAAGCTTCGCCACCGGATATAATCCTAGTTGTGGCAGAAAGAAAACACCGCTATAGCTTTAAGTTACATGACATGATGGGCGTGTATTACTTTTACTCGCATACTACATGAAATGCCTGCTTAAATTCCAATCGTACCAGAATCAATTCCTGTGTATCACCTTTACAATATGGCATATCATTAAGGAAATTCAATTCAAAACTGAATTTGTAACACACAGTCATCGTATTTTTAACACGTCTAGCTAATGACTATGAGTATCCATGTTTAGCATACACATGGGTTTTATATACACCTATAAACCAAGTTTATAATCTCAACTAACCAATACATATATAGAATTAGTTATGAACAAGCGGTAATTTAACAGTGATGTTGATGCAAGCATAACAAGCTCCTTACAAGTTACAATACCAAAACCTATTGATGCTTATGGTTGGTTTAAAGGTACTAAATCTGGTGATTGGTGTTGTACAACGCTACCAACTTAATTATATATCAAAAGGCCAGGGCACAAGTAATGTCTAGTTCAGTAGTTAGTTTGTGGTTTAAAAATGGTTTAGTCTTCTTACCCTTTTAAAGAAGCTATACTTATGTATTAGGTGTACACCACTTAATGTGTTACCGTGCATTAAACATTTAAAACGAAGATAGCATACGAGCCAGGAATGGTGGCCAAACACATATATATGCGTTAATAACAACTTATTTCAAGCTAAGACCTTACTAAACATTGAAGGTTGATAACATGAATTGTTTTCATTTTGGATGAGTCAACTCTCTCAACCAATACAAGTGATTAATGTCCCGATACGAATAATTTATGTTACAACTCAAAGAAACTTATGCTTATGGCAGCCCTACGATTGGATCAACAAACAAAGATAACGCATAGGGCTTGAACATGTCAGGCTTACCATGCTTATCTCCATCCGTATACATGAAATGCCCATTCTAGCAAGGTTCGTTATGCATTCAATGAACTCGTATGGCAATTGCGAACCAATCGCTTGTCGTTCTTTATTTAGCTTCTTCCATGTCTCCACAATTAACTCTTTTATGTATTCTCTTGCTTCAACTTCTGTGGCACCGCTCTCATGCATATAGCACTCGATTGATTTAGGAGCATCACCTCTTTCTTGTTCGTCCTAATACCAACAAAAACATAAGCTCATTTGTGACCATTTTAGATTATGGAGTTACAGTGTTAATAAGGTAGGTTAAGAAGTTTACGGATGATGTGCCCATATCATTGATAAGTCTCACAATAAGACATGCATGGCGAATCATATTTTCAGCTCTTTCAATTTGTTCCAATGTATCTTTGGACACACTTGTTAGAGTTACCAGATATGCATGCATGATGACTGGGACACCACCTATTGACATGTATGCATTGTCGAGGAACTCCTTAAAGCTTGGTGTGTATCCGCTATTGAACCATCTTGCTTCTGTCATGTAAGCGTTGCATAAATCCACCCACTGGAATGTCAAATTTGATGTTACGCTTAAAAAATATAACAAAATATAAATATTTCCTTCTTTCTATGCTAGGGTTTTTGCGCGACAACAATGAATTTCATATTACTACTCAAAAAAAAAAAAATGCATAGTAGTTTGGATAGTTACCGCCTTTTTTAAGTAAGGAAGGACGAAGACTCCATCATTTGTCAACACGTTATATGACATCTCATTAATCATGTTGTAGAGTGCAAGGAAGCAAATTTGCATATAATCTGGAAGTTCTTCGATCGCATTAAGATCCCAACTACAAAAACAAATAGTTTGCTCAAAACATATGATCTATGAGAGTTATGGTAACACAATGCCAGAATAAATTTGTAGAACCAACCTATTCACATTGTCGGTGAATTGTTCTAGTTCTCCCAAAGTACCATAGACATCATAGACATCATCAATGGTAGTAATCATGGCGTAAACCTTTGTGATATCTATCCTTCCTTTGAAATGAGGCAAACAGTTTTTAGCAACACTCCATGTAAAGTTCTCCACCAAACGATCACGAGCGAAATTGAACTTTTCCAAACATGTTTCTTTCCACCATCTGTATACACGAATTCAAGTGCCTGATTATTGAATTTCGTTTTTAAGCCAAGTTTCTTAATGAATGTTAATGATGAAGGGTTGATCTAGATAAGGATTAAAGGATTAAATATTAGAGTTTGAGGCAGTTAGGTTGTTTATTATGTTGTTAATGTTTATCAAGTATGAGTTAAGATAAATTGGATATTTATCTAGTAGTTAAAGTTTAAATGTTCCAAAATGTAGGAGTTAAAAAATTAGTTGGGGTCTAATTAGAAGTTGTTCAGAGTTCCGGGCAAGAATCCAAAGGGTTGTTTACAACAATATTTTGACCCTCGGGGTGGCAAGAATTTCTTTTCAGTAGATTAAGTTTCGCTATTCGGAAAGGGGTAGCATCGCAGCTTGCATGTCTGCCTGCTACCCTAATGTAAATATGTCCTTTTAATTTGTGGTTTTCGCTCATCTTTATGCAGAGTTCTTAACTAGTCATTACTTACATAAATCATTGTGTTTGTGGTGTTTGCTCGATTCAGTTTCAACAAATTATGAATTCTCACCGTGATGCGTATTTCAAATCCTCTTGGTAAACTGCTTGCACCATGTTGAAGTCCAATTTGGCGAACTCAAGTAGCATGGGATTCATGTCACATCTTCCTTCATACACTTCAATAAACCACTTTGTTTCCGCCCGTGGAAGCATCCAATGAAGCGGAAAATCTAAGGCGCGACTTATCACTGAGACTATATATTTATCAGCTATGTTCTCTATACTTTCTTTAAGATATCTTTCTGTGAAAATTCTAACACCATCCAGAACACTTTCACCCTCTACCGAATAATAAGAAGCCTCATATAAGTTTAGCACACCCACTATATCTTCATATAAGTGTCCCTTGAGGGTTCCAGTCTCATCTATGTTGTCGTTGAATATCTCTACTCAAAACAATTCAATTAAGATTGTGAATCAAATAAAAAGGGTTACATAAATACATATATTGATACTTTATAGTTTATACCTTGAGGGATATGATATCCATGTTGTCGCAAGAGTCGAAAACCTAGGGATTTAAGATTTAAATCCATCTTACTCCACTCTTCATGACTTTTGTAGTAGTTGTAGTATATATTCTCTAAGACATTGCTTATTTCACTCACAAAATGGTATGAAATGCCGAGTCTTTGCAAATCATCAATCAAATTCAGTATACTTAATGGGTTTTCCATCATTTCGTTCCCTTTGCAAATCATGGTCCTCACTACTTCCTTCAGAGTTTGTGATCTTGCCATGTACTTCTCTCCCTACATGCATCCACAAGCACACGCTATTATTGTTAGTGCGATTATGAATGTACGTATACGTTTTTTCTACTCAAACTTCCCAGGACAGACAAATCTAATATTAAAACAAAATATGTGTTACAATGTACATATATATTGTAATTTGTGGGAGGTTTTTTTTTTTTTTTTTTTTAACGGCTAGTGGTGCAACCGGTGGAGCTCCGGCTATATCTTGGGTCAGCCTGTACTGATTACCCATTTCACCTGGATTGGGGATCTCCCCAGGTGAAGCCCCCACATGTGGTAAATATGGCTCTGACAGGAATCGAACCCTCAACCTCCACATGACCTCCACTCTAGCTCCCTCAGTTTTCACCAATTGAGCTAGGCTTCATCGTTAACTTTGTCACTGTAATGTTTGTCGGCAAAACAACTCGAGAATAGGTTTTTTCTTCTAATTTTATTTTAAAAGTCTTCGTTAACTTTGTCAGTGTAATGTTTGTCGGTGAGCTGTCGTAAATTAGACGACAAATTACCAACGGATTTCGTACGGTTTGACCTTCGGTGATACCAGTGAGATATCAACCCAGGGTTAGAGTATTCACATTAGCTGCTCTATCTCCATCTGTATAATTACACTAAAAATCACTATCTTTCTCTCTCTTTTTTTATTTAATAATACTTATTCTTTATTTTTATAATTACATTTTCTCTCTCTTCTACTCACAACCACTTTTAAAAATATTAAAAAATTATGGAGGATGAACCGTGTCTCCTTCAAATTTACTGGTGAACAGTGTATCCTTCAAATATTGTTTTCCTCTCCTCTACTCACAACCACTTATACTCGCTCTATATAATATAGAGATGACTCACACCATTATTGTGAATGATTTTAGCCCAATTAACATAAGAACCTAGACTTCCGCTTAGGGGCCGTTTAAGCTTTTTATATATATTGGATAGAAGCACATATTAATGAAAATGTAGAAAGAGTTGAATAAGCGGCAAGCCCTTTACAACCTAAATTCTAATTAAATTTATATGTTTTTATCAACTAGGGTTTGATTTTCACTCATACTATTTTCACCTTCTTTTTCTTCTTTCATTTCTTTCATTTCTTTCATTGTCTTTCTCTTTTCTGCCTAAATTTAAACATGCAAATCCGTTTATGCTAAATAACTATTTTCTTTTATTACTTTTAACTTTTTTATTCTCTTTTTAAGCAATTATTTCTAGTTTGTTACTTTACTTTAATTTTTATTATCATCATTGTTATGAACAATATTAATATTAATATATTATATATGGCTTTATACATTATAATTATTATAACTAAACTTATATTTTATTTATCAAAATTATTGAAGCATGGTATATGACTTGATTAATAATACATAAGAAGATGCTTCAACGATGTAATACTACATGTGTTCGATATTTTGTTGGAGGTCTTAAAACCTGTTAGGAGGTGGGTTTCGTGACAATGAAATTTTGAAAATGGCCTCAAAGTTTTACTTTGCTTAGGTTAGGGCCTCCTAAATGGTTGAGACTGTTGGGTTTAATCTTGATATAATTAGTTTTACTTTTTTATTTAAGTGATAATTAATGTGATGTTTATCTATTAAGTTTAAATAGTTTAAGTTGGAATATTTATTTAATTAGGAATCATTATTTGAGTAGAATAGGTAGTTGTGGTGGTGAGTGCGTTTCTCACAAAATATAGTTGTTTGTTTGTGTTTGTGATCCGATTACTCCAATAAAGCCGGCTCTGTATCAACCATACTTCACTTCAAACAATCACCTTGTTGGCTCTAGGAAAGAATAAAGCAAGAAATAAAATTGCTATAAAGCTACAAAAATGTTAGCATACTATACGTACTATATATTTGCTGGAAAGTGACTGAATGAAGTCATACGACCACAATGAAGGTGGATAGTTTGCTGATCTTCTCATAGTGATTTCCATGGTAGTATCATTCGTAAGATTGGATCGTGTAGGATATAATCGTTTTTTACAAACAGCAACATTTCTTTGACTTATGGAACTATTGCAAAGGAGATATGGAGTGGAAAGTGCCCATGTTGATGCCATTACTACAAAATAGAGTGTTTGTTTAGTGATGGGTTTTTAACGTCGTAGATGGGACTATATATAGACAAACGAGCTCCATGTCACCAATCTTACACATTCTAGAGAAATCAATATGACTCATATTATTTGGGTCAGGGGATTCATATAAATAAGACAAATTCAGTTCCGCTTCTTCGAAAGTTTGAACCAAATAAATAAGTCGAATTCGAAATTGAGTTTATGTGTGAAAACGGTTTAGAACCGTTTACAGGATCGTTTAACTAGTTAAAGCTCGGTTTTAGATGGAGATTGAAGACGAAACAGAAATAGATGAAAAGCCGGTCATCACAGATTAACATTAATCAGAAACAGTTACAGACACTGTCATCATCAGGCTAAACATCTATCTCAGGGCCAGGGGAGATCGGGCATGATTTCCCCTAGTGAACTCTTAAAGCATAACCCTCAATCTTAATGAACTCTAAACATGATATTACTATTTATAGACCACAAACTGAAATCCTCATTCGTACCTTCGAAGGTACGAATGAGTCCATTCGTACTAACGAAGGTACGAACCCATTCGACTAGTCGACTGTATCAAATACATCAGATCCATAAATGTCCTTATAGATCACCACGATCTCATGTATTACAGCATATTCAGCTAAAATTCAACCCTAGTCTATTCGACAGTGACGGCCACACACAAAGTGCATCAACAGTCTCCCCCTTGGACGTTGCTGCCGAATGCTAAATACATATTGCACATCATCAGTCAGTATCACAGATCTCCCACTCAATACATGTACTATTGCATTGAGTATAAGTACAACATCCTTCATGGACCGACCAAGTAATGCACTACGGACCCTCAACATCAATACGCAGGAAGTCGTCAACTAGACCATGTATATCATTTGCGAACTCAACCGGCTTGTTCAGTTGAATTACAACCAGGCCACTTAGTTACGCCGATGTGAAGTCAACAATGTAATGCACTGCAGCCTCGTCGCATCAGTACTCAGGGATGTCATCTTGACCAAGTACATCACCCGCAATCTAACTAGTCTCTCGCGCAATCTAATAAGGATTTCATCAATCTATCCGCTATCAAACATTCAGGCGATAATAAGCTCGATACCGGTATCGGTACCGAAAGTATTGCTACAAAAAATCGCCAAATTGTTGGGTACTATTACTGAAAATGCTCGGTACAGTACAGTCGCAGTATTTGAAGGTAAATTTGGTAAAATACCGATACCGGTACCAAAAGTATCGATGCGAGAAACTATAAAAAGCCAACACTGAATTGATACCGAAGATAATCCGGTACCGATAACCAGTACCCTTTGCTCATCCCTGTCACAAGTTCACAACATATATTTACAAGCGGTAGTGGTATTAGAGAAAAAATAATCAAATTATATAATAAATAAAATAATACCAGAACTGACAATCATAATAATTAATATTGGTGGCGGTATTGATATTGCCTAGTCGGTATCAGTTGGGTATGGTACAATAAAGGTACTCTGTATAGTTTATGATATCAGAAAAGACTTTTTTTTTAATACGACTATGTTTTCAATAAAATTTACATTGGTATGTTGAGAAAAAGAATTATATTGGACACATATTAAAGTGTATGATATTTTGCATATGTCTAATATGAATGCGTACAATATATAATGAGCCTATGTCAACTAATTCTCATATAATTGTGCCATCATAATATCTTCCTAAAATACATAATATACGTTTCCTAATACTTTCTCTTAGTTTGAGCGGGAGTGTAAACAAACAGTCAAACTAGAACGGAAAGTTTCAAATAATTGTCTCAAGAGACCCTTCATGAAGATATCCGCATACTGATAGGAGGATGGTACGTGTAGAACTCCGACTTGACCCAAGCACACCTTTTGTCGAACAAAGTGGATATCAAGTATAACATGTTAAGTGCACTGATGTCAGACGGGATTTCCTGATAAGTAAATCGATGAAACATTGTCACAGTAGACGATAGTGGCACAGTTGATGGGGATCTGAAGTTCAATGAGTAAATTACGTAACCAGCTAGTTTCAGCCACTGCATTAGCCACTCCTCAGTACTCTGCTTCTGCACTAGAATGTGACATTGTCGATTGGCCTTTAGAGGACCAGGAAATCAAGTTGTTAGCCATGAAAAAACAACATCCAGAGGTGGATCTTATGGAATCAGGGCATCCGCCCCAGTCAGCATCCGAATAGACCGTGAGGGCAGAATTGGTGGAAGGCATGAGTCGTACCCATAATCAAGTGTACCCTTAATATACCGAAGGATCTTTTTTTCAAAAAAGCCAAGTGTGGTTCTCTAGGAGCATGTATGAATAAGCAAACATGTTGCACGACATAGGAAATGTCGGGTCTAGTGAATGTAATATATTAAAGAGCCCCAGCCAGACTTCGATAAAGAGAGCCATCAGGAAGAGGAGTGTCGTCATTGGCACTAAGTTTAGAAGCTGTGTCAATGGAAAGGCACAATGTTGGTATTTTGGAATTGTGATAAAAAAAAATAAGCTCTGAGTATCCCTTTTTACTGAAATGCCTAAAAATGATGTAAATCCCCGAGGTCAGTCATGGCAAACTCTCGAGAGAGTAGCTGAATAATCTGGTTAAGCAGTGAGGTGGAAGATGCGGTCAAAATGATATCATCCACGTATAATAATAAATATGCCATCCGATCGCCCTTACGAAAAACAAATAGAGAGCTGTCACAAATACTTCCCTTGAAGTCGTGAGCGAAAATAAAATAGAGAACCGGTGGAACCATGCCCCAGGACCTGCTTTAGGCCATATAGAGACTTGCGTAGCCAACAAACAAAGTTGGTTTTAGAGCTATCCACAAACCCAGGCGGTTGATGCATGAATAGAGTTTCCTGAAGATTTACGTGTAAAAAGGCGTTTTTAATTTCTAGTTGATGAATTTGCCGCTTCTTAAATATTGCAATGGATAGAACCGTGCATATAGTAGCCGGTTTGACAATCGGGCTAAAAGTATCGGCACAATCAATGCCAACTGTTTGAGACTTCCCGTTTACAACAAGGTGTGCCTTGTATTGGTTAAGAGTCCCATCCAGCTTAAATTTGTGACGAAAGAACCACATGCAGCGTATAATCAGATGAGCCAGTGGGCGCGGGACCAATTCCCAAGTACCGTTATCAATTAATGCTTAAAATTCACTAAGCATAGCCATTTGCCAATTTGGGTCAGTTAAAGCTTTTAGTTGGGGTGTGGGTAGTGGAGAAATGTTTGTGTTTTCAGTTGTTGTAAATGGTGTATTTCGGGTTTGGTTTAACTATGCAATCTTTACTCTTGTAGTCGTGGGGTGTAGGTTAGGTTGGGTCACGGTTGTGTTTGGAGCCGGTATAACAGGAGGAGGAGGTTGTGTGATGGGTGGCGTGGGGAGGGGAGGCAGGTGATGTAGGGTGAGGTCATGAGGCAGGAGGGGAGGGATTGTTTTCGGGTGTGGGGTTAGGGACGGGTGAGGGTGAGGGTGTGGGAATGGAGGAGGGGAGGGATTGTATGATATTTTGTATATGTCTAATACAAAGAATGAGTACAATATATAATGAGCCTATGATATTTTATTAACAAAGAAATCTTTCCGGACGCAAGTTAATAGCAAAAAACAAACTAAATGATGCATGAAATTTTATTAACAAAGGGATTAGTCATGTTGTTCAAGTCTTTGCTGTTTGTTATTGACTAGTGGAAAATCCCTCGCCAATGATAATAATGGTAATAATTGTCGGTGCAACCGATAATAAAAACAAAATACATGTAGGGGGCTGAAGTTGCAATTAGTTGAAACATGAGAGAGTGGTAGTGAAAAGTAGGGGGACTAAACTTGCAATTAACTGAAATATAAAATAGGAGGACTGAAGTTGCAAATAGCTTAAAGTTGAGGGGGTGGAAGAGAAGAGTGCCAGCCGACACTCTTCTTTAGTATAGATAATAATGGTAATAGTATTAACAGTAAGACTAACAACAGTAGCAGTAACAACTAGAGAAGTAGTTACCTGCTTGGTACTACATGTCACACCCGCACGAAAGGGGATGGGCTTAACGATTGTCATCAATGCTGCGCAACGGAAAGATAAAGCTAAGGCTTCTAGTAAGTTGAATGCCAATACAACTAAGAATACTTTAAGATTTCCACACTAAATGTTCAACCTATTCCAACCATGCCATGGTTATAGGATACCTGAAAAGCATGCTTAAAAACGTCAACTATAAAGTTGGTGAGTTCGCAGGTTTGAGACAAGTGTAAACTATTTCCAATCATTTACCAATTGTGAGTTTGTTTTGAATTCAAGGGTATCTTACTTTTAAAAGAACAAAAAAAAAATGTCTTTGATTTGAACACAAGTAAACAGTCTTGTTGTTACTGAATTCAAGAAAACAGATTATGTTGTCCATGAGTGCAAGTAAACATCTTATTATCTATGAATGCAAGTAAAAATTATGTTGTCCACACATGTTCAATAATATTGTTGCAGTTACCATGAGCTCCATAACCAAACCCCGACTTCCTTGTACGCCCCAACCAATGCCTTATCACGGGACATTGAAATACATGGATAATATGCAATACACGACGGTCGTGGTCAGCACGACTAGCCATGAAAGGGGGTGTCAACCCATATAGTACTATTCATATGATCCACGTCTTATTGCTAAGTTAATGGTTATGGTTGTCGAGGACTTTGTTGTGATAATGTTTTCTAACTCATGTAACAAATATTGTTGTCATGTACAAATGTAGGTCTTAAGCATGTTTCTCCCCCGAAGTTGTAAAACAGTAAAACAGAAAAGGGGCCACGAAACTCACCTAAGATGCGATGAACGTAGCAAAACCCGTGGAAGTAATATCCGACCTACTCGTACCCACTAACTAAACTAGGTATCTCGAAGTCGAGAGATGAAAGAGAGACGAGCTTGATGGTCCACGTTGCTTACAAGCTTCCACACGCCTTGGAGCTCCTTGGGGATGGGTCTTATAGTTTTACAATGGTGTTTTATGGTTTGCAAAAGTGGTGCCAAGTAGTGGTGGTGGGAGCCGATTATAAAGAGAAAGGGGAGGGGTTCAAGAGCCTTTGATGGATTGGAGACTTAGTGGCTTGATTAGTGAATGAAATCCAAGGACTTGGTCCTCCTTATATAGGTGTCGGGAGAGGGAGAGGGGAGAGTGTGTGCTGTTTAAGTTTGGTAAGTCAACTATTATGAATCTTGGTGCTTAATAGAATCTTTCCAAAATCATGTTTAGTCTTGGATATTATGCCTAATCAATCTGATGTGACATCTTATCTTGTCCATGTCAAATGTGAATGACAATACATGAGATTTTGGTGTGATTTGGAAGTCAAAGAAAAGAAACAGATGGGGTGGCGATGGCTACACGGGATCTAGGAGACAGGATCTAGTTGTTTTGGGTATGAAATCTTACATGGATCAATGGGATTAAAATAATCTTTTCATTTTTATTATTAGTCACATTTAGATTTAGGGATTCTATGATTTGATTTGTGCATGGCCAAAAATAGACTAAAGTTGATGTGTATTAGTGATTTGATTAGGCTTTAGGATTTTAAAGTAAGATTTGGAGGATTCTAATTGTGGTTAATGGGACATTATAGATTAGTGGGATAAAATATTAGTTGCCATAACAGGATAAGATCATGATTTGAGGTGACTAATGACAGTTTCTTTCTTGGGTAATGGTGGTCGATTTTTGGGTAGGTTATGTCCATCTAATTGTAGTTAGTCCCACCTTACATAGGTTAATGGTTGATTAAAGTAAGTTTCCTTCTTTGAATAAAGTGTTGTCTATTGATTTGATTAATGATGGATGCATGCATGGGATTATATTAATCTAGATGCTAGATTCTCTTGGCTAGTACACACATATCTATACATACATACATACACGCATGTATGTAGTCAAGGGTGGAGTTATATATATATATATATATATACACACACACATTGTTAACTAATTACATATGTGCATACATGTGTATTCAAAACATATTATCACGTTGTTTTCCAAGTATAAGCTAAACAAACATATATGCATGAATAAATTAGCACGTGATAAAGACTCGTCTAGTAAGTGTATGGGTTTGACTTGGAAAATTGGCGGGTGTCACACTGCAGGAGCACAGAACGCGATTTGAACCCCGTATATACCAAAACGGAAAGCCTAACGTTATCGGATAAATCCTTTGTTGCAAATGTAATTTCATTTTCCCTGGATTTTTTACCGACACATTGAAAGAACTATATAAACTAATACGGTACCGGTACTGATGTTAAGACAATATTGGTTCGAATCTTCACACCCTAAAAAGAAAAAAAAAATATCTACGATAAAGAAAAACATCACTAGTGGTATTAAAAGTACTGGCTAGGTTCAAGTACTCGATACTATATGCTAATCCCTAAAAGAAAACAGTACGTGGTACCAAATAAAAGAGGTTTTGGCATATGTATATATGTATAGCTATTGGTGCCCGTTAGCAAAACAAGGCAGTGCACATTAACAAATTATAGTGGTGCATGTTAGCACCTAGACGCTACGAAAGTGTTTTTACCTTAATAATATATATAATCTATATTTTATAAAAATAAAAAATAAACCAAATGAAGATACATGTCATTCTATGGGGTGATTTCAATGGGGTTTTCCTGCCTTTTTTAGATCATATTAATGTGCTTTTGAAAATTTAAATGTAGATAAAATAAAGTAATAGAGATAGTTTTTAATAGTTTCCTAAGCACATACAATCATCATATTAATTTGAGTTTGAAAAATATGATTTGCATAAATTGAGTTAGAAGTAATTGTAATTATGAATTAAAAATTAAGGTATCAAGCTATAGAAGAAAATGGCTTGGGAGGTAGAGCCGATTTGATTAGTGTATATTATTAATTTCCAAATCGTTGATATTTATTCATAAGATAAAATTCTTCTTTATCATTTTTATTTGAATTTGATATATACTATTTAAATTAACTAAATTTCAAAATGTTGACATACCAAATTCATCATTATCAAACAACTCGAACGTTTATTTGGCCAAAGTTAAAGCATCAGAAACAATGTCATAAAAGGTTAATACACACAGAAAGATAAAGGATCGGAAATTTTGTTCTTAGAGTCTAAAAGAATATACCAAAACTTATATCAAGCTATAATCCTCTTAACCACCACATATGATCCACTCCCACCGCCTCCTTTGTCATCCACCGCAACAAATTATCCACCTCCACCGCCTCCTTTGTCAGCCATTACAAAACAAAAACCTATGGATAATAATGATTAGATGGCCATGACGAATAGAAGAATCATTGTGAACTAAAAAAACGAAGGAATTGAGTATTAAGAAAGGAAAAGAATGAAGAGGAATAACGGTACCAGACTAACAATTGACACTAGTAAACGCTAATTTATTGAAGCTGAAATAATAAGTGGAGGGAATATTGGTACAGGCGCATTTAATTACTGCCTCCTTTGTCATCCTTTGTGAAGCAAAAACGTGTTGATAATAATATTTATATGACCCTGGCGAATAGAGGAATCATTGTGGACTTAAAAACAGATGAATCAAGTATGAAGAGGAAAAGAATGAAGAGAAATAGCAGTACCATGCCAAACGTATTTACACAAGGAAATGCTTTATCGAAGCTGAAATAATAATTGGAGGAAGACCGGTGGTCTTCTTCACCACCAGCCGAACTCCGATGGCCGAACCCCTCAACCAAACACCCTTACCTCCACCGTCTACCAATTATTATTACAAAGAGAGGGAGAGAGCCGCTGAGATAGAGAGATAAAGCTAGAAGAGAGAGAGAGAGATCAGAGAGGGAGAAAGAAGGAAGAAGACGGTAACAGTGGTGATGGTTCGGGTAAGGTTCCGATCGGGTCCGGCGAAAACCACCACCGTCATCTCCGGGTAAGGTTCCTTCATCCTCCTCCTTTGTTTCTGTAATATATCTCGAAAGAGGCGTTGGATACAGGGTCGAAAGAGGCGTTAGAAGAAACCGGTCACCATCTCCGGTGAAGGTAGCCGAGGGGGGTGGAATTTATAAGTTAAAGGTTTAATGTCAAAATTGTCCCTTAAGTTTTGTTTTTTATATTTTGGCCACATATAAGTTTAGGTTTTTACATTTTGCCACAAACACTAACCAGGTTAGATCTCAGTTAGTTTGTGAGTGATAAAATCAAACAAGTTTAAAGTTTGGAGTGCTAATGGCCAAAGTGATAGTTGGAAGTATTATCCGCCAACATGCGATAGTTGGGAGTATTAAAATACATTTTCCCTTAATAAATTATAGTGTAGAAAACAAGGAGCTGTTCTAAATGCTCTAAAAGAAAAACAAAAAAAAATTAAAAAAATTGAGAGTGAGCAATGTGTGAAGAGGTGGCTAGAGAAAAAAAAAAAAAAAAAAACAAAACGTAAACTTATGTGTAAACTTAAAGGCTATACTTTACGTTGCTTAGGGTAAAATTAGAGAAATGTGACCTAGTTATTACTTGTATAACTTAGTGGTAAAAATTGGTAAAATGTGAATTTCAAATCTCAAAATAATGTCAGTTATGACAATTCTTTTCTCGAAAACTAACTCGCTCAATAAGAAAACAAAATCATTTTGCTTTATATATTAGTTGTTCAGCGTGGAGTCGCTCCCCCTTCCACCTTAACCATTTTCCCTTCAACAGGCCTCTCCCACCCCCTCTCCATTTCTAGAGCGTCATTAGAGAGGGGGATCATAGGTGCGTCATTGAGCCATCGGCAGGCAACCCAATAACGAGCATCAACAGATGCTTTTGTGGGTCCCACTTCAACTTAAACTAACAAAAAAAGGAGGGAGTAGGCGCGGGGGGGGAGGGGTATTCTATTTTTAGGCATTATTAAAACAACAACCCCGTCGCCGCAACTCAAGGGACGACTCCTTTTGGAACCGGCTTCAAGCAACAATTGGGTGACAACGACCGCAAGGTCAAAAGTCTCCAATGCATGTGGACCAGTCTCAACAATAAGTGCGATCGGTGGAGCACCCTCTACGCAAACACCATGAGGGAAAACCCGGGTATTGACGAGGAATTGGCAATCGAGTTCACACATGTGAACTATGCGGCTCGATACCGCAACAATTTCGACCATGCTGCGGCATGACAACTGTTGCGTTAGGTTTAAATTTTTTTTTTTTTTAAATTATGTTTAAGTAGTTCTAATTATGTTTAATATTTGTATTTTTATATTTTTAATATTAAAATATCAATGTTTTGTGTGTTTATATTAATACTTTAACCGTTTGGACTTGAGATTAATTGAGAAATAATTGAAAATTACTAAATTTACACGATATGGAAACCGTGGTCAAACAAATGGTTTATCTTTACGGAACCACTACCAACACTATCGGTGACCGTGTTGTCGTGATGATAATAGGGTTACCATAAGGTACCTGTGTCAAATATGGGATGCGCCCCGCCCCCCTATAGCAACTGCCAGATAATAATATTTAAAATCAAAGTTACTGCTTCAATCCGTACACATTCAAATTTTCAGATGTCTCCCTTCTTTTCTTGTAATGTTGTCCCACTTAATACAATTTATATTTAAATCAATTTGTACACTTGTTTTGAATAAACATACCGGTAACGAGAACAGGCATTCTGCCTTTTGTCATCTTGATTTTCCTTTGATTCTTTCCAAGAAGAAATGAACAAAGAATCATTGTTCGGTTGGAAGAGTAGGGAAGAAGAGGTCTGTCTCCCCCAATTTAAATGTTTACGTATCAATGTGAATATTGTGCATGATGATCGAACAGCCGCCATGCAATATCAAAATCTGTGTGGGACAGTGATACGATTGCGACAAGAAGTCAAGAAGGGATCATCAAAACCATGAGGAGGGATTTTAAATTAAATAGTCCATGAGGGATACGTACACACATGAATATGTATATATATTCAACTATAGTGGGAATGTCTTGACCATTTAGAAACAGGTAACTTATCTTTAACCCTGAGGAGGGATTTTAAATGGTCCACATGAAAATCTCCATGCATTTATTAAATTCAAGAATTATAATTCACACCGCTTTAACTTTGACCGTTTAAATAAGGGTAACTTTTCATAACCCCACCCTCAATAAAACGAAAAATATGAAAATATATAAAAAAACGTTTTCTAATTTTAAAAGAAAACACGTTTTAAAAAATATTTAAAATTTGTTAGAAAAATCATTGTTCCAGTTAGTATTTTAAATGTTTATAATGCGTCTTCAAAATCTAATCATATATGATATATCATTTCATGCACTAGCAGATCTAGAAATAATTTTGAGTAGCAATGTTAAAAAAAAAAAAAGAAAAAATCGCCATAGTTTCATACAATGTAAAGGAAATAAAGATAACAACATGATAATAGATAATGTTAGACACCTACCTAATAGATTTCGCCCATGCGGTTCTTGAAAGCTTGAAATCGAGCCATTGCGTCATCTTCTTTTACTTTATCAAAAGTTTCTCGTTCAACCGCGCAAATCAAAGCATTGTTCAAATAGTCACCACCCATTCTATTGCGTAAATCCGTCTAGATAAGCTTCATCTTAGAAAAACACCTCTCAACGGCTGCGGTTGCAACTCGCAAAACTAATGCTAAATTCAACACCCGATAAACAAAAAGAAAAGTCTTATGTTTTCCGGTTTCCACCATTACACGAGCAAGATCACACATTCCATTTAGTTTTATAAAATTTATCATCTTCCTTTAATGTGTGATAAAATACCGAAAGATCACCCAAAGACATCCTCTTTCCTCTTCACTAAAATCATTCGGATATATCTCACAAAATGCTAGGATCTTAGGTATGTCAAACTTAGAAAATGAATCACAAGGATTTAAACCCGACATATTTTCTATCAAAGTAGTTGATACCTCACTGAATCGATTTCCAAGTTCTTGAATTTGCAAATCCAAAACCGTATTAAAAACTTCAACTTCAAAATGATGACGGTTAGTAACGACATTCTTACGGTTTCTTTGATTACCTTAACTTTTCAACATTTCTACCATCTCAATCTTATTTTCTTCACAAAAAGATGTCACCTTTGCCAACATTCCATCAAACCCGTTTTGTCTTAAATTATTCAATGCTCGCTTCGTTTCGTTTATCAATTTAGCCGCTTCTAACAAATCTTGACTCTTTTTTTGAAGATGTTTTGATAGAGCATTTGTGAGGCCTAGAATATCATCTAACAAGTGTATATAAAACACAAATGCAAGCTTCTTAAAATATGATAAAATACCTCTTGCATTAGATCATTGTTGAATACTCTCTCCTTCTTCTTTAATAAAAGCAAGAACTTCAACAACTCCCGGAAATAATTTAAGCAAACTTATAATTGTTCTATGATGAGAATCCCATCGTGTATCTACAGCTCATGCAAGGGAAACCTCTTGGTTTAATCCTCTTCTGGTCTTAATCTCATCTAGAAGAATTTCTTTTTCCACTCTTTTCTTTTTGCCTCCAACATGATTACTTTTCGCTTACAAGAAGCAGAACCATATTAATAACCATTGCAAGATATTCATAAAATTCTTTATCACCTGTATTCTTTAACAACTGTGGCCATTTGTTCCATTAAAGACACGTCACGAGACTCGTCTACTAACAAACCAAACACATCTTCTTTAATTTCTTCACAAATCATGTTGGAGCCAAAGGATTAGGAACAATTGCTCTTCTTATGTCATCTATTTGATTAGGGTGATAGCTAGAAATGGGTGGTCTATCAGTGGGATCTGAAGGAAGATCATTCAAATCTATATATGACCTCGCGGATAAAGCCGAAGGATTAGGAACAACTTGAATTGAAGTTGTAGCAACATCATCATCCGTTTGCATATCGTTATCATTATTAGCAACATCATCATGCTCTTGCATACCAACATCATTATTCACGTCCTTATTTTCAATATTTAGAGAATTAATTACTTGAACCAATTTCAGAATTTTCAGGGGCTTTTCTTTTAAACAAATTGCTAATAAGTGCTTGTTTAGTATTAGAACGTGGTTTCATCTTTATAATCGCTAACCTAATCAAGTATTCAAGTTAATTCCCAAAAAAATACATAATCAATTCAACATTTCAACTATCCTACAATAACTAATTAACTATATGTATATTCTAATACTAACTAAGTATAAATAACAAAGTTAACACATAAAGCAATTCAACATTTCAACTATCCTACAATAACTAATTAACTATATGTATATTCTAATACTAAGTATAAATAATAAAGCTAATTAACACATGTAATCTTGAATTAAATAAATAAAAACTTACAGTAGCAACCAGCAGCGGCAGCACTGCAGCAGTAGAGGGGCGGCAGGGGAGGGGCTGGGGTTTGGGTTGTTTCTCTCCAATTCTGCTCGATGTGCTGTTGTCTTTCTTTCTTTCTTTCTTTTTTTTTTTTTTTTTTTTTTTTTTTTTTTGTGAAGGATAGATAAATAATGGTGGGCTTTATGGTTGGATTTGGGTTAGGGGGTGAGTTGGGCTTGGGTAGTTGGGTTAAAATGTTAAATAGATGATAGATAAATAATGGTGGGCTTTTAGTATTGTAGGATAAGTATACCTAATAAAGTTAGTTAGATTAGTTAATTTTTTTGGGTTATCATTAGTCGAGTTTGGTAAATATTTTTTCGAGTAACGTAACGTAGTAACGTATAATTTCATTTAGTGGTAACATATATTAAATTTTAGCAGCAACGTAAATTTTATTTCAGTAGTAACGTTTTTGAAAAATCGTAAAAAAAATTATACACTATGCGCGCACGTTTTAGGAGCAACGGGCGCATCACCTATTCTACTATAGGTCCGCCCCTGGTTTCATGGAAAACAAAAAGGTTTTGCTTATAAATTTTTTGAGAAAAAAATGCATGAATAGTTTTTGTGGCTTGTTAAAGTAACACCTATAGTTCTCAACTTTTGTAAATTGCACTGATGTTATATGTGGGTTAACAACTTATTACTCGGATAGTCCCTTCAGTGGATGAAAGTTAGCTAGTCCAGTTAAGTCTATGTGAAATGACAAACCCGTAGTGGTGGTTTTAGGAATTAGACAATTGGTGGTTGATGATGGTTTAAGGATGAGGCGGTTAATAGAGTAGAGGTTGTTTAAGGAGATTAGGGTTGGTGATTTTAGATGTGGAAGACAAATTGGGTCATGGTGATCTGGTCAGGAAGAAAGGGGTGGGTTAACATGGAAGAAGGAGGGGGTGGGGGTTATGATTTAAAAATAATTAAAAAGTGGGGCCCACTTGAATACCTTGTTAACTAGTTTTATACCCGTCCCGGTACGGGTAGCCTAATGTAATTATAAAAAAAGTGTAGAACATATTTTTTTTTCTTTTTGCTTGCATCCGTATTAAAAAACGACAGTATCAAATATAAAAAAAATAAGATATAACTGTCAAACTATATCATCTCTTCCAATAAAAATACAAATAATAAAAAAAGTTCTCAAGAAACAATATTCGTTGTTAGTTTATTGTTATACTTTCCACACTATTGTTCACATAAAACCATATGTTACCATCACACATTGTACGCGATGCAACCACGTATACCTAGCCATGTGCGAATATAGGGTGGATCAGTGGATGGATGTGGTCCAAAACTCAACTGCTATTTTTTGGCAAAACTATGTGCACTACTTGTAGTCCGTTAATGCTGCATTTAGAGATAGATGCAATATAGAACAACAAAATAGAAAAACAAATTACAATTCCTTATATTTTCCTAACAAACATGGATTTAGGGATGACAATCAAACCCGAACCCGATAGGTAAACCCGAAACCCGACACATTTGGGACGGGTTTGGGGTCTGGTAATCGGGTATGGGTTCGGGTATGGGATTAGTTTTTGTTTTTTTTCGCGGGTTTGGGACGGGTTTGGGATTTGATGATATACCCATTTACCCGACCCGATTACCTGATAAAGTATACCCGTTTACCCGATTAGATACCCAATATAATTTATAATATATCTTTTTAAATATGTATGCATAATATATCTATTTGTCCACCTACATTGTCATCTTGTGCTAAAATTACCAAAAAGTTAGTGTATACTATTTGTTATCTATGTCTTTGATTGTGTTTATATGATTTTAGTATTTCATATTTGTACATTGTAATTATTTACATGTATATTTAGTAATTGTGACAACTGTCACCCTCATCTTTATCGAGTTATCATTTGTAGTCCTTCATATTTTCAAATGTTCCTAATTCGGTCCTTGTATTTGTTTATTGTTTTCTAATAAAAAAAATCGAATTTGATATTATCAAGTCATTTTGTATAAATCATGCTTACGTTATAATCAAATATAGATGTCGAAACTCTATTTCAGTGGGACGTTTATGCAATTCTTCATTTTAAAGTAATTTGTTTGGTTAAATTTAAATGTTTAAAGATTTTTTTTTTAGTTTATACGAAATATCAAAACTTTTATTTAAAAACTCATAAAAAAACGCAAAGATTAAGTTTTTGGATAATTAAAGTTTTAAGGTTGGTAGTTTAAAAGTTTAAGTTAAAACCAAGTTAGTTTTGTTAAGTTTAGAAAGGAAAAAAAAACTAACTAACTCATATTTTAACTAACCAAGTTAATTGTGAGGGACCGTTTTTGCCAATCTGCCAAAGTTTCAAACTTAAACCTTCCCTCCCCATTCTTCTTTTTCCGACCGTAATTCCGGTCACCGGAGTCGAGTTCCGGCAAGACCCAAAGGTCAATTTTTAATGCTTATTTTCTCATTTTAATGCTTCTCGAACACTTCTCCACTGTAATCAAACCGTTTCTATTATTTATATACGTTTTTAAACCATAATAATTGACTTCAACGGGTTCTTCTTTCGTGTAACCGTCGGGTCTTAAAGAACCATCATAACGAGCGTTTTGGCCCTCTGAAACTTATAAATTCGGATGCCAAACGAGTTCTGCACCTCTAAGCATCTAAAACCCACTGTGAATTGTTCACAATACGTCCAGAATCGTTGGAACTAAACCCACTATCTTCGGTTTCTTTTTCGTCGTATACGGTCCGAAAAACTCGTTGTAAGTTTGATTTATTTGTGCCGTTTTGTTTCTTAGTGATTGTGAATCGTTAACCCCATGGTTTTAGATGTTAAACATCTCTGTGTCAAATTATTGAAATTGGGTTTTAGGGTTAGGGTTCTTAGGATCAATTTGGGGAAGATGATGATTTGGAAACAAAGTTTAAATTATTTGTCTTCCAACTAAAATTAACAAACTGGTACTTTGGTCTAGTGGTTTGTGTGTTTGTTGGTTAAAAGGGGGACCTGAGTTCGATCCTTGGCATGAGCATTCAGTTTCAATTCTTTTTTTTTCTTTTTCTTTTCTCTTGTTATTTAGATTTATATAATAATATATAAATACATTAAACTTATAATATTCATAGTAAATCCATTTTTTACCCAAAAATTATGAAAATTTAGGTGTAGCTTCTTGACACCCTAAAGACAACTACCACACTTTTATTTTCTGGAAAATGTCATATTTTTATATTTTTATTGAATTTATTAGTTTTAATCATATTTAATTGGTTAAAAATTCATTTTTAATGATTTTAATCTCAAACTTTTTGAGTAATTATTTCTCATCATCATGAACTAAAATAAAAATTATTGGTTCAGAAAATATTTATTTTTATTGATTTACCTATTTTTAATCATTTAAACATGATTTAATCTCATTAAATCAGTTTTAAATATAAATAAGTTTATAAAAATTATGGGAAAATTAATTTCATTGATTCACATCAGAAAGAATCCATTTTCTATAAAAATAATATTTTTGGTTCATGTCTTGTATTTTTTAATCTTATTTATGTTTAATTAGATATAATTAATCATTTATTTATTTATAATATTTAGAAACTATTTTATAAATACTTTTCTTATAAAATAGAAATATTTCTTGTGTTGGAAAGTCTTAATTATTATTTGTCGGATCATCATGTAACTCATAATTATTTAATTCAATATTTATGATCATCGTAATTATTTACAATAATTAGTTAAAGTAATTAACTAAATGATTTTGCCTTAATTATTCAAAATATCTTATCTAAATATTAAATTGGTAATAATTATGTTACCTAAACCATATTTACAAACTTTGATATATTATTATTGTGGATATACAACTTTTACACTAATTCGGTTTATCATAAAAACTCTAATTCCCCAAATCGACATAGCAAACCCTAATGCCTTAGACCCTAGTTACCTTAGACTTTTTAGACATTCCCTTATTAGTATTCTTACCCATTATAGGTTGAATTCCTCGGAATTCCCATTACTTAGCTCACGGCCGCTTAAGTGGATTCTGATCGCTTTCGCAAACGGTGAGTATATCTTTCCCCTTTTTACTGTTTTACTATTCTGGGATGACTAATGTACTTACTATCAAGTTTCTATTTCTTTTACTAAATGTAACTCCCATGTGTGTTTGCTTCATGTTAATTGCAGTGTCTATGACTTGTCAAAATCATTAACCGCTGGGCGGCCTAGCTTTTCAATGAATAGTACTATGGTATACCCCCTTGAGACTCTATTGAGAGAATCTTGGTCATTGTCTTGTTAATTCATTATTCAGTTGGTTAGTCATGTGTTAGTCATTATTCTCAGGTTTGGTTTTGAACGGATATTACTTATTACATAATTGCAAATGGTACCGCACATGAATTGCTAAACACTTTTCCTACTATATTTAATCAAACAGGGTATGCTCACCAATACAAGTTTTGTATTGACCAAATTATTTTGTACATGTTTCAGGTGGTTTTTGAGATGCATCCTTTAAGCTTTCGGATTTATAGTTAGATTTTGATTCATTGTATCTCAATTTAGTTGGCAGTTTGAATCGTTGTACTTCATTTCAATGTAATAAATTATTTAATCAATGTATTCAAATTTACACTTTTAGTCCATGAGCTATTGAACAATCGTCACTACGTGACACCTCGATGTTTCCGCCATCGGTTGGGGTGTTACAGTAATGGTAAATGTAATTGGTTAATAGTTATCTAATAGATGCCAGTCGAGTTTTTTGGTCGGATATACTCAATGAGTAAGTTTTAAAAATTAATGGGTTTACCCGAAACCCACAGATATACCCGATACCAGATGGGTAATTACTCGACACAAACCTGACGGGTTTTGGGCCGGGTTTGGGACAAGCATACCTAATCGGGTATGGGGTTGGGATTACCTAAAAGCGTCCCAAACCCGACCCATTGCCATCCCTACATGGATTGTATGATTTCTATAACGCCAGTACTCAGTTTGGTTGGAAGCCCTATAACCCTAAACCCGATACAACTCATTACCCCTTTTGGGGGTCTGGCACGTTCTAACCCAAACGAAAATGACCACTTTTTTAAAAAGACCATTTTGACCCATACCCAGTTTGGTTGGAAGCCTTTAGACCTAAACCCGCTACAACTCGTTACTCCCATTTGGCGGTCTGGGCCCATTCTGACCTAAACCAAAATAATCACTTTTTTAAACAATCCATTTTGACCCGTACCCAGTCTGGGCTGAACCCATTCAGACCCGAACCCTATATGACCCATTATCTCAATTGATGGTCTGAACTTGTTTTGATCCAAACCAAAATAACCACTTTTTTAAACAATCCATTTTGATTTGTACCCATATTGTTCTGAATCCATTCTAACCCGAACCTAGCCGATCTGTTACTGTTGATTTTGCTAACTACTGATAAAGTAGTCAAACTATTGATTAAGTGGTTAACCATTAATGAAAGAAACTGCTGATGAAGTGGTTAACCACTGATGAGGTAACTACTTATGAGAAAAGCAAACATTTGTTGAAGTTCAAAACTCTGATGACAACAACTGCTGAAGTCATAACTTCTGAAGACTTAATCTACTTATAGCTAGTTAGTTAGAGTTCTGTTAATGTCCATTAGTTAGTTAGCTTTCCTCATCAGTAGTTTGAGTACTTCATGAGTAGTTAGCAAAGTCAATAGTTACCCGACCCGTCCTTAAATACGTAAATACTAATTGAGATCTATATTTTCATAAACCAAGAAGCCTTAAAGCTAGCAATAAAAAAAGAGTAACAACCACAAAAATAAGTAGTAAAGAATAAAATAACACAAATATTTGTCTTATGACATACCCACTTTCACTATTGCAAGTAAAGGACTTTAACCATCTTCTTTCATTAATAATTCCAGTTTTAAAGTGTATTCTCTTCTGAATTAGGATGAACTTAGCACAAATCATGGATCATCGTCAAGCAAGGAAAGTAAACAGAATTTGAAAACCTGTTCAAATGGCCAATTACATGCTAGAGTCAATATTTGGTAGTTAACCATTTTATAAATCTCCTTGTATCTATCTCGTGAATATTTCCATTCATTGTAAATAGTTGGCCTATAAATTCCAAATACGCCAGGATTACATTTTATTCATACTGACATATATGGCATTTATAGGCCAAGTATTTACAAGGAATGAAAACATTCTCAAGAGAGATACAAGGATAGTTATAAAGGAATTAATTACCAAATATTGATTCTAGGATGTAATTAGTCATTTGAACGAGTTTCCAAATTCTGTGAATTATCTGTGATTGATGATGATCAATGGTTTGTGCTAATATATACACTACAACAAAAATGGGTTTTTAGTACGCACAAAAGCGTCCTAAAATGTTATTTTATAGGACCTTTTATTTAATAGGACCAACAGTAAAAGCGTTTCATGTAAGGGGGTCGTAATAAGTCACGAAACTTAAAAAGCGTCCTAATATCTCAAATAAGATTATGAAACCAAATTTATGGTCGCATAGTATGTCAAAAAAAAAACTCCTAATAAAACATATTAGGACACTTTTAAAAGGTTTTAACATGAGCTTACCTAGTTTTAATCTTTTAATACACAAGCAAGAGTCCTAAAAAACTAATTTATAGGACCCTTATGATGTAACATTATACGAACATTAGTACCAAAAAAGGGGTCCTAATATCTCAAATAAGATTATGAAACCAATTTTATGGTCGCATAATATAACAATGAACAAACAATATAGCGTCCTAAGAAAAGCATATTGGAACACTTTTACAATGCTCTAACAAGTTAAATAGGACAAAATTTCAAAGTCCTAACAAGTCATATGATACAACGTTTTTTTAAACATTCACACACAATTATATGATATAATGTATAACATCAATTAATGAAAGAAAAAAACTTTATTATATTTCAAATAAGCATATTCATAACAAAAATACTAAACATAAATTTATCCAACATAAACTCTTGTAACATTTAACAAAGAAATTAAAAGAAATGAAAGAAACAAGAATCATGAGTCATCATGCGTCCTCAATCCTCACGGACTACCTACAAATAAACCATCCATGTATAAGCATTAAGTTCGAGATTATTAAAATTATTCGTATCACAAGATTAATAAATACATACCGAGATGAAAGGACAAGGCCATGCAATGGAGGCACCAATACAATCTTGAATTGTGGAAAATAACCCATATGGTCTCACCAACTTTTCATCTATTTTTATTGCTACTTGAACGTTTACCTCACACCATTCTGGTCCAATCTCTGTACCACCAACTAGCTCATTTGGGTCCAAGCTCTTCACCCATCCTCTTGCTACAATCTCGGTAGAGTTTAGAATGCTTTTGAGAACAACTTCATCTCCCACCTAGATTTTAGTTTTCAACAAACATATATCAAACTCTAGTCACAATAGTACAAGTAACATTTCACAAAAAAATAATAATAAAGATTTATATAGAAAAATACCCGTAAACTTGGAGGTCCATTGGTTGCAATAGGGAAATGTGGTGATGTAAGAGGTGGAACACTAGGACCATCCCTACACCCTTTAATCTCCGATACCTGGGCTTGTAGCCGGACCACGGTACTAGTAAGTTCTTCACATTTAGACTTCAATTGGATGTTTTCTCTACGACATGTTGAACGACTTGGTGTTACACCCTATTATTTCATTCCACTTCTAGAAGTCCCCTGGTTACAAAAAGGGCAGTTTTTTATACCACAAAAACATTGAAGTTCAACATCCTATTTACAAAAAGATCAGTTTTTATAACACTATAACATTAAAATTCAACCTATACACAAGTTAATTATCAAATAGAAACACCAATACATTTTAATCTGGGTACTTGTAACTTTCATTTTTATTGATTACAAACAAAAGCCAACACAACTGAGTACTAGATGCAATCAATATGAATCTATTACCAAGACTAAACATCTAATTTCATAAACAACTCAATTGACAAAAGAAACTATATGATTAACAATTACAATTCCCAAACCACATGGAACCTAATTAGGGGTGTGAATTTCTAATACAACCCGAACTTAACACGAAATTAGCGGGTTTGGGTTTAGTCTAAATGGGTTCAGGTCAGGTTCGGGTTGAACCCACAAATCCATTTAGCTAAACGGGTCGGGTTTGGGTCAACCCGGCCAGGTTGGCGGGTTGACCCGTTTAACCTATTTATACTCTATATTGTTTTTTTACAATATGTTTTATGGTATAAATTAAATTGGTTAGGTATTTTATGTTACACTTATAACTTAAAATATAAATTGGTATGAGATTTTATAAATAAAACATAAATGTTTTATATATGTTTGTGTTTTTTGTAGTAAAATTTTAATTTTAATACATTAGTTTGCGAAGAAATAAAAAAATTTGGGTTGAACGGGTCGGGTTCGGGTCAACCCGATAATAATCAGGTCGGGTTCGGGTTCATATGTATCTCACAATTTTCGGGTTCGGGTCGGGGTGGACCCGCCAACCTGAAAACCCGACCCGTTAAGCACCCCTACACCTAATGCAGTTCACTAACAATCCTTAGTAAAAATTAAAATACTGAAACTTACATTATGTCTCTTTTAGAAGTGCATGTGCAACAGAGAACTTGACCTATCTTCGTTTCCTGTCGAAAACAATTGTAGCAAAATAGATCTACAGTAACCATGTTTAATGTAATTGGAATATCTATATCCATCTAAACCAATAAAAATATACCATAAGGCAAAATTCATTCTAATGAATCAAATTAACCACTAACTAAAAACCACAGATTCAATCATCATTCAAATCATACCCACCAAAGATATGCTACCTAATATAATAACTTTCAAAAGTACCTCAATGGTTTACTGGTTTAGCGATCTAGGTCGTGGTGGATTACGGTAGCTTTGAGGTAATTCTGAAACCCCACATAAAACATGCCCAAGTCTGATTGACAACGATTTTCTGGCTCTGGGTCAACAACTGAATATTAGATAATTTTGTCCATTGTTGATAGACAAATTTCGATCAGAGAGTTATCGTGCTTTCAAACCCTGGGAAGCTTTAGAAGGCTAACAACGCGCAGAATAGAGACGTGCAATGGTGAAGATCGTTCTCATTCTATAAATCGAACCCAACAAGATAAACAAAAATGCATACCAACGATAGGCATTATCGCATAATTACATTGAGAGATGAAGGCACATATGGAAATGAGATCAAGTTTATGTTTGGTTATGATATTAGGAGCGGGATTACCGAGTAGGCGGCAAATATGAATCGTTGCCACGCTGGATCATAATAAATTATTTAAAAATTCATAATAAAATATATTTAAAAATTCATAATAAATTATTTAATTAACAATTATTTTAAATTAAGAGTTAAATGCCAAATTCGTCCCTGAGGTAAGGTTGAATTTTAAATGCCAAATTCGTCCCTGACTGGTAAAAAGACAACCCTACCCCTGACACTAACGAGATTTTTTAACTGGGTTAGTGAAAAGGACGAATTTGGCAAAAAAATCCAAACCACAGGTAAGAGATTGCAAAAAAAAAAAACTTTTGTACTGGAGTGGCAAACTGGACCAAACCTCAGGGACGAAAATGGCTATTAACTCTATCAATACTAGTTGGTTACGTAATAATAGTTATTTATTTTACTTTAAAACTAAATATTTATTTATTTTAAATAAACTTTTTAAGGAAATTTATATATATATATATATACACACACCATCCATAACTAGGGATGAGACCGGTATAGGTAACGATACTAGTACCGAATCATCAAAAAAATGGGTACCGGTCTCGGTATCGAATAAGAAAATACCAATCCGCATAAAAAAAAGTCGATACTGAATTGGGACTTAAAAATGTTTCATAGTATCTTCGGTATTGGTTCGCTTTTAATTGGTCATCAATTTTGGAGAAAACGTTTCCTACCAATGCAACCTTTTTTTATTAAAGTTGCAATTATTAATGAAATTCGCAACCTTTTAAGAAAAAGGTTGCAATAGATCTTCTAATGCAACCTTTGTGTTGAATAAGCTTAATTTCTAATCAAATGCAACTAATATTAAAAGGTTGCTTGTAAAAGGTTGCATTAGACCCATTTTCTAGTAGTGATTGATGGGTTGTTGTTAGAGATGAGTTGGTTAAGATTGCTAAATCGGTATTGGGCGGTATAATACCGAAAATCCCGGTACCAAACTGATACCGGTACGGATACCGTACCGGTATATTCGGTATCGGGATCGGGATCAACTTTCCATGAAATTTGGGATCGGTATCGGTGGGTACAAAATTTTCATTCATAATTTCACTGAGTTCAGTTGTGATGAATGCTTGACGAGTCCTGGTAAACATAAAAAAGTATGGTTTTATTTTCTACATGTTTTTTTTTATTATAACTAAAATATCAAGGGTCCTGTTACGGTGTATTATAATAACACCATCATGATTAAGCGTCCTATAAAGGTTAAAGTTATAAGACTCAAATGTTAAGTATACTATTAAGTTATGTTATAATAAAACTCTGGTGAAAAAGCGTCCTATAAAACTGATGTTTTATGACTCAAATATCATGTGTCCTATTATGGTGTATTATAATAACATCACAATGATTAAGCGTCCTATAAAGGTTAAAGTTATAAGACCCATGTGTCAAGTGTCCTATTAATTATGTTCTTATATGACTTCTACTAGAAACGGTCCTATAACATCAAACATTTATGACTTAACTACAAAGTGTCGTATTAAGTTATGTTATAATAGGACCCACAGTGATCAAGTGTCCTATTACATTACCACATAATAGGACACACACAACTAAATGTCTTATAAATTACTTTATTAGGATCTACATTTTAAGGGTCTTATTAAGTTATATGATAATAGGACCCTAAAAAGTCATCCATCCTATTAAATAACCTTTTAGGACACTGGTTTAGTAGCTTATATTATAAAAGGACCCCAAAAGTTCATTCGTCCTATTAAATAGTTTTTTAGGACCCCATTTTACAAGCGTCCCACACAAAAGGTCCTTAAAAGCCCTTTTTGTTGTAGTGATAAAAAGTCTTTACATTTGACAGAAGTAACATTAAAAGATAATCAAGAAAATCTATAAAGAAAAGTCTTTGCACATATAGTTTATATACTATTTAATTATTTCTCATAATTCAAACTATTGAAATCAACCCAAATTCAAACAGATTAAAAATCTCATCTCCTTCTCACTTGAAAGATAATATCAAGCATAAAAAACTACTGTATATGAAAAAACTCATCCATAGTTAAAAATGGTAAATGTAGAAAAACTTTGAGATGCCTAAAGGTGATCCAAAGCATGTAAATGTGAATGTGATTACAATTACTACGTCAGTGGTGGAAAACTTTTGTGACTATTACAAAATATAGTGATAAATTAGAGAAGAGGAAGGGTCGAAATGTATGATTAATACAAAATGAGTGTTGTAGTATATAAAACCTTGAGTAGAGACATACAGGGAATTTATTCTCACATCTTCATGGTCGTCCAAATCTGAATCATTATCTTCATCGCCAAGGAAAAAAGAAGAGGATGAGGATGTAGTTGGAACTCTGATTGAACCATTAGGCGATTTATGGGATGGGCAGTTGAACAATAGAATTTTTGTGAACAAAGGAGAATAATGCATCTATACCTTTTATTTATAGGCGAGTATGAAAAAATTGAATTAAAAAATTAGTGGGAACAGTTATTAAATTCGACTTAATGACGGTTACATAAAATTGAGGGAACGGTTATTGAGTAACCGTCACTAAACATAAAAACTGTCTAATTTAAATGGCTGAGATCGCTCTAAATCTTGATCGAATGGTTGAGTTTAAACCAAAAACGGTTTTTGATAGACGACGTCAATATATAGTATTTTAAATTTATTTGTGTTTTATCATTAAGGGTATTTTGTCTTTTTACATGCATTGAACAGAGCAAACTAACGGCCATCACTCAATGGATTATCCGATTAACAAGTTGTCAAACCTAGGGAACCCCATTGTAATTTATAAAAGTGAAGACAATAACTATTACTTTAAATAACCACACAGATTAACCGTGCATTTTCTCTAATTTTTTTGTCATATCCAGCCAAGCGTTCATTAATCTATTTGTGAATTGTTCGATTGAAAGTTAATTTATTTGATAAACGAATGAAGGTGAGCAAATTACTTTGTTCATTTAACAAACAAACATGAAAACGTGATTTGTTCATTCATTTACTTTCGTTTATTTTTGCACATTTATTTTCGTTTGTTTATTAATACAAGGTTGGTGTGTGTCCGTTTATGTTTGTTAAGACTCCCGTAGTGGGGCGCTATTTGTGTTTTTTTTTTTTTTTTTGAAATATAGCGCCCCAACACCGTAACATAGGGGCGCTATGTTACTAAAATGGGTGGGGGCTTTATAATTATAATGCCGGTAACCAATTGAATCATCCAATTATATCGTGGCACTTGGACTTGCAACGGTCATATGACCGTTTTTTTAACCGGCTAATTTTTTTTTGTTTATTATAAATACACAACACATATATTAATATACACACATAAAAATACCTTTCTAAAAAAATTCAAATACATTGCCAATATTCGAAAAAAATGGGTTCCCCCGCGTCATCATCCATTGCCAAAATTATGTACCGGAAGCCGTTCAGGATCTACCGCAAGCTAATATGCAAGAAAGAATGCTCAACGCACATGAACTTCGCGACCATGAAGTACATGACGCATTAACGGCGGATTTGGTCCAACAAGCGTGGTCGGTTCGCACTACTAGAAAAAAGCCCTTTCTTGACGCGCATTGCGCGTCATGAAAGGGTGTTTATGACACGCAAAAGAACGTCATTATAGGCATAGTCATAAAAATAATATGACACGCAGGCGCGTGTCATCTTTTAATGACACGCATTAATGACACGCATTCATGACACGCATTAATGACACGCATTTATGACACGCGTTTTTGACACTACCTTATGACATTCAGTTTGCGTGTCATTATTTTTTTTTTCCAAAAAAAAAAATTATTACGTATATTATTAATAATTGATGCTGATTCTTTTATAATAACCTGCACTAATAAGCTACAAATCAATAAATTTCCCCATAATAATATGCATATATTATATATACCAAAAAACCATTACAATATAAGTATTTGTCGATTTCTACGACAAGTATTAAATGGTTACAAAAATATCGTGTCAATAAATTACGTTGTCTAGACTTAAAAATACGGATCACTTGAAAATAAAGGTTGCTACATAACTTGACCATTCTTCACGAATGGCATCCATATCCGCATCCGTATAAGCTTCTACTCCTCCCCCAGCCTGAAACAACAATTAAATTAATAAGATGAAAATGTTAAGGTTCGCGATGGTTTAGTTTCAAGAAAACAAGGGCCGCTAAAATTTGCCTCGATCAACTTACATTATCTAATATTTTAAGTCCGCCCTGAACAATCTCTTTCATGAATTTCATGATATAATAACCGCACTCCGTACTTCCTGGCTGCATTGGACACTGCGCAATAAAAAAAATTACAATTGATTATTAACATTCCTAAGGCTACAACAATTGATTTTTAACTATCTAGAATAAGTCTCATGGGTTAACAATTATGTCTAGATTTATATAACAGTAAGTCTTATGGGTTAACAATTATGTCTAAATTCATAAGCTTAGACAAGAAAATAATGCAGCCTAAATTAAACACACCCATGATATATCTTTTAATGAAGCCTGAACTAGTTCAGTACCTTCATCCCCTACAGGCTTTCCTAATTTGTTGAATGTGACAACTATTTTTTTTTACTATCCATCTTCCAAGTTTCAGCTTTCTGTGTATCGTCTCTAACCTTTTTAGGAGCACCTAAGAAATTAAAAGAAAGAAAGAAAGAAAGAAAACAAGTAGAAAAACAATTTACAAATTATAATACAGTTTGAACATATCTTCTATCATTTTATTTCTTAAACATCATTACAATTTGTCTAAAGTTTTACCTTGTATTTAACAAATTTCCAATCATCCACAAGTTGCTTTTTTAAAGTTGAAGGACCATCACCTTAACAAAGAATCAGTACACCTTCTTTGACATGTATTCAAGGGATATTCACATTAAGATAAAATTCATTTATTTCCTTATAATGCTACTTATCTACTTCAATTCTTCAAAATTTATAATCATTTGTAAATAAGTAATCACTTATGTCATATTTAAATTGTTAAACTACCATTATCAGCCTACTATTTATTGCCTCAGTATAATCTTTGTAGATATCATCTCAACAATACTATGGTACACAAAAGCACAAAGAAACAAAATGATTTGTAAGCAAAGGTGGCCCGCTAGAACAAACAACAAAAGTTTGATAACAAACATCGTTCATCATTATATTTTCACTTTATATATAGTGTTAACCAAAACTGAATTACTTAATCCAAATAACCTGAGCAACAAATGGATTGGGCGGGTTACTTGACTAATCCGGATGACTAACACCAGGAGACAAACATACCATGTAGACTAAGTATTTTTGCAAGTAAGAATCAATTACATCCTAGATTTTGTGTCTTGGAAGCTAACTGGAATTTCAAAGTCAACTGCAATAGATTTCATGATCACATACCGAATGCTAGTTTATATCAAAGACAGTACAAGCCACAAAGCATATTATGGCCATCAAAAAATATGACATTCAACTAATATGACATGCTCTAACGACAACAATATTATGGTACACACAACATAACACACCACAAAGCACGAAGAAACAAAATGATTTCTATAGAAACAATATAACAATACTTCACACTAATTCATATCTGTTATAACAACAAAAAGCCAGCCAAAATTAAAAAAAAAACATCACTATTGGAATTTCATCGAGCAACACATAGGCACTTTTAAACCTTTCAACCAACATGACACCAAGCAAAAACCAAACACCACATCAACTTCATTGGACATTACACCGACCACAAACAGCAAAAAGCCTAAAAAAATCAGCACAACACAAATGCATTTCATCGAGCAACTGATAGGCACTTTTCAAAAAACAGGACACAAAGCAAGAACCAAACACCACATCAACTTCATTGGATATTACATCAACCACAAACAGCAAAAGGCCTAAAAAAGAAAAAAGCAGCACAATACAAACCAATACAAACCGAAAACCAAACAACACATTAAACAAAAGTAACAATGACAAAATATTTGAATAACAATACGAAAAAGAATACTTAAATCAGAACAACAATAACTTACAACACTTCACTGCCGCCTCCATCTTCACGACCTACCTTGGACCACCGCAGCTGCCAATAAACGACACCTTTGTCGTCGCCTCGAAGCCACAACCCATCGTAACCACCCTCCACTTTCCTCCTTTCTGTTAAATATATATATTATTAAATTAAATCAAATAACCATTTTGCAATTATAATAAAAATAAAACCCAGATCGATGGATAAATAAGTATAGAAGAAGAAAGAAAGGAAAAAACCTAGGCAGGGAAATCGAATGGTAATAAGCAAAGGTTGGGGTTGGGGTTGGAGTTGAAAGGTTTATAAAATGGGTTAGGGGGGAATAAGCAGAGGGTTGGGGAAGAGAATAATAACATAGAGGGTTAAGAGAGAGAGAGAGAGAGAGAGAGGAGAGAGAGAGAGAGAGAGGGAGGGTTTTCTACTTTTGATTTTGGAATATGGGCGGGATATATGGGAGGGAATATAGATTTTGGGAACACAAAAGCATGACACGCAACATTTCATGTGTCATGTTTTTTTGTTGGTTGACATCAAATTATTGACACCCAAAAAAATGTGTCATAAATTTATTAGATTTCATAAAACATGACAATTTTTTTATGACACACACTTTTGAGTGTCATAAAAAGAGTGTGTGTCATTGTTCGCGTGTCAAGAAATGTATATTTTGTAGTAGTGTCGGTATATTCCAAACACAGGAGGAAACGAAGATGAAGAAGAAGGTGAAGAAGAAGAAGAAGAAGAAGAAGAAGAAGAAGAAGAAGAAGAAGAAGAAGAAGAAGAAGAAGAAGAAGAAGAAGAAGAAGAAGAAGAAGAAGAGAAGAAGAAGAAGAAGAAGAAGAAGAAGAAGAAGAAGAAGAAGAAGAAGAAGAAGAAGAAGAAGAAGAAGAAGAAGAAGAAGAAGAAGAAGAAGAAGAAGAAGAAGAAGAAGAAGAAGAAGAAGAAGAAGAAGAAGAAGAAGAAGAAGAAGAAGAAGAAGAAGAAGAAGAAGAAGAAGAAGAAGAAGAAGAAGAAGAAGAAGAAGAAGAAGAAGAAGAAGAAGAAGAAGAAGAAGAAGAAGAAGAAGAAGAAGAAGAAGAAGAAGAAGAAGAAGAAGAAGAAGAAGAAGAAGAAGAAGAAGAAGAAGAAGAAGAAGAAGAGAAGAAGAAGAAGAAGAAGAAGAAGAAGAAGAAGAAGAAGAAGAAGAAGAAGAAGAGAAGAAGAAGAAGAAGAAGAAGAAGAAGAAGAAGAAGAAGAAGAAGAAGAAGAAGAAGAAGAAGAAGAAGAAGAAGAAGAAGAAGAAGAAGAAGAAGAAGAAGAAGAAGAAGAAGAAGAGAAGAAGAAGAAGAAGAAGAAGAGAAGAAGAAGAAGAAGAAGAAGAAGAAGAAGAAGAAGAAGAAGAAGAAGAAGAAGAAGAAGAAGAAGAAGAAGAAGAAGAAGAAGAAGAAGAAGAAGAAGAAAGAAGAAGAAGAAGAAGAAGAAGAAGAAGAAGAAGAAGAAGAAGAAGAAGAAGAAGAAGAAGAAGAAGAAGAAGAAGAAGAAGAAGAAGAAGAAGAAGAAGAAGAAGAAGAAGAAGAAGAAGAAGAAGAAGAAGAAGAAGAAGAAGAAGAAGAAGAAGAAGAAGATGATGAAAATTAATATTACTTGTAATTTTTTTTTTAATATTAGTTGTAATTTTTTTTTCCTTTGTCTTATTTGTAATTTTTTTTATATTTATTTGTCTTTTATTTTAATTATTAAGTTAAAAGATTAAAAAAAATAATAAAATAAACAACCAATCAGAAACAGTGACTTTATAAATAAAGCCACTACCACTACAACCATTTTTCAGTTTCTCTCTCCATGCTGACTCAGCAGCCACATGAACCAATCAGGAAGGGGGCTTTATAAATAAAGCCCCCACTACACATGGTCTAATAATCATTATATTTGCTCTTTGAGCAGAAACATGTACACATTCATATTCTAAACGAACGATAATGAACACGTTAATTAACAACCATTTATTAACAAAAATGAATAATGTTTAGTTATCTTTTTTGCTCTTTATCTTGATCATGAATCTCTCATTGATTTGATGTGGAAATATCAAGTGAACTAGAGAGATACATTTCAAGTTATTATTTGAAAAGTTTAAAGCAAAAGGGGTGAATGCAAAAGGTTGGGGTTAGCTTGTATTTATAGGCAAAGCACAACAAATAAAAAATGGCATTAGATAACTCGACGATCAATGGTATCGACCGTGCCTCGACTTTTTACAATAGGTCTGAGTAAAATAGCAATGATTTGAAGCACTTCTTTTTACACTATTTCGGAACCCAATGACTCAATCGGATGGTATCGACCGTGGATCTCCCGATTTTGCCTTTTTGCTGTTTTACAATCTTGAACATTATGCAACAACTATAAACGGTTAGTAACACCTATTTCACACTCATACCTTTTATTTTTTACTTATCTAATCAAATGCACCTTTTCAACTTAATTTTTAAGGATGAGTTAAGATTTGGTAAAGTATGATTGTTTTCTTTCCATTTTTGACAATACTTTGTATCCTCTTATGGTTACATGCCTTACAAAGAAGCCAACTAAATAGTTACCTTTTCAAAATTCAAATTGCATCCAATTGAAAATCAACTAGTTTAGTTCAAATGGGACTGTTGTTTAATAATTTTTATAAGAAATATAATATGCTATATTTTACGTATAAATAAATTAACTTTCTCTCTAAATTTCAATCAATTTCTTAAAGCTTTGATTCTTTGTAGATAATCTTTCATCTTATTATTTGTATCTTCAGTCTTTATCCATTGTTGTAGCTTTGATGTTTCACCTTTGAATATGACATTTAGTTGAACTTGATAACTTGCACTTATTGATCTTGATCAATATATACTTGAACAATTTAACATCTATCAATCTTCAAAGACTGCACCATGCTTGAATCATACATTAAGTGTTCAAGTACATGTAGTGATATATACATATTTACTAATAACCTAATAACACAAGTTTCATTCATATCATAACTAGGGATAATTTGTGTTTCTTAGAAGTACGTTATCATTGGCAGAACATGTAAAGAATAAAAAATATTGTAAAAAATTATAACAAAATATAACAAATTGACAAAAAAAAAAAAAAAAAAAAGATTTTGATCTTTTTCAATGTGAAACTTGAGAAGATAGGGTAATAATAAACAAACATAGATAACTTTACTTCTTTAACAAACAAGCATCAATAAGAAAATGTGTTCGGTAATTTATTCGTGCTCATTTATTTATCCATTTAAAATGAAAGGAAATAACTAAAGCAAATTTCATACAATTATGGCCCTACGAAATACGAATTGATAAATGTAACTAGGTGTTTTGATGTACGCGCGTTGCGCGAAGTGGGAACAGCTTGACAAACAAATAAAATTATTGTATTTGTGCGAGCGCAAATAGAGGACGTGACTTCAATGCATCCAATATACATTATTTTCTACTTCCCATGTAGCGCGGCAGCGGCTGTAATCAAGATTCAAGATTCAAAAACTTATGTCAACAGTTTACTTTAATAATGGAAACGTCAAAGTTACCTATGTTACATAGCTAGGCAACATCAACCTTGCATAATACCTTTTTTCTCTATAGAGAATTAGGTCCTGGGCGTATTTGTGAGTAAATAACTTGTAACAAAACTTTGTGTGCTTTAAAGTAGTAGTTCCATGAAAGAGCAGCTACAATCCTCATAGCCTACCTCCCATCACTACTAGAAAAATACCCCTTTCTTGACGCGCATTGCGCGTCATAAAAGGGTGTTTATGACACACAAAAAAGTGTCAAGGAAGAACATGTCAAGAAAAGTTTATGACATGCAGGCGCGTGTCATCTTTTAATGACACGCATTTATGACACTCCTTTATGACATGCTTTTTTGACACGCATTTATGACACACTCTTTAATGACACTCTTTTTTGACACTCATTTACGACACACCTTTATGACACTCATTTTGCGTGTCATGCTTTTTTTACCAAAAAAAAAATTCTGCAAAATAATCCTGGATTTATATTTATATTTTTAATAACAAAATCAATAAATTACATAATAAAACTGCATATATTATATATACCACAAAAAAAACCCATTACAATATAAGCATTTATCGAATCCTACCATAAGTATTAACGGTTATAAAAATATTGTGTCAATACATTACGTTAGTCTAGACCTAAACATACGGATCACTTGAAAATGAAAGTTGCGGCATAACTTGACCATTCTTCACGACTGACATCACTATCCGCATCTGTGTAAATATCTACTCCCCCAACCTGAGACAACAATTAAATTAATAAGATGAAGGCTAAGGTTTATGATGGTTTTAGTTTAAAAAAAAACAAGGGTGGCTAGAATTTAACTCGACCAGCTTACATAACGTTAATTGAAGCAATTAAGCAATATTACAAACACTTGGCGTGCACAACAATTACCAAACAATGAACCAACAACAAAGAAAATGACTAAGATCTAATCAAATACACAACATATCTTTTTTCTACTAAGTCGACAATAACTAACAATGTTTGAACACAATCTTTTATGCCTAGTATGATCGAAAATTTAGAGGAAATGACCCTTGTCGACAATAACTGACAGTGTTTGGTCAACTTGAAAAGAAAGAAAAAATCATCCTTCTACCAAAGAACCAGCGATGCAGACTATGTTATTAGCATATTCTACTTAAACTTGCAACCTAGAACACAACATAAGTCAACAATTTAATAATTCATTAATCAACCTTGAGACTTTTGCAAATATGAGCAGCACATTGGTGCAAAGGAAGCAACCTGGCTGGCCTATTAACAACCTGTGCACTTCATTTGCATCAAACCAACAATAATCTAACAATGATAACCTTCAAATTTCCAGCATCCTTGTCCATAGTTAAAGTATTTACCCATTAAAATACACAAGTTTGAAGGTTCGGCACATGTTCCTATGAACCGCACAACATTCTTATTAGTTAAGTAATAATGTAATAATAATCTATTTAAAGGAAATGATCCAAGACGCTGCAAGCATTTAAAAATGGCTAGAAGAGTTTTGACCCGTTTAGTCCATTTTGATTTAGTTACTTATTTATATTTTTCTAAACTATAGAACACAAACGTACACGTTACCGAACGTTCACGAACATAAACGAACGCTTCCAATTCTAGCAGCCATAAGATCTCGACAGGCCTGCAGCTCTGACAATTCTAGCAGAGTTGAAAGCGCACGCTTCCAATCCCATCCCTGCAGCCTCCCTGCAACTGAAACAAACTTTTGCCACTCAATCGAAAACAGCTCTGGAAAACGCTCCATCAAAGGCCCCTCCCCGACCCTACAATTAACCCAAAATAAAGAAAAAACTCTTCGACAACGACCTGCAGCTGCAACGGAGTTTCCATTGATGCAGGTTTTTTTTTGTCTACCAGGATGACGAGGATTTTTATGATTAAGAGAGACTAATCAGCATCAACGACATCTGAAATTAATTATAAATTACGGCCATGATAGGAGTAAACTTTTGAAATACAATATTATCATCCCAAGTCTAAAACATGAGCTAATCAAACACTCGCATCAATTCAAAACCCTAAAAAACTAGTCAATTCAGCTCAACTTTATCATCCCAAGTCTAAAACAGTAATAAACAAAGCTAAAACACTAAAACTATTAATCAATCACTAAACTAACCTAAAACACATAATTCCTCAACACATAATTCCTCAACAACATGCAAGCAGATTACAGCAAGGAGAGACTACCTAAGACAACACTTATTTGACATTCAATCCCTGAAAAGAATCAAATATTAAATGAAAATCACCCACCATGAAAGATTATTTGTAAATATATTACATAGAAAAGAATGTGCACTTTCAAAGCTTTTTAAAGAAAAAAATGTAGAAGCATGAAACAATGTAGCAGATGACATGCATTAAAAGCCATAAAAAACAAAATAAAACATAAAGAATAAATTCCATGATATACCATCTTAGTATGTTTTCTAGCTCTTGCATCAGTTAGGGGCTGTCATGGGTAATACACATATCACATGCATTAGTAATTAGTAACTAATATGTATATGACACTCGATACCAAGAAATCAATATTCTCAACACTCGCTTATAACAGATCATGTATTATGTTATTTTAATTTGTGATGAACCCAAACAGTCAAGCATTAAAACAATCATTTTGTTCATGAAAATTAACAGTGTGTAACCTGTTACCAAGGTGCCTGACCCATTTTACACTGGTTGGGTTAATTGACCCGTTTGAATATAACTTTTGACCCTTTTCTTATGTCTGACTCCATGCACCTTGCTAATGGGTTAACTGACCTGTTTCACACTGTTTGGGTTTTAAACCGACACCGACGAATCAGGGTTAAAACTTTTTGATCCAAGTAAGTTACTGGTTAGTACTCATAGGTTCATTTTGTGAAGATTTTACAATCCGTACAGTGTATTTGAACACAAAACTTCTGGTCAACCAATATGCTTTCGCTTTCGGTCAACGCGACTCTTGTGAATGTTTCAACTATGTTAGGAATCCAAGCACTACCATTTGGAAAAATGAAAAATCTGCTGGCCCAAAACAAAAAACTGAACAAACCCCAAAAAATTTCAACTAAATAATAATAATTATGTATACCAACCTAATTGTAAAAGAACTTTAGAGGACATAAAAACAATAATACCTTATGTTAACGTAACGGATGTTGCATTTTACTTTCTTTTTGAACCATATAAAATATGAGTATTCACCAATAATAATTCCCACTTTCCACCATAAAAATCCAACATCAAAGGTTTCATTCAGGCATCTATTGAACACTCAAAGGGAAATATAAAGTTGTTGATCACATACAAAAATTATTGTACAAAATCCAATGTTGTGGTATGAGACAGACAAATAGACCATAATAAAGAGAGCAATGCATACCTATGAATTGCGGGTTAAAAGTCCATTTCTATAAGTACAACAATCCAGTAACATTGACTTTCCTGCCGAATGATGTAATGTAGAAAAGCGCCAGTGGAATTAGGGTTTTGACTATGGGAAGAAGTAGAAAAGAAACAAATCCCCTTGGTACAAACCTAAATCTCGTTTGACTTTAATAAATTTACAAAATAATTGGTAAAAGAATTTGTCAGATCGAACCAAAAAGTCGGAAAAATACCTCAACTTCCGTATACTTGGTCGAAATACACGGCCAGACCCTCGATTGGATCAGCTTGCTCCTCCATTGCTGCTTTTGACCTTTGATTAGATAATCTATCTCTCTCGTCTTTGTAAAAAAGGGGTGTAGTCTAGATGTGGCTAATAAAGAAGGTGATAAGAGAAGGTATGGTGGAGAAGATGAAGGAATGGTGTTCTCTGTTGTGAGATGATATCAGTGATGGCACAAAGAATAAAGAATTATAGGTACAAATCCTCAAACAAAGCCATACAACCCTTTATGTATAAGTTACAATAACTTCTAAGCCAAGACAACCTTTTATGCATAGCTTACAACACCCTATTGCATAAAAACTTTGGTTTTTAGAAGTATATAAATATGAGGGGTGCACAATAATAGAGGAAGAGAGAGAGGGAATTGAAAAATGTGAAGTATTTGACACCAAACATGACACTCAATTCTTGTAGTGTCATGTTTTTTAAAATCTTGACATTAGATTCTTGACACGCAAAAAAGAGTGTCATTGTTTGACCAATTTTTTTAAAAGATGACGATTTTTTAATGACACACGCTTTTGCGTGTCATGAATTCTCGCGTGTCATTAAATGTGTGTCAAGATAGGGGTATTTTTCTAGTAGTGCATTTTTATCATCATTCACCTTCAACATCAATATAAGCCACATTTACACACAAAGCATTTTACTAACACTTACTGAATAATAAAAAACATGAGTTAATATTATTTGCTAGTAAAGAACTTGTAAGAAAACTACAAATTTGCTCTCTTTAAAGTGATACATCTTAATATCCTTCCGATTCTCTTGATCATCATTCACCTCCAACAACAACATAACAAAAAAATATAAAAGTCAGTTAAGCGGGAGACGAAATATATAAAAAAAATAATATTATTTAGCATAAAACAGAAAATCCTATAGGATCAACAATAAACACCTAGGACAAGAAGATTCATGAATTTGATAGGATCGACAATAAACATCAACCTTGTGTGTATGGTATTTATTTTCTATGAATTTGATAATTAAGTATGCAAAAGAAGATTTTGATAGAATATATTTTTAAACTTAAGAAAACATGATGTTGTTACGCTTTGTTATAGAGAATTATAAGGGCATGTGTAGTGGCAACGTTATGGGGCGTTTTGGTTGCCTATAGCGCCCGGGAACACTGCCCCCGGGCGCTATAGGGCGTTTTGGTGGTCAGGCGTTTTGTGTATAGCGAGCGTTTTAGAATTGAGTTTGGTGGGATTCGTGTATTTGACCGTTGTCAAACGGTTGAATTCTTAATTTTTTTGTTCAATCTCTTATATATATACTAGTAGGAAACCCGCGCGATGCGGCAGCGCCGACAATTTGTAACGCGATACTTGTTTTCTGTTAGTTTGCCAATCCTCTCGTAATATATTGTAGAGTAGGCATGTTAGTTTTCTTATTCGTGTAATATAAAGAACGTAACCACTTTATGTAGATCTTTGACCCATGTAATGCCCAAAAAAAAGTAAACACAAACCTTAAAGATAATACCAACAAAATTAAGGTTAAAAACAAAATGCTCAACTCAAATGATATATATTATTATTATGTATTGAAAAATAATACTTACCTTTACCTATTTGTATAAACAATACAGAACAACCAGTGGCGGATCCATGATTTTTTTTCAATAGGTTCAGTGTTTTTAGATGCTCCAATTTTATAAGACTGGATATAAAAATTTTCAGGTCGGTTTAACGGTTCAGGTCGGTTCAACAGTTCGGGTCGGTTATTACACTTAAATAGTGGTTTTCAACCGTCTATTGTGTAGGGGCGACATAACATTTTTAGACTTAAAGCAAGCTCTAAATTTGGGGCCTCCAAAATGTAAACTTGTCACATAACGGTAAATTCATAGCTTTCTTAAATAGTAAAAAATGATTTGCACAAACCAAATATAATCTTTCAAAAGGACTCAATGGCCACATTAAAATTGAACGAAATGGAAACACACAAACAAAAAATATAGAGTTAATTAACCTAGTATCAAGCTCCATTATTAATTGAGGAACCAAAAAAAACATATATTAATAATTAAAATATTAGATAAGGGAAGAATTGAACACAAATTATTTTGACAGTTAGCACATTCTGTTCTTTCCAAATTCCGAGCGTTATTGACGCGGCTTTCCATTTTCTAAGAATCTAACACCTACATTACGGGATTTCGTATTCCTTTCTAACTATGGATGACTCTTATTAAACCATCTTATTCTAGCCATTTGTGTCCTCGCAACCGTTCAAAAACTTGGCCTCCTCCCTTTGTAAGACACCTCTATTCATCTTTTGGACTATCGAAAACATCGCCACCGGTGACAACCGAGTCGAATCCGATAACTCCAGCCTTTCACCTGTGTTTCGCTTGACTAGAGCTTCAACTCATCGTGAAGAAGCACCATTGCATCGAGCAACTGTTCGGTAAGCTTCTCAATTCATTCGGGTGTCTCTTGTTTAAAAAAAAAAAAAAAAAAAAAAAAAAAAAAAAAAAAACCCATAACTTGACGTACCTCCATTTGATCTAACATTACTAGGTTCTTTTAATCGTATCCGGTGATATCGACGACAACGCGATAACTCCCGGCCATCACATCGACCTTGTTTCCGAATCTTGTCCCGGTAACTATTCTGACCTCTTGCTTAATTTGATTTTCGATTAGTTGGGTTGGGTTTGTTAGATTCCTCCGACGGCGCTTAACTTGCGAGAAAACTTGAATGTGTACGTATCGAGTGAATGTGTGTATATTGGATTATGTGTTATCCTACGTATGTGTGTTTGTGTTTTATGTGTGTGTTTATCTCTTGTGTATGCATGAATGTGTGTGTGTGTGATGTGTGCGTGTGTTTTATGTGTGTGTTTGGTAGTTTTGTTTTGTTTTATTATTATTATTATTATTATTATTATTATTATTATTATTATTATTATTATTATTTCCTTTTCTTTTGGGTTGTGTGTTATTATATAGTTAGCATGTGTGTGTTTAAATTAGACAGGTGTGTGTATGGTGTATGGTGTATGTTGTGTGTGTATTTGAGTTAGGCTTGGTTCATGTGGAAGATGAAAGAATACATTAGCTGTAGATGGAGTGCTGGGTAAAACAAATAATAATAATAATAAATAGTAAATGATTAATGTCTACATGCTATCACATTTTAGGGTTCTTCTAAAATATATGAATATAATTTGAATTTTAATTTTGTTCTTAAAAACGAGTCGAATTCCTTATATATGATGAAGTTACTAACTAGTTTTCTAAAGTTTTGGCGATTAAATTATTTTTCAACCCAATAGGATTTTGTTAATTATTAAAGTATGAGACTACACATGAGTTCTTGGTCGCCAAGGAAAATTTACAAACAGGGGGATTTGATGAGTAAACTATCATAAAACTAAATTAGGAAATACGGTATGTAGGTTCGCTTACAAATTGAAGACAATCTGATTTTATCTACCTTGCTAAAATAAGATACGGATTCTATTTTCTTGACATCATAGTAGTCTTTTATTTATTTATTCATTCATTCTATTTATATAAATTCGCTACCTTGCGGTACAGATTTTGTCCTTTCCCTTGGTCCTTTTCAGTTTCGCTTAAATGTTGTGAAATTGTTGTAGCATGCAATAGACCTTAAAAGTTGTAATCATTGTTGCATGTTCCCATTAGCATGACTTTCAGTTGCCAGTAATTTATACATGGCTTTAGTTTTGTACTCTGTCACTCGAGCGTCTGGCATGTCGTTTGGGCGGCAACGGCATGGCACTTATCGTGACGGTGCGTAATAAAAGTTCACGGCGTTTCGAGATTGTGTTTACAAAACACTTGGCCCTAGAGACGTATAGATCGATCTTAGCTCTGAGTTTGAGTTTGAGTTTGTTTGTCTGGAGATGGAATAAGGGGTGCACGCCACACTCACCATCTCATTGGTGCACGGACTAGCTAGCTATGTACCAGTCTGTTTAGGCTCGTTGGTGCATCCGTTTCACGTGACTTAATTTATTTATTATTAGAGGTAGTCATGTGGTTTGGTATTTGTATATGTGTTCTCATATACTTCAGTATGTTTTTTTTGTCCGATCAAGTATCGGGTTGTGACTAGATTTTGTTCAGTATTTGCTTGAGTTTCAGTTTTGGATTCGAGTTCGAATTAGAGTTCACTCAGATTTTCATAATTCTTTCCTTATGTTCGCTATTTACCTGTACTATTGATCTTTCCGTTACTGAGTAAACCTTTGGCTTAGGCGTATTTTCTTTGTTGTGTTTGTGTATTTTGGTTGGCAAGTAATCAGGGAAATCCAGGATATCAGGGATGAGAGAAATAAGAAGTTCAAGTTTTTTTTTAAAGACTTATCGTTTTCGTTACTTTTGGATTTAAATAAATTAAGACATAGGATTCCTTGACTTGACTTGATACTTTTTCGTTGTCTTGGGATTTTTACTTTCTTTGTTTAAATGGAATATCGTTCAATTTATGATATCTGTAATAGTGACATGTCAGCCCTAACCGGGTTGGAGTGTTACAATTATGGTATCAGAGCCTCAGGCTCTTTCCTGTAGAAAACTTAAACCCTAATAATTAATCATGTGAGGTAATGGGTAGACGTTGGGTTAGGATTCCTCCTTTCCATATTTTTTTTTCTTTCTTTCGCATAATATAAAAGTTTTTTTTCTTTAATCACACGTATAACATTCTTTCAAAATGGCTCCTAGACGTGGGAACAACCCTAGTGATGATGCGGAGAATTCTGGCGACGTTCCCTCGAGACCCTCGTTGCTAACGTTGTTAATACGGCGATTGCGGGCTTGATTCCTAACTTGATCCAACAGTTTCAGCATGGTAATGCTAATACTAATTCCAACGCCAACGCCAACGCTAATGCTAACGCCAACGCTAATGCCAACGCCAATGGAGATGCAAATGCTAACCCTCCTGTTGGCATTCATGTTTGGCTGGATCGGTTCCAAAAGCTAAAGCCGAAATCCTTCAGTACTGCCGCTACTCCGGTTGAGGCTGAGAATTGGATTGCTCATATTGAGAAGTTATTTGAGGTGTTCGGTGTGGATGATGTGTTCAAAGTTAGGCTTGCTAGTTATAAACTGGAGGATGATGCACACAGATGGTGGAAGACTCTGAAGAATGCCCGAGGAGGAGATAATTATGCTGCTACACTGCCTTGGGATGAGTTTCGGACATTGTTTTATGGGCAATATTTCACCGACGCTGACCGCAATGAATATATGAGGGAGTACTCTTCTATTATGCAGAGTAATGATGAACCTATTTTGGAGTTTAAGACTCGTTTCTGTCGTTTGGTTAGTTTCCTAGGCCCAGCTGCAGGTACACTACAACAACAAACCAATCGTTTCAAATGGGCTATTTGTGATAGAGATAGGAAGTTTATCCTAAACCTTCCCCTGGCTGACATTAATGAGATAGTTGATGCTGTCAAGAACCTGGATAACGATAAGAAGTATCGTCAGAAGGTATTTGATGATAACCGTAAGCAGCCGAGAGAAAATAATCAGGATCACTCTTATTCTCATGCTGGTAATGATAAATCTTTGGTACCTCGAGACCCTAGGCACTGTTCTGATGGAGGTTTCAATAACCAGTCGCGAAATGGGGGAAATCGAAACCAGAATCATAGGACTTCTGAGCAAAATCAGGCACCTAAACCTCAGGATCATCAGAATCCGCCACCTAACCGCGACCCTCCTTGTGCCACTTGTGGGAAGCCACATAAGGGTCTTTGTCGCAAAGCTGAAGGCCTCTGCTTCAAATGCGGAGGTGCCGGACACCAGATTAAAGCTTGTCCTAAGCTTAATCAAAAAGAAAATGCTGGGGGAAACACAAAACTGCTGGACGAGTCTTTGCACTTACAGCTAATGCCCCAGGTACAGATTTTGTTTTCTTATCACCTTAATATGATTTCATTTCTTTCAATGGATGCAAATTTTGTTCTATTCATCATAGTATGAAATTTATTTCCTTCCATAGGTACGGTTTCTAGTTATGTGCTTATTGGTGAACATGAAATGTATGCTCTGTTTGATACCGGTGCTACACATTCTGTGGTATCGCTTTTATTTGCTAAGTATTTGAAGTCTTCGCCTACTACCTTAGAGTGCCCTTTAGTCATATCTACTCCTTTGAGAGATGCTTTTATCATCTCTCATGTGTATAGAGATTGTCCGAACCGAATTGATTCTGTAATCCGTGCAGCAGACTTGTATCCTATTCACATGAGTGATTTCGATGTTATTCTTGGTATGGACTGGTTATCACAGCATAACGTTTCGATTGAATGTCAAACCCGTCGTGTTCTCTTTGGAAACCCTCAGTGTCCTGAATTTATCTATCAGGGGACTCAACCTCGTAAATCGTTGAAAATCATTTCTGCACTCAAGGCTCAAAAGTTTTTGTCGCATGGTTGTGCTGGATTTCTTGCTTCAGTGAAAGTTACATCTTCTGAGGAACCTAGTATTTCTGATTATCCAATTGTCTGTGATTTTCCAGACGTATTTCCTAAGGAGTTGCCTGGACTTCCCCAGATCGTGAGGTGGAGTTCACTATTGATCTTGTTCCCGGTGCTGAACCGATCTCTAAGGCACCATATCGTATGGCACCTCTAGAGCTCAAGGAGCTCAAAGAACAACTACAAGAATTGTTGGAACTTGGTTTTATCAGACCAAGTGTCTCACCTTGGGGCGCACCAGTCTTATTCGTTGAAAAGAAGGATGGATCTATGAGACTCTGTATCGACTATCGAGAGTTAAATAAAATCACCATCTGGAATCGATATCCGCTTCCTCGCATAGATGATATATTTGACCAGCTCCAAGGTGCCAAATGTTTTTCTAAGATCGATTTGAGATCTGGTTACCACCAGCTTATAATTAAAGATTCGGATGTACCTAAGTCAGCTTTTCGTACTCGGTATGGTCACTATGAGTTTTTGGTCATGCCGTTTGCTTTAACTAATGCTCTGGCCGTCTTCATGGATCCAATGAACCGAGTTTTTCATGAGTTTCTTGATAAGTTTGTTATAGTCTTCATTGATGATATTCTTATTTATTCTAAGAGCAGAGAAGAACATGAGGATCATCTTCGTATTGTACTTGAGATTTTGCGACAAAAGAAATTGTATGCAAAATTCTCAAAGTGCGAATTCTGGTTAGACCAGGTAGCTTTTCTCGGTCATGTCATTTCTGCTAGTGGTATCTCAATGGATCCTGCTAAGGTGGAAGCAAACACTAAATGGCCTATACCTACTTCAGTCACCGAAGTTCGTAGTTTTCTAGGCCTCGCTGGATATTATCGTAGATTTGTCGAAGGATTCTCAACTATTGTGTTGCCGCTCACGCAACTTATGAGAAAAGGGGTTAAGTACTCTTGGAATGATGATCGAGAGAGAAGCTTCCAGGAACTGAAGAAAAGGCTGGTGTCTGCCCCAATTCTCACACTTCCATCGGGTACAGGTGGATATCAGATTTATAGTGATGCTTCGAAAAAAGGTCTTGGATGTGTTTTAATGCAGCATAATATGGTCATTGCTTATGCTTCACGTCAGCTAAAACCGTATGAAGTTAATTATCCGACTCATGACCTTGAGCTTGCTTCCGTCGTCTTTGCTCTAAAGATTTGGCGACATTATTTGTACGGAGAGACTTGTGATATTTTCACCGATCACAAGAGCTTGAAGTACATCTTTTCACAAAAGGAGTTAAACATGAGACAGAGACGTTGGCTAGAGCTGCTAAAGGATTATAATGCCAACATTCAGAATCATTCAGGGAAGGCCAATGTTGTGGCTGATGCTCTAAGCCGAAAGAATTCAGGGTCTGTTTCCTCTTTACAGTTGCAACCACATATTGTCACTGATCTAGACAGCCTAGGTATTGGTCTATACCTTGGTGACACCGACGGTTATCTAGCCCGATTTCAAATTGAGCCAGACCTGATATCACGGATCAAGGTTGCTCAGCAAGATGATGGAGAACTTTGGGCTATAGTGTAGAATTTGAAGGTTGGTAAGCAAACAGAATTCAGGATTGACGAAAATGGAACAGTCTGGTGTGAAAAACGGTTATGTGTGCCAAATGATTCCACCCTACGGGATTCGTTATTAGCTGAAGCTCACAGTTCACCATTCTCAATCCATCCGGGATCCACGAAGATGTATCGGGACCTTTGGCAACACTTTTGGTGGAACGATATGAAAGAGGATGTGGCTAGATTTGTTAGTAGGTGTCTTACTTGTCAGCAAGTTAAAACCGAACATCAGAGGGCTGGTGGTTTGCTTCAACCACTAGATATTCCAGTATGGAAATGGGATGATATTTCAATGGATTTCGTAACAGGGTTGCCAAGAACATTTAGAAAGAATGATGCTATATGGGTTGTAGTTGATCGTTTGTCAAATTCTGCTCATTTTCTTCCAATTCAGCAAGGATTCTCAGTCAGCAGATTATCTGAGATCTTTACTCAAGAAATTATTAGACTCCATGGTACCCCAGTCTCTATTGTTTCTGATCGAGACCCGCGGTTCACTTCTCGTTTTTGGAAAGGGTTGCAAGCCGCGTGGGGAACCAGATTGAGGTTCAGCATTGCGTTCCATCCTCAGACCGATGGACAGTCAGAACGTACCATTTAAACACTCGAGGATATGCTTCGCGCTTGTGCCTTAGAGTGGAGTGGAAATTGGGATGAGTATCTTTGTCTTGTTGAGTTTGCCTACAATAATAGTTTGCAAGCTAGCATTGGTATGGCACCATTTGAACTTCTTTACGGTCGGAAGTGTAGGGCTCCTATCTGTTGGGAAGAAGTTGGCGAGAAAATCATTGAGGGACCAGAATTAGTGCAGATCACAAGTGAGAAAGTAGCTATCGCTCGCGAAAAATTGAAGGAAGCTCAGAGTCGTCAAAAAAGCTATGCAGATCGACATCGTCGAGCTTTAGAGTTTAGTGTTGGTGATCGAGTATTCTTACGAGTTTCGCCTTTTAGGGGTGTTCGCCGTTTTGGAATCAAAGGAAAGCTTAGCCCTAGATTCATCGGTCCGTTTGAAATCCTTGATAGAGTTGGGGAAGTCTCTTATCGCTTGGCACTACCACCCCAATTATCGCACGTGCATAATGTTTTTCACGTATCTCTTCTTAGGGGGTACAACTATCATCCGCTACATGTTGTGAGTTATCCACTCCATCAGATTCAGGAAGGCTTGTCACTCGAAGAGGAACCCGAAGCTATTCTTGATCGACAAGAACGTGTTATGCGCAATAAAACTATTCCTTTCGTTAAAGTTCTTTGGAAGAATCATTCAGAGCGTGAGGCCACATGGGAGGTGGAAGACACTGTCCGCGCCCAATATCCAAATCTGTTCGCGCCTTAGTTATTTTTTGTAGTTCAAGTTAGATGACATTATTTGGTTTGCTTTTGAACTTCATTCTGTTTCAGTTACGATTACCTGTCACTCCAGTAACTCCGTATTTTAGAGTGTTATGCTTTCCATATCCGTACCTAACAATTTCGTGGTCGAAATTTTTTTTAAAGGGGTAGAATTGTAATATGCGAAACTTCAAAATCCTAAACTATAAAATAATAAATAAATAAAATACTTTAAGAATCACGACAATTTATTATGTCGGATTTTTTTATGTGCCCAAACATTCGTTAGTACATATAGTGCCTCAAATACTAAAGTTTTGTAGCGAAAATAAAAATAATAAATTCATTTATACCTTACGTTAATATGAATACTAACTAGCTGAATGGTAATTAGAAAAAAAATATATAATAATAATTGTCATTCCATTATTAATTGAGGAACCGAAAAAAAAACATATATTAATAATTAAAATATTAGATAAGGGAAGAATTGAACACAAATTATTTTGACAGTTAGTACATTCTGTTCTTTCCAAATTTACGAGCGTTATTGACGCGGCTTTCCATTTTCTAAGAATCTAACACGTACATTACGGGATTTCGTATTCCTTTCTAACTATGGATGACTCTTATTAAACCATCTTATTCTAGCCATTTGTGTCCTCGCAACCGTTCAAAAACTTGGCATCCTCCCTTTGTAAGACACCTCTATTCATCTTTTGGACTATCGAAGACATCGCCACCGGTGACAACCGAGTCGAATCCGATAACTCCAGCCTTTCACCTGTGTTTCGCTTGACTAGAGCTTCAACTCATCGTGAAGAAGCACCATTGCATCGAGCAACTGTTCGGTAAGCTTCTCAATTCATTCGGGTGTCTCTCGTTAAAAAAAAAAAAAAAAAAAAAAAACTCCATAACTTGACGTACCTCCATTTGATCTAACATTACTAGGTTCTTTTAATCGTATCCGGTGATATCGACGACAACGCGATAACTCCCGGCCATCACATCGACCTTGTTTCCGAATCTTGTCCCGGTAACTATTCTGACCTCTTGCTTAATTTGATTTCCGATTAGTTGGGTTGGGTTTGTTAGATTCCTCCGGCGGCGCTTAACTTGCGTGAAAACTTGAATGTGTACGTATCGAGTGAATGTGTGTATATTGGATTATGTGTTATCCTACGTATGTGTGTTTGTGTTTTATGTGTGTGTTTATCTTGTGTATGCATGAATGTGTGATGTGTGTGATGTGTGCGTGTGTTTTATGTGTGTGTTTGGTAGTTTTGTTTTGTTTTATTATTATTATTTTTTTTCCTTTTCTTTTGGGTTGTGTGTTATTATATAGTTAGCATGTGTGTGTTTAAATTAGACAGGTGTGTATGGTGTATGTTGTGTGTATTTGAGTTAGGCGTGGTTCATGTGGAAGATGAAAGAATACATTAGTTGTAGATGGAGTGCTGGGTAAAACAAATAATAATAATAAATAGTAAATGATTAATGTCTACATGCTATCACATTTTAGGGTTCTTCTAAAATATATGAATATAATTTGAATTTTAATTTTGTTCTTAAAAACGAGTCGAATTCCTTATATATGATGAAGTTACTAACTAGTTTTCTAAAGTTTTGGCGATTAAATTATTTTTCAACCCAATAGGCTTTTGTTAATTATTAAAGTATGAGACTACACATGAGTTCTTGGTCGCCGAGGAAAATTTACAAACAGGGGGATTTGATGAGTAAACTATCATAAAACTAAATTAGGAAATACGGTATGTAGGTTCGCTTACAAATTGAAGACAATCTGATTTTATCTACCTTGCTAAAATAAGATACGGATTCTATTTTCTTGACATCATAGTATTCTTTTATTTATTTATTTATTCATTCATTCTATTTATATAAATTTGCTACCTTGCGGTACGGATTTTGTCCTTTCCCTTGGTCCTTCTCAGTTTCGCTTAAATGTTGTGAAATTGTTGTAGCATGCAATAGACCTTAAAAGTTGTAATCATTGTTGCATGTTCCCATTAGCATGACTTTCAGTTGCCAGTAATTTATACATGGCTTTAGTTTTGTACTCTGTCACCCGAGCGTCTGGCATGTCGTTTGGGCGCAACGGCATGGCACTTATCGTGACGGTGCGTAATAAAAGTTCACGGCGTTTCTAGATTGTGTTTACAAAACACTTGGCCCCTAGAGGCGTATAGATCGATCTTAGCTCTAAGTTTGAGTTTGTTTGTCTGGAGATGGAATAAGGGGTGCACGCCACACTCACCATCTCATAGGTTCATAGGTACACGAACTAGCTAGCCGTGTACTAGTCTGTTTAGGCTCGTTGGTGCATCCGTTTCACGTGACTTAATTTATTTATTATTAGAGGTAGTCATGTGGTTTGATATTTGTATATGTGCTCTCATATGCTTCAGTATGTTTTTTTTGTCCGATCAAGTATTCGTTTCACGTGACTTAATTGTGTTATGTAATGTTGTTGTGTGTCTATCAACAATACATCAAGGACTTTATATAGGTTACATATGGAGTCAATGGTTGACTAAGTATAATATACAATATAATACAATGGCTAAAATCATAAAGTCAGTGATTGACTAAGAGACTTGACTTGACTTGAATTGATTTATATTGTTAATAATTCAATTCTAAACACCCTCTTAATGGATGAGAGAAAAGTACTATTGTGAACCTACAGATAAATTTTTAATACGACGTTTAAATTGACTTATAAACAAAGGATTAAAAAGATAGAGGTGGATTAATATATCTATACTTTCGTAAGGAGGGAAGGGGCACTATAAGAGGTGTTCAGAATTCGATTCGGATTCGAAAAATTCAAAATTCGACTTAGTTCGATTCGACAGCCAATAATTCGATTTGATTATTAAAAATTCGAATTCGATTCGATTCGAATTCGAGTCCAGTAAATCAAATACGAATTTATGATGTTAAATTCGATTCGATTCGAAATTCGAATAAAAACTGTACATGTATAATATTTAAATATATATACACACATACACATTATTATATACACAAATATAAACATTGAAAAAAAGAACTTCTAAATTTTGGTCAAACTTTAAGAACCCATAGTGTTTACACCATTTATAATAACCATGTTTTACATATTTAACTTATACATCACGAAACTTTAACAAACTATACTCTCTATTATTTTTACAATTCCCGTATTTGAGATATTGTTGTTTATCAATTTTGTATATTTGTATTTTATATGTTAAAAATAATGAGTTTGTATTAGTTTTAAAACTAAAAGTAAAACAATTTATTATTTATGGTGAATTTGAAAGAAATGGAATTTATTCGAATTCGAGTTTCTTAATTGAATAGAATACGAATCAAATAAATTGAATTTTAAGCAAATACGAGTCGAATACGAATTCAGGTAAAAATATTAAAAATTCAAGAAATTCAATTCGAATAATTCTAAAATATTCGTTATTCGATTCGTTGAACACCCCTAGACACTAGCCTTAAAAAATTTTCACTTCACTGATTTTAACCAATTATGCACTGCCACATCACTTCACTGATTTACTTCGCTGAAACATTTTTTGAAGGCAACACTCCACTGATTCTTTTATTTATTTTCATTTAAATACAAATCTAAACCTTTTTTTTAATTCACACGGTTTTATTGTTTTACCACCAAATGGTCACATTTTTATTTATAGTTTCTCATAAACCGTCTAACCAACACGGTAAAAATTATTTATGTGCATTAAAACCGGTCTCATCTAATGGTGGGAAAATTGAATTTTACATGCAACACGGTTGAGAATTATTTGTATATAAACCACCATACCACGGTGGTGAAAACACACTTCAACATCAACACCCACACCTTTTTAAATGGCGCGCTGGACCGAAAATGAAGAAATGACTCTGGTTGTGTGCGTTAAAGACGCACAAAACGACCTATCCTTGCACCGCAAAGGCTACGGGAAGGGACACATGGTTCTGGGACCGTGTGTTGGGCGACTTGAACCAACAAGTCATCCAAAACAACCTCACAATCGAGAGTCTGCAGAGGAAATGGACCGATCTCAACAACAAATGTGATATGTGGACCACCTGCTACGAGCGCACCATGTGCCGGCAACCGGGCATTGTGTCGGAATTGGCTGTGGAGTTTACCCAGGTGACCTATGTGGCTCGTTACCGTGGCACATTTGACCATGTCTAGGCATGGCAACTCATGCGTCAACTTTTAAGCTTTATTTTTTTTATGTTTTGATCTATATTTATTATGCTTAATATTAATGAATTGTGTTTTATGTTTTATGTTTTTGTTTATGTTTTATATTTAATTATGTTTTAATTTATTTTTATTATGTTAAAACACATAGTTTAAATAAAAAAACAATAACAAAAATGTGATTTGACTAATAAAACTAATGGTTCAAATAAAAAAAATTGAATTATATTAAATCAAAAATAAAAAAATGCACAGTTACTAGCCTGTTAAATAGAACCAGAACACGGTTCACGAGACCACTACTATCATGGGTGACGGCGGTGTTACCGTGTTGGTAGTGGGGTATCCGTGACCAATTCGGGTGACGCCCCATCCCCTAAGGATATTTTAAGATACATATCTCTATTTTATTTCCTTTAATGCATAAGGTATAATCATAAATGAGATAAATTAATCTTTTAAACATAAAATGATATAAATTAATCTTTTAAACAATTTACACTTTAATTAATACTTTAGCTGAATTCCTTCAACTTTACTAAACTTTTACTTATTTAAATAATAATTACATTTTTCTCCTTATTTTTAAGCTACCGACCCAACGATTTTTAAACGACCATAATTTTTTGATATGTTAATAATGTTCAAAAAAACTTACATCATATAAACCAACATTTTATCCTCATTAATTTGAGTATAGTATTGCTATTATTTTTAGTTTAAAAAAACTGATATGTTATGTGATTAACAATATCTATTGTTGAGAAACGACTGAAAACGGACGAAACAAAAAACAATACAAAACCAAACCAAATCATTTGAAAACTGAATTAACCAAAAAATCGAATTAACTTAAAATCGGTTATCGGTTTTTTTTGTACCCTTAATTAACCGAAATTACGCAAACTGAAACCGAACAATTCATATATTCTTAGCTTTTATATCTCCATATCATGTATTTGTACCCAGATTTCATGTAATTTTAAGCAAAAGTTTTAGCCAAAGTTTTGCATTGGTTATTAACAAAAATTATCTGAACCAATCTAAAAACCGAAAATCTTACAAAATAAACTGAACCAATTAATCGATTGGTTAATAAGTAAGTGCGCCACATCAGATTGGTTAATTAGTGAAGGATAATTAATTAACATAAGAAGCGTATAAAGTAATTGCGCATTAAGTAAGTGCACCCACAATGTATAAACCACCAACACCCAAAGAAACCTCCTCATCAGATTTACAAACCTCCTTCAAAACCCCTCACTTTCCGACAATGTATAAATCCTATTAAAAAATTATTATATATATACACACACACACAAACCACTCAAGAAGTCCGATTGAGGTCCGGATGGTTGGATAAGGGCTACAATGTTACCGGGCGAGAGAGGTGGTTTGCGGACCAAGATTCATAGAAACTGAACCAGTAAAATGCCCACATTTGTAGGTGCTCTAAGCATAATAATGCATGAAGTATCATGAACTTACGCATTAAAGTACCATACTTACAAATAAAAGTATCATATTTACGCATGATGTAAACATAATTACGTAACATATATTATTCTTTTGCATGCTTCACACGTTAACAACACTTTGTATTTTAATCTTTATCTAAAATGATAAGCTAGCTAATCCTTCTGTTCAAGTAAACAATAACACCCTTGACTTAAAGATTCAACAAAAAACTCCTGAAAACCAACTCAACCTTGGACCAACTCCGTGCAACGTTCACTTTATAAAACAATAGAATTTGTATTGAATAAGTGTATTATGTAATGTTTTTGTGTGTCGATTAACAATACATCAAGGTCTTTATATAGGCTTACATATGACTAAGTCTAGCTAAGATTATGGAGTCAATGGTTGACTAAGAGGGTGTTTGGGATTGCGTTTTGAATCTGATTTTTAGATTATTGCGTTTTAAAAACGCAGATAATCAGTTTTTAGTGTTTGGGATTGCGTTTTGAAAACGCAGATAATCAGATTTTTAGGCTACCAAAACGCAATAATCTATAAGCAGCTCCACCACTGCTTTTCCAAAACGCATAATCTGTTTTGAATAATCAATCCCAAACACCCCCTAAGTATAATGTACAATATAATACAATGGCTAAAATCATGGAGTCAATGGTTGACTAGGAGACTTGACTTGACTTGACTTGATTTATGTTATGGAGTCAATGGTTGACTAAGAGATTTGACTTGACTTGACTTGGCTTGACTTGATTTATGTTGTTAATACACTTAAAGCTAATAACAATTTAGTTGATTTGAATTATTTTTCAACTTGGTATTAGCTAGAAATTTTTGCTGCGATTTTGAGGATTATTAGCGACAATTATTGCTGATAATAGGATCATCCTCGTAGTGGTCCAACAGATTCTTGACATAAGGCTACCTTGAGTGGAGCGGACACCCAATCTTGGTGAGTTGTTGCAGCATGCCACAATCCCTCATGCTCCAATTACACTTTGTACCATGCGATGACTTGTGGCAAGCGGTGTGCATGGTCTAACCTATACATCCCATACGGGGAAGAATGAGGATATTGGGTGGGCTCCTTTCTCTCACTAGCCGATTAAAAATTAGTTAGTTGTTTTAGATTTGTTATATATAAATTGATTGTGATATGTGAAGCATAATAGGAATATCATATATATATATATATATATATATATATATATATATATATATTTGTGATTTAGCAAGTTGTGGAAAGTATTGGTGAAAGCCAATGGCAGATTCAAGTAAAAGAGAGGGTGGGCACAGGCCCTGGCCCAGACAAAAAGTGCCCAATAACCAGATTTTGAGTGTATTGCAGCTCATCACACACGAATTGCCTCAGGCGTTGGAAATTAATCTTGACTTAAGTTTTACTAGTTAGTTTTATTATTTAGTAAGTTTAGTTTGTTTTATTTAGGCATTAAATAAATGTTTAGAAAGTCATAGGCTAACCAAGTTGACCGAGTTTGCTGGATGAAAGTGAGGTTGAAGAAGTGAATTGGGTTAAAGGAAGGGTGATACTATCTACACAACCAACAAAAAACCCTAAACAACCTTAGGACGGGTCGTCGAGGCCTAGATGGGCCGTTAAGAAAAATTAGGGTTTCAGGACGGGGCGTCCAGGCCTTGACGGGCCGTTTGTTTACAGAAAAGACAAAACCGACGGGCCGTCGAGGCCCAGACGGCCCGTAAAAGTACGAGGTACGAGGTGATCAGTCTGAACTCCTGCAAAAGCAGGCAGTTCAGACTGAAAAGTCTGAAAAAGGTGCTTAAGGACGGGCCGTCCAGGCCCCGACGGCCCGTTGAAACGTGTTAGGTTAGGGCATTTAATCCCTAGACGGCCCATCGAGGCCTCGACGGCCCGTCGACATTTCCTGATATAACCATTACACGATCAGCTTCTTCCCCATTTGAACCAAACTTTAAAACATCACCACCACCAAAACCCTCGACCCATTTCGACTTCCCGGTCTCACGATGACATATTTACACAGCTTTTCAACCGTTGACCTGTCTGAGAACGAGTCTTACGTCTCTGAAAGCGTAGGGTATGAACCCGAGGTTCAAGTTGGTGAAGATGAGGTTAAATCCGGGGTTCGTGGTAATGACGGGAACATGCTGCCCGATCTCAACGAGGAATATGTAGAGGAACAGGAGTCTTTTTTCGTGCCACCAAGCTACCCGCAGTACACGTACGGGAGTTACCATTCGCGCGGGAATCGTGCTAATGATGACAACCAGGAAGATGCTAACATAAAAGTTGAACCTAACCCAGATGTTTCGTATGAAACCGAGCAGGTGCGTTTATTTATTTACACTAGTATATCTTTACAGTAGTATATATTTTCATGTATTTAGACTAGTATGAATTTAGACTAGTATATCTTTACAGTAGTATATATTTTCAGGTATTTAGAGTAGTATGAATTTAGACTAGACTGTTGTGTAAATTTTCAGGTATTCGGGTCTGTTGAAGAGATGAAACAATGGGCTTACGATAGAGCCCTTGCTAGCGGTTACGTCCTAGTGACAGGACGTTCTGTTTCAAAAGGCAGTGGAAATAATGCAAGAAAAATTAGGATAGACCTGAGATGCGACCGTGCTGGCGAATACCATACTACAGCCACAGTAAGGTCTACGGGTAGCAAAAAGATTAACTGTCCATTTATGTTAATAGGGAGGCTACGCAAAGAGGGTTGGAAGTTGGAGGTTAAACACGCGAATCATAACCACGACCCTTTTGTACATGTTGAGGGTCACGCTTTTGCTAGGCGGCTGACACCACAGGAAGAAGAAATGGTGGAAACACTTTATTTTCAAGGCCTGGAACCGGCAAACATACATTTGGCCATCAGAGCACAAAACCCGAATAATAAATGTATTCTAAGAGACATACACAATACAGTGAGCAAGATTAAACATAGAATTTACGGCGATAAAACCCCAATGCAGGTATTATTATTAATTACTATTATTGTCATAGACTATTATTAATTTTGTTGTTGTTAAATATTAAATATTGTTATTATTATTGTTATGCAGATACTCGAGAGTATCCTGGTTGAAAAGAAATTTACTTATTTCACCAAGCAGAATCCAGAGACAGATGCTGTTGAGAATATTTTCTTTTCACACCGGGTCTCGTACAATCTCTGGCGTGCCTTTCCACATGTGATGCTGATCGACGCCACCTACAAAACGAACGAGTACAGAATCCCGTTTGTTCAAATTGTGGGTATGACGTCGACAAACCAGTCGTTTTGTATCGCCCATGCATTTATCGTTAAAGAGAAAACGAGTAACTACACATGGGTGCTTGAGAGGCTCAAAGATTTGCTGGAGGGGAGTATGGAGCCACGTGTAATTGTTACAGATAGAGATCTGGCTCTGATGAGTGCATGTGCTTCAGTTTTCCCGGATGCTACGAAATTGCTTTGCAGGTGTCATATTCAACGAAATATTATTATTATTATTATTATTATTATTATTATTATTATTATTATTATTATTATTGTTGTTGTTGTTGTTTTGCAGGTATCATATTCAACGAAATATTGCAAAATATCATAAAGCAGGATTTCCAAAAGAAGAATGGGAAATATTTTTGCAGTATTTTGGTCGACTGTGTAAATCTCCTGACAAAGAGGCTTACGAATTCAATCTTGAAGCGCTCTACAGACGACTTTGGGGGCAGGATCGAACGGGTATATATTTTATTTTTTATTTTGCTTTACAAGCGTACATATTTTCTGTATTGACATCACTATTCTGTTTTTTATAGAGGTTTATGACTACATGGAGTCAGTTTGGCTCCGAGATTATAAAGAAATGTTTGTGGAAGCATGGGCAAATGAAAACCTTACGTTCGGTCAGACTACGACCAACAGGGTCGAGAGTCAGCATGCTCTTATTAAGAGGTACATAAAAGGCCCGAACAGCTCGCTCCACGCGCTTGTGATGCAAATAGACAAAGTTATGGAATCACGGCGCGTAGCGATAAAGCACTCCTTCGAACAAAGCCGATCAACAAGAATGTGGAAACATGATCTACCGTTGTTTCAAGACGTAATCGGTAGGGTTTCCCATCTAGCGCTTAATTTGATGCTCGGAGGGGTCAACAAGATAAATTATTATATGGAACAAAAGAGGTCTTGTGAACACCGACTCAATAAGACTTATGGATTGCCTTGTTCCTGTCAATTGCAATTGTATGATACGAAAGGTAACATCATTTTTTAGACTTATTATAAATGTTTGAAGCGTTTTGTAGACGACTTGTGTTGTCTGGTTCGTACAAAAACAGAGGAAACTCTGCCAAATTTTTATAAAATTATTGATTTGTTGTTGTTGTGATTGAATATATATATCAGATACACGAGTGTCACTGGCTGATATCGACGTCTTCTGGACACGACTTGACTTTATGCCAGAAGTAGCTGAGAATCCCGAGTTTGACTTTCAGCACCAAATGAATGCATTCGCTGAGCAGCTAAGGTCGCAATCGGTGCAAGTGAAAAAAAGCATGTTGCAGAAGATGAAGGAGGTGTTGAATCCGATTATGACTAAACATAAACCTCCTGAGGTACAAACCGATACTCGGGGTCGGCCAACAACAAGTGAAAAGGAAAAAAAGGAAGATAAGGCTGCGGTTCGTATTATTATTATTATTATTATTATTATTATTATTATTGTTGTTGTTGTTGTTGTTGTTGTTGTTGTTGTTGTTGTTGTTGTTGTTGTTGTTATATAATTTTTTACACGTAGGGCAAAAAGCCTTCTAGAAGAGGTAAACAATCAAGGGACAAACCGATTGTTTACGATGAAGATTTTCCACTGTTGGAAAGGGAGAGGTACAAACTACTAATATATAAATTCACACATGCATACATATTTATACACATATTAAATCTCACTTTTTGATGGGTACAGGTACAAACTGGAGATCGAAAGGTTTAAGAAATGGCTTCCACCTGCATATCATAGATACATTACAGACATTCGGGATGTCCATGGAGACGGTCACTGTGGCTTTCGATCCGTAGCTGTGTGCTTAGGGTGGCAACAGGATATGTGGTACTTCATCCGCAAACAGCTTAAGGAGGAGATCGTCGAGAATGAAGACCGGTGGAGGCTAATTTTAAACGAAGTGGATTACGATACTTACGACAGAGTCTCCAACTCATTCGATCACATTGGAGTGGGACCAGCAACGCACGACCACTGGATGGAGATGCCCGCCTCAGGATTACTGATTGCTCAGAAATTTAAGGTGGTTGTTCAATTTCTCTCTCCGTATGATCAAAGTGAGACGTACTTCCCTATGTTCGATAGTCCACACAGCGTTGAAGAACATGCGTTCGTATCGTTTGCTTTTGTTAACAAAAATCATTTCATCAAGATTGAGTTGGCAGAAGGCGCCCCAATGCCAAAACTGAATCCGTCATGGCGTAAGTGGCGATATGAAGAGGCAAGTGAGTGGGAGACGGTATATGACGACCGTATACAAAGGGTTGATGTTCGATCACCTCAATACTTCGACTTAACTTAGCTTATCGTATGTTACCGGACCGGACGAACGGAAAAATTTGTTGTATGTGTTCATTTATACTTATTATAAAAATATACTCCCTTTTTTTTTATAAAAACTACAAATACCAAGCTTAAAATATACAAAGAACACTAAAAATTTAAAAAAAAAAATACATTATAGTCGTCCAGGCCTTAATGGGCCGTCCAAGGCAAAAAATTGGCCAGAGACGGCCCGTCCAGGCCTAGATGGGCCGTCACTAGTGGACCACAACGGACCGTCTAGGCCTAGACGGCCCGTCCCAAACACAAAGGTATTGTCTCGTTGAGGCTGGACGACCCGTCCTCTATCTATCGGGACGGTCCGTCCAGGCCTAGACGGCCCGTCTCAAACACAAAGCTTCCAAGGGAAGCTTCCTCTATTATTTAATTAAAAAAAATTAAAAACAACGGACCGTCGAGGCCTGGACGGCCGTCCCAAACACAAAGCTTCCAAGGGAAGCTTCCTTTATTATTTAATTAAAAAAAATTAAAAAACAACGGACCGTCGAGGCCTGGACGGTCCGTTGTGAAACACAAAAAACCCCCAAAACAAGCAGACAATTCAATTTTTTCATCACTTTTCACATTTCCCTCTCTCTCACTCGTCCCTCCTCCTCCTCCACGAACCACCACTCTCCTCCACGAACCACCACCCTCCACCTCTTCTCCCTCTCTCTCTAACACCCACCACAACCGTCTGCAACCCCCCACCTCTTCTCCCTCTCTCTCTGCCTCTCTCGTCTCTCTGCACTCTCTCTCTGCCTCTCTCGTCTCTCTGCACTCTCTCTCTGCCTCTCTCGTCTCTCTGCACTCTCTCTCTGCCTCTCTCGTAAGGTAAGCCTCTCTTGTATTATTATTATTATTATTATTATTATTATTATTATTATTATTATTATTATTATTATTATTATTATTATTATTATTATTATTATTATTGTGGTTGGGGTAGGTTGGTTGTGGTGGCGGGCAATGGTGAGGGTGGGTTGTGGTGGTGGGCAGTGGTGAGGGTGGGAGGTGGTGGTGTTGGGGCAGTGGTGGGTGAGGGAGGTGGTGGGCTGTGGTGGGTGGTGGGTTGGTTGTGGTGGTGGTGTGGCAGTGGTGGTGGTTGGGAGGTGGTGGGCTGTGGTGGGTGGTGGGTTGGTTGTGGTGGTGATGTGGCAGTGGTGGTGGTTGGGAGGTGGTGGTGTTGGGGCAGTGGTGGTGGTGGTTAGGTTGTGGTGGTGGGTAGTGGTGGTAGTTGTTTAGGCGTTTTATTGTTTAGGCTTTTTTTTGTTTAGGCGTTTTTTTTGTTTAGATGCTTTATTGTTTAGGCGTTTTAGTTGTTTAGGCGTTTTATTGTTTAGGCGTTTTATTGTTTAGGCGTTTTTTTTGTTTAGATGCTTTATTGTTTAGGCGTTTTACTGTTTAAGCGATTTAGGCGTTTTAATGTTTTGTTTTTGTAATCTGCGTTGACTATTACTCTCTTTTATCTATTTAGGCGTTTTACTGTTTAAGCGATTTATTATTTAGGCGTTTTAATGTTTTGTTTTTGTTTTGCAGATATGGCAAACAGAAACAACCGAAGACGCCGTAACCAGCCTGCGGACGGGAATCCTCTTGCAGGTGGCGACTTGAGAGATTGGCCTTACAGGCACGATAACGACGACTACGAGATCGCGCGCTGGGGTCAGATGGAGCTGCGTCCGATACACGGATCGCGCAGTGTTGACTGGTCCGCATTACGCGCGATCGGTGGATCGGAGAGGTTTGAGGAGTGGATCCCAGACGACAGCCCTTGGGGGCGGATGTTAGCTGGCCTCGACCATGAGTCGTATCGGCCACTGACGATCGAGTTCATCTCGACATTCCGCTACACGCCGCATCCAGCAGGTGTTGAGCCTCCAGTAGGTCCTGACGGCGAGCCTGAGCCGGAGGTACAGTTCCGATTATTCGGACAGCTCTACGCATATACGATGGACCAGTGGGCTACTACTTGCTGCTGGTACAGAGAGGAGGAGCTTGTCCAGGATATGTACACCACGGCCTTGACGACCTTGCCAGACGACATGCTGATGGCCTGGTGGCCCACTATCGGTGGTCGAAAGTATGGGGAGGACGGCGGCGAGAGGTATTATTATTGTTATTCTTTTAATTTAGTTCAGTTCGTTATTATTATTGTTATTTAGTTCGCTTAGTTAATTAATATTGTTATTTAGTTAGTTTAGGTTGTTTGTTTTTGGATTTTTGTAGACGACTTGTGTTGTCTGGTTCGTACAAAAACAGAGGAAACTCTGCGGAAATTTTTTTAATGTTATTATTATTCTGTGCAGGATGGATAGGTCCAGCAACATCCGGGACCCTCTGATCCGTTACATACACCGTTTGGTTAGCTGGTCGATTGCCGGACGGTGTAACTGTAACGAGAGGGTCCAGCAGATTGACCTTTTCTACCTCTATTGCATCTTGAGGGGTAGGCCGGTTGCGCTACACAGGTGCTTTGCCGAGTACATCGCGACCTACCCTCATAGGCACCCGGCGGGGGAGATTCCGATTGGTGGGATAGTCACCGCCATCGCGTTGCGTCTTTGCCCGGGCGAATTGTGGACGCATGCTGAGGAGAACACGTTACCTCGTCCGATGATGGCCAGGTAATATTATTATTATTATATATTATAATTTAATATTATTATTATTATTATTATTATTATTTATTATTATTATTATTATTATTATTATTTATTATTATTATTATTATTATTATTTATTATTTATTATAATTTAATATTATTATTATTATTATTATTATTATTATTTATTATTTTTTATAATTTAATATTATTATTATTATTATTATTATTATTATTTATTATTTATTATAATTTAATATTATTATTATTATTATTATTTATTATTTATTATAATTTAATATTATAATTTAATATTATTATTATTATTATTATTATTATTATTATTTAATATTATTATTGTTGTTTTGCATTTCAGGCCGTTAAATATTAGGACTATGACGCAGATGAAGGTGGCAGCACGGGTCCCTCGCAGCAACCCACACGCTTATTACCAGCGTGCCTTCGGACCTCCTGGCGACCGTGGCGAGCATTTTGTGCCAGAGCCGCTCATACATCTCGATGGGCCGATTGCCCCTGAGGTCCAGATGCCACACGTTGCCGACGGCGACCCACCGGTGGATGTAGAGATGCCAGACCCCCCCGTTGATGAGCTACAGCGTCCTGCCCGCGTTTATCATGCTGTCAGGTTGCATGATAGCACGACCCAGGTACTTCAGCAGATCCTGGATCAGTTGGGGTCGATGCGGGGTGACATGGCGTCGATGCGGGGTGACATGGCGTCGATGCGGGGTGACATGCGGTGGCTGTTAGAGAGCGAGAATGAGAGACGACGAGCAGCTGGTTTGGAGCCGCGTCCACTTCCAGATTGGGCGTCTAGCAGTCAGCATGGTGGGGCGTCCACCAGTCAGCCGGGTGGGTCGGATCAGCCGGGTGGGTCGGATCAGCCGGGTGGGTCGGGTTAGACGGGTGGGTTATATTTCTTTGGTTGTACATTTTGAACTCATAGTTTATGTAAATTTTTGGAATATTTATGTTTATTTATGCTTTATTGTTCGTTTTGAATGTTTGGTTTTTATAGATGTTTATTGAACTCATAGTTTATGTAAATTTTTGGAATATTTATGCTTATTTATGGTTTATTGTTCGTATTTTGGTTTCGTTTAGTTCGGCAACATAAACGACATTCGTTCATATTCATATACACAATTATATAAAAAAGATCATATTATACAAATAAAAAAAAAACATTTATAAAAAACCAAACATTTATAAAAAACCAAACATCTATAAAAACCAAACATTCAAACCCATTTTAAACATCCACACTACACTTACACTTATAAAAAAACCAAATAATCATCACCTAATCATTGTCAATGATTACCAATGATTGGATTGGATTTAAACCATTAGACGGGCCGTCTGGGCCTGGACAGCCCGTCCTTTTGCCTTTAGACGGGCCGTCTGAGCCTCGACAGCCCGTCCTTTTGCCTTTTTGGCCCTCCACGGGCTGTCCAGGCCTCGACGACCCGTGGAGGGGTTGTGCAAATAAAAACCCTAGTTGTCTAAATAACCGGACCCTAAAGGAATTGGATCAAAGTTGACCTAATGACCCATCAAGTCTGCAAGAAAATAGAGGTGACCGTTGGGTTGTTCATTAGGTGGAATATTTTAATTGTATCATGTACGTACATATGCATGTGCATGTATCTATTAGCCTTGTACACTTCTTCATTTTATATAGAAAGCTTTTTATTTACTTTTTTTTCCTCTGCACATTTACTATATTCACATATAAAGCTTGTGATTTTTGTGTGTTAACTTGGGGCCTGATCCAAAACAGGCCATACGGTGAAGTGCCTGAAGCATTAATAGCCAACTCAACCCATAGAGGAAGCCTATAAGAGATCACCAGCCCCAACCAAAGAAGGTGCAAGAGTCTAAAAAGGCCAACATACAAAAGACAAAAATACAGGATTAGCACATTGAAAATAAAATATCATAAACTATATTTTAATAGTACAAATTTATCGTTCGAGAAACTAGTACAGTAGTATCAGAACAAAGAGAATGGATTTGTAATGTTTTTTTTTTGTTAATTTCTCAATAGATACTCGTTACACTAAATATATATATATATATATATATATATATATATATCTATATATATATATATATTGCAAAGGGATTAATCTTACATGTCATACTCTTATGCAATCTCTCCTTTGAGAGATGCCACATAGGATGTGATGTGTCAACTCTAAACCAATTAAAAAAAAGAAATAGATATGATTTAACCTAATCTATTAAATACATAATCTACTAAATATAAATATTAAACCTTTATTATTTTATCTCTCGTGTTTCCTCCCATAACTTTTTAACGTTAATATCTTTTATATACGAGATTTTTTAAAGAAAAAAATTACACCAAATTAACGAGCGTTTTTTTATCTTTCCAACGAGTACCATAGTGCTATATATAAATCGGAGAAAAAATGACTATTTTTTTGTAACCCGACAGGTATTGTGTCGGGTTTGTGATTAGTTTAAAACAAATTGTGGGTTTGGGTCGGGTCTGGGATTAGGTGATACCCGACCCGATTACCCGAAACAACATACCCAAATACCCGAACTACATACCCGATCATATACCCATGAATTTTTTAACGCATCACATAACCTTTAGACTAATGCGTTCGATATTTCAATAATTAACTTTTTTTTCTTATTTCATGTTAGTTCTTTTTAAAATGATCGATTACAAACTTCCGAATTCATTTGTAATGGCACTAGATTTATACTCCGGCGCAGAGATTCTTTTTTTTTTATATTTGAATATGATAACTTATGGCAGAGATTTGTTTAAAATAATAATAATAATAATATATTTTATTATTTTATATTAGATATTTCAACCCGGGACGCTTCCGGGATAAAAACTAGTATATATATATAGTATAAGGTTATATTGGAAATACTTGTTATATGGTAAACTCTGAAACTCTAACTTCCCGACTTTTTTTTTTATATGAAAATTTTAAGGTATGTAATATACATGATTTTAAGCATTTTGGGCCAAAAAAATCAAAAAAATCGCCTAGCCGATTTTTATAAAAAAATAAAAAACCGTCTTCGGGTAACCAATGGTTAACACGTGTTAGTTTCGCTTAACATGTGTTAGTCGAAAGTTTATTTAAAAAAAAGTACTCGGCGTATTTTTGATTTTTTTGGCCCAAAATGCTTAAAATCATGTATATTATATGCCCTATTTTTTCAAAAAAAAAAAAATTGGGAAGTCAGAGTTTCCAGAGTTTACCGTATAAGAATGGGTTTCCACATTATCCTTACCCTATATATATATATATATATATTATATATATATATATATATATATATATGGGAAGGATAAATTGAAAACCCTCTTGAGTTGAGAAAACCTTGGAAACCCATGTAAAAAATCATTTTTTTTTGAAAAAAATAATCAATGTAAAATACATGTTTTTAAGCATTTTGAGCCAAAAAAATATAAAAAGCGCCGAAGTGATTTTTTTTAAAAAAATAAACAAAGTTGCGCTTTTTACATATGTTTTCAGCTATTTGCTGTTGTAAAGCTGTTGTAAACATGTGTTTTCGCAGCTTTGTTTATTTTTTAAAAAAAACCCCTTCGGCGCTTTTTTTTTTTATTTTTTTGACCCAAAACACTTAAAAACATGTATTTTACATTGGTTATTTTTTTCAAAAAAAAAAATAATGATTTTTTACATGGGTTTTGAAGGTTTTCTCAACTCAAGAGGGTTTTCATTTTATAATTGGCCTATATATATATATATATATATATATATGTTTAGGTTCCTGTACATAGGACAAGTTTTGTGAGAAGTGTAAGAAGAGTTTTGGGCCATTAGATTGGTTATTTGGATGGTTAAGATCTAATAGTGGCAAAACTGTAAATATTGTTTTTAAAAACATGAAGGGGAAGGTTAAATGAGTAATTGGTCATTTTTAGATAAAGAAACTAATCTCTCTCTCTCTCACACACACACTCATTTACTCCTGCAATTAATACTCTCTTCCCACTCGCTCTCTCTCTCTTATCAAAAACTAAATCATCAAAACAATTTATCATCAAACTTCTAAATCAGACGAAGAAAATCGGAAAAAAGTATGAGGTTTAAACTTCTATGTAATCACGATTTTCACAGAAACAAGAATGGAGTCAAGGTGTTTTAACGTCTGGAGTCTTTGGGTTACCATTCGCGTCATGGTGTTTTAACATCTGCAACGATTGCGTTATGATTCATGACTGGAATGGTGTTTTAAATATGTTTTTGATAGATGTTTTTTCACATGATGTAAGCCATTCATACCTGTATATTCTTTTTTTTATGATGTTCTTTGGAGTTTTGGTTTTTTATTCATATCAATGTGTTTTATCTTCATCTTAGTTATTTGGTGTTCTAATGTTTGGAATAATTGTGTTACATTCACATCTGAATGGTGTTTTAAGTATGTTATAGGAAGATGTTTTTCACACAATGTAAGTTATTCATATCATTATGTTCTTTTTTTATGGTGTTCTTAAGGGGTTTTTGTTTTTATTCATATCATTGTGTTTTATCTTCATGGTGATTGTATCAGTTAGTTAAATGTTTTGATTGATAAAACACCATGTATGACCAACATCCTTTACATACAGATAATTAAAACACCAAACGTTATGTAAAAAAAAAAAAAAGTTTGCCTTGAATATAAAACACCACAGGTTGATTATAAAACACTGCTGCCTTAAATATAAAACACCACAGGTTGATTATAAAACACTGCTTATCTGTATGGTATTTTATAACTGCATATGAGAATTATATGTTGATAAAACATGTTTGAATTCTGAATTATGGTTAATGGAAAAATCCCTATAAAAACTCCATTAGATTAATTACATGATAACTTCCTTATTTCATGCTTGATCATATTACCTTAATACCCTCATTCTATAAAAAAAATTAATTAATGCCACGTGTCATCACCATAGTCCTTCTTACACTTCTCACAAAAAACACCATTTGTACAGGATCTTGACCCATATATATGGTAAGGTTTCTGTAGGAAAATTATTTTTTATAGGAAGGGTATGAAGTGTTTTGATCCATTAGATGTTGAGATTGATGGTTTAGATTAAAAACCTATATGTGTTTAATTTTTAATTAATTGTTTGTAGTAGTTGAGGGCAAGACAGTACAATCAGTGTTTTATTTAAGGGCACTATGGTAATTGTGTGTGCTTTATTTAGAGGAAACCAATTTCTCTCTCATATTAGTTTTGAAACCGTTCCCATAATTCCTTAATTAATGCACACTAGTTTCTCTCTCATATCAGTTTTAAAACACTTCTTTAGTGTTTAGTTTCAATATAAAACACTCTTGTTGTTATCATAAAACACTCCTGATGACATTATAAAACACTCCTTATTAATGCATACCAGTTTCTCTTTCATTATAAAACACTCCTGACGTTATTATAGAACACTCTTAATGTTAACCTTCTGCCATGACTTGCATAATCAAACAAGTGATAGAGATGGGTTATATGTTTAAAGAATCGAACAAGTTTTTGGGTATTGATCAACTTATTTGATATGAATATCTTATGATTCTTATGAAAAATAATGAATAATTTGTTAATTGAGGATGATTAATCTTCATAAATATCTAGATGTTAGTTGCTAATTTAGTGGGTTTGTAATAAATAAAAAAAATGGACAAAAAGTCTATAATGCCCTTCATTTAAAGATTTAATCAGATTTGATCTAATGCTTGAAAATACTTCCTACATTTCCTACACAAAATAATTTTCCTACCGGATCTTCTACCTACCTATATATATATATATATATATATATATATATATATATAATATCATGTGTAATGGGCTTTAATTTTGAAGCCCCCACTTAGGCAAATTGCGACACGTGTCATCCTAGTCAGCATGGGACTTTAAAAGAAAATGGGGGTGTAGTTGTTTAAGGCCCCATAATGCCCCCCTCCCCACCCCAATGATTACTCAATAATATTTTTATTATTAAAAACAAACCCAATACCTTTTCCGGTCCAAGAAACCCAATACCTCTCTCACTCCTCCATTTAACCACCTCTCATTCCTATCCGCTTCCTCTCATCCCTTCCTTTTTCCCACTCTACAGATATTTTTCTCTCTAAAACTTTCTCAATGAAAATCGCTAGTAAATTACACCCCAAACACCTTTTCAAGTCTAAGAAAAACCGGCCGGTTTCCTCTCATCCCTTCCTTTCTCTCTCTACAGATCTTTCTCTCTCTAAAGAGTCTTTTGGAAATGTGATTGGTGGATTCAAAATGGTTTGTAGCGTTAAATTTTTAATGCTTGGGCATAGTTTTGAAGATTAGCGCCCCCGATTTTCAAGCTGGGTTGTTCCCGGTTCGCTTTTCGTTAATAAGGTGTTAGTGCATGATGTCCCTAGGCTAGTATATATGTTGTTTGGACGAGTTTCGGGGTGTTTGGAGAGGTTTATAAGCGTTTTTGGGGTGTTTGGACTGTTCAGGCGATTAGGAATATTGGTATAGGCGAGTAGCATGTAATCGCCTATACCATAGGCGATTAGGCTTCATTTGCCTATTAGATCATGAGAATAGGGCTCATTCGCTAGTTTTGACATGGTGGATAACCCCTAATCGCCTTTACTGGGCTGTACGAGTACAAGGGGTATAAATAGGCCCAATCATAACCCTAATCATGAGTTCTTGCAACACACACTCTCCAAACACCCTCCCCAGGTCTGAGATTGCTTGGTTTGATCATTGTAACACTCGTGCTCTGTTTTAATGATATAAAAGTTAATCTTTTGACCCGTATGTGTGTTGTAATTACTCGTTTATCTTAGTTTCAAGTTTGTTTCTGTTATTAAAGCATAATCAAGGGATTCCGCACCTTGAATATAACCCTCGTGATTGTCGGGTGACACGTTCGTCGATCCTACAAGTGGTATCAGAGCCGAGGCTCTTGTCACGAGCGTTTTGATAACAAAAACGAGTGAAAACAGGTAGGTTTTTGTGTGATAGTTGTGATTATTAATCAAAAACCTGTTTTGAACTTTGAAACTTTGAGTTTTTCACAAAAACCCTTATTTTCAAATTCTTAGTGTGTTTTTATGGATGAAAACGTGTGTTTTTTATTAGCTTTTGTTCTAAAATTGTTTTGGAAACTTTTCTAATCATTTGGGGATTAAACACATCGTTTTGGATAAGATTTTGAGGCAAAAATGGTAGTTTTTGAGCAAAAGTGAAGTTACAGATCAGATCAGGCGATTACAACAACCTGTTCCTTCCAATCGCCTATCTATAGGCGATTAGCATCAAGCATACACGATTAGAGCTGTATTCGCCCTTCTTAAACACGATTGGAAGCTAATCGCTTGTGTGATAGCTTCTAATCAACTGAAGACTCCCAATTGCCTATAAACTTGTAATCGCTCAACTGTTCACTAGCAATTACACTCTAATTGCGTGTAATAATAGCGATTACACCTTTAATTGCCTATACAAATCTCTAATCACCTATAAACATACAATCACAGTTCCCAATCGCCTATAACAATCTGAAACTGAAAATTTGACTAAGTATCGTACTTTTAACAAACTTAAACATATGGCAAACCCGTGGGGAGATCTGAATCAACCAAGGCAACAATATAATCAACAAATGAACAATCAAACAAACGTACCCACGAACCCTTGGCAATTCTCAGCCGAGCGCAACGCACAACGGATGCAACAAGCGCAAATGCAAGCGAATGTTTCCGGAATCAATCCGTGGGCGTTAGCGGCTCAACAACAGGCGATTAATGCGAATCCGTGGGCACTCGCGGCTGCTGCGAATTCACAAAAAAAGAAGGTATTTCTATTAAAAATTTTCATCTAAACGACGTTTGTGTCTCATGTAAGAAAGGGAAGCAGAAAAAGAAGTCTCACAAACCTAAGAAAACAAACTCAGTTAGTCTACCTCTCGAACGGCTGCACATGGACCTGTTTGGCCCAGTCAATCGAAAGAGCAAGAACGGTGACTTATACTACTTGGTGGTTACGGATGACTATTCTAGGTTTTCTTGGATCGTGTGTATGAAGCACAAGAGTGAAACTTTTGAATACTTGAAGAATCTATTCACAAAACTGGAAAATCTATATCAGCTGAAGATCCGTAGGATTAGAAGCGATAACGGGACAAAATTCAAGAATCATATGCTATGGATTCGTTATGTGCAAAAAAGGGTATTCATCATGAATTTACAGCACCGTACACTCCTCAGCAAAATGGGGTTGCAGAAAGAAAGAATCGGACTCTTATTGAGGCAGCCAGAACAATGCTCGCAGACTCGAACTTACCTGTGATCTTTTGGAACGAGGCAGTTCACTGCGCGTGTTACACTCTAAATAGGGTTCTAATGGTAAAGAAGCTTGGCAAGACTTCTTACGAGCTTCTGAACCAGAAGAAACTGAACTTAGAGTTTCTGGAACCTTTCGGAGCTCCATGCACCATGATACATCCCGATGGGAAGTTTGGTGCAAAGGCAGAAGAAGGTTTCTTTGTTGGTTACAGCACTCCCAATAAAAGAGTGTACAACAAAAGAACCAATTGCGTTGAAGAGTGGCTTAATGTCGATGTTCAACACTATACTGCCAATGCACCTGGTGTTGGACCTGATTGGTTGTTCGACTATAAGAGTTTATTTGATTCTTTCAACGTGGATAACCTGGTAGATGATGCTGTAGCGCAAATGTATTACGAGTGTGAAAACGCAGCTAGCTCACCGCTAATGCGTCCGATCATTGTCAATGCACCTGCGCCAGCAACATCTAATGCCTCTGCATCCATGGATTCCCCTGGTAAAACCGCAGCAGTAGAAGTTGAGGAAGTCTTTCAGGAAGCATCAGCAGAGGTTCTAGAATCTTCATCTTCAGACGATGATTTTGCAGAGTCTCATGAAACACTTACTAAAGAACAAGCTGGAAATGGTGAATCTACCACTACAGCTCCAGTTATTCCGACAGGAAACAATCAAGCTGGTCCTTCTTCTTCAGCAGCTCCAGGGATAGGTCTTAGGATCGATCTCTCAGGTTTTAATATGCAACCCGCTGCTCCCTCCAGTTCAAGCGCCGCAGAGACAAATTTATCTCAAGGTTTGGAAAACCTTAATCTGCATTCGGATGATCCAGTGTCGGCACATCCGGAATCTCGGATTCACGACACTCATCCGATGCAGAATGTGATTGGTGATCCGGCTAGCAGAGTCATGACTCGCAGTCAGCTCAGAAATGCTAGTCCAAGTGACAATACAGGTAACTTGGCACTCTATTCGGAGATCAGGAAAGCAGGTCATCAGAATGGCTGGTCCTTCGCTCTTTATGTGTCTCAAACAGAACCAAGAACGGTGCAAGAGGCATTGAGGGAAGAACCATGGATTGAAGCAATGCAAGCCGAGCTTCAGCAGTTCCAAAAGCTAGGAGTGTGGGACTTAGTTGACTTACCTCCAGGCTCGAAGAAAATTGGAACAAAGTGGGTCTATAAGTGTAAACGGGATGACCGCGGGGTGATTATCAGAAACAAGGCTCGATTAGTTGTCCTCGGCTTCCGTCAAATCAAAGGAATAGATTACAATGAAGCATACGCTCCAGTAGCGCGCCTTGAAGCCATCCAGATGTTCTTAGCTTACGCTTCATACAAACGGTTTAAGGTGTATCAAATGGACGTGAAAAGTGCTTTTTTGTATGGTATCGTGAAGGAAGAGGTATATGTTGCTCAGCCACCGGGTTTTGAGGATCCGCTTCATCGCGAAAAAGTTTACAAATTGAACAAAGCGTTGTATGACTCCATCAAGCTCCGCGTGAATGGTATCAAATTCTTAGCAACTATCTCATATCCAACGGGTTCAAACGTGGACTCGTGGATTGCACCTTATTCACCAAGGAAAAGGGTGGTGACTGTCTTCTGGTACAGGTTTATGTTGATGATATTATTTTTGGGTCTACTAATGATGAAATGTGCAGGGAATTTGAAAAGCTTATGCGGGACAAATTTAAGATGAGCTCGATGGGGGAGATGCAATTCTTCCTCGGTCTACAAGTAGAACAACAAGAGTCGGGGATCTTCATCCACCAGACAAAATACGTTGCTGACATCTTGAGCCGGTTCCAGATGGAAGACTCTACTTCAGTAGGCACACCAATTCAGACCAATCACGGGATTGGTCCTGACGAGAAAGGACAAACCGTTGATCTTTTTCTCTATCGAGCGATGATCGGATCACTAATGTACCTCACTGCATCAAGACCTGACATAATGTTCGCGACATGTCTACTCTCAAGATACCAGTCAACGCCGAAACAGTCCCACCTGGTTGCTATGAAGAGGATCTTATGTTATCTAAAGGGTTGTCCGACCAAAGGTCTATGGTACCCTAATGACGATAAGTTTGACCTCATCGCTTTTAGTGATGCTGACTATGGCGGATGCAAGACAGACTTAAAATCCACATCGGCTGGATGCCAGTTTTTGGGACCAAGACTAGTCTCGTGGCAGTGCAAGAAGCAAGCCTCAGTAGCCTTATCCACCTGTGAGTCGGAATATGTAGCGGCATCTAGCTGCTGCTCCCAGGTTCTTTGGATACAGCAACAAATGAGAGACTACAGTTTGAAATTTCTTAATACTCCCATTCACTGTGACAATGAGTCCGCTATAGCTCTTGCTAAAGACTCAGTTAACCATTCCAAGGCGAAACATATCTTGGTTAAGTATCATTTCATACGCGATTGCTATGAAAAGAAACTTATCGATATGGTCAAAATCCACACGGATTACCAACGTGCCGATTTATTCACCAAAGCTTTTGACGGTCCTCGTTTTGAGTACCTGTTAATCTTAAACGACATTAAAGTAAAGTAGGATTAGATCCTCATCGGTAATCGTTTTTGTAAATATTTTTCTTCAAAAATCAGAAAAATCCAAAAATATTGTCTTTTTGCAAATTTTAGATTTTTAGGGGGAGAAAATTCAGAAAAATACAAAAACATCAGAAAATGCAAAAACTCAAAAAAATGAGAAAATCCCAAAATCAAAAAAAAAAATTGAAAAATTGCAAAAATGAGTTTCTTTGGTGAAATAGGGAAGATGATATTAACCCATCAGTTGGACTGTGTGGACTCTTATCATCTTAAAAATATTGGAAGTGATAAGTAGCCTCTACAATGATGTGTCGGTAGGCTCAAAATCATTTCCAAGTTCGGCATGGTGATATAAACCTAAATCAACTGAAACAGGTGTGGATCAACGTGCATTGGCATATGGTCTTGGTACCGAAATCTCATTTGATAGCATGCCAAAATCCGAGGTTTCATGGTCTTTAAGAGGTTGGTACATCCGGGGTGAACTGGACGTCTCTCAGAATAAATAGGAGTGGCACATGTGTCGTACGTTGGGTTCGGAGCCTACAACTGAGACACCTCTATGTCGTTTCCTGAAAAAAATAACAAAACAAAATAATAGAATAAATTCTGATCAGGAGACGTCCGGGAATCCTAAAAGAGCAAAAAGATTCATAAATGCCAAAACCCCTATTCTCAAAGAGAATTTGCTCAAAGGTATCAAATCATATAACTAAAGCATCGTACCGTGAAAAATCAAAAATACGGTATTTGACTTGAACCCTGGTCTGGATCTCACTGGTCTCTCTGTTGCAGCGTTTCTGTAGACCTGAACACCACTGAGTCCATTCCTTGTAAAATACAGATGACAACAGCTTACTCACCGGTTACGAGAAAGCTTTGTGCATGACTTGATACGGGAATGTGTCGCGTGGCGGGGAACACCTTGTACATCAGTCTTAATATTACCTTAATATATCTAAAGTGCCTAGCGATAAAACTTGATTTTGAGTTTAGGTGGACAACAACATCGGCAGTTGTGGTAGGATGCTTACTAGTAATTTAAACTAAAAACTGAATATATAAGGGTTCTAGTATGGTCTGTACACTGATATGATTCCCTAACTGATGAAACTCGCAAAAATATGATAGTGTATAGTTAGTTGATCTCCCGTTTCGTTTAATTTTTGTTTAGTTTTATCTATTTAATCATTCTTGATTGCCGATGATGGAATCCTAATCCATTGTAACCTTACTTCTTCAGAAATAAAAGGCCGAAAATCAACTAATTGAAAATTGTGTTTTTGCCGGGTCAAAATCATACTTTCTTTTAAGTATAGGGGTGGAAAATGAATATTTTTCAAAGATCTGAGTCAACATCTGTGTCACGTGTTAAAACGGGGTGAAAACGCATGTTTTGAACCTGAACGGGTCAAATATGTCAACTTTGGTGCTGCAAGGGCAATTTGGTAATTTCTGTGAAAGTTGGACACATTTAGGATCCTAATCGCATGTGTATAAGCGAATCTTGTGTTCTTAAGGATGAGTACACCCTATTCGTGTGTCCTTTCATGCGATTAAGGCCTATTCATGTATAAATGCCAAGCGATTAGAACCTTATGTCCTTTACTACACGATTAAACACTTTAAGCGATTAGAAAACTCTAATTGCATGTTAGCTTAGGCGATTAGGTGCAATCATGTGCCCTCCTAAAACGAATAGAGACTAATCGTGTCTAAGGGACAGGCGATTACACGGGACTATAAAAGTAACACTTTAACTCTTTTATTCATTATCTTTCAAACGTGTTCTCTGTGTTCTTCTTTTTCCCTCTAAACCGGTTGCTACCCTACCTTATTGCCCGTCTTTCATTGATCTTGGATTATTACTCTACACTATAAAGGTAACAATTTCATATAGTATGAGATCATAATATCTCGTTTTATGGGGTTAAATTAGTTCCTCTTTAACCGAAACCCTAGCTTTAGTTTTTGTGATCTTTGGACCCTGAAAACGAGTCGTTAATGATAAATGGTGTTTGGGGTTTCTTAATTGGCCCCATAAGAATCTATGTGAACAAAACTTTCAATCAAAATCATCATAGTTTGGAAAACCCCAAATTTAAATTCATTATAAACCCTAGGTTCTGTTCTTGACTGATTGACCACCAAAACGTGTTTGTTGATACTTAATGATGATGAGGGTTTGTTCATCGGTGCTGTTAGATGCTGGTTGTACCAAAATTTGGACCTAAAACTACTTTGAATCAAAAGCCCCAATTTTTAAGAACCCTAATATTTAAACCGGTTAATTAACCCTGTATTCAAACCTGTAAATGAAATATCTTAAAGGGGTTTTTCTAGTCGGTTGCCTTGGCCCTAATGTGACAAAATCTGGACCCAAAACGACTCATTTAAAAAATTGACAATGATGGTGAAGACGAGTACTGTTCATGCGAGTAGGTTCCTACTCGCGTGAACAGTGGGACGATTAGAGTGTCTCATATGTTGTAATCGCATGAATAGTAGTGTGATTAGGCTACTCGCATCTTCCAATCATGCTTAATTTCATGCGATTAGGGACATTCATGTCTGCCATAGGCGATTACAAGTCTGTAATCGCCTGTTGCAGCTTTTTCACCAAATTTTGTCAAAACTTGTCCGTTTTTGTCCGTTTTATGCGTTTTTGATCTGCTTGTGATACTTATGACTTTTCTCGATGTTCAGGATGATGAATTGGAAAACCTCTCCCAAGCACAACTGTTGTGCCTTTCTCGGACCAATTACAATGGAGAAGTGCAAAACATTCAAAGGCGTTATCAAGTTTCTAAAGCGTTCAAGAATTCATTATGCGATAACCAAGCAACATGCAGCGTATAAGGATATCTTGCTGGAATTTTACAAGAACGCTAAAGTCGACTACAAAGCTGTGCCGATTGTGATTACAAGTTCGATACAAGGCAAAGAGGTGATCATTACTAAAGAAATAATTCGAGAAGAGCTGCAGTTTGGCGATGCAGATACTGATCCTATTGTGTTCGACGCCATCTTAATTCGTGGCGATTTCTTGAGAATGAAGTACATGGGAATAGTCAAGGAACAAAAGATGCTCATGAAAGGACTATTACCGCACGAACTCAAGTACCTCACGCATGTAGTCTTGAAGTGCATTGGTCCGAGGAAAGGAACTTTTGATGCTATCAGGGATACGTTGGCTTCATCGATAGTCGCCTTGACTCTCAATAAGCCGTTCAACTTTTCCAAAATGATCTTACATCACCTGAAGGAGATCATATTGCAGAAGGCGATAAAGACCTCATTCATCGTTTATCCTCGCTTTCTGCAGATGATTATCGATCGCCAAATTCCCGACTTGATAAAGCATCCTGCAGAGTTCATTGTGATTGAAGACATAAGTGAGAAAGAAATGAACAGAATGAGAAGTTACAAGAACACACCGAAGTCTGAATATCCTCCAAGCAGGCGTGTATACGGGCACTTGAGCAGAGAAGACTATGTGTCACCACCGGGCAATAGGTGGAGACACGATGATAGTGATTCTGAAGATGACGCCCGAATTCATAAGCTGGTGTTCAAAAAAGGGGATAATATTGGGCGAGAGACAGCCGAGTTAGGTGAAAACGCTCCTGGCAGAACTACTGTTACTGCCGCAGGTCATGAGGATGCGTTTGATCCGGATGTTCTAGATTTCACAGAACCTTCTGGTGCTGCGATAGAACAAGAATCCTCACGATCAGCTAAAGGTAAAGAACAAATTGATGAAGACGCCCTAGTCAACATAACCGATGCAGAAGATGACTCGAATGACACAGAAAGTGATTCCCCTGATACGTTTGCTGAGAAGCAAGAAAGGGCAAAGAGAAAGGCAGCAGAGGAGAAAGCTAGCGCAGCTGAGGCGAGAGCTCTTGCTGAAGATCCCACGTTTGTTGTGGAACAGGGCGATATAGTTGCAGATATAGATGCAGAGCTCGACACTTCACCTCCTCCCAAGAGACAAAAGACTACTGTTAAGAAAGATAATGTTCGTGGAAAGAAGACAATGTCTCACAAACCACAAATGGTGAAAACTTCAAGGAAAAGACGATTTAATCTTCCTGAAGCATTTAGGGTTCAAGACACTAAATCTTCCTAGGCAGCAGCAATGACAACAACAACAACAGCAGCAGCAGCAGCAGCAACGACAACAGCAGGAGCAATCTCATCATTTCCCACTTCTGTTAGTGCAGCTATGCCTGCAAGAGTCACCATGTCAATGCCTACTTCGGTAATCTTCACTAAGCAAATCTCAGTTACCGAAGCAGCGACAAGCTCTCAGATTGTTTCTAATCCAATTGGTGACCGGATAAGGAAGATGCGACAAGAAGTTCGACCTCCGGCTTCTAAGTCAACCGATCAGACCTCCTCTTCCTCAGCATCTACAACGAATGAACATCTTCAGCGCAAAATCAGCGAATTAACTGCTATAGTTGCTACACAAACGCGTGAGATAGCTGAGCTAAGAACCAAGAATGCAACTATTGAAGAGAATGAAACAGGGATGCTAGAGCTGATCGGTGAAATAATTCAATCCAACAAAGAGCTGCAAGCGACTGTCAACGCGCTCACACTGTCAAATCAGCAGGTCATTGAATCAAATAGGCAGCTCATGGAATCTCACCAGTAGCTGATACAGTCGAACCAAAGCACTTTGGAGAGACTTACAGGTGTCGAAGCCAAGAACAGCGAGCTTCAACTTGCTAATTTGAACAATGAACGCAGAATCACCAGATTCGAGAAGGAGAATACAGAGCTGAGGACTAGGTTAAACGAGTTAACTGGAACTCAACCTAGACTCACTGGTGGTGCAAGTTCAGAAGCTGGGGCTAGTGCTGGTGATGATGAAGAAGAAGAAAGTAATGATGAAGAAGATGATGACGAGGACGATGATGATGATGATGAATCGGATGATGGTGATGATGATACTGGTAAAGGTGGTGATGGTGGTGATCCTGGAGCCACAGGTGGTGGCAGATCATCAGCTGGATCTGGGTCTAGACGTACCAAGAAAAATCATGACAGACAAGGCAAGGATCCCGCAGCAGGTTCTTCTGCTCAGGGGGAGCCAGGTCCCGTGAAAGACAAGATTCAGCAACTACGGGACGCTATGAAGAAAGCCGTAGTTCTAGTAGAGTATGTTGAGCCTTTGAACTGTTATTTTGCTTATGATGACGAAGGCAACCTACTCCCTCCTCCTGCTATTCTAGAGTATGACTTAAAAGAAGGCGAGATACATCCTGAGATGACATCTGATTATAAGGTGTATGGACATGCACACGGAGAATCTTTCGGTTCAAGTCAAATTCCTCCTCCAGAGATGCATCCAGAGAACAACGAGGTTAATTTGGAAGAAGGAACCAGTGTGCCAACTCCGGAATATGTGGTTGATCATTCGGGCACTGGGATTCCTAATATTACTGAGGAGATGATTCATGAGGCTGAAGAAAAGCTGAAGACTAATCCTACTCCTGTTCCTGATAAAGAGAAAGAAAGACACGATAAGATCAGGCAGAAGTATCCAAATTGGTTTCCATCAGCAGAAGAGGAAAAGAAGAAGAAGAAGGGGCCTGTACAAGCTTCTATCTTTAAGAAACGTCTGTCTAAGATGTCTGGAGACGTTATCAGTTGGGCATATGTGGAGAAGACGAAGATGTTGGGCTTAAAATGGGAAGAAGGTCTGTTATACTTCAGTCCCTACCGGAATGTCCTCAGTCTCCCCTTCTCGTATATCCGAGATCTTATCAGACTAGATTTTCCTCTGTACTATGAGAAAGAATCCAGCCTAGATACTTTTAACAACCTTCTAGCTGAAGAAAACCGAACTCAATGGAGAGTCTTTAAACCTCAGTATCCCAAGTCATACAAAACAGACAAGATTCATCCATTCACCAAAAGTCCTATTTGGGAACACAAGATCAAGCCACCGAACTGTGTTTCGAAGATTCCAATTGTCCCGGTTGAGCAAGACTTCTCCTCAAAGTTCTACTATTGGCACTATGATGCAGTTACTACTGAGGCAGTGATCGTCTTGAGCAACTCTCCTAAACCTTGCAGAAAGATCAGAATTTGGGACCCGATGTGGCTTATCAACTGTTCGGAGAAAGATGTGGAGACGCTGTACCTGTATCCCATTCAGCACTTGAAGGCCGAAGCTGATCAAGCCTTGAAGTATCAGAGGGTGATTCGATTTTGCCACGCCAACAAAGTACATGCTGGATGCGACTGGTCGAGACTTTCAAGGATCAGGACGATGTCGAATTGATGAGAATACTGAAGATGCTGCTTGTTATGTTATGTTATGTTTCTTTTTGATTTTCGAGTCTGTAAAGTTGTTGTGTTTTGTTATAAACGTTGTCTTTTGAGGTCTCTATACGTATACTAGCCTGGTCCAAGGGGGAGTCTGTTAGTGCATGATGTCCCTAGGCTAGTATATATGTTGTTTGGACAAGTTTCGGGGTGTTTGGAGAGGTTTATAAGCGTTTTTGGGGTGTTTGGACTGTTCAGGCGATTAGGAATATTGGTATAGGCGAGTAGCATGTAATCTCCTATACCTATAGGCGATTAGGCTTCATTTACCTATTAGATCATGCGAATAGGGCTCATTCGCTAGTTCTGACATGGTGGATAGCCCCTAATCGCCTTTACTGGGCTGTACGAGTACAAGGGGTATAAATAGGCCCAATCATAACCCTAATCATGAGTTCTTGCCACACACACACTCTCCAAATACCCTCCCCAGGTCTGAGATTGCTTGGTTTGATCATTGTAACACTCGTGCTCTGTTTTAATGATATAAAAGTTAATCTTTTGACCCGTATGTGTGTTGTAATTACTCGTTTATCTTAGTTTCAAGTTTGTTTTTGTTATTAAAGCATATTCAAGGGTTCCGCACCTTGAAGATAACCCTCGTGATTGTCGGGTGACACGTTCGTCGATCCTACATAAGGGAATTCTTGCAAGTTTCTTTTCATCTGCTTATTGATATGCTTAAACTCAGCGGGTAGTCCCGCCTAACCTGGTGTCGCGATCGAAGCATCATTGCAAGACAACACGTCAGGGTACTTTAAGAGCATTTACACCATATAATGAAAACGCACGAAGCGAGACGACTATGTTATCAACCACCACTAGTCGTGTGTCCCTCATGATGAGACTCCTATTTAGGCCATAATGTCCCCCAATAATATGTTTATTATTAAAAACAAACCCAATACCTTTTCTGGTCAAAGAAACCCAATACCTCTCTCATTCCTCTATTTAACCATCTCTCCTTCTTCTTTGCTTCCTCTCATCCATTCCTCTCTCTCCCTCTACAGATCTTTCTCTATCTAAAACTTTCTCAATGAAAATCGCTGGTAAAATACACCCCAAACACTTTTTTTCCGGTCTAAGAAAAACCGGTTGTTTCCTTTCATCTCTTCCTTTCTCTCTCTCTACAGATCTTTCTCTCTCTAAAGAGCCTTTTGGAAATGTGATTGGTGGATTCAAAATGGTTTGTAGCGTTAAATTTTTAACGCTTGGGAATGGTTTTGAAGATTAGCGTGGGGGTGTTGGGGGTTTAAAGGGCGCTAAAATGGGCAATCACGCCCCATTTAGGGCTCACTAAGGGTGGTCTTAGTATATTACAAGAGATAATGATAAATTATTGATAGCTTTCCTAACAATAGTTGAATCATATAGCTAATAAACTGTTAGATGAACAAACTAAGGGGGTGTTTGTTTTTTACTCAGAAGAATTTCTGATCTCTTTTGTCTGTGCCGCGCAGACGCGCGCAGACGTTTGGGGTCTGCAGATTGTTTGTTTTTTCGAAGACCTTTCACTCAAAAAGGTCTTCCTGACCTCTTCTTGGTGCAGACTTGTTCTAAGGTCTTCAAAGGCCTTCTCCTCTTCTCTTCTCCTCAACCACCACCACCACCACCCACCACCCACCTTCACCGTCCACCACCACCTACCACGATCCACCACCACCGTCCACCACCACCACGCGCCACCGTCCACCACCACCATCGTCCACTACCGCCACCATGGTCCACCACCACCACCACCGTCCACCACCACCATCGTCTACCACCAGCACCCACCACGGTCCACCACCACCACAGTCCACAACCGTCCACCACCACCACCACCGTCCAACACTACCACCCAGCACCACCATAACCACCATGGGCCACCACCACAGTCCACTACCGTCTACCACCAGACTGTTGTAAATAATCAGTTTATTTAAATTTCAGTTTATTTCAGCAGCCTGCAGACGTTAACAAACAAACAGTCTTCTTCTTGTAGACTACAGACCTTTGGTCCACCACTTCTCCTGCAGGTGTCTACAGATGTGGTCCGCAGACTGCAGACCTTTTCCTGCAGAAAAAACAAACAGCACCTAAGTAACTAACAACCAAGAGGTTTTTGGCTCAATGACATTGATGAGTTTCCCTCAACCAAATGATGAGAGTTCATAACTCATTATGAGTATTTTGATGGAGTTTAGGTTGTGTAGAACTAGAAAGTTGGTGTCATAAAATGGAGAAGATAAAAAGACTAACAAACTGAATAATAATAATAATAAATGATATATTAATGAGATAATGTATTAAGTGGGCTAACAGTTGAGGATATCTTGAAACTACTCAATTTTTAGGTTGTGATATAATTAGCGCTGCAAACGAACCGAACGAATATGAACAAAGCCTCGTTTGTGTTCGTTTGTTAAGAAAATTATGTGTTTACAAACTGTTCATGAACACTTACCGAACGAGATTTTCTGTTCGTATTTGTTTGTTAAGAAAACACTCATGTTCGTGTTCGTTTGTTAATTTTGTTCATAAACGCATACAAACACAAACGAACATTAATGAATACAGACAAGTGTTCATGAACACAAAGAAGTGTTCATGAACGGAAACAAACACAAAAACAAACATATATTAACTTTTGAATAACATCAAATTCACATACATTAAGACATTAGCCAGATCCACCAAAATATAACCTAATTGTCCAAACATACTTCATACTTAGTATTGGTGAAAGACGTTAGAATGTGGAAACATAAAATAAACTTGGATACAAAAAGTAGGTTTATTGATCTCATATAGTCATATATTTACCTCATATATATTATTTATTGTGTAAAATAAATAAAAAAAATAATATAAAAAAGTATAAAAATTAAAAACCTTAATAAACTAGCGAACATAAATGAACAAGTTACCGATCGTTCACGAACATAAACGAACGAACGTGACCTCTGTTCATGTTCTTTCGTTTAACTAAACGAACATAATTTTTTATTCGTGTTTGTTCATTTATTAAACGAACGAACACGAACGAACCTCCCGTCGAACGGTTCATGATCAACTGTTCGCTGAAAATTCTACTTTCAGTTCGTTTGTAACCCTAGATATAATCATGGGCGAAGCATATAATGGGCCAGGGGTGGCCCTGGCCCCTCCTGTTTTTTGGCGCAGTGGTAGAAGCTTGTGATTTTCGTAGGTAATTAAGTCCGGGTTGAGTCCGGCCCCCGCCGATTTGCCACTACCGATCGGAAAAAATTGAGTCCACACTACTAGAAAAAAGGTCTTTCTTGACACGCATTGCGTGTCAAGAAAAGGGTCTGATGACAAGAAAAAAAACGTCAAGGATGGCGGTGTCATAAATTTAAGATGACATATTTTCGCGTGTCATCTGTTTATGACACACATTTACGACAACATTTATTGACACGCGTTATGACACTTTTTAATGACACATTTTTATGACAGTTTTTGTTGACATTTTTGCGACACATATTATGACAGAATTTTATGACGTTCTTTTGCGTGTCATAATTTATTAATATAAAATTAAAAAAATTCCTATAAAATTACATATTTACCCTCCTGGATTTATAGCCATTTTATTATATGCAAAATAATTAGCAAACTAATAAAAAAACATCATTTCATTATATAATCCATATTTATCAAATTACAAACTAATCCGAGACAACGCTTAACATTTACAAAAATATTGTATCGACATTACATTGCCTTCAAACAAGTTTCGATCATTTGAAAATAAACGTTGCGGCGTAGCCTAACCATTCTTCACGAACGACGTCCATGTCCTCATCCCCGTAATGATCCGCTCCTCCCCCAACACGAGACAACAATAAAATTAATACATTAGTGTAACTGTACTCTGCAACAATAAAATTGCAGGTGGTTACTTTCATTCTAACTTTAACAATATCATATCAAAGAAATCTTAATCACTTTACTAAACACTCAAATCAAAATTATCAGTTTACAAGGCACATCAGAACATCCTACAGCCTACTAATCTTTTCTTACATTATAAAACAAATACCAAACCTTTTGTCTAACTGTACTCTGCAACTAAACCGCTCGAAACCTATTAGTTCGAAACCTGCGATTACTAGTTTACTACTAAATTTAACTAATTGTCTAATTGTACTCTGCAACTAAACTGCTCTTAGGGGCCAAACAATTTGAAAATTAGCTTCATCATGATGGCCAAAATGTATTTCCAACAAAATATAATCGAATGAAAACACTGCTATAGCTTTAAATTACATGACATGATGGGTGTGTATTACTTTTATTCGCATACTACATGAAATGCCTGCTTAAATTCCAATCGTACCAGAATCAATATTTCTTGTGTATCACCTTTACAATATGGCATATCATTAAGGAAATTCAATTCAAAACTGAATTTGTAACACACAGTCATCGTATTTTTAACACGTCTAGCTAATGACTATGAGTATCCATGTTTAGCATACACATGGGTTTTATATACACCTATAAACCAAGTTTATAATCTCAACTAACCAATACATATATAGAATTAGTTATGAACAAGCGGTAATTTAACGGTGATGTTGATGCAAGCATAACAAGCTCTTTACAATACCAAAACCTATTGATGCTTATGGTTGGTTTAAAGGTAAATCGGGTGATTGGTGTTGTACAACGCTACCAACTTAGGGGCTGTTTGGTAGCCTCTTAATCAGCCTCTTAACCATTCAGGTCTGAATCATTCAGCATTCAGACTGTTTGTTTCAGCATCTGAATGGAATGATTAAGTGCTGAACCATTAAGCTAATAAGAGATGCTGAATGATTCAGCTCTTAACCATTCATAGCATCTTAACCATTCAGACCATCTTAATGATTCAGCACTTAATCAACCAAACAGCCCCTTAATTATATATCAAAAGGCCAGGGCACAAGTAATGTCTAGTTCAGTAGTTTGTGAAGGTGTAATCTTGTAGTTCGGAGAAAAAGGAGCCGAGCTACTAGGAGATAAGGAATGGTTTTTGAGATAGTTTTTACATTCCTAGTTGAAATCAAATAGGTTTTCTTGTTTAGATAATTATCAATGTTTTAGATAGTTATAATGTTTCCTTGTTGACCAAGGATTGGTAGGCTTATATATAGATGGATGTTATGTAAACCTAATCAATTAAATAAATAACAAGAACAAGTTTTGGTTTAAAGCATCTGACTTTGATATCAATTTCCAACAATTGGTATCAGAGCTTGGTCACAAACGATCAAGGTCAGGCGAGTCCGGCAGAGACAATCAAACAGATCTGGTTTGTCCTCTGCGACGAGTTCAGAAGGAAGAAGAAGTTGTTGTACGAGTCCAAGGATAAGCTGCAAAAGTCAGTCGGATTCAAACGATGGGAGATCAAGGTCAGAATCAAAATCGGAATATTGTGGTAACAAAGGATCACATTCCAAACATACCGTGCCCAGTTCTCTCGGATACGAACTACGCTGTCTGGTCCATGAAGATGAAGGTAATATTCAATATACACAAAGTGTGGGATGTCATAGATCCAGGGACAGTAGAAGATAAAGCGAAAGATCACATAGCTACGACTCTCTTGTTCAGCGCGTTACTAGAGGAGTTAGTCTTGCAAGTCGGTAATGCCGATTCAGCCAAAGAGATGTGGGAGGCAGTCAAATCTCGACATCAAGGGGTCGAACGGGTCTTGGAAGCAAGACTTCAAACTCTCATGTCAGAGTTTGAGAATTTAAAGATGAGTGAATCCAGTTCTGTGGTTGATTTTATCAGGAATTGCATCAAAGTCGGCTTCACTCGGGTCCAAGATTGAAGAGCAGAAGATGGTAAAGAAGTTTCTTCATGGACTTTCAAGGAAGTATATCAATATAGTGGCTGCAATAGAACAAGTAGTTGATTTGAAAACTGTCGGATATGACGATGTTGGACGTCTAGTTGCTTATGAAGAACGAATTAGCAATGAAGAACAAGCGACTTCGACCAAAGGAGATAAACTACTGCTGACTTAAGAAGAATGACAAGCAAAGAAGAAGGCAGAAAAAGGTTATGGTCGAGGGAAAGGAATCGTTGAATCTAGCAACAGAGGCAGAGGTAAAGGAAGAGGCAAACCGGGTGGACGAGGAAAGGCAAGAGACTCGTCAGATAGAATGCCGAAGGATCGCTCTAAATTTAAATGTTTTAGATGCGATGAACTCGGCCACTTTTCGTCTGATTTTCCAACAAGAAAGAAGGAGGAAGAATGTAGTCTCTTGAATGAGACTGAACCGGTGTTGTATATGGCTGAAGTAGACCTCGAAAAGATTGTATATTTAAACGAAGATAAGGTAAATCCAAAGTTATATACAACAAGTCCAAGCGAATTCAATACGTGGTTCTTGGACAATGGGGCTAGTAACCACATGACGGGAAACCTTGAATGGTTTACCTATATTGATCGAAAGATAAAAGGAACGGTCAAATTTGGAGATAATTCCTGTGTAAAGATCGAAAGGAGGGGAAGAGTAATAGTTAAAGGCAGAAACGGCAATCAAAGGGTACTTGAAGATGTCTACTTTATTCCATCTTTCAAGAGCAACATAATAAGTCTCGGGCAAATGGACGAGATTGGATGCAAGATAACAATTGAGGGCGAAAAGTTGTGCATTATTGAGCAAGATGGAACTTTGTTGATGAACGTACCCCGAGCACCAAATCGTGTGTATAAAATTAATCTAAATTTTGCATCCCCAGTTTGTTTGCAGGCAAGGCTCCAAGATGAAGCATGGCTATGGCACGCTCGTCTTGGACACTTGAACTTTGAAGCGATGAGAAGCCTATCCAAGTTTTCGATCGGTTTACCAAAAATTTCAAAACCATCGAAAATTTGCGATTCATGCATGCTTGGAAAGCAAGCAAGAGGAGCGTTTCAGAAAAGCACCCAATATCGATCAAAGGAACCACTAGAGTTATTATATGCCGATGTATGTGGTGCTATAACACCCATGACACCTAGTGGGAATAGATATATACTAGTTGTGGTAGATGACTACAGCAAGTTTATGTGGGCGTTTCTAATCAAGACCAAAGATCAAGTGCCACTTATTCTCATCGAGTTTATAAAGAAAGTTGAAAATGATTTCAAGAGGAAGGTTAGAGCCTTGAGAACAGAGAACGGTGGGGAGTTTGTGTCACACGTTTTGGGTGATTATTGCAAGGAAAAGGGTATAAGCCGTCAACTAACCACACTGTATACTCCTCAGTTAAACGGTGTGGTGGAAAAAAGGAACCGGGCCATACTTGGTACCACCCGAAGCATATTGAAGGCCAAGGAGATGCCACAAAACTTCTGGGGAGAAGCGGTTCAGCATGCAGTTTATTTGTTAAACCAATCACCTTCGAAAGCACTCAAGAATTCAACTCTGTATGAGAAACTAAAAGGAAAGAAGCCAAATCTAGCCCATCTAAAGGTCTTCGGCTGTGTCGGGTATGTCAAAGAATTAACACCGGGTCAAAGAAAGTTGGATGATCAAAGCAAGTTGATGATACATCTTGGTTCACAACCCGAAACTCCATTCTACAGAATGTATGATCCAGTGAAGAAATGGGTTCATGGCGTTCGAGAAGGCGATGTGAAGTTTGATAAAACAAGTAAGTATAGTTGGAAGAAACACTTGGCCGAATATGATTTAAGTAGCACTGGGTGGATTGATTTTGTTGTTGAGTCTAAAACAATTCATACCGAAGCAAGCAATACCAAAGCATTCGAAGAAGCCGAAGCTGATTCAGCCAACTCAGTTAAAGAAGGACCGGATGAAATTAATCCCGAATAAGCATTGGGACCACATGAACCAGTAACAAGTCAGACCGAAGCACATAATGATCAGCTAAGACGTTCGTCTCGCACAACATTGTTGCCAAAGAGGTTTGAAGGTTTTGAGGTTGGGACCGTACCAAGTCTAACGCATCAATCTGAAAATGAATAACAAGATCTCATGCTAGCCATAGATGAGGAACCCATTAATGTTCAAGAAGCACTCAAAGAGAAGAAGTGGAACGAGGCCATGGAAAGTGAAATAGCATCCATCGAAAAGAACAACACTTGGAAGCTACTAAACGCTCCACCGAATGTAAAACTGATTGGGGTAAAATGGGTATTCAAGATAAAGAAAGATGCTGATGACAAGATCGTAAGGTACAAGGCAAGGCTCGTAGCAAAAGGATACGTGCAACGTTTCGGGATAGATTTCGAAGAGGTGTTCGCACCGGTGGCAAGAATCGAGAATAAAGTTGTTAATAGCACTTAGCTCGTAATGGCTGGGAAATACATCACTTGGATGTTAAATCGGCTTTCCTTCATGGTGAACTAAAGGAAGAAGTTTACGTGTTTCAACCCGAGGGCTTTGTAAAAAAGGGGCAAAGAAAATCATATCTATAAGTTGACTAAAGCTCTATACGGTCTACGACAAGCACCAAGAGCTTGGAATTCAAGGCTTGACTCTACAATGAAGGAACTCGGTTTTACAAGGTGTAAACATGAGCAAGCTGTGTACCGAAAGGAAACGAAGGGAAGATTGTTAATTGTTGGTACATATGTAGATGATCTCATTATTACGGGTGCATCAGTTCAAGATATTGTAGAATTCAAGAAGCAAATGGAAGCTAAATTCGAGATGAGTGATCTCGGACTTCTACATTACTACCTTGGAATTGAGGAGGATCAAAACAACACGGGTATTGCATTAAAACAGTCGAATTATGCAACCAAAATTCTGAAGCAAACAGGAATGTAGCATTGTAATCCAACTCAAATTCCAATGGATCCGGGGCTAAAATTGTCAAAGGAAGAACAAGCACCGAAGACTGATCCAACGGATTACAGAAAGGTAGTTGGCTGCCTAAGGTACTTAACTCATACTCGAGTAGACTTAAGCTATTCTATCGGGTATGTAAGTCGCTTCATGCAAGATCCAAATATAACACATGAGCAAGCCGTGAAACATATACTAAGATATGTAAAAGGAAGTCTTAATCTTGGTATTATGTACCCAAGGGGTGGAAATACGATGTTATCTGGCTCCACTGATAGTAGTCATTCGGTTGATATCGATGATGGAAGAAGCACTACTCGAACCATATTTTATTATGATGATGCACCTGTTACATGGAGCTCACAAAAGCAACAAACGGTTGCTCTGTCATCCTGTGAGGCTGAATATATGGCAGCAACATCGGGAGCATGTCAAGCTTTGTGGCTAAGAAATTTATTGTCAGAGATAACAGGAGAAAGAGAACAAACTGTGACTCTCAAGGTTGACAACTCATCGGCTATAGCATTGATGAAAAATCCAGTCATTCACAAGAAGAGCAGGCATATTCATACTCGTTACCACTTTATAAGGGAATGTGTCGAGAGAGGACAAAATAGAGTGGATCATGTGAGTGGGGATTTACAAAGGGCTGACATTCTCACTAAGGCGTTACCAAGACTCAAGTTTAACGAGATGAAAGAACTCGTTGGGCTTACAAGATTAGAGGGGTGATTGAAGGTGTAATCTTGTAGTTCGGATAAAAAGGAGCCGAGCTACTAGGAGATAAGGAATGGTTTTTGAGATATTTTTTACATTCCTAGTTGAAATCAAATAGGTTTTTTTATTTAGATAATTATCAATGTTTTAGATAGTTATAATGTTTCCTTGTTGACTAAGGATTGGTAGGCTTATATATAGATGGATGTTATGTAAACCTAATCAATTAAATCAATAACAAGAACAAGTTTTAGTTTAAAGCATCTGACTTTTATATCAATTTCCAACAGTTTGTTTGTGGTTTAAAAATGGTTTAGTCTTCTTACCCTTTTAAAGAAGCTATACTTATGTATTAGGTTTACACCGAATGCGTTACCAGTGCATTAAACATTTAAACAAAGATAGCAGACGAGCCAGGAATGGTGGCCAAACACATATGCGTTAATAACAACTTATTTTAAGTTAATAACTTAGTAAAAATTTATCGATCATGAATATATGACAGTTTGAATTTTGGAAGGCTGATAACATGAATTGTTTTCATTTTGGTGAGTAACTCTCCCCATTAATACAAGTGATTAATGTCCCAATAAGAATAATTTTTGTTACAACTCAAAGAGATTTATGCTTATGGCAGCCCTACGATTGGATCAACAAACAAAGATAACGCATAGGGCTTGAACATGTCAGGCTTACCATGCTTATCTCCATCCGTATACATGAAATGCCCCATTCTAGCAAGGTTTGTTACACATTCAATGAAATCGTGTGGCAATTGTGAACCAATCGCTTGTCGTTCTTTATTTAGCTTCTTCCATGTCTCCACAATTAACTCTTTTATGTATTCTCTTGCTTCAACTTCTGTGGCACCGCTCTCATGCATGTAGCACTGGATTGATTTAGGAGTATCACCTCTTTCTTGTTCGTCCTAATACCAACAAAAACATAAGCTCATTTGTGATTATTTTAGATTATTTTATAGTTCTAGTGTTAATAAGGTAGGTTAAGAAGTTTACGGATGATGTGCCCATATCATTAATAAGTCTCACAATAAGACATGCATGGCGAATCATATTTTCAGCTCTTTCTATTTGTTCCAATGTATCTTCGGAAACACTTGTTAGAGTTGCCAGATATGCATGCATGATGACTGGGACACCACCTATTGACATGTATGCATTGTCGAGGAACTCCTTAAAGGTTGGTGTGTATCCGCTATTGAACCATCTTGCTTCTTTCATGTAGGCGTTGCATAAATCCTGCCACTGGTATGTCGAATTTGAAATATTTCATTCTTTCTATGCTAGGTTGGGTTTTTTTTTTTTTTTAAGAAAAATGCATATTAGTTTGGATAGTTACCGCCTTTTTTAAGTAAGGAAGGACGAAGACTCCATCATTTGTCAACACGTTATATGACATCTCATTAATCGTGTTGTAGAGTGCAAGGAAGCAAATTTTCATATAATCTGGAAGTTCTTTGATCGCATTGAGATCCCAACTATAAAAACAAATAGTTTGCTCAAAACATATGATCTATGAGTTCGAGTTATAGTAACATATATAATACCAAAATAAGAATAATGAACCAACCTATTCACAATGTTGGTGAATTGTTCGAGTTCTCCCAAAGTACCATAGACATCATATACATCGTCAATGGTAGTAATCATGGCGTAAACCTTTGTGATATCTATCCTTCCTTTAAAATGAGGCAAACAGTTTTTAGCAACACTCCATGTAAAGTTCTCCACCAAACGATCACGAGCAAAGCCGAACTTTTCCCAACATGTTTCTTTCCACCATCTGTATACACGATATGTCCGATTAATGAATTTATTTTATTAAGCTTAGTTACTTCATGAATGTTAATGATGAAGGGTTAATCTAGATAAGGATCAAAATATTAGAGTCTGAGTCAGTTAGTTTGTTTATTATATTGTTAATGTTAATCAAGTATGATTTAAGATAAATGAGATATTTATCTAGTAATTTAAGTTTAAATGTTCCAAGAATATAAGGAGTTAGAGATTCGTTGGAGTCTAATTAGTTGTTCAATTCCTAGCCAGATTCCAAAGTGTTGTTCACAATAATATTTTGACCCCACAGGGGCAAGACTTTGTTTCAATATATTAAGTTTTACTATTCAGAAAGGGGTGACATCGCAACTGATTGCACGTCTGCCTACTATCCTAATGTAAATGTGTCCTTTATGAAATGGAAATTAAGATTATATTCTCCTGAAAAAAAGCAAGTAATTTATCGTACAAATACAAAGAGTTTAGTGTGATTTTAATTTGTGGTTACTTGCATAAATCATTGTGTTTGTGGTGTTTGCTCAATTCAAGTTCCAACAAATTATGAATTCTCACCGTGATGCGTATTTCAAATCCTCTTGATAAACTGCTTGCACCATGTTGAAATCCAATTTGGCGAACTCAAGCACCATGGGATTCATGTCACATTTTCCCTCATACACTTCGATAAACCACTTTGTTTCCGCCCGTGGAAGCATCCAATGAAGCGGAAAATCTAAGGCGCGACTTATTACGGAGACTATATATTTATCAGCTATGTTCTCTATACTTTCTTTAAGATATCTTTCTATGAAAATTCTAACACCATCCAGAACACTTTCACCCTCTACCGAATAATAAGAAGCCTCATATAAGTTTAGCACACCCACTATATCTTCATAAAAGTGTCCCTTGAGGGTTCCAGTCTCATCTATGTTGTCGTTGAATATCTCTACAAAACAAATAAATCAAGATTGTGAATCAAATAAAAAGGTTACATATATAAATACATGTTTAATTGATATTTTTACCTTCAGGGATATTATATCCATGTTGTCGCAAGAGTCGAAAACCTAGGGATTTAAGATTTAAATCCATCTTAATCCACTCTTCATGACTTTTGTAGTAGTTGCAGTATATATTCTCTAAGACATTGCTTATTTCACTCACAAAATGGTATGAAATGCCGAGTCTTTGCAAATCATCAATCAAATTCAGTATACTTAATGGGTTTTCCATCATTTCGTTCCCTTTGCAAATCATGGTCCTCACTACTTCCTTCAGACTTTGTGATCTTGCCATGTACTTCTCTCCCTACATGCATCCACAAGCACACGGTACTATTAATATAGTGCGATTATGAATGTATACTTTTTTTCTACTCAAACTTGCTCGATGGCAAGAGGCGCGCTATAAAATATATATTATGTTATACACTTTAGATACTATATACATATGTATTTAGGTATGTAAGTATTTGTGTGTGTGTGTATGTATGTATGTATGTATGTATGAATGCGTGATTGTATGTATGTATGTATGTATACGTCCAAATAATGGAATGACTGTTTTCATAATATCAACTTATTAAGTCAAATATAAAAGACAAAAAAATATATAAGACAAATAAAAAGGAAGCTAGTTGGAAGACTATCATGTTTAAGGAAACATATTTAAGTAATATATCACTTAATAACAAATTATCTTCTCATATAAATAGACGAAAGTAACTTATATTTTCTATAAAAATTGGTTAAACACATTGTTGGTGGTATTTCGACACACCAACACATCCCATTAAAAAAAAATAAACAAAACTATGTTAGTAATTCCGTCAGTGTGTGCGAGTACATATACACGGTAATTCGTGTGTGTAAAATCCGTCGACAAAACAACTTGAGAATAGGTTTAGTCTAATTTTATTTTAAAATTCGTCTATAACTATGTTGATGATATTCCTTTTGTAGTGAGATATAAACCATACTTCACTTCAAACAATCACCTTGTTGGCTCTAGGAAAGAGTAAAGCTAGAAATAAATTTGATAGAATTAATTAAAGCATACTATACGTACTATATATTTGCTGGAAAGTGACTGAATGAAGTCATATGACCATAATGAAGGTGGATAATTTGCTGATCTTCTCATAGTGATTTCCATGGTAGTATCATTAATCTTACGATTGGATCCTGTTGAATATAATCGCTTTTTACAAACAGCGACATTTCTTTGACTTATGGAACTATTGCAAGAGAGATATGGAGTGGAAAGTGCCCATGTTGATACCATTCCTACAAAATAGAGTGTTTGTTTAGTGATGGGTTTTTAACGTTGTAGATGGGACTATATATACACAAACGAGCTCAAAGTCACCAATCTTACACATTCTAGAAAAATCAATAAGACTTATTGAAGGGATATGGTGTAAAATCACCAACACCAAATCAATAAAATCCTTAGCCTAAACTAAAGAAGGCCAACGAACATCCAACAAAAGGCAGCGTCAATGACCATGACGCCAGTTCTCCCAGCCGTTCTACGTCAGTGGAGATAACTACGTCAGACATAATGATGCAGGTTCTCCCGCCTGTTTTGCATAAGCGAAGTACCCAACGTCAGTCACAATGACGCCAACCGTTCCTCCTGGCTTACGTCAGTGCAAGCCTAACACAAACGAAGCTCCTTGATACCAAATGTCATAGCTTTGTCGACACGACTAAAATATACCTTTTCGGGCAGCATCGAGACACACACCTAAGGACAGACATGCCCTAGACAACTATTCTGAACATGTAGGCCGCTCGTCAGAGTCTGCGACCAATAATAGGCCGCGCCTAGCCTGACAACCAGAAAGGACCATAATGTGGCGCCTTCCCAGCCAACTACTCCTGACAGAAGACTTTTGCAACCCCCACTTGTTTGCGGTTCCAGAAAAGGAGATGATTGCAGACCGCCACAGCAAGCCACTAGGCGGATGCCACGTGTCCGTCGACCTTCTGCGTCCACTCAATGGACGTCACGTGGATTTTTGACAGGACGGTAACATCTCCCCTTTTCTTTCATCTTACATGTCCACTTGCACCTGATTGGGTGTCGGGACTTGGGCCAAAGATTAGGAGATACCTCTACCTGGGTCGGGCAACATTAAGGGTAAAGGATGGGTTGAGAGAGTTGGATGTCGAAGTGCTATAAAAGGAGGAACCCCTTCTCCTTTTATGGCATCATCTTTCATTCACGATGCTCCCATTGAAAAGACTACGAGCACATCTTACTTTTCCAACCCTTGTTTTTATATAACCAACGTTTAGAGACTCGGCTCTTCTAATCGGTTATCTCCATTTATTCTTGGTCTAGCCCTTAAGACCTTCGCCTATAACTATACACTATTAATCTTAAATATTCACCTTTCATGTGAATTCACTACTTAGATCAACCCTGACACGGTAATCTAGGATCTGTGTTTCTTCATTAGGGCCATCCGTGGTCTTACCACAATCTCAAAAACCAAAAGTTCTTGCCACTTCCAAAAATGACAACCTCACCACCCAAATTACCATCCGGGGTCGTCAAAGACCTCACCCCAAACCCAAATATGCCTGAGGGCAACAACGACGACAACCCGGAGAACACCACAATGACGGCAAGAAACATAGACTTCAAAGTTGACGATGATCCTCCTCCGACTCGGGAAGAGATCGACGCCTTCCACAATGACGGGTATGAACACCAGTATAAACTCTTAGACGCCAAGCTAGAGCATCGCAAGATTATCGGCAAAGCTACCATGGCCGCATCCTCCCTCAAAACCAACACCGTCAAGACATCCAATCCCGCCCGTCACGGGGAAGGTCGAGACAACCCCATCATCAACGAGGCCCGTGCAGAGCGCAATTAATTCAACGATGAAGACTACCAAGAAAGAAAGCTCCTGGGAGGACGACTCCAGGGACTACCGACACAGCCCATATTATCACCGAGAATGAATTAATAGGTACAACAACAATGCATCCACAAACCTATCACTCCCATATGCGCCCACAACCTTCGCCGACAAATCAAAGTTTGCCATACGCATTTCTATGGCTCCCATACCACCTAGGCAGCGGCACCAGGACAACGTCAAACTATATAACGACCTCACTGATCCGGACGATCACATCAGCATCTTCAACCAAGCTGGGGTCGTCATCGGCTGGACACTCCCCATCTGGTGCCACATGTTCGCCCAAACTCTCACAGACGCGGGACGGGTATGGTTCGACAACTTGCCAACGGGTAAAATCGATAGCTATGAAGAGCTGATCGGAAAATTTTCCCTACACTTCAGCCAACAAAGACGCCAAAAGCATGACAAAATGCAAATCCACCTTTGCAAACCCTGGGACAACGAGCTGCTCCAAAACTTTATCGTCTGATACAAAAAAGAAGCACTTCAACTAGGAACTGGTGACGGGGCTACTCGAACCTCATTCCTGGGACGACAACCTGCAGCTCATCCAACAAGGAAAGGACGGCATTCCAGAAACATGGAAAGAAGTCGTCCGAATCGCCAAACTTTACGCCCAGCATCAAAAGACAACTCGACAGCCACACCGCGGAAACAACAACAACAACCGAGGCTGCAACAATACCGAATCTCAGACTCCACCGAAGAAGGAAAATACTCAACATATGGGGATTCTAGGAACAACATTGGCAACAAACAAACAGGCGATCAACGTAGCCTCGGCAGAAGAAATCAAGATTGGACGTCGTTAATAAAAACGCCCTCGCAGGTACTATCACAAGTCCTCACGCCCGTGGAAGTCAAATTCAAACTACCAAAACCCATGGGAACAAAACAAAAAAAAAACGTAGATACCACAAGATTCGGTGACTTCCACAAAGACGTGGGACATGACACTGACAACTGCTACAGCCTCAAGATGGAGATCGAGGAAGGGCTCAGGTCGGGTAAGCTAACCAACTTATTATAGAACGTGCGTTCAGGCGCACGAAGAACAAAATACACGTCCAAACCCATCAAGGATATTAAAACTCACCACATCTGAGGCACCTTAGACAAGCAATGCCACATGGCACGTGAGAACAAGCGCAAGGTCACTCCGGCAAGCCTCGCAACCACGTCGCAGAAAAGTGCCCCGCAAGCATCAAAGAAATGGAAAGAAGCATAAGTCATCCTCTCAAAAATACTAGTAGGAGTATAATCAACCACACCACTTCACATTACCGCACTCTTCAGCCACTATCGGACTCACAAAATGATGTGCGATAACGGCAGCAGTTTTGACATCATTTTCCAGCAATGTTTTGACCAGCTCGACGACGTGGATAAAGCACGTCATGTACCGGACGCACCTGTCACTGGCTTCTTCAACGAAGTTATTCATCCTCTAGGTAAATTCAACTTCCCCACAAGCACAGGGGTGGCATACATCACGGGCAACCAACAGTGCTTCCTCACCAAAAACCCAGCAACTCAAACTGCACCACCCAAACAAAACATCGCAGAGAATGAAATGGGTACTCAATCCCACTTTCCAAGAACAAACCATAACTCTGGGACCAACTTTACCCCACCAGATATGCATCCATATCAAACAACTACTGGTAAGGAACATCGATGTTTTTGCTTGGAAATCATCCGACATGGCTGGTGTCCCATGACACATAACGGAGCACCACTTCAACACCTATAAGGACGCAAGACCAGTTGTAAAAAAGAAACGCCCATTGGGCGCAGACAGAAACAAAGCAATGAATGAACAGGTAGATGATTTACTCGACGCTGGCATCATCCTAGGGGTGAGCATTGGTCCATACCCGACCCAACCCGACCCGACCCGACCCGACCCAAGACCCGATCTGAACATAAAAGAAGAACCGAAATGTTACCCTAATATTAGGGTCGGGTATCAATCCACCCACTGTCGGTTCCTTCAGTCCATGAGTCTAGACCCGAACCCGATAAACATGTTGAGTTTCAGAACCTGCAATCACAAACACCTACTATTTTGTTTCAGTTATCTTGTTTTAGTGGTGGATAAATTGGCCAAATACTTCAGGAAGACAGGAACTTCTCACTTGGTCGATTAGGTTTTTCAGGTTAGATTTCTTATTTGAACTTTGTGTGCTTAGTATTTGGGCTTATAATTAATTGTTGATGTTATATGCTGAGTAGTAAGTAGTTGGTGATGTTTTGAGTTATGATAGATTGATTGTTAATTGTTTGCTAATTAGTTGGTTTAAATGTGTTTGATTGGTATGTATAATATGTTTGCACACCAAGTGTTCGATAGAATTCCTAAGTGAATAACTAAAACATTTGTCAGAAAGAAATTAGAAAACCAAAAAATCGTTCATAGTTGTTACGTAGAAAATCTGTAAGAAATAAAAAGAAAGTACGAAACAAAGTAACAAATGAATTTTCTTTGGAATCGTCAAAACTATATTAGTTTGGCGTTTCCTTGGAATCGCCTAAACTATATAGTTTTGGTGATTCTTTTGGATCGCCTAAACTAATATAGTTTAGGCGTTCGCCTCAACTATGTTAGTTTGGGCGTTTCTTTGGAATCGCCAAAACTATATTAGTTTTGGCGTTTCTTTGGAATCGCCAAAACTATATAGTTTTGGCGATTCTTTTGATTCGCCTAAACTAATATAGTTTAGGCGTTTTTTTTAAAAGCCTAACTATATTAGTTTAGGCGTTTCAAAAGAAACGCCTAAACTAATATAGTTTAGGCGATTCTTTTGAAACGCCTCAACTATGTTAGTTTGGGTGTTTCTTTGGAATCGTCAAAACTATATTAGTTTTGGCGTTTCTTTGGAATCGCCAAAACTATATGGGTGTAATACTAATAACAGGATTTCACAACTCCTTTCTTAGGGTGTCACATAAACATTCGAGTAGACCAAAACCGACCCAAACGAACTCCGTTTTTAGGTGAATAAAGTCTCCCCTGAAATTGTCATGTATCTTTAAAATTTTATATGGTTCCAACTACATATGCATATGCATATTCAAAACAAAGACAACAAGAAATCTAAATAATAACATTGCTTGAAATAATATATATGTAACAGTGTACTAATACCTGAATGAATGCTTTGCAGGTTTTGAAGATGTTTCGCAGCAGCCTCTTGGTCGCAGCAGGGAGCAGACTATGATTATTGAGGTGTATGATAAGAATAATAATACGTATTAGGTCATAGCTGATAGGTGGATTTATATAGGTAATGGATTTGGCTCCTAAAATAGAGGCAGGTAATTATTTTAGGAATTGGTTTCGGTTCAGCCGGTTTTGCTCGGTTACAGCAGGTCCCGACCCGACCCAAGAACCGGTTGGGGGTAATTAACAGGACTGATACAAGAACCTAATTATCTAACTCGGTTCGGTTTCTTTGTATTTTCGGGTCGGGACTCGGGTTTTTTTTCGGTCCGGACCGATTATGCTCACCCCTACATCATCCGCAGGTGCAAACACCAAACCTGGATCACAAATCCGGTCATGGTCTTGAAGAAGAACGGTCATGGCGCATGTGTGTCGACTACAAGGACCTAAATAAAGCATGTCCGAAAGATCATTACCCCCAACTAGAAATTGATCTAAAGGTAGACTCCCTCACGCCATTCAGATTTAAATGCATCTTAGACGCATGCAGAGGGTACCACCAGATCCAAATGGCAAATGAAGACGAACACAGAACCGCCTTTAGAATAGATACGGGAATCTACTGCTATACCAAAATTCCATTCGGCCTCAAAAACGCAGGCGCAACGTACCAGAGCCTCATGGACCAAGTCTTCGTCAACCAAATCGGCGTAAACCTCAAGGTATACGTCGACGACCTGGTCATCAAAAGTCGTGAAGAAGACATTATGTTACTTGGCATACAACGCACCTTCGATCAATTGCGCGACCTAAACATGAAACTGAACCCCGAAAAAATGTTCTTTTGGCATGGAGGAGGGAAAATTCCTAGGTGTAATCGTCACAAACGGAAGCTTCAAACCCAACACTAAGAAAGTACAAGCCATCCAGCGAATGCCCTCCCCCAACTCAATCAAAGACGTGCAGAGACTCATGGGCCGCTTGGTCGCCCTTAACCGTTTCCTTTCAAATTACGCGTCAAAGTCTTTCCCTTTTGTTCACACACTTAAGAATGTACATAAAAAGACGCAGTTCCGCTCGACTACAAAAGCGGAAGCGGCCTTTCGTGAAATGAAACAATGTTTAACTTGTCTACCAACTCTCACAGCGCCTCTACCAGAAGAGCCACTAACCCTGTACCTATCCGCATCAGAGACATCGATAGGCACAGTACTTCTGGTAGACCCCAACAAGGTCCAAACGCCAATCTATTATATCAGTCGCACACTCGCAGACGCAGAAACTCGATACTCGACCATGGAAAAACTAGTACTAGTGCTAGTACATGCCTCACGAAGATTACGACGATATTTTCAAGGACACCCAATTCACCTCCTCACAGACTACCGAGTCAACACCGTCCTATCCAAACCAGAACTTTCGGGACGACTGGCGAAATGGGCCATCGAATTGGGCGCCCACACCATCATTTACAAACCAAGGCCAGTAATCAAAGGACAAGTCCTCGCTGACTTCATTGCAGAAATTCCCCCCAACAAAATCGAAGAATGCAAAAGTAAACAATACCCACCACCTATCCAAGACTCTCAACAAACTCGGTCCCTATATACCGAAGGGGTTTCCAACAAACATAGCTCAAGCGCCGGACTGCGCTTAGTCAGCCCCGATAATACAGAATTCACATACGTTGTACGCCTAGAATTCCCAAGCACAATAAACGAAGCAGAATATGAAGCATTATTAGCAGGTCTCCGCCTGGCTACCAAAATGGGGGCCAAACACCTGAACGCCCACGTTGACTCCATGCTCATAGCATGCCACATCAACGGCATCTACGATGCCAAGGATCCAATCATGACACAATACGTCGCCCAAGAAAAGGTCCCCATGAAAGCTTTCACAACATGCAATGTTATTCACATCAATCGAAGCGGAAACAAGGAAGCCGACGCCTTAAGCAAAACGGCCTCCACAACATGGCCATACATGGCCAAAGAAGTACGCATCGAAACCCTCAACCAACCATCAGTACCTACTAGACAGGTCAATGTTACACAAACAGGTGCAGCATCAGGGATGGCTTCCATTCAAACCTAACTTGCAACCGGCACGATACCAACAACAAAGCAGAAGCAAGAAAACTTCAATATAAATCACAGCATTATCAACACATGAATTGCGTACTCTATAGACGATCTAACTTGAGCCCCGTACTAAGGTGTGTAGACTCCGCAAACGCTTCTTTCCTTATAAGAGAAATACACGAAGGCATCTACGATATACATGCCGGCCCACGAATGGTGATGGCCAAAATAATGAACGACGGATACTGCTGGCCAGGAATGCATCAGTACGCAGTCAAAACCTTGCGCACCTGTTTCAACTACCAACAACATGTGCCTAACACCCTGCGCCCCAAGAATGACATAGTACTAGTCACTGCCGCTTGGCCATTATTAAAGTTGACCATCGACTTAGTCAGACCATTCCCAATGGCCCTAGGAAATGTCCAGTACCTAATCATTGTCGTCGACTATTCTACAAAATAGGTCAAAGCCAAACAACCTACCACAATCAACACCGAGCACGCCAAAAAATTCATCTTGGAATTCATTATATGTCGTTTCGGTTTACCAATGGAGACTGTAACTGACAACGATACACAATTCGCTGACAACTAGATCAAAACATGGCTAACACTGATGGGCGTCAATCAAATATTTACCTCAGTCGCCCACCCACAAGGAAACGGTCAAGTCGAATGCATCAACAGATCCATAGTTGAAGGAATTAAAGCATGCCTATGCCAACAAAAACTGGTTGGATAGATGAAATACCACACATCCTCTGGGCTCATCGCACCCTGACCAAAACAAGCACTGGCGAAACACCTTTCAACCTCACTTATGGATCTGAAGTAGTCATCCCAGTAGAAATCGGTTTTCCATCTCCGAGAGTTCTTAGCGCATCAACACACCACGACAATGATAAGGAATTGCGTCTAAACCTAGACTTACTCGAGGAAAGACGCGAAGGGGTAGCAATACACGAAGCCAACTACAAAAAGTAGTTAGAATGCTACTACAACTCAAAGGTCAAAACATGCGCCTTCGACGTTGGTGATTACGTCCTCAGGGACAAAAATGCGTCACATACAAAATACAATAAGTCCTAGGAAAAGGCGCCTATGCACTATAACGCATAGACGAAACATCTATCCCAAGATCATGGAATGCGGCATAGTTGCGCATTTGCTACCTCTAAACTCTATTGTACCTTTTATATCAATAAAACTACTATGTTTTTAATCCTACATTGTTCAAATCCACAATATAGCACACGGATCTATGATATGAAGTTAATAAACTCTTCGTATCCCACGTACCACATTAAAGTCTTTTCTGACCTTAAATATTTATATTGTCTTCAAGGTATGAAGTTAATAAACTCTTAATACCGGACGCCTAAACAAGATTATCTTTGCAGAGTCTTTCAGACTTTTCCAAAATAAAAGTTATATACTACTACGAAAGTATTACAGCGCAACAGACGAACAGAACACAACGTACATATACAAAGGCTCAAACAATAAATGGCTATCATTCATTCCATTCAGAAGATCAAATATGAAACAAAAGAATGAATGAAAAACTAGTCTACATCACATCAAAATAAACTATAAGGGAGGCTCGTGCGTTGTCCCTAACGTACCGACAACACCAGACTTTGCAGCATCTACTGCAGCTTTGTCAGCGGCTTCTTTCTCCGCGCGCTCCCGACCCAGACGATCCGACTCTTGAATATAAAACCTAAAAGTACCAATCAGAACCGGATCGGGCAAACACTTCTCCATGGTCCTCGGCACCAGGAACTCCATTAGTTCAAACTTCTCAACCTCATCGAGCACTGCCGCCTCCGTATCAGTATCTTGGAAGGGTTCATCTTCCAAAACGGCGCCATCCTTCGCCGCTAAGAACCCTTCAAACCACCCGGCGCGCAGCCCCGCAACCCAGGACGGCTCCACAATCTCAGTTACCTGGTTCCCCATCTTCGGCTCATTCCATATGCGACTGAAGATATACAAACAAGAAAACAGTAAATCAGAATCAGTCAAGACTATCAAAATAAAACAAAGACAAAAAGATACAAGGAAAACCTACCCCGGAGATGCCATCAGTCATCATCCACAAGGCATTCTCCTCGGCAGCCTCCCTCACAGCAGTCAGTGCAGCCTTCTCCGCCTCCTAGGCCTTCTTCTCAAGACCATGAGAGGCAAGCTCAGCTTCAAGTTCAGAAACATGTGACGTTGCTTTCACAATGTCATCATCCTTGGCCTTCAACTTGGCATGGGAAGCTGCATATTTAGAGGTCAGATCCTCCAACTCCTTCAACTGCTACACCTCACCATGCCTATGCGTTAGGAGTTTCGCCTCTAGTTTCTGAACCACCTCCCGGTGGTGCTCTAACTCCTTGTTAACTTTTGCAGAGGACTCCAAACACACTTTCTGCTTTTCAACAGCATCAACATACTTCTTATGCACCTCCTCCTCCAACTTTCTTACCTGCTCCACCAGTCTCCCCTTCTCCGTCTCAAACACTGACTTCTCCCTCGCCAACTTATCACATTCCTGGGCCACCATCTCCTGCTCATTAACAAGATCATCTTCAGCACGACGAAGCCCATAAATGTTGCCAAGCGTCAACCTCAGATTAGAGCACAGCTCGGAGCATAGCGTACCCCGATCCTGGATCCTTTGATGATGACCTTCGGTTGGCGGCAGGGCAAAATCCACAAATTCTTCAGCCACAAAGGGGCTGAGGAAACAGCAGTTATCAGTTATACGCCACTCTGGGACGTAAACCAGGTCGTCTAATTGAAACAATTCACCTCCCCCGAAACAGGTCCACTGCCGGACGCCCCAACTCCTTCCACCTTCTTCACAAACTGCCTTCACTGCCCCCACTCATCCCCCTTCTCAGACGGTCTCCACAACAATAGGGACATGTTGCTTCTGAGAAGCACCCTGACTTGAACAGTTAGGGCCTGGCCCTGCTCCTTCTTCATAGAAGTCATGAAAGCCTACTTCTTTAGCAATTCATCATGGAGACGGGCCTCCTCCGACTCCGCCTCCTTAGCAACATCACTGGTTCCTGACCTGCTGCTACACGTATCCATTCCCCCTAGGACGCAGCCACAGTACCGCTCGAACCACCACCTGTAAAACCCCCAACCGATGGTGGAAACATCGGGTGTCACGTAGTGATGATTGTTCAATAGCTCATGGTACTAAATGGAAGTTGAATATTACTAAACAATTTACAATTTGTCATACAATTAAATAAATACATAAACTTGATTTACATAAACTAGGTCCAAAGCTCCTATGTGATCCAAGACTTGTACAACTTCCAATAGCAAGTAAAAAACCTGAAACATGTTGAGCTAGAAAGATAGGGGGTCAACTATAAATAGTTGGTGAGAATACATAGGTTTTTGCATGTAATAGAAATCAATGGTTTGTATAGCAGTCATAGTTAATTCATATCACTGAATAATGCTAGAGTATGAGTCCGACATGTAACAATGCGTCTTTTGTACAATCAAACCTTGTGTCGACTGAGACCTAACTCGTAAGTTAGTAAAAGTGTAACTGTTTTCGATCATCCCTGAATTTATGCTGGGGGATGGGTTTGTCAGACCTATAGCGCTATAATCTAAACAGGCAGCTTGATCAATGTTAATGATTGTACTATGTCTTTTTGTTACAGTCAAATGATAGAATGAGTAAATGATAGTGTATAAAATGTTTATAACTGAATCACAAGTTTCAATAATGTAAGAATGAGTAAATGATAGTGTATAAAATGTTTAAACATGTTTCACCCCAAAATGTAAAACAGAAAAAGGGGCTATGTAAACTCACCTTAGTGCTAGAATTGAATCCCTTGATATAGAATGATTGTGGCTCTTGTGTCCAAATATCACTCTATTTATAAGGCAATAAATAAGTCTAAGTTTTTCTAGTCTACAAGTATTTCTAGGGTTCCTAATTTGTAATAGGGATAAGGCTTGGTTTGGTTTTGATTTGTTTTTGGATAAAAATGGTTTTAGTTTTGTTAGTGTTTAAGTTTATAATAAATTTTTATAAACTTCTTAAAAAATAAATTTACAATCTGAATTATTATATTTATTATTATTATTATTATTATTATTATTATTATATTATTAATATAGAAAAAAATGTTTTGAAATATAAAAATTAGACAAGGTTAGTATATTTGTACAAAAGAGAGTGCAATATAGGTAAAGTGGTGGTTTTACTAATCCAAAGATTTGAGAAAAAATCGCGATGTTACAGTCTCCCCTACTTTTAGGAACTTCGTCCCGAAGTTATTAAAGACACAGGGTTGAGGGTGGTTAGGTAAGAATTAGGGCAACGACATGAATTTATAGGTAATAGAATAATCTGTTTCGAATAATTTGGATAAGAGATTTGATATATGTGAGTTTTAAGGATTGGATTAGATTCGTCAGAAATAGCAAGGAGAATGAGAATCTAGCAAAACACTAAACTTAAAGTTTTTGGAATCCTAAAAGAAATGCATGAGTTGATTTACTTTATGAAAACCAAATGAACTACCAAAACCTTATTAGAACTTCACACCACCTTAACGTACCTGTAAATTCATGATTACGTTCCGGATCGCAATAACCAATTTACCTTACATTAGGGTTTTGTGTCCTTCTATAACTCTAGACACACACAGTGCCAATTAAACTTGTGTTTGAATCGCATATAATGTATCCAAAAATGAGTCCAACTGTTGAGCAGGAAAAAGACTTCTACCAGTCAGTGAGTAAGAACCTCTACCGATTGTTGAGCAGGCGTGCGATAGCCTCTACCAATAGTTGAGCAGGTTGTTAGGGCCTCTACCGACTGTTGAGCAGGCATGATGACCTCTACTAATCGTTGAGTAGGTTATTTAGTACTCTACTAACTGTTGAGCAAGTACTTCATCCTCTACCAGTTGTTTGATTAAGTGTACCAATTATTACACACATAAATTGCAAATTAATAAAATTTACATGTAAGCAATCAAGTATCAAGTATAGCATACGAGTTGTAATAGAGTTTCCCTAGACAAGGCTAATGACTCTAGGTGTGTCTATATCAAATAGTTTATGTTCCATGCTTTCAAGTATCATGAATAATCAGATGTTCAAGTAGATAACCAAATCCTCATGTAAAACTAAGGATTAAATTTGATGCAACACAAAATCAAGTTTCAATAGTTTGGTCATCATGAGTATCTAGTTCATGTTCAAGAAGTTGAAGAATATGAATTTAGCTCTTGAGAGGATGATGAAAAATCTCGAAGCAGAATCAAGGTTGTGGGAGATAGTGAATGTGAAGATGGTTGATAAGGAGTTTATTTTATAGTAAGGAGAATATGTAGCAGTGTATATTGTGTGGTTTGGATAAAGGTTAGAATCATGTGTATGAGAAAACATGATTGTGGTATATGCCAAATATTGTAAAAATTTGAACAAGTTGAAAATAAGTAGTTATCAATGGGGTATTTGGAGACTAAATATTGTTCCTATGGATGAGAAGATTTTATTTATTTATTTTTTTATTAAATTGGTTTTGTACTTTGCAGCAAAAGTCATTAAATAGTACATACTAAGTGAACTTCGATTAAAATATTACAGTTAGTTGGAGTACATTAGGTTTCGAAGATCAAGGTGACATTATATTGAAAATCCTTTATTATGCTAATGAATAGACATTTGAATTTAGAAATTAAGTTTGAGAAAAAAAACATGTATTTTTTTGTAGTTTACAGGTGATGAAAATTTTGAAAAATATTTAGAAATCTTTAGTGTTGTACTAGAGTATGCTCAGGCTATGAGGTTACAGTTTTAAAGATATGTAACATAATATGATTTGGATAGGGTGTTGAAAATATTTAAACAAGTGGCTAAGATGGTAAGGTGAAGTGTGATTGTGAAATCCATAGATGGTTATGAAATGGGATTGATTTAAGCTGTAAAATTTTGAGATTTTAGAGCTTAGATTTGAGGAAAGTGAGTGTAATCATTTATTCATTAATTAAAACGAATAAACGAAAACGTTGACTTATCAAAACTTCTAGATTCTAATAACATAGTGAAGACATGCTTTATCCTATAAGTGAACACTCATCCTGAGAATTCCCAGGTAGGCATCCGGGTCCCTCGTCTGATTGGGATTTATGCGCAATGCCGGTCCTAGACAGAAAACTCAGAATACCGGCGTTCACCCTTCCAGATTGCATGTGTTCGTTATTAGAATATAGAGCTTCGACGAGATTTACAAGACAGTTCAGGTTAGGACCTGAGAATTTTGTCCTATTAGTCTAAGGGTAGATCCCGTGATGGAGAGTGATCAACTTGTAGGGCTAAGGTAGGGATAAGAAGTAGGACGAAGATAGAGAATAGAAACAAGTATGGTTGCAACTAAAAGAAGCAAATACTGGTTAAAATCCTAAGGTTATAGACTAGATTATTTTTCTAATAACCTAATGCCCTATAACCATGGCTCTGATACCAATCTGTAACACCCCAACCGATGGCGGAAACATCGGGTGTCACGTAGTGATGATTGTTCAATAGCTCATGGTACTAAATGGAAGTTGAATATTACTAAACAATTTACAATTTGTCATACAATTAAATAAATACATAAACTTGATTTACATAAACTAGGTCCAAAGCTCCTATGTGATCCAAGACTTGTACAACTTCCAATAGCAAGTAAAAAACCTGAAACATGTTGAGTTGAAAAGATGGGGGGTCAACTATAAATAGTTGGTGAGAATACATAGGTTTTTGCATGTAATAGAAATCAATGGTATGTTTAGCAGTCATAGTTGAGACATATCACTGAATAATGCTAGAGTATGAGTCCGACATGTAACAATGCGTCTTTTGTACAATCAAACCTTGTGTCGACTGAGACCTAACTCGCAAGTTAGTAAAAGTGTAACTGTTTTCGATCATCCCTGAATTTATGCGGGTGGTGGGTTTGTCAGACCTATAGCTCTATAATCTAAACAGGCGGCTTGATCAATGTTAATGATTGTACTGTGTCTTTTTGTTATAGTCAAATGATAGAATGAGTAAATGATAGTGTATAAAATGTTTATAATTGAATCACAAGTTTCAACAATGTAAGAAAGAGTAAATGATAGTGTATAAAATGTTTAAACATGTTACACCCCAAAATGTAAAACAGAAAAAGGGGCTATGTAAACTCACCTTAGTGCTAGAATTGAATCCCTTGATATAGAATGATTGTGGCTCTTGTGTCCAAATATCACCCTATTTATAAGGAAATAATTAAGTCTAAGTTTTTTTAGTCTACAAGTATTTCTAGGGTTCCTAATTTGTAATAGGGATAAGGCTTGGCTTGGTTTTGATTTGTTTTTGGATAAAAATGGTTATAGTTTTGTTAGTGTTTAAGTTTATAATAGATTTTTATAAACTTTTTTAAAAAATAAATCTACAATCTGAATTATTATTATATTATTATTATTATTGTTATTATTAATATAAAAAAATGCTATGAAATAAAAAAATTAGACAAGGTTAGTATATTTGGTACAAAAGAGAGTGCAATATAGGTAAAGTGGTGGTTTTACTAATCCAAAGATTTGAGAAAAAATCGTGATGTTACACCACCTACATGGCGACGCGGACGATATGTTAAATTGGACGATGATCCAATTGACTCATCTCCCTCAGAAAAAATAACAAACTCAACCCTCGTCGCAGTACACGCGAGCAGGGGTTCAGGATTGCTAATAATACCAGTCGCTAAGGGATCAGTAAGCGCACCTTCAACAAGACAAGGAGAGATGAAGTTCCCTCTAGTCTTCTCAACACCAGATACCTCCCACTCTAGGACGTCAACAAACCTGGTGCGCTACACCCTTTGCACAAAAAAATCAAATAGTCTCTCCCCTACAACAACATATAATCACATGTCAAAAAACAACACACACAAAACAAAAAAACACAACACTATGAAAGAAAACAGGCGCAAAACACCTTTATTACCTGCAAACAAATCCATGCCTCCACCATCGGGCAGGACGTCCTTTTCCTCCCTGATGCCCAGATGACTAACACCCAGCAACACTCGCATTCCCTCATCACGGTGGTCAAAATTATCCAGCCAACTATAATGAGCCATCAATTTCTTAAACCACTCCTGTTCTTTAAAATCCCTTACCACAGCAAAACACGGAGGCTTCTAACTAGCCCTCGGATTCAACCTACAATTATGGTCTCAGCCCTCACATAAAAGAAACAACATTTCCAGTCATGAGGACTCTTGGGGGAACTCTTGCTGATAGTCACTTTCGCTCCCTTTGACCTCTCGGTGAAAGAAACTTAACCACTATCCTTCACCTCCAATCGATAGAACACATTAAAATGTTCAAACTCCGGCTCCATCTTCAAAGACCAACTGGGGGCCTCGAAGTGCATAATTCTCATAACACCAAAGAGACTCATCTGAGAAATAGGCACTCCATTTTGAAGAATGGAGACAAGAAACCGTGTGACATGAATCCTCAGCATACTCTTAAGGAAGAATGCCTCATACAGGAAGATCTTCCCCTGAGGATAGTCCATCGGCGTCTTCCCCTTCTACTGGAACTCCGGATCCCACTCTCGTATTTCCTTTGACCAACTTATCTGGGCCTCTACCGTGGCCAATTCAACTTTGGTGGTTTTGTCTTCGGTCGACATACTCAGAAAATACAAGAAACTAGAAAAGGATGAACTTTAAGTATTTTCTTAGTCAGAAATCTTAAGTAACCTCACCGGAGAAAACTAATTGAAAGAATCAAAGTGAAAACTCTTGGAAAACAACCACCTATTTATACCCATCGCATTTATTGTGATGGGAAGGCAGGTAATCATCACGGACGACTTTTTAGGCGGAGGTCCAATCACATTATGACACATCAGACGGCCCACGTGCTTGACTGCACACGCACCGCGCGTGTACCACTCGCCTAACGGTTACAGTACCCAACAGATGTCATCACCACCTTTTTCATACAGGTGTACACCAGACGACACCCCTGGTGTACCAACTGTCAGAAACGTCTCCTCGATTGCAAACATTCCCGCCCATTAACTCATGATGAATTCAAAGAGACAAATTTATTGCGCATTAACTCCCCTTCTGCACGAACATAAATGGAAAATTTTCTTTTCCATTTTATAATCATCATCATCATGCGTAAAAATATCAGACGCCTCTTCAGGTCTCCCACAAGCGCAGACATGGAAAAACCCGTTTTCCATTTTAATCTCATCATCATCATGCGCAAACATGCCAGGCGCCTCTTCAGGTCTTCCAGATGCGCAGAAATGGAATAACTTCTTTTCCATTTTTATATCATTATCATTATGCGCAAAAATGCCAGACGCCTCTTCAAGTCTCCCGCATGCGCAGAAATGGAAAAATTTCTTTCCCATTTTAATATCATCATCATCATGCGCAAAAATGCTAGGCGCCTCTTCTAACTAGTTATAAAAGGAGGAACCCCTTCTCCTTTTATGGCATCATCTTTCATTCACAATATTACCGTTGAAAAGACTACGAGCACATCATACTTTTCCAACCCTTGTTTTTATATAACCAATGTTTTGAGGCTCGTCTCTTCTAACCGGTTATCTCCATTTATTCTTGGTATAGCCCCTAAGACCTTCACTTATAACTATATACTTTTAATCTTAATTCTTCACTTTTCCTGTGGATTCACTACTTAGATCAACCCTGACACAGTGATCTAGGATCTGTGTTTCTTCACTTATATTATTTGGGACAAGGGTGTTCATTATTCGAATAGTACTCGAATAACTTGAAGTTCGATTCAATTCGAATAAATAAGACGAATTCCGTTCTGCTTGTTCGAATCGTTGAACTGAATAAATAAGTTGAATTCGAAATTGAGTTTATGTCATTCGAAACTATTCGAATAAGCCCAAACAACGCACACATATAAGCATCTGTCCATTTGGGATTGTGTGTTCTTTGGGTTTGTTCTTAGTTTTTAATAGCCCAAAAACCTTTACATAATAACTTAATTAGTGAAGGATATTCCGTCAATCTATCTGCCTATCAAACATTCAGGCGACAATAGGGATAAGCCCGATACCGTTATCCTTCACTTCTCACGTTAAGGGCTATCTGTAGGATAAGAACCACTTGTACAAGAACCTTCCTCTGTATTTAATTATATAAAACTTGTCTCTTGTAATAAAAACAATGAAAGATTTAAAAAAAGATATCAACACCTATTTTACATCGAGTATAATTATGCACATCAGTTCAGTGGTGAAGCTTGGTTCTCGAATCGGTGGGGATCGGACTCAATTTTTTTCGATCGGTAATGGCCAGAAGATCAAATCGGTGGGGGCTGGACTCAACGTGGACTCAATTTACCTACGAAAATCGCAAAATTCCACCACCGCACCAAAAAACGGTGGCGCCGGGGCACTCTCGGGCCCTCAAGAAACTGCGCCACTACGTCAGTTGACATGTGAAAACCAGTGGAAATTTTTATTAATAGGATAATAATAATAATAACAATAATAATAATAAAAATAATAAAAGAAAGCAAACATCAATAATTAAAATAAAAATCCTAGAAAAAGCAAGGCAGAAACAATAACGTTACTAATGATAACTAGTGTGGTAGGTTCCTAACACTTCGCTGCGGGGACGTCTTTTTTCGTGGAGAGTTTGGTGGACACTAGACATAACATTACGTAATTGTTGTTTATACAAACTAATATAGATAATCTTCTTTTAGGTCATAGTAACTCGCGCTTGCCGTGGGACGCTGTTTGAAATCCATACGTTTCGAAACAGAAAGGCTAACGATATTGAACAAATGCGTTATTGCTAATATACTCCATTTTCAATGGATTTTAATTATATTTTCACGTTGAGAAAACTACATAAACAAATACGGTATTGGTATACTGAAATTAAGACAACACATGTTTGGTTCTCCATGGTAATGAAAAGTATCATTGTATTGGTAGCACACTGAAACTTGCTAATAAAACTCCATTTTCAGTGAATTTTATACTGCCACGTTTCAAAAAAAAAAAAACGAAAACAGCATCAATACCAATATTAAGAAAATATTGGCTCGGTTCTCTATGATAATAGAAAATATAAGTAAACCGATAACGGACCGATACCATACAAATACCTGGTACCAATGTTCATCCCTAAAAAGAAACCAAAAATAAAAGTAGGCTTTCCAAAAAAAGAAAAATAAAGAAAGAAAGACAGAGGTTTTTTGCTATTGATGCAAGTTAGCAAGTAGAAATGGTGAATGTTAGTTATTTGACACTATTAAACTGTCTTTAGTTTAACATTATAAATATAATAGTACTGATAACAACAATAACAATAATAATAATAATAATAATAATAATTATTATTATTATAAATAGAGAAATAGTTACCCACGTGTTACCGAGGAAGCAGGGAACGTAGTTTGAACTCCGTACTTACTGAAACATAAAGCTTAACGTTACTGAGTAAATCCTTTGTTGCTAATGTAACTTCGTTTTCAATGGATTTTATACCGTTACACTGGGAAGAAAAACTATATAACAAATACGATATCGGGACTGATATTAAGACAACATTGGTTCGGTTCTCCACACACCAAAAAAAATCTACGATAAAATAAAACATCACTATACTGGTACTGAAAGTATCGGCTAGGTACGAGTACCGGTACCAAACGCTAATCCCTAAAAAAAAAAAAAACACCTTGTACCAAATAAACAGGTTTATATATATATATATATATATATATAAGGTTATGTACCTGTGTGATACACGGGTTGAACAATTTAAATTATATATATTGTATATAAATTTAAAATATAATTAAGAAAAATTATATTACATATTTTATTTGAAATAAAAAAAGTTTGCTGTACAACCGAAAAATATTAAATATTCATCAGCCCCTAAATGATTTTTTGTAAAAAACATTTTTATTCACATAAAACTTTTTTCAAACATTCCAAAATATATCTTCCATACACAGCTATTACCTTGTAGACTGCAGGTACAACAAAACAAAACAAATATAAAAAAGTAATAAAGGTAAATTTGTTTAAGCTAAGATATAAAAAAATGAAATTAATTTAAAAGTATATCCTCATCCGTTAAACCATCCCAATCGACTATTGTTCATTTTGGAATTTGACATCAAGTTTCCTCAAAGCCAAAGTATTTCTAACCTTGAGTGTATAATCATTTTTTTTCTAACATCAAGGTCCTTAAACATAATGACATTTATTGGTTCAATTTGATTGTATTATAAAAAAGATTGTGTAAATTAATAGCCTGAAAATAAAGATTGAAACGAATTAGTCATGCAAAGACTGTTTAGAAATTGCATTTCTCTATTGAAGTAACTTGAAAAAACAAAGTCAGTGAAGATTTCAATTAATGATTTTTCATATATAAAATGTATTTTATATATCAAGCTATTATAATACGAAAATAGCCAAACATATTTAGTTTTGTATTGAATCAAATATTTAATTAATGTGGATTGATTTGTTTTATTTTATTTGTTTAGAATATTGTAAAAAATATAGTTTTAAGCTTAGAGTGAAAGACCACATATTAGAAACACGTTTTTTAAGGTACACGATATAAATTTAATAACATATAAATTCATTATCTTAAAAAAAATAATGTTTAATAAAGATTACTTTTGTTAGTTCATAAACATTTTCAAATTATGTCTATTAATTTATTTCTAATTTTGTATTAAAATATAATTATATTAATTGATTTACAAAAAAACATAGAATATATATATATATATATATTAAACTGAATTCCAGTAATTATATTAATAATTATAGTTGTAACAAATAAAAACTGAATAAGTAATAATTATTAAATAAATAAAAAAATTAAAAAAAAAATGTATTGTTTGAAACAATAAAATGGGAGGCTTTATAATGGAGTTTTATGTACTCCATGTGCTGTCTTTTATTACTATAGATAAAATCGATAAATGTTGATTGATTTATTTTGAGTTTAATGTATTAAATAATAAAATGAGAGAATTCATGAGCGAGTGCCATGTGTCCCTCATGATTATTAATATAATTACTAAAATTTAATTTAATAAACTTATATCATGGTTTTGCAAATCAATAATTATAATTAAATTTGAGTTTAATGTATTAAATAATAAAATGAGAGAAATCATGAGGGAGTGCCATGTGTCCCTCATGTGTTTTCTTTTATTATATAGTGTATATATATATAGGTATATATATATAGCTCATGGTGCATGTTAGCAAAATAAGGTGGTGCACATTAACAAATTATGGTAATGCATGTTAGCACCTAAACCCTGATATTATATATAATCTATACGATATAAAAAATAAACCAAATAAGGGATACATGTTACTCTATGTGGTTATTTCCATAGGTTTTATCACCTTTTTTAGATCATATTTATTTGAGTTGAAAATTTAAATGTAGATAAAATAAAATGATAGAGGTAACTATAATTTATATTTATATTTATATTTATATTTATATTTATATTTATATTTATATTAATTTCCTAAGCACATACAATCATTATATTAATTTGAATTGAAAATATGACTTGCATAAAGTGAGTTAGAATTAATTGTAATTATGAATTAAAAACTACGGTATCAAGTTATAAAAAAATGGCTATTGGGAGGTAGAGCCGATTTTATTAGTGTAGATTATTAATTCTAAATCGTTAGTATTTATTCATGAGATAAAATTCTCCGTTATCATTTTTATTTTAATTTGATATATAATATTTAAATAAACTAAATTTCAAGATGTTGACATACCAAATTCATCATTATCAAACAACTCAAATGTTTTTTATTTGACCAAAGTTAAAGCATCAGAATTCAGAAACATCATATAAGGTTAATACACATAGAAAGAATTCAGAAACAACATCATAAAAGCTTAATACACAAAGAAAGATAAATTTTCAGAAATTTTGTTCTTAGAGTCTAAAAGAATATACCAAAACTTCAATCAAGCATTAATCCTCTTAACCACCACATATGATTCACCCCAACCGACTCCTCTGTCATCCACCGCCACGTATTATCCACCACCACCGGCTCCTTTGTCATCCATTATAAAACAAAGACCTATGGATAATAATTATTAGATGACCATGACGAATAGAACAATCATTGCGAACTAAAAAAACAGAGAACTTGAGTATGAAGAGAGGAAAAGAATGAAGAGAAATAAAGGTACCAGACTAAAAGTTGACTCTAGTAAAACGTTTATTACCACCTCCTTTGTCATCCATTGATAAACAAAAACTTATTGATAATAATGATGATATAGCCATGACGAATAGAGGAATCAACTTAAAAATGGAGGAATTGAGTATGAAGAGAGGAAAAGAATGAAGTTAAATAACAATACCAAACTAAAATTTGTTACACTAGGAAAACATTTTATTGAAGCTGAAATAATATTTGGAAAAAAATTTTGGCACGCACACATTTATCCCATGAATTAGTTTAATATCATCAGATAAGAAGATCACATTCAAATTTCAACGAAGAGAATAAGGAGATATTTATAAATTTATGAATTATTTTTATTTTTTTAATCCTAAGAAAAACTATGTAACTTGATTATTTGAATTTATGTGTAATCTCAGTTAGTTATACCTTTAAAGTTTATACAAATTTTATTTTTTGCATTCTTGTGTCACATAGGGATATAACCGAGTATATAGTAAAACATCACAATTTACAAATATAAAATATAAAACACCCTTATAATGTAGCGAGGATTAAGGTCGAACCCATGACACATTATGAATATAGTATCAGTTTTGCATCGTTAACGCAAAAACACCACAAAATACCGAAACAGACTCGTGGCAAATCTAAGAATAACATAAATGAGTATTGGTACCAATATCTAATTTGTTCGACTAGTATTGGTTTAGTACGATACCAATGTTCGGCATAGTTTCGATAACAAAAAATTTGTTATTTTGAAACAACTTCGTATTCAATAAATTTATCAGAATTTTGACAAACAAAATTATTCGTTCCCTATGCCATAATAACCACAGCAGAAAATGAGTAAACACAAACGAAACTTTATACTAAAAGGTTTCTGAGTAAGATATAGATAGAAATGGTGGAAGAGATATGAAAAGTTTTTTTAAAATAAGAAATAAATTTTGTGAAAATACTAAATTACTTAAATTACATTGTAGAAAATACGAAGTTGTTGTAAATGCCCTGAAAGAAAAAATAAAAAAAAATAGTTGAGAGTGAGCTATGTGTAAAAGGTAGTTAGAGAAAGAAAAAAAACAAAATGTAAGCTTATGTAAACTAAAAAGGCTATATGGTACATTGCTTGGTGATCTAGTTATTACTTGTATAACTTGGTGTTAAAATTTTGTAATTCTCTAAATAATGTTATTTATCACAATTTTTTTCTCGAAAATTAACCTACTCAATAAGAAAACAAAATCCTTTCACTATACAGCTCACCAAAGTAGAAAGTAGAAAGTGAAAATTGAATTGTCAAATTACTCAAATCAGAGAATTAATAGTCTACCATAGCAACCGCAAAATAATAATATTTAAAATCACTTTACTACTTTATTTTATACCCATTCAAATTTTCAGTTATGTCTCCCTCTTTTTCTTGTAATGTCTCACTCAAACCATTTATAATTAATTCAATTTCGTGCAATTCTTTTGAATAAACATATCGGTAACGAGAATAGGTTCTGCCTTTCATCATCTTGATTTTTCTTTTGATTCTGAAAAAACACCAATCCAAACAATACTCAAAACCTTAAGGAGAATAAAGAGATATTTATTAATATTGATTTTGATGATTACTATTGGACCGTCATGGATGATACGGATATCACGGGTCTGGACACGACACGATTGCGGAATCCTCAGGTAGTGGTTTAAGCAACAACTAACAACAAACACACAAATAAGAGTTGCCGGATTCAGTTAAATGGTTATATGAGTGGTAAAATGTGACATCCGTCACTTTTTATTCTTTTATATAATAATAATAATAATAATAATAATAATAATAATAATAATAATAATAATAATAAAAAAATTTAGATTTTATATAAATACATTTTTTTTACCATCTCTACAACCTACAACCCAACATAACCAACCCCCTTTTTCCTTCTTTTTGAAGCCCAGCGGCCCAGCATCCAAACCCAAACCCACACAAGCCGGCCCAACAGACCAGGCCCAATCCCCTCATAGCTTTTAAAAAAAAAAAAAATTTATTAAACACAGACCACGGGACTCGAACCCGGGTCTGTGTCCGAGTCATAACGCGCACCAACCAATTGCTCCACCCAACACCTTTGGTTTGTATCTAGTCTCCTGAATATTTAAACACAAACAACGACGCCTGCTTTCCTATTCTTTTCTTTTCAGCTGTTACGCGACAGCATGACCCAAAGAGGAAACAACCAGCTGAAATCACGGATAATCATCACCATTGATAGCCTTGGTTTGACCGACCAACGACTACACATCAACCCGGTGCACAATTAACGCGTCTAACCACAAATTCTTTCCAAATTAATAGTAATCACGCGTTAATGGGTCAAAACTTCTAAATTCAAGATCACGAGTTGTTAGTATAAATTGATACCTTCTACACAAGCTTAACTCGCCGATAATCCAACCCCTATTCTCATTTTCTGTTGATTTTTCGTATTGATCAAGAAATAGCTCGCGTTTGACTTTTGGTTTGACCGAGCATCAAATCACGAATTCGTATTTGTAAGTTGTGTTTTTCTTGTGGGTTTTGTTCATCGGCCATCTACAAACAATAACCCTATGATTAATCGGGTTATTGTTTGTTAGATTTGATTATTGCAATAGCTAGGGTTCATTCGAATATCATTTGGGGAAGAAGCCACTTCAGTAAATCGTATTTATTTATTTTAAACTGAAAGAAATCACCAACTGACCTTTAGATCAGTTGGTGATGCTTGCTGAATCAAAACACACGAAGCAGGTGGGCTGGAGTTCGAGTCCGGCTCACAACACTTTTATTTTTTTTTTTTCTTATAAAATCATGATTTAATCTAAATAAACTTTATAATTAATTTAAATGCAAATAAATTCGTTCTCAGGGTGTGGCACAGTTGGTGGCCACGCTTGTGATAAAACCCGAACCGGCCAGAGGCCCGGGTTCGATTCCCATAACCAACAAGTATTTTTTTGCCATTTTTATATATATATTCAATACATTAAATATTTTTAAATCAGTTTTAAATACTAAAAGTGTTTTATAAATTCTACAAAAATTATCATATGGTCTTCAAATGATAAAGTTCATCATCCAAATTTTAGTTTTTCAAAAATAATTTATTTAATATATATTATTAATAATACAAGTTTATTCATTTATATTTATTAAATTCTATAAAAATATCTAAACGATTTTATTAAATCTCACAAAAATTATCCTAAACTTGTATATTCTTAAACATTCCAGAAAATATTTTTAATTCAGAAAAACCGTGCATTTCATATTTTTAATTAATTTTTGTTATTTTTTAATCATAAATAATTCATAATAAATTCATTTTTCAATATTTTTGCACCAAAATTTTATACAAATTATTTCTATTCATTTAGAACTAAAATACAATTTTTAATGCACAAATTCTTTGATTTTAATATTTTTAGATATTAAAGTCATATTTTGACAATTTGAAATAATTAGATTAAATATTCTATTTTCAAGAAAATAATTTTATAAAAATTATTTTCATACTTAACACCTTATGTTGTGACTATATTCAACTTAAAATTTTACATAAAGACTTTTGTTTATTTATTCATTAAATTTCTCATAATTAATAAACAATTTGTTTAATAAACAAATAAACGTTTACCCCCAATTCGAAGCCCTAGAAATACATATATCCTAGAGTTATTTCTCTTACACATTATCGAATTCTTTAGGTTGATCCTTTGGGATAATTTCCAACACATATTTCGTTGTCCAAAGTTCAATTTCAAGTTATTACGTGAACTGTGAGTATTCCTATCCCCTTTTTGCTTTTATACATTTTCGGGGTGTTACATGTACACTATTACAATTTCAAATACAAGTTTACATTTTTACAAATACAATTCTAGTACTATGTGCATTGCTTACAACGTGCTTTATGCTTAGACAATACATGTGGATTACATTTGTACTTAGTGAAATCATTAACATGGTACAAGCCGACCTTAACATTGGATAGCGCTATTTGGATTGACAACCCGCCTAGGTTGATTCTCCCCCTTTTTCATCGGAGAATCCGTGGCCAGTGTTAAGTTATCATCCATTCATTGGTTGAGTACACTACAGTTCATACAGTACATTATACAGTCACAGGGTTGATTTCGCTCATTTGTATGATACATAGTTTACATAATTGCACTGTAGCTTGCACTTGAATTGTATAACTTTTTAACCTACTATATATATCAAATCTAGGAATGCTCACCAACATTTCATATGTTGACCAAATCTATTTTGTACATGTTTCAGGTGCAGTTTGATCTAGTGCTTTAACAAGAGATACTTAGTGCATTATTTTAATCAGTTATTTCGTTATTTACATTTCATTTAAGACTTTGTATTTTCCATTTCCATGTAAGACAATTTTGGATTATTCAATAATATTTACATTTTAGTACCATGAGCTTTTGAACAATCGTCACTACGTGGCACCTCGATGATTCCGCCATCGGTTGGGGTGTTACAGATTGGTATCAGAGACATGGTTATAGGGAATTAGGTTATTAGATAAAATGGCCTAGACTATAACCGAACTTCAACTTTCATGCATAATATTTCCTGAATTACCCTACCCCTCATTTCCCTCTACTTTCCTTCTTCTATCTTTCCCTTCTTCTCTCTCTCTCTATTCTCCTCATCTTTCATCATGGTGCATAGAGATGGTGTTCTACAAGGAGTAGAAAGTCTATATCATTATGGAACAGGGACAGTACCTTTTATGAAGACACTCTTAGACATAATACCTACTCTTATTTTACTCCTTCGAAGTTGTTGAACTTTAATGAGTGTGATAAGGACACGTGCAATCTGGAAGGGTGGACGCCTGTACACTGGGTTTTCTGGCATAGGCAAGTATAGCGCATAAATCCATTTACGGACCTGTTATGCTTACCTGGGGATTCCTGGAGTGAGTGTCCACTTATAGGCTAAAGCATGTCTTCTTTGATCACCATTGGGTTCAATTCCTTTGAAAAGTCAACGTTCTTGTTGAGCTTTACAGCTAGACAAGGGCACTCCAAGCATCTTATGCAAATTTTACAATAATACCCTCTCGTTTCATATACAATACTTTGCATATCATGATTGCTTACAAGATCACATCTTCATAATCATCCGTACGATTATACACTTACATTTATTAATCTCATGATTTTTCATTGACTACCTCGTAGATGTCTGCTCGCCGCATGCTCCGTGATGCCAGCCAACGCCCTGTTCGTGCTTCTGGACGACGTTCTAATCGTCGCCTCGCATCTTTAGTCGCCGAGCAAATTGCTGCAGTGATCCCAAACCTTGTCAGTGAGATAACCCAGAATAGTAACAGTGCCAACACGGGAGTACGACTCAATTTCGGTGCACTTTCAAACACTTTAACTCCTGCAACCCCACAAAATTCACTGGTGAGGAGGGTGCTACTGGCCTTCTCCAATGGTTTGAAAGCATGGAGAGTACTTTTGTGAACAGTGAATGTCCTGATGAACTCCGCGTTCGCTATGCTACTAGTGTCCTTCAAAAGGGGGCGCTAACCTGGTGGAATGGCGAAAAAACGCAATCGAGGAGCGGATGTTGCTTTATCATTATCTTGGGCTGAAGTTAAGGAACTCATGATCGCCAAATTCTGCCCTAGGAACGAAGTCAGGAAACTAGAGGAAGAGTTCCATGGACTGAAACAAGACAGTGGTGAGAATCTTGCATATAATACCCGATATCACGAACTTAGCATACTGGTTCCACACATGGTCACCCCAGTCTCTCGAGCAATCGAAAAATATATCGAGGGATTACCTGACCTGATTCAAGACGTTGTCACTGGAGGCAAAGCCACTACGGTAGAAGAAGCCATCCAACTTGCAGCCACATTAACAGACAAACACGTAAGGAAAGGAAACTTGGTTAGGAAGGGCACCAAGACACCTACTGAGAAAACCACCAATGTTGTTGAACAACCTAAGATTATTTTAGCAAAGGTCGCCACTACTGCTTCGAACTCTAAGAAACGAATGGGCGATAATTCGAACCATGCTGTTGTTGATTCGGTGGCTCAGCCTCCTATCAAGAAAGCCTACACGGGAATCCATCCTCAATGCAACACCTGCAAATATCATCACCCTGCAAATCTTCCATGCCGTCAATGCACTAGATGTGGGAGGTTTGGACACCTTATTACCACTTGTCGAGTAATGGTTGGAACACAGAGTAATCATCAAACAGCTGCCCAGGGACCATTACAGATTACTAACGGTCGGGCATGTTATCATTGTAGAGACCCTAATCACATGCTACCCCAATGTCCCAAATTGAACAATGTAAACCTGGTGGCACATGGACGAGCTTTCAATATCAATACCAACGAAACAACTGATCAGGATGACGATAATCCCACTGGTTAAGCCATGGACGAAATCTTCCCAAGACTCGAGAATCCAATACTTGCGTTTTCATTTTCTTGATTCTATTTTCATTTTGTACCCAATTTTGTCGCACTCATTAGCATACAACACCTAGAAACTTCCTTGCATACTATTGTGTATTAACACATAATGGAAATTTATCATATTGATTACGTTTATTTTTAATCATACAAGACTCTACCTTACATTTATTTGAGACATTTACTTGATCCTACAGAGCTTTTCTAGAAAACATCATTGGTTATTACATGAAACTAGATTTTTCCCTTAATTTAACTACGCATTGAATATCTAATTATTCATGATACTCGATAACACTTACACTTAATGGTGGTAGTACTTACAAACTTGCTTGCATAAACATGCTATCAGTTTGCAATTTATGTGAATAATAATTGCTGCACTTAATAGAAGTCATCATGCCTTTTTCAACAGTCGGGAGAGGCCCTACAACCTGCTCCACGACTGGTGGAGGCTATCGAACATACTCAACGATTGGTAGGGGTCACTTTGCCTTTCAAACAGTCGGGAGAGGCCCTACAACCTACTCCACGGCTGGTGGAGGCTATCGAACCTGCTCAACAATCGGTGGGATCATAGAAGGACATAAAACCCTAATGTAAGGTAAATTGATGATTCCGGTCCGGAACGTAATCATGAATTTACAGGTGCGTTAGGGTAGTGTGAAATTCTATTAGAGTTTTTGGTAGGCATCCAGTACGTTTTCAAGGTATCAAAGGTGTGGTGGGTTAGCTGCGGTACACCCTGTATACAAACACTAATGATGCATTGAAAGTGAGACTGGAAGTCGGGCCAGGAACAAACTCTGGTTATTTGGTAGTTCATTTAGTCTTTCTGTAGACAATCAACTCGTACATTTAGTCTAGGATCCCTAAAACTTGAAATTTAGTGATTCACTATATTCTTATTCTCCTTATTATTCGAGACAAACCTAATCAAATCCTTAACTCACACCTATTAAACCTCATATCCAAATCATTCGAATTTTCCAAACCACAGTTATCTTAATTCTTACCCTAACATCCATAACCCTATGTTACTATTAACTTCGGGACGAAGTTTCTAAAAGTAGGGGATGCTGTGACATCCGTCACTTTTTATTCTTTTATACAATAATAATAATAATAATAATAATAATAAAAAAAAAATTTAGATTTTATATAAATACATTTTTTTTACCATCTCTACAACCTACAACCCAACATAACCAACCCCCTTTTTCCTTCTTTTTGAAGCCCAGCGGCCCAGCATCCAAACCCAAACCCACACAAGCCGGCCCAACAGACCAGGCCCAATCCCCTCATAGCTTTTAAAAAAAAAAAAATTTATTAAACACAGACCACGGGACTCGAACCCGGGTCTGTGTCCGAGTCATAACGCGCACCAACCAATTGCTCCACCCAACACCTTTGGTTTGTATCTAGTCTCCTGAATATTTAAACACAAACAACGACGCCTGCTTTCCTATTCTTTTCTTTTCAGCTGTTACGCGACAGCATGACCCAAAGAGGAAACAACCAGCTGAAATCACGGATAATCATCACCATTGATAGCCTTGGTTTGACCGACCAACGACTACACATCAACCCGGTGCACAATTAACGCGTCTAACCACAAATTCTTTCCAAATTAATAGTAATCACGCGTTAATGGGTCAAAACTTCTAAATTCAAGATCACGAGTTGTTAGTATAAATTGATACCTTCTACACAAGCTTAACTCGCCGATAATCCAACCCCTATTCTCATTTTCTGTTGATTTTTCGTATTGATCAAGAAATAGCTCGCGTTTGACTTTTGGTTTGACCGAGCATCAAATCACGAATTCGTATTTGTAAGTTGTGTTTTTCTTGTGGGTTTTGTTCATCGGCCATCTACAAACAATAACCCTATGATTAATCGGGTTATTGTTTGTTAGATTTGATTATTGCAATAGCTAGGGTTCATTCGAATATCATTTGGGGAAGAAGCCACTTCAGTAAATCGTATTTATTTATTTTAAACTGAAAGAAATCACCAACTGACCTTTAGATCAGTTGGTGATGCTTGCTGAATCAAAACACACGAAGCAGGTGGGCTGGAGTTCGAGTCCGGCTCACAACACTTTTATTTTTTTTTTTCTTATAAAATCATGATTTAATCTAAATAAACTTTATAATTAATTTAAATGCAAATAAATTCGTTCTCAGGGTGTGGCACAGTTGGTGGCCACGCTTGTGATAAAACCCGAACCGGCCAGAGGCCCGGGTTCGATTCCCATAACCAACAAGTATTTTTTTGCCATTTTTATATATATATTCAATACATTAAATATTTTTAAATCAGTTTTAAATACTAAAAGTGTTTTATAAATTCTACAAAAATTATCATATGGTCTTCAAATGATAAAGTTCATCATCCAAATTTTAGTTTTTCAAAAATAATTTATTTAATATATATTATTAATAATACAAGTTTATTCATTTATATTTATTAAATTCTATAAAAATATCTAAACGATTTTATTAAATCTCACAAAAATTATCCTAAACTTGTATATTCTTAAACATTCCAGAAAATATTTTTAATTCAGAAAAACCGTGCATTTCATATTTTTAATTAATTTTTGTTATTTTTTAATCATAAATAATTCATAATAAATTCATTTTTCAATATTTTTGCACCAAAATTTTATACAAATTATTTCTATTCATTTAGAACTAAAATACAATTTTTAATGCACAAATTCTTTGATTTTAATATTTTTAGATATTAAAGTCATATTTTGACAATTTGAAATAATTAGATTAAATATTCTATTTTCAAGAAAATAATTTTATAAAAATTATTTTCATACTTAACACCTTATGTTGTGACTATATTCAACTTAAAATTTTACAAAAAGACTTTTGTTTATTTATTCATTAAATTTCTCATAATTAATAAACAATTTGTTTAATAAACAAATAAACGTTTACCCCCAATTCGAAGCCCTAGAAATACATATATCCTAGAGTTATTTCTCTTACACATTATCGAATTCTTTAGGTTGATCCTTTGGGATAATTTCCAACACATATTTCGTTGTCCAAAGTTCAATTTCAAGTTATTACGTGAACTGTGAGTATTCCTATCCCCTTTTTGCTTTTATACATTTTCGGGGTGTTACATGTACACTATTACAATTTCAAATACAAGTTTACATTTTTACAAATACAATTCTAGTACTATGTGCATTGCTTACAACGTGCTTTATGCTTAGACAATACATGTGGATTACATTTGTACTTAGTGAAATCATTAACATGGTACAAGCCGACCTTAACATTGGATAGCGCTATTTGGATTGACAACCCGCCTAGGTTGATTCTCCCCCTTTTTCATCGGAGAATCCGTGGCCAGTGTTAAGTTATCATCCATTCATTGGTTGAGTACACTACAGTTCATACAGTACATTATACAGTCACAGGGTTGATTTCGCTCATTTGTATGATACATAGTTTACATAATTGCACTGTAGCTTGCACTTGAATTGTATAACTTTTTAACCTACTATATATATCAAATCTAGGAATGCTCACCAACATTTCATATGTTGACCAAATCTATTTTGTACATGTTTCAGGTGCAGTTTGATCTAGTGCTTTAACAAGAGATACTTAGTGCATTATTTTAATCAGTTATTTCGTTATTTACATTTCATTTAAGACTTTGTATTTTCCATTTCCATGTAAGACAATTTTGGATTATTCAATAATATTTACATTTTAGTACCATGAGCTTTTGAACAATCGTCACTACGTGGCACCTCGATGATTCCGCCATCGGTTGGGGTGTTACATAAAACAAAGCTCGGGTGTTTACAAACAATCTTAGACCATAAAACGTCTCTCAAAATGAATGATATGACAACTGGGTGATTAGGGCAATGATTGAAGCTATTAATAGTTGCTGCCACTCGCCCTAGGCCCTTGGGGCGACTGGATTTCATAGGGACGACTTGGTGGGGGCGACTGGGTTAGAAACCAGTCGCCTGTTTTCCCACACGACTGGCTAATCTAGTCATGTATATTAGACCCAGTCACCTAGAACATTTATCAAAATGCCCTTAATCACATAAACACATATAAATACAACCAAAACGACATACAAACACCTGTACTAAGCTAGGGACATCTATACAACATGTACTAACATACTCCCATGTCACACCCCGCCTAGGCGGAAACACGGGATGCGACTTCGAATGATTTCCAAGCACAAAGGTCACGCAAAGCATCAAATGAAAAATAGGGACTTCCATTAGACAACATAGTTTTACAAAACATAGAATTTACTTGTCTTAGATAAAAACCATTGTTTGAAATTGTGACGACCAAAAACAATACAACAATGGCTCAAAAGATGGTATCCCATGATGCTCACACCCCTAAGTTCCACGCCTCATGCTAATTTCCTGAAAAACATGCATCAAAATAATATAGGTCAACATAAAGTTGGTGAGTTCACGAGTTTTAAATGAATGGACTTGTAATCCAAAACTGACTAAATTACTGCCTAGCTAGAGCAATAATCAATATGTGATCAGACATGAGCCCATAACCAAACATTGACATGTTGTGTCTCGCCCATTGTACACTAAGGACAATGAATAAATGTGAAATATAAGCACTCCCTTGATATATGTCATCCGGTCAGAGTGACTGACCGATAGTGGGGGTGTCAACCCAATAGATCTATTCCTGTGTTTCATGGCTACGTCCATAGCTAATGGTTACGGTGTGATGTATAACACAAGGGATTTATGGATCCTGAACGTTATTGTCTCATGTTCACATAATAGTCATAATTGTAACTGAAAACTATACGCATGTGTTTCCCCTGAAAAATGTAAAACAGTGAAAAGGGGCCGTGAAAAACTCACCTTGTGTGTGTATCTAGAAATGAACTACTGAGCCTGGAGCTAGTGTATCCGACCTATGTGTCCTATGTAAGAAGGGACATTTTAGGTCTATGTTACTTAAACTGTTTACAAGTTGTTCACCGGATATGCTTGTTCTTGTAACTTAAGCCCTTTTAAGTTATGTGCATCTATTATGTAAGAATTCATGTAATTAAACAACTTGCTTACCAAAGATGCAATGTTTATCTTTGGAGTGTGAGAAATTAGGGTTTTCATGTGTAATTTACCCTTGATAATGTCTCCATGACTTGTGTTGTTAGATCCACATATACCATTGTTTGTTAGTGTATATTACAGTTAGATCTAGTCTAGTATTAATATTATGGTGACCAACAGTGTAGTTGTTGCATAATATTATCATATGTCTTGTACTTTGTGTGTACTTCTAGGTTACTTTACTTTCTATGTAAGTAATTATACATATAGTCTTGGGTCCCAGTGTCCAATGTCCAACACGTGTAAGTGAGTGCATATGTTCAAGCTTTAGTGTGTATGTAAGGATACATACACACACTTGTGATTTCTTATGCCATCATCATGTATTTTTATACACTTTGGTGAGTGGGTGTATGTCTACTAACTATATGTACTTTAGTTTACTAGGCTCATAGATCTAGTGAAAATATGTCACCTTTGGCTAAAAAAAATATACCATTTTCATATGTCTAGAGTTTCTTGAAATACATCATCATTTCTTGGGAAAATATACTCTTTATTTGCAAAAATACATGTTCTTGTAAGTCTTGACATAAATCCATAAGATTTTACGTGTTTCTAAGTACCACACTACATGTTATTAAGTTTAATAATCCAACCCGTTTTTATAAAGCAAGAAATTTTCTGGTTCGTATTTCCGCTGCGTATTTTTAGTTAAAACAGTGAAGGTGTTACAAAATTTAGAATGGGGAAAGATGCGGTAAGGCAAAACCAGGTCTTAGAGAGTACTCTCATTCGAACAAGGTCTGCATGAGTATTATTAATAAAAGAGAGTATGTGATGAACAATAGATTCAGGAAGTTGTACCAAGTCTTAGAGAGTACACTCATTCGAACAAGGTCTGTGTCACACCCTCAAATTTCCACATGCGGGGTTTTACCGCGAGGCGCGTGACACACCAGGATCCAAGTCAACGGTCACAACAAACGACAACTAAATGTAAGAAAATACGTAAGTCATTCCATGAAACAACCAAAACATTATGCTTTGAGCCATAAACCAGCAGCAGAAGCATTTCTTGTTTACAACCAAAAGACATATTACAGTTTTTCCAAATCATAGTTTAATATGCAACAAGACTTCTAGACGCCGTGCAAGACTCCGTGCGCGCCTAGCCAATAACCGCTACCTTAGCGACCTGAGAAAACATGCCAAAAATGTCAACATATAATGCTGGTGAGTTCACAGGTTTTTCTTTTTCAGTAATAGTTTCATTAATCCTTTGAAAACTGTTACCGTCACCGTTATTGTTACTGTTCATACTATGCTTGTTCGTACGCTAGCTAGGCGTCAAGTGTGTTACTCATACGGGCGAAACCATTGCTGACTGTGTGATACCCCTGTTTATAGACTACCTCATCTTCGGTAAGCCTAGTGTGATTGAGACAACATGCACCCGCCCGGCCTCCAGCCGTCGAGTGGGGTTTGTCAGGCCCAATAGCGCTATCCATATTTCCCCGCTACATACCCGTATTAGTGGTTTCTAAGGGACTTAGATGAACCGTATAGTAATAAGATGTGAGCCATAGTATAACATGAAAACGTGTGTTTATAACTTATAACATGTAAATGTGTGATCCAAAATGTATACGCATGTTTCTCACCCCGAAAACAAAACCAATAAAGCATGGGGCCGTGAACTCACCTTAGATCGCGTTACTTGAAAACAGTTAAATCAGTGTGCTATGATAGCCCCAAATAGCGGCGACCTATCATCAGATGTATGTAAGTACCCGGACTAATAACCCGTAGGTTAACTAGTCCCCGTATGTCCAGACCGTGACCATAAACGTTTGAAAACACCTTTAACTGTTAAACCGACCGTGCCAGACGAGACCCGACATCCCATTGGTGACCCGACATTCCACGTGTTAGATAAATGCAAGACATCATGCAACATATGCAATTAAACACTTAATACGCGCAAGAGTTCACCTAGTCTAGCATAATGTCCAATTAACGCATAAACAGGTCCGAATACGTCTTACTAAGTCATTGGGTGTATCCCGGGGTTCCTAGCATGTTCCTAGGTGTCAAATCGTGTTCCGGGATGTCAAAACGCGTTCACGACAGCAGTACATGCGATTAGGAAAGTCAACTGGTGAGTAGGCTTGGTCAACAGGCGATCAGGGGCCTAATCGCCTGACACTTCAGGCGATCAGGGCCTAATCGCCCCCTAACATTCCTAATCGCCCCCTGCTTCAGGCGATTAGGATTCCTAATCGCCTGTTGCAGCTGTGCAATGGGTTTTCGCGCGTTTAACCCTCCAAATCAGATCCGAAACATGCAACGACACCCAATATCAAACCTAAATCATTTACCAACCCATTTCAAGCAAAAACCCCCAACATATCACTGATCTAGCATGTTCTATGCAATTATTTCCTAAAATGGCAAGGTACTAGGTTTCTTCTACCAACCTTATCTTTCCTTAAATGGAAACAATCAGATTTCAAACTCTACAAACATGTAACTCATCAATCCTCTGTTCTAACATCTTCCTAGCATCAATTCTAACAACATTGCATCAACAATCATAGCATAACCATCCTAAATCTTCAAGAACATACAAATGGGTCAAAATATGCATTTCCTTCGATACACCATAATAATGGCTAAGATTCTAAGACAACCCTCCTAATAACCTCTACATAGCAGAAGTACAATCATATCTTGAAAACATTCATGTTAAAATCACCAAGAAGACCAACATATGCATGTAAACTTCACATATAACAAGCATTAAGGTGTAGACTTAGTTTAGGACTCTTTTGAAAGGTTTTTAAAGACACATTTTGGTAAAACAAGGTCTGGAACTTTGGGGAACTCAAAATAACAACTTTACAAAGGTTAGGGATGAAGAACACACCTTGGATTTTGCTAAAGAAAGGTGTGTAAGCTTGGGGATGGTGATTTTTGTAGCAAAAAGAGTTCCAGAGGTGTTTCAAGGTGTGTGGGTGGTTTGGGAGCAGCTAGGGTTGTTCTAGAGGTGTTTGGGGAGTTAAGGGTTCTATTTATAGGTGTTTTGACCCGAGCCCTGCAGTTCACGCGAGTAGCAGTTCCTTACATGCGATTGGGGGCCTAATCGCGTATAACATCAGGCGATTAGGTCCCAATCGCCTATAACCTCTCCTACTCGCATGAAGATATAGGCGATTAGGGGTTCTCCCAGCTCCTAATCGCCCCAGTGGTGCTGGAACGGGTTTTTGGCGCGTTAAACACTATTTTAACATATTTAAACACGTATTCACATACCGATAAGTCACATAATGATTTCAAACATATAATGCATGATAACTAACACGTTTACATCCGTTCGCCAATTCCGGGACTCGAGACTCGTGTGTGCATTAAGCCCGGCGATTCCGCGAATCACCAATCCTTGTACACATGGTTATGGACCGACTCCCGATGACCCCGCGGATCATCATAACGACTCCCGATGATTCCCAGAATCATCATACTGACTCGACTGACCCCGTTAAGTACGTAATATGCATGACTCGCTAAGGTAGACTTACTAGTTTAACAAAAGTTATTAACCGGAGTTTGCCGGGTGTCACAGTCTGCATGAGTATCTCTATACACTAATAAACAAAAGCAATGTGGGACACATGGCACTCCCACATTGCACCCTCATTCTTTTCTCCTCCCACATTGTGCCACACGGCAAAAGGTGAGATTTTTTAAAATTTTCCTTTTTTTTTAAATCCAAAATTGAATTAATTAAATGATTTTAATTTGGTCAAAATCGGTCAATTAATAACTTTCCTAAACTCTAAACCTATGTCAATCATTCATCATATTGTTAACCCTAAATCAAAACCTCTCATCTCCATCATCGATCATCATTACCAGAGAATACTCCATCATCGATCATCCATCTCCCTCTTATCCTCTCCTTCAAGGTATCTCTCTTCCATTCTTCTTTAATGTAACGCCCCAAAACCCGAATAATTATTTATTAGCATGTTTATTTTGTACTATTGCATGGAATACTTAGCTAGAATGATTAACCTAGTTAAAGAAATCGAATGATTAGCTTCTTGTGAAGGTTTGAAGAATGAATGTTAGAATCCATGTAATGGAAGAAATAAATGGTAGTTGATGATTTTATATTGTTAAAAGAACTCTAACTAAATGTAGAAATGTATGTTAGATGAAATTCATGTTGAAATATAGTTTAATGGTGTGATTTTGTAGAACTATGCATTAAGAGATTTTACTCTATACTTGATTGGTAAGATGCATATCACGAGTTGAATAAGTTGCTTAATTGTGAATTATAAGTTAATTGTGTACTAAATGTGGAGCATATGAAATTACTAGTAAGAGGTAATGTTGGAATTATGATATATTTGAGACATTTTTAATAGAGTTAATAGCCATTTTCGTCCCTGAGGTTTGGTCCAGTTTGCCACTCCAGTACAAAAGTTTTTTTTTTTGCAATCTCTTACCTGTGGTTTGGATTTTTTTGCCAAATTCGTCCTTTTCACTAACCCAGTTAAAAAATCTCGTTAGTGTCAGGGGTAGGGTTGTCTTTTTACCAGTCAGGGACGAATTTGGCATTTAAAATTCAACCTTACCTCAGGGACGAATTTGGCATTTAACTCTTAATTTAAAATAATTGTTAATTAAATAATTTATTATGAATTTTTAAATATATTTTATTATGAATTTTTAAATAATTTATTATGAATCGTTAGTGACGAATTTGCTTACCTGTGCCAGAAAACTCATCTGGCACGAAACTGCAAACCACCCTCCTGATCAATGAAAATGTTGGGCAAACCTGAGATGAAAAAAAAAGACATTTGATCAAAATATGAAAATGAATAACATGAACAAAAGAACAAAAAAAATGGGGACCAATTATTTAATTACCTCTTTTCTTGTGGACTTGTCTGCAAGCATTTCAAAAGGAAATTAAAATTTCGGGCCCTTTTCTAAAAACAGAATACGAAGATTCTGGCAAACCTTTGTGCAACATTGTTTTAGCTAACTATAATGCACTTAAAATAACTAAGTTATGTAATATTTCTATAACTAATAGTTGCTACCATCTTTTACTAAAGTCTAAAAATATTTTATGGAAATGCATCCCTCAAAACTTCACTTTTAGATGAGAAAGACCAGAACAATGAAGTTATTCACTCATGATTTCTATATAAGAAAGAAGTGGCATACTTGAACTTGTCACTTCTTTCTTATATAGAAATCATGAGTGAATAACTTCATTGTTCTGGTCTTTCTCATCTAAAAGTGAAGTTTTGAGGGATGCATTTCCATAAAATATTTTTAGACTTTAGTAAAAGATGGTAGCAACTATTAGTTATAGAAATATTACATAACTTAGTTATTTTAAGTACATTATAGTTAGCTAAAACAATGTTGCACAAAGGTTTGCCAGAATCTTCGTATTCTGTTTTTAGAAAAGGGCCCGAAATTTTAATTTCCTTTTGAAATGCTTGCAGACAAGTCCACAAGAAAAGAGGTAATTAAATAATTGGTCCCCATTTTTTTGTTCTTTTGTTCATGTTATTCATTTTCATATTTTGATCAAATGTCTTTTTTTTTTTTTTCATCTCAGGTTTGCCCAACATTTTCATTGATCAGGAGGGTGGTTTGCAGTTTCGTGCCAGATGAGTTTTCTGGCACAGGTAAGCAAATTCGTCACTAACGATTCATAATAAATTATTTAAAAATTCATAATAAAATATATTTAAAAATTCATAATAAATTATTTAATTAACAATTATTTTAAATTAAGAGTTAAATGCCAAATTCGTCCCTGAGGTAAGGTTGAATTTTAAATGCCAAATTCGTCCCTGACTGGTAAAAAGACAACCCTACCCCTGACACTAACGAGATTTTTTAACTGGGTTAGTGAAAAGGACGAATTTGGCAAAAAAATCCAAACCACAGGTAAGAGATTGCAAAAAAAAAAAAACTTTTGTACTGGAGTGGCAAACTGGACCAAACCTCAGGGACGAAAATGGCTATTAACTCTTTTTAATATTAACAAAGTGTATGAACTTGTCTACAATCTTTTCAAAATTAAAGGGTTAGGTTGTTTAATTGGAAAACTTGTATTATAAAAGAGGGGAGATAGGTTTTCTTTGATTCATTCAGGTTCCACAACCAAATTTTAGAAAGAGAGTGTGTGAGAGAGAAAGAGAGCACCATCTAAGTGCAAAATCCCGTTTTTGGGTTTTCAACCTATAATAAAGTGCGATTTCCCGGATATTGGACCGTTGGATCGTTCTCAATTTTTGACAGAAGCTTTAGCACATATAGTCGATCATATCCAATGGTGGGTTTTCGATTTAGAGGCCTGGAAGAGGGGTTTTTACTAAGCAGAAGACAGCAGCTCGAAAACAGTTTTCCGGTCACTGCTTTGCCGTTTCAGTGACTGTGGTGGCTGTTTCAGGTGACGGAAACTAATAAGGGTTGCAGGTCTCGGCAAGAAGGTTCCATGGACTCCTAAATCACCTAAATCGGAGTTCGTTTGATATGGTTTCGACCTCTACTCGCATTTGTAAGTGATTTCCAAACTTAACTTCCTTTTATGTAATTGAATTCAGATGTGTTTGAAGATGGTAATCATGAAAGGATGGATAAGTAGAAAAACTTTACGTTAACTCATATGGTGGATTTAATTGTTTTGGGTGCTCATAATATCATGAAATAGTTGGTTATGTTAATAATGGGATAATCATCCAAACGGGTCACTTGGATGAATGGATTAAATGGGTTAGATTATATCCAAAAGCTATATATATTGGTTTATTGGTGAATTAAAAGTAAGATGTCATGGATTTATGGTGAAAATGACCCATATGTTATCACTAGACACAAATGGGTGATTGCGGGTCAAATGGGCGGGCATAATCCAATTACTCGAATGAATGGTAAAATGAATAGAAACACATATAATGAGATGGGTTAGTAATACTTGGGTATTAAAGGAAGTGAATAGCCCGTTATGTGTTCTATTAGTTTGCAAGTTTGACTTGTTAAAGAAGGAATGGCATGATTAGAAGACAACGAGTCATGTGGATGGAATGGACGATAACATTATACGTGCAAAGGTAAGTGACTTATGAACTAAACTCTATATTTAGCAAATGCATATTTATATATAAATGTGGAATGAGAAACAAGAATGAAATAACAAATTTATAGACTATAGTAAGACAGGTGAATAGATGATGTTAGTGAACAAGTATAGTTCACCACACAACAAAGAAGTTAGTTGGGATAATTGGGTCAACAAAGATGAAAAAGAAAGTGAAGGTATTTTAACCATGAAACAAATCCAGGATTTGCAAATATGACACAAGTACGAAATGATTCATGTGTATGCAATTAGATTGATATGTGTGTGTGTATATGGTAACAAGTACGGTAAGTAGATTTGTTATGCTTTGGTAGATTGAGTAATGTGGTGTTTGCATAGGTGCTTATACCCGGGTTTATGTGAGAATTTTATGTATGTAAAGGTTGATCATTATGTGTTGATTGAGTATAGGATTGGCAACGTCATGTTTGTCCTAGAGAATACATGAATGAAGAATAGTATGACGGGTCAAGATAAGTTGTGTATGGGATTGGTACGCAGGTATGTATTGTAGTGTTATTAACCTTTTTGCTATGAGGATGGTAATAAAGATGCAGGTATGTAAGTATGAATGCATGTAAATTGGAGGCTAGGATCTAGATATCAGACACGAACTTGCGGAAGGCGTTTGAACATGATCATTGAGTATTGTTGGATATTATTTCCACATCGTGGGTAATTTTTATGAAGTCACTTAACGAATTAACGAAACGGTTATGTGGTGATTGTAGGTTATCTTATCTACCTAATAGCGCAAGGAAAGGATGGAGATCGAGCGAGGACGCAGATTGTACGAGGTCACGGTCACGTAACCTAATAAAGATGAGTCATATTGAATGTAATAAGAAAGAATAAAAGATGTAACACCTAAAATATCTTGTAAATATGGTTTCCAAACATCCAAGAATGTTTTTATAAAGTAAGAAATTTTCAAGTTTGTATTTCCGCTGCGTATTTTCTGTTAAAACGGTTTAGGGTGTTACATTTAAGATCAATCATATCTGTTTTTGTTTTCGTTTTTTTTTTTTCCTCATATGATTATTAGTTAATTTCGTGGGTGATTAGTGTTTATCTCTTTTTGTTTTAACTGATTTTAATGGTTTTTGTTTCAAATCTTGATTAATTGTGTATTATTGTTTGCGTCTAATAATTTTTCAGTTTTCGGCGATTAGGGTTCATGTTTTCTTTATTTGTTTTTAACTGATTTTAATCAGTTATGTTTCAATGCATGATTTAGGGTTTGGAATTGTTTACTAATAATTTTTCTGATTTATGGTTCATGGTTTTCTTAGTTTTTTTCAAACTGAGATTAATAGTTTAGGTTTCAATTTTTATGTATTGTGGATTCATTGATTAGTTTGAACTCTATATTTTATCTATTGTGGATTCATTAATTAGGTTTCAATGTTGATGTATTGTATATCATTGATGAATGTTTCAATCTTTACCTATAGTTGATCCATTGATTAGGGCGATGAATGTTGATGTATTGTATATCGTTGATTCATGTTTTATTATGATTTTATATCACTGAAGCTCATGTGTGATGATTTGAAAAATATCCCTTTATTGTTGTTTGTTTTTTTCAAATTACATGTTGTTTTTTCCCTGTTTCATTTTCTGTTTCTTTTTTTCTACTTTATAGGTATCGACCCTGCTTATATCCTTGGCAGATTTAAAGATGCAGATCCATTTGTGATAGGAAGCAAATTTACACTTTCTACTAGAGTTTTGCCAATATTCATATCAGGTGGAAAAACCTTAGATTTGATTGGAATATTATGTCATTGATTCCTTTTGTTTTCTGTGGATACCTATTTGTAATGGGTGCATCATTCATGGTCGTTGTGGTGATTTTAACATTTTAATTATGAAGAACCTGATGAATCAGATTGTATTTTGTTGTTGATAATGGATCATATTGCAGACTTATTTGGTTGGTAATGGCCCATAGTTGATATTTAATGTTTTGTTCTTGATCTCAATATGTTATTTAATTGTGTTTGTTTACGGTTATTAGTCTGGGTTGTGCGTGTCCTCTTATTTTAAGTTTGATTTTTACTTTTTGGTGTCTTTACTGGGTTTTGTAGATTAGATTACAAATTCCAAAGTCTACCTCCTCACGCTCTCATAATATTCAGCAAGAAGAAACTCCAGGTTATTACAAAATAATTATGATTATTTGAAAAAGTTAGCCTTCTAGAATTGTGTCCTTTATATGATTATTAGTGCTTATGTTCGATGGCAGGAATCCACCTCCTCTGCCGCCATTAGCAAGTCTTCCGTCACTAAACCCGTTACCATATTTAGCAACAGGTATGGTCATTTTACCTTTGGGTATAGGGTTTTAACAGGTTTAGATATGCTCCTCGCGTGGATCTTACAATGTCTAGAGTTCTATGAATATGATCACAATCTCAATCTTTTTGTTTTGATGTTACATTATGAAATGCACAGTATCAAACTCTGTATGGACTGAATTAGTTCAATACTGGCATTAACAAATTAACATTTATTGGTTTTTTTTCTTCTTGCAAGGTCAACTGCAATACTTTTTAAATATCGAGAGCATCAGATAGACGGTAAGTAAAAACATACACCCTCTATTTTTTTAATTTAGACTAATACGGGTAGATGTTTTGTTTTTTGTTGATGTTTGTTTTTTTCATTCTTATTTATGCAAAATGACTTTAATTTGGGTCGCTAGCAATGTAAAACAAAGCGTTATTGTGTGCCTTGCATGACAACATGGTATGAGTTTTAGTGTGTGCCTTGCACCACATAAATGTTGGAGATTAGATTTCGGGGTTCCACTAGAATGATGAAAAGTTAGTTTAGATTAGAACCTGTTGTGATGACTTATCTACATACAAATCAACAAATAAATACTCCATACAAAAATCAACAAATAAATAACTTTCAGTACCTGCCTCATTAGTTGAACCATGGCTTTTGTCATTACACATAATTTGTCTTTGTTTTTGTTTGCTGATTTTTTTCTGTGATTATAGAATGATAGTTTCAGTCATTTAGTTTTGTATAAAATATTTCTCCTTAACCTATTTGTGGTTGTTATGATGATTTAAAATATGTAACTTTGGATTATAACAAACATTCGTGCCCGTTAAAGTATAATTTAATTGGGTGTACATGTTGCTTATCGGACTGGGGTAAACAAATATGAATATTCTCTTCCTAAATTAGTTATGTAGCTTTTTTATATATTTATTGAAATTTTCTCAAAAGAGAATTATCATAATTTATTTAATGCAATGAAAGTATTTGTTTAAACTTGAATTGTGTCTCTATGATATCAAATGTTATAGTATTTCATCAGCAAGTTAAAGGGTCAAGCGACGGCTTTGGATGTGAATCATGGGACTATGTAAATTATGCGACAGTTTGTAGATTTTCGGCTTACGTGGCGATGTGTGTAAATTTTGCATCTTCGTGTATTTTTTTTTTCAATTGCCAAAAGGTTAGTGATCACACTTTCCATGTTCAATATGATTATTTTTAGCAGTTGGTTAATTATGTGCTTAACAACTTTTTCTTATTAACTTGGATAATGTATATGGTTTTTGCACTTTAGGTATTGGTAATGAAGATCTGATTTGGCCTCTCTCTATCTCTATTAAGACAACCACCATACCCAATTTTGATTATGTATCATATTTTAATGAAGGTTTGTTTTTAGTTAATTTCTTGATGTACTAATAGTTTTCTTAGTTTGTTTTATTATAAATTGAAGGAGAGAGGTAGCTGAATTTGATATACCCGTTCTTTGTACCATGCTTACTGGCGAGTAAATATCGTTTTGAAAGCATTATGTTCAGTGGACACCGTAATTATGAGGTAATAACATAATCTGAATATATATATTTGAATCTATATCCATAATATTTCGAAACTTTGAACTTGACTAAAAGAATTTTCTTTAAGCAGTGACTCATGACAATCGGCATGTGATGAATTATGTGTGACTAAGCATTCTGCACCACATGCATGTAAGCAAAAGGTATCCTATACTCTATTTTACATATTTACTTTGTTAAACAAAGACACAAATATTTTTGTTATTCTGCAGGGTGATATTATCGGGCTACGACAACTTTAAATGAGCAGTTTCACTTTGACTCGATCATCATCTGCAATCGTGCTACATCGTTGACAACTACATTTCATTGCCTCAAAAACCACACACCAACAGTATCACACAATTTGCAATGGTGAGTTCATCAACAGATCTAATTATTTGCAAAGCAAGAAAGGTTTGACTTTTTCTTGAAGTTTATATATTTTTTGGTTCGTGAGAATCATTAAGAGTTTTTTATCAGTTATCCTATGGTGTTTAACTCCATGGCGGCGACAACGTTAGAGTTTCATGGCTTTTTAAGGACGAGATAGAAAGCATGACCCGACTGCCAACAACAATGAGGAATGGTGATAGCGACAAGCCATAGGGCGGTAGCCACCGCTCGATTTGCGACATTCAACCTGTTTTAAAATGCGAAGTTATGTATGGGATTGTAGTTTCATCTACCAATATGTGCAACTATGCAAGCAGACAAAGGTTTATGTACAGGTACATGGAACAAGCTTTCTAATTTGTTGCCACATTTTGTTTACTCTTACACCTTAGACTTTCAATCACACGTTTTTATAAGAATATAAGCCACGTTTCATGGTTACGCTATCTGGATTTTTCTTGGAAAGAAAAGAAAAGGTCGCCAGGTTGACTAATGTTTGTAATCCACATGTTATGTATTTGGTAGTTAGACCACCTGTAGTGGGGCGGGACTTGAGCGTTTTTCACCCTATCCATGATCACCACGCCCCGTATTCTCACATGGCTAACTTTATGTCGCATTGTCAAGAGTTAAAAGCATGGGAGGGGTGAAATTACTTATACTAGATGGTGATGGGAATGTCAAAACTAAAACAAAAAAATGTGGTGTATAAGGAAATATTTAGTGATATTCGAATAAAATATGTATTCCTTGCTTCTAAATTTTAATAAAATATTTCTACTATATTTTCTTTATAGGTTTTACTGCTCCAAATAATTGTAAGTTAATGAACCACGTGTCCACGCGGGGCAATAGACTAGTTATTAATAAAAGAGAGTATGTGATAAACAATAATTCATTTTAAAGTGTTTTAAGTTGTTTCCAATCCAACAAAATTCGTTTGAGGCGTTTTGGGTCGTTTATTGCTCGTTTGTGTTTTTCGGTAGAAACATCCGACTTTGTAAAACTTTCATAAATCATTGTACGCCGTGCTCGGACTATACAGTCGATACCCATATTTTTTCAAAATATAATTTTTGCATGTCTAATCGATATGCTGGACTTCCGGACTCTGTTTAGCGCGTTTCGGAATGTTTAATTGATCGTTGGTGGTTTTCAGAAGTCACATCCGATCAATTAAAATGTACCGAAACACGGAACCCTTGTTTGATTATACTCATGTTCAGCCTTTAAAGAATTATAAAATACATTAAAGAACAACTTGTACTATTTCTTTTCAAACAAGAAGTTTAAACCAACAACAGGAACCCTTGTTTGATTATACTCGTGTTTAGCCTTTAAACTTCGTTTGTGTTTTTTGGTAGAAAGGAATTAGGTTGAAAATATAATAATAATTTAAATAATAATAATGTACGAAGTTATGGTTTCAAAATACAAATTTTGCATGTCTAGTTGATCAGATGTGTCTTATGAAAACCAACAACAAGCACCGACTTGAGATATGAGTTTGATTAGCTTAAAATCAAATTTAAAATCTGGTTAATGCTCAAAGAAGTCAACATTTGTTGACTCCTAGAAGTCTTGAAGACCAAATGACTTTTGCAAGATACTTGAAACAAGGTATGGATATGGAGAACATGCAATGAGATGATTTCGTACAAGATTCCACTAAAATAACAGTTGTCATAACTGAACATTCTATGAGAATGCATATTACAAAATTCTTTTGACAAACGTCTGGCTGACCTTTCCATGAAATGTGAACAATGAAAAATGCTAATAATTATATAATATGGCAGAGAATTATCAAGTGTATTAATTTCTTGCAGCAAGATATGTGGCTTTAGTCCTTTATGCAGGTTTGTCAGAGGGTCACCATTCATATATAAAGAACATTAAATAAGGACTTGTGCTATTTCTTGAGTTGAACTTTCCATGATCTACCTTTATCATCTCTAAGAATCACTTCCCTCAACACAAGCTTTGTCATCAGAGTTTCGAACCACTAATACCATACAATGACCACCATTACCATCCTCCTAAACTATCCCCCATCCTCTACCACCAAGAAGCGCTGGCCATGTTTAAAATGGAGAATTCCTATGGAAGTTTCTAAAATAGTTAAACAAAAGCTGAAATGGATGGATCATTCGTTAATTTAATGAGATTTGGTGTTGGATCATAAGCAAAAGGTAGACCACACCACTAGACGACTGCTCAATTCCAAAACAACTACTGTTCATGCAAGCAAGTAATATTCAGTTGTTGGACATGGTGTGAGGATGCATAGTACAAAATTGTTTTTCGCAAAAGCCTGACTGACCTTTCCACGAAATGCAAAAGAATGAAAAGATTCCTTCATGGATAATTCCTATGGAAGTTGCTATAATAGTTAAACGACTGTTCATGCAAGCAAGTAATATTCAGTTGTCGGACTTTATGTGAGGATGCATAGTACAAAATTCGATTATAATTCTAAAGAGAAGACTGAGTACAATCATATTGCTTAATACATATGAATATGATCATTGCATAATTGTAGAATGAGTTCAATTTCCATGAAAATGGATCTCAGGATGCCTGGTAGCTCTAGGAAGAAGCTTAAGCAACGCTACGCGCAATTTTAGTTAAGAACATTATGGATTATGATGATAATAACTTTTCTTCAGATTCTGATTGCACCGAATCTAGTCTTCAGGTAAGTCGACATGGTTAATCATCTATACATTCCATGGGTTTGTGTCCAATACAAGGATCCTCAAATGCGGTATGCGCATTAAATTTCATTAAATAAAAGTTTCTTTCTTTATTTATTACTTGCAACTGAGATTGATTTATTGTTACTCTTGATAGCCATTGTAAAGTTGAGAAACTTGATTTTAGGTAAGAACATTGTGGATAATGATGATGATAACTACAGATTCTGATTTAACCGATTCTAGTCTTCTGATTGTGATAGTATTGTATGGTGTGTGGGAATGTTATAAACCTGAAACTAATAAGTTACATTATTATTATTATTATTATTATTATTATTATTATTATTATTATTATTTACATTATTATTATACAATAACAGTGACAGACTCTTTACTTGAGAAGAAGAATGAACAACGGTGGAATTGAAATTGGAATTAATGTTAGGAATTGGTGTGGACAAACCAAGGCCTAAGGTGAATCTGTTTAGTGATGCTAAACCTAGAGAGGTTTTGCTTCAGGAGAAAGGTGTGGATTATCAGAAAATTTATTTTAGGATTTGTTTGAGAATATATTTTCTGATCAAAGGATCCATAACTGAATAGTTATTTGGAATGGTCCTGATCATTACAGGAGTGGAATGATCATCCATTGGTATAGAATAAATAATAATATTGTGTGTGGGGTGGGTGTTGGTAGCGCCGATCCGACTGTTGATTTCTTTCCGCAGCCAGTACAACGAACACTATATGGGTTGCTTGTTAGCGCTGATCCGACTGTTGATTTCTTTCCGCAACCAGTACAACGAACTCTGTATGGGTTGCTTATTAGCGCCGATCTGACTGTTGATTTCTTTCCGCAACCAGTACAACAAACTCTATACGGGTTGCTTGTTAGCGCCGATCTAACTGTTGAATTCTTTCCGCAACCAGTACAACGAACTCTGTATGGGTTGCTTGTTAGCGCCGATCCGACTATTGATTTATAGGTTGAACACAAGTATAATCAAACTATCAAGAATCGAAAATTAGTAAAACAATTGTTCATGCAAGCAAGTAAAATTCAGTTGTTGGACATTGTGATCGGGTACGGGGAAGTTGTTGTCGGAGAGATATCTGTCAACGATGAAGGCAACCTGAAACAACATATAAAACCTGTCTTGATTCGTTCATGGAGAATTCATTAACTTCAGGTCAGCCAGACGTTTGTCAAAAGAACATACTTGAAATCAATGGGAAGGTAAACAAAATCGTCTAATTTTCATCCGTTTGTTAGCGCCGATCCGACTGTTGATTTCTTTCCGCAACCAATACAACGAACTCTGTATGGGTTGCTTTTTCCATTTTTATGAAAACGGTAATGGAAGAATGTTTCCCTCCTTTTTCGAATTATGGATCTCATTGTCGCTAAGGTTAGTGGATACGATGGATCATAGAGATTTAAAGTTAATAAAACTCATATCTAAAGTCGATGCAAGTTGGTGGTTATTATTTTGTTTTTTAAAATTTTTAAATTTTTTTACAATAATTATATTAAAATAATTAAAAAAACAATTCAAAATACCAAAAAATACCCAAAATAAATCTCTGATCCGAAGCGCCTCGCTTTGGCCTTAGCGAGGCGCTTCGGATTTAAAATTTTCGCTTTTCTGCCACCTCATACTGACCTCGTTGAAATGTAAGTTAAGCGTCTCGCTTTGGTCAAAGCGATGCGCTTTAGAAGGGGTGGAAATAGATGCCAGGGGGTTTTATTATAACCACCCTTATTGAAAAGAGATAATAAAATCTCCTTTTAACGTGACGCTAATGAAGTAATAGAATGAAACCCCTTAAAATTCCATTCCATACCATGCAGCCTAACTATAGTAAAATACATAAAACACAATCTAAACAGATTGTTGATAACTCAAAATTCAAACCACTAAATAATATCTTCTATTGGCCCACCAGCTTCAATATATAATCGGCTCTTGTTTGGGCTTCGGTATCTAGCCCGTATCGAGATTAAATCCAACAAATACAACACCATGTGTCCATGTGTAAGCTATATGTTTACAATCAAATCAAGAGAGGTCATGCCCACTAACAATTGACATGGTCCGGATGATATCATCCCATAGCTTCGAACCACACCATTAATTAGTCCTATATGAAGGAACCAAGTGTAAGTCTCTAAGGTGCACAATACAAGCTCTTAGCTATCTTCATACTTGAACTTACCTTCTATTGATCAACTTGATCGTCGGAGTTGACAACTCGAGGTCATTGTATCATGTCTTAACCTATGAAGTTTATTAAAGTAACACATAACACTCTTCCTAAAGACTAAATACACTAATTTTCATATCTAAAGTTGCGTTGTTAAAAATTTTATTAATACATAGTATGGTGTTTATTAGATCTCTTTCATATAGCACTTTCAAGTTTCAATAAATGAAATGTATAGCTCCATAAATATTAGGGTTTATTAAGTAAATGTATTATGTAGATTTTTTAGGGTTCTTGCCAAACCTATGCTAGATCACTCCATTAAGTTTCTTTCATGTACAAAACCTTGGCATTTAACATGTTTAATTAGTTTGAGAATTTGTAACTAAACGATCAACGTATTTTCTTCGTGATTTTAAAGATATAAATTGGTGGTCAATGACGAAATGAGTCATATTGGCCACTTGTTTTTTTGGTGGTCAATGACGAAATGAGTCATATTGGCCACTAGATGAGGATTAAGTCTTTCATTGACTATTGGTCAATAAAATTTTCTCTATTTATAGGAGTATCTTGGGGTTCATTGCATCATTTTCTTTTCGCTTGACACTCTAAATTATCATCGATGGTTTGTCTACAACAAACTTAAAAGAAAAAATATGAGGACCTTATTTGAAAAGTTACCGTCTAGTCTTTAAATAAAAAACATATGATAGACAATAATCCTTGCCATTCTTCTATTGATCATCCATATTTATAATAATTACAATGCCTCCTATCTTAGGATAGGGAATAATCACAATAATAACATTAACATAAATACAAACGTTTACTATAATTATATCCTCTATTACTCCCCCGCAGTCGAAGCGGGAGGAGACCGGATGCTGAGACTGTCCCTGAAGTCTTCAAATAAAACTCTCGGCAGGCCTTTGGTGAATATGTCGGCAACTTGATATCTGGATGGAACATGAAGCACTCGCACGTGACCACGTTGTACCTGTTCACGAACGAAATGGATGTCAAGCTCTATGTGTTTCGTGCGTTGATGTTGCACAGGATTCCCTGAGAGGTAAATGGCACTGACGTTGTCACAATAAACCAGGGTCGCGCGGGATAATGGGTGCTGTAATTCAAGTAATAAGTTGCGTATCCAGCAAATTTCAGCAACTACATTTGCGACCCCTCGATACTCTGCTTCGGCGCTGGAACGTGAGACGGTGCTCTGTCTCTTGGATGACCAAGATATAAGATTGTCTCCAAAATAAATGCAATAACCACTGGTGGAGCGTCTGGTATCTGGGCATCCAGCCCAGTCAGCGTCGGTGTAAGAAATAAGTGACTGGGAAGAGGAGCCGTGAAGTTGTAGGCCGAAATTGAGAGTCCCTTTGATGTACCGAATAATCCTCTTAAGAGCGTTCCAGTGGTCAACCTGTGGTGAGTGCATGTGCATGCAGATTTGCTGAACAGCATAGGAGATATCAGGCCGGGTGAAAGTGAGGTACTGAAGAGCACCTGCAAGGCTGCGATAGAGCGTCGGGTCATGAAAAGAATCGCTACCTGTGGAACTAAGCTTGCTGTTGGTGTCAACTGGGGTAGCAACAGGGTTACATGCCTGCATGCCTGCTCTGGTAATTATATCATTTGCATAAGTATGCTGTGAGAGAAACATGGTGTCGTCTTTGCGAGACACTGAGATGCCCAGAAAATAGCTGAGAGGGCCCAAGTCTTTCATAGCGAATTCGCTTGCCAGCTGGGTCATAAGAGATTGACGAAGTTTGTCAGAGGAGGTGACGAGAAGAATGTCATCCACATATAGTAATAAATAAGCTGTATGAGGACCCTGGTGGAGAGTAAAGAGAGAAGCATCACTCTTGCTGTGTCGAAAACCAATGGTTAAGACAAAATCTGTGAATCGCTGGTACCAGGCACGAGGGGCCTGTTTGAGCCCATATAGCGATTTCTTCAACGAGCACACATAATCAGGAAATCGTTTATCTCGAAAGCCCATAGGTTGGTGCATGTAGACGGTTTCATGGAGATTCCCATGAAGAAAAGCATTGGTGACGTCTAATTGATGGACGGACCAATGTTTAGAAAGTGCAATAGAGAGAACCGTCCGAATAGTTGCCGGTTTTACAACCGGGCTAAAAGTTTCACCACAGTCCACACCAACCTGTTGTAACCGACCATCACACACTAATCGAGCCTTGTATCGTTCCAAAGAGCCATCCGACCTGTATTTATGTTTGAACAACCACATACTACGAATAACATTCATGCCAGACGTACGAGGAACTAATTCCCAAGTCCCATTTCTAACTAGTGCATTGTACTCAGTAGTCATAGCAGAGTACCATTCCGGTATATTTAAGGCATCGGTGGGGGTCTTTGGTACGGGAATGATAGGCGTGGTAGTGGTGGTGTTTAGGTTAAATTGTTGTTTTGGTTTGAACACCCCGCTCATGGAGCGAGTGTGCATGGTCCGGGTGGGTGGTGGGTTTGGGCCGGTTGTGGTGTTGTGTTGTGAGGGTTCCGGTATTGGGTTAGGTTGCGTGGGAGATGGGGTATTGTGTTGGGCCGAGTTGGATGGAGGTGGAGTGGTGGGGTGTTGTGCCGAAGTGGGCTTAGAGGTACTGGTGGGCTGTGGAACGGTAGTGTGGGATGTAGGTGTTGGGACGGATGGTGGAGTGGGTGGGGAATGTATATGAGAATGAAGGTGAGGTGAGATGGTGGCAGTGGGCTGGTCAAGGAAGTTGTATTGTGGTGTGGGTGTAATGGTGAATTTAAAGGGGAAGGTGGTCTCGTCGAACGCTACGTGTCTGGAGATGTAGATCTGTTTGGTTTTCAAGTCAAGGCACCGATACCCCCTATGGGTAGGGGGATAGCCAAGAAAGACACAGGGCTGGGTACGATGATCAAGCTTATGAATGGTGGGAGAGGGGGTGAGGGGATAGCATAGACAACCAAAGACACGGAGATGGTCATAGGTGGGGGTGGTGTTGTAGAGAATTTCGGTGGGTGTTTTGTTTTTGGTGGTGGTGTTGGGAAGTATATTGAGGAGATATGTGGCAGTTTCTAAGGCGAAGTGCCAAAGGTTTGTAGGTAAAGAGGCATGAGACATGATGGTGCGAATTAAATTATTAATTGTACGAATTTTTCTTTCAGCTTTACCATTTTGTGAAGACGTGTATGGGCAAGAGAGACGGTAAAGAATACCGTTTGTGGTGAAAAAGGTTTGAAATTGATTATTTACGTATTCGCGGCCATTATCACATTGAAAAGTTTTTATGGTATGGTTAAATTGTGTGGTGATGTTAGATGTAAATTGGGTGAAGGCAGAGAATACGTTGGATTTGTGGGTGAGCGGGTAAGTCCATAAAAAATTTGAGAAATCATCTAAAAATAGCACATAAAATTTATGACCAGATGTGCTAATAATAGGTGACGTCCACACATCACTATGTATTATATCAAAAGGTAAAGCAGTGGAATTAGCAGAAGTAAAAAATGGAAGTCTAATACTTTTTCCCAAAACACAAGAGTCACAAACATTATTTGAAAGTTTATCAAAAGAAATAGAGTTATTATTTTTTATTGAATGCAAAGGTTGACGTCCTGGGTGGCCAAGACGTTGATGCCAGAGATCAGCAGAAACAGCAGCAAGAGCGATAGGTTGTGAGGAGCCGGACCCGTGCACCAGAGGGTAGAGGTCACCGCTGCTGTTGCATCGCAGGAGTGGAGCCCGCGTCTTGAGGTCCTTCACAAGAAAACCAAACGGATCAAATTCAACAGACACCCAATTATCCCTAGTAAATCGACGAACAGATATAAGGTTTTTAACTAGTTTGGGTGAGTAAAGGACATTTTTTAGTATAAAGGGAGGGAAAGGTGGGGGCAGGTATTTGGTGCCTTGTCCTAGTACCGGAATGGTATTGCCATTTCCTACAATAATATGATGAGGAATGCAAGAGTTAGAATAGGATTGAAAATTACCTTGCTCGTGAGTCATGGTAGAAGAAGCACCTGTGTCCATGTACTGTGTTGGTTCGGGCTGTTGGAGCGACATCGTATACATGGCTTGTTCAATATCTGTTGGGCTATAAGCTGCATAATGACCTTGGGCTGCTGGACGCGGGCCTAACAGACCAGACTGTTGGGCCGAGTTGTTGGGCCGAGTGTTACTGTTAGGGTATGGGCATGGTGGATTACTCCAAGGAAAAGACCATTGGGCCTGTGGTGATGTCTGTGCTTGCTGTTGGGCCTGTTGCGAAGGGTAATTGGGCCAGGCAGAAAACCACGGTGTGTAAGGGTGAGGCCAGAAAGGAAAGTGTGGCTGTGAACGACCAAAGCCTCCACGTCCGCGGCCTCGACGACCAGAGCGGCCGCCTCTGCCGCGTCCGTAGGAGTTAGGTGGGCGGTAGTTGTTTTCCGATGGAGTGTTGGTGGTGTGAGTTTTCTGGGAGGTGGCGGATAAGCCGGTAGCGGCAGTTTGTGAAGCATGTAAAGCACGCTCGGCTTTGTTAGTTTCAGCTTGGATAAGTTTAGACCTGGCCACATAAAACGATGGTAGAGGGTGAGTATTTTGTAAAATGGTAGATATACCTTCATACTCGGCGTTGAGGCCCGCAAGCAGTTGTAACACAAGGCGATCAGAATCAACGGGTGCGTCCACATTTGCTAATTGATCCGCAAGAACTTTGAGAGCTTGACAATAGGCGGACATATTAGAGAATCCATCCAAGCGAGTATTTGAGAATTTCTGCATGAGATATATAGCCCGTGCCGCCTTGTTGTCATGAAATAGATCTTCGATAGCAACCCATGCTTCATAAGCATTAGAAATATTGTTGATGATGGTATGAAGAATATCATTAGAAATCGTACTATACAACCATTGTAAAACGATGGCGTCAATACGTTCCCATTCGTCAGAAGAAGAAGAGGATTCAGTTTCTGTAGGTGGAGGGCGTGGTTTAAGATGGTTGTCAACCATAAACGCCTTGCAATGTATTTTAAAGAGAGTAGCCCAAGACGCGTATTGAGAAGACTCGATTTCAAGGGTGATAGGTATAAAGTTTTTGATGTTGGAAACGGTTGTGGCGGGATGTAATTTTGATTCGATGGTGAGAGCGGGAATGATAGTAGAGGTTGTGGCAGGGGAAGTCATGGTGAAACAGTAAGAAAAGAAGGTATAGGATCGTAAGTAATGGGAGTGGAGAAGAAGCTGCCGTGCGAATGTAGAAGAAGAGGCAGAAGATTTGCGACGGCAGGGATGAGAGGAATTTAGGGTTTTTAGGGTGATACCATGATAGACAATAATCCTTGCCATTCTTCTATTGATCATCCATATTTATAATAATTACAATGCCTCCTATCTTAGGATAGGGAATAATCACAATAATAACATTAACATAAATACAAACGTTTACTATAATTATATCCTCTATTAACATATGTCAAAAAAAAAAATCATATATATATATCAAGTACCATGTTTAATACATAGACTAAAAGGGTGTTTGCGTGATGCGGCTGAGAACACATACATCAAATGTTACCTTTTCTAGATTAAAAACAAAAAAATATCGCAATACCTTACTCAAATTAAAGAGAATAAGATGTTCGTTTTTATGGCATAACTTAAAAAATATATATTAACGCACGAAAAGGTTAAGATTGTTTAAAATTGTAAAGGTGGTTAGTGTAAAAGTCAATGATATTTTTTAAAAATTGTATTATATTTTAAAAGGGGAATTGCAATTAAATAATCCTAACTTTGTTGGGTTATAAGACAATAATTCCAACTTGAAAATTGAAATTTAACAAGCTGAACTTGTCTTGCTTTTCATTTCACTTGACCAAAACTAACTAGGTTTATCCCGGTTAGTTTTCAGCCTACGTGGCATGTCATTTTATGCATTCTAGTGACCCATTTGCACTTTATGGCATGCCACGTAGGCAGAAAACTAAATTTGTTAAACCCAATTAGTTTTGGTCTAGTGAAATAAAAACTAATACAAGTGGGCCTGTTAGATTCCAGTTTTCAAATTGAGATTATTGTCTTCCAACCCTACAATATTAGGATTATTTAATTTCAATTTCCCTTTTTAAAAGTTGTACTATTTAAACTCTTAAAAAAAATTATGTAATAATTAAAAAAATCATGAGTGTTGTAATTGTAATATATATTTAAATGTCAAAGTCATAATAGTCCAAAATTTGGTTGCTAGAAATGAGAGAGATGCCGAAGTCATGTATGATGGGTATGTAGGGCCGACTATTTAAAGAACAGTTATTCCCCATAGTGTGCTTGTTTCTTTTTGTTTCGACATTCGTAGCAGTCCAATTTGTTTAACATGGTGATCCTGAGCTAATTTATCATAAAAACTTAGGTAGTATGATTTGGAGGTTAATAATCTCTTAGTTTATATTTTAAACTTCTTAATTAGTTGCTTATTTATGGTTAAAAAATACAAACTTTGAGTCTTGGAGATAATTTGTTTATATACGGAAGTTAAGTAACATGTGACATATCTATATCTATATCTATATTATAAAGCATTTGACAAGAACTTAGTTAAGAGGTACATATTTAATTGCTTATAATACAACACATAATGCATAAAATAAATACTTTTGAGGGGCAAAGTTGTCTTTAAACACCATATTTAATCAATAAGAAATCAAAAGTCAAGAAATGTTTATGAGAGCTCATAACATTTAACTCTACAATTACTTTGAAGTTGAACACATTAAATAGAAACCATATAAAAACCCATTCATAATGGTTTATGCTTTGTTATAATCTTTTATATAAAATTAGCTACTTTATAAAAGTTAAAGTTTTATAAACTTGATAATACTATAAGAACTTGAGAAATAAATATTGCGCTATCCAAAGTTAATAACAAATATAATCAGTGTTTACGAGAGATCGGGTTAGATTGTGCTCTCCTAAAGAGACTCGGTGACACCCGCCGCATCGCGCGGGCTAACCCACTAGTATCTATATAAAGCATTTTCAAGGACTTTTAAATTTTAAGAGGTATAAGTCTAAATGCTTATGATATAACACATAATGCATAAAATAACTACTTTTTAAGGGTAAATATATCTTTTAAACACCATATTTAATTAAAAGAAAGTCAAAAGTCATGGGATGTTTATTAAATCACATGTCATTCAATTTTATAATTACTTTAAACATATTAAATAGAAAACACATAAAAAACAATTCATGATGTTATATGTTTTGTTATAACCTTTTATATAGAGTTGGGTACTTTAAGAAACTTAGAGTTTTATAAATTTGATCATACTATATAGAAATCAAGAAATCAATAGTGAAAGTTGTGTTTTTAATCATGAGGTAACGATTTGAATTCTGAAATTATTACGTTATATTCATACCCACAAACATGCCTAATTTGATCTAGGGGTGTTCAACGAATCGAATAACGAATTTTCGAATTATTCGAATTGAATTTCTCGAATTTTTAATATTTTTACGTGAATTCGTATTCGATTCGTATTCGCTTAAAACTCAATTTATTCGATTCGTATTCGATTCGAATAAGAAACTCGAATTCAAATCGAATTCGAATAAATTCAATTTAGTTCAAATTCACCATAAATAATCAATTGTTTTACTTTTAGTTTTAAAACTAATACAAACTCATTATTTTTAACATGTAAAATACAAACCTACAAAATTAATAAACAATATGTCAAATACGGGAATAGTAAAAATAGTAGAGAGTATAATTTGTTAGAGTTTTGTGATGTATAAGGTAAGTATGTAAAATATGGTTATGGTAAAAGTTGTAGACACTATGGGTTCTTCGAGTTTGACAAAAATTTAGAAGTTTTTTTTTTCAATGTGTATATTTGTGTATATAATAGTGTGTGTGTGTGTGTGTGTGTATTTAAAAAATATACATGTACAGTTTTTATTCTAATTTCGAATCGAATCGAATTTAAAATCATAAATTCGTATTCGATTTACTTGACTCGAATTCGAATCAAATCGAATTCAAATTCTTAATAAACGAATCAAATTCCTTGTAATCGAATCGAACTAAATCGAATTTCGAATTTTTCGAATCAGAATCGAATTCTGAACACCCCTAATTTGATCTACACTATATGATCATTGGATTCAATAACCGAAGAAGAAAACTTCTGTTTATAATGAATTTCAAACAAAGGTATTCAGAAATATTCATGTAATAGTGGTTAGGTTCATAGTAAGTATGTTAGATTTGTATGTGCTGCACAAAAGAGTTTCGGTTACACCCGCTGCATCGCGCGGACCAACCCACTAGTTATAATGGATGGGGCTATTTTGACACCCTTGTTGGCGATCAGGCCCAAAAACACGAACTTTAATCTCAACCAAGATTGACTCTTTCTTTTATTATAATTCTTGACACTCAAATTACATAGGCCATAACCATCTATTTATAGTAACATAATCATACTAATCATACTCAATTTTTTATTTTTTATTTTTTGAACGTCAACAAATCAATTTCCAAGCACTCTCGGGTACCCTTTTGGCGAATCATACTCAAATACTTCTCCTAAATATAATCTAATACTAACTTACATAATTATCTCTACTAATTAAAACCTACTAACTAGATAATTCACATAGTTAATTAAAACTAATTAAATAAACTTTCACTTTGACCCTTCAACTTTTTTTCAACTTCGTTTTAGGAATAACTTCCAACATCACCTTTCTTACTCTATCTCTCTATATATCTATATATGTATACTAGTGGGTTGGCCCGCGCGATGTGGCGGGTACACAACCTCTAATTAACGCTACTATATACATTCTAAAAGACATGTTATAAGATGCTAGTCGCACTCTAAAGCATTTAAGAAGTCGTTAATGTTCTCTAAATATTTTTGTTTAATAATAATAGTGGATCAAATTTTGGCTTAGTGATATGATAGTTATCAATGTGAAATATTTATGTTGTAAACTATGTCGTCAAGGCGAATAGGCGCGCTTACGATAGCCAGAATGGCATGTAAAAAAGAAAATAAAAAAATTAATCACTTTATTCATCTATGCTTTAGTGATTGCACGAAATTGACTAAACACGATGTATCGATGGTTAATGATAGAGTTTATGAGTTGCATTATTACTTTGCATTGTCCATGATCGATCCGTGATAGATGTATCGATGGTTAATGATAGAGTTTATGAGTTGCATTATTATTTTGCATTGTTCATGATCGATCTGTGATAGATGTATCGATGGGTTAATGATAGAGTTTATGAGTTGCATTATTATTTTGCATTGTACATGATCGATCTGTGATAGATGTCTCGATGGTTAATGATAGAGTTTATGAGTTGCATTATTATTTTGTACAATTGCTATTAAAAGTGGTACATAAGGGTATAAATGGAACAAATAGAGTAAAAATTTAGAGATTACACTTGAGGCTTTTGGTATGTCATCTTAATTTTGACATTTTAGACATTTTTGCCCATGACTCCCCTTTTATAATGTAGTATAAATATAAATATAAATAAACATAAACATAAAGAGGGAGTAATTATAATAAAGAGGGATGAAATTAAAGAGGGATGAAATGATTTCTTTGGATTACATGGTACAAGTATCTTAATGCATTGAATGATAAATTAGGAAAGATTTATATGACATTTGAGGGTTAAAGCACATGGCTTTTCATATGTCATCTTAAGTTTACCAACTTGGACAACTTTACCCGTCCCTCACTCTTTATAATGTAGTAGAGAAGTAGAGATATAGAGAGAGATAAAGTGGGGAGTGTAAAAATAGTATGAACATTCAATAAACCCGAAATAAATATACTTTTATACCATTCATTTCAGACAATATACGTTTTTCAGTTGCGGAAGAAAAATATATGTTAACAATGATTTTTATGTTTTAGATGTTAGTATTATATCACAAAGTGATAATCAAAACTGAAAACTGATACTGGTTGTGAAGATTTTGCATTAGGAAAAATACTTAAAAGTTGGTGCGCTATAAATAAAAATAAAATGTGTATGAAATGGGTTTACATGAGCTCGTATGTATTCAGAAGACAAGCTCGCTCGCAGCTTCCTCCCGCCACCCCATTATAGTGTTCGCGAGCCACGTGGCTCGTATGCTTACTCATGTTTGCTCGCTCGCGCACCACAACACATGGTCGTACATCACAAATTGTATAACACAATGGTTGATATAACACCACATTGTCCTAGCATTGCACGATGGTCATATAACACTACGGTTGATATAACGTGTTGTGTGTAACTCAGTTCCATCCGCCGCCCGTTGCCGCAACGCGCGATGGGTAAAATACTGATGAGATACAAAAGGGTGCTCACGACTAATACTAGTGAGACGATTAATGGTAATCCCTTCCAGGGGCGGATGTATTTAATAGTGAGGGGTGACGTCCGTTACCCCTCAACTTTTCCCGCGTAAGGTAAATTTTTTCGTATTTTTATATTTTTTGTATTATGTTACCCCTGGAAATTATGTAACGTTACCTCTCATTTTTTTAAAACCCAACACACCCTCAAAGTTTTAATATAAGCATAACATAAAAATAGATAGAAACTTACAGGTCATAACCCAATCCATTTGTAATTTATTAATTAAAATATACAAGCCTATTGACATTGGTTAAAGTATTGAATATGAGTGCAAACGAACTGAACAACTCGCAAGCTAGTCGAGATCGGCTTAATAAAAAGTTTGAAACGAGTCGAGCCTTATTGAGCTCGAGCCGAGCTTGAGCTTAAAACAAAGCTCGTTTATTTTTCGAGCCCGAGCACGAACCTGGCATGTGAAGCTCGTCAGGCTCATAATATTAGTTTTATTAATATTTATGTTATTTACCCGTAATTTAAAGTTGTTTAGTAAACGAGTCGAGCCGAGCTTTTCACTTATCGAGCTCGTAATCCTAAACGAGTCTATTATTTTTATTATTTTTATTTAATATATTAACTAATAGATATTAAACGAGTCGAGCTATAGCTTGAGAAACTACCAACGAGCCGAGCCGAGATTTTCACCTATCGAGCCCACGAGCCTAAACTAGTCTATTATTTATATCTTTTTATTTAATATATTTAAACGAGCCGAGCTCGAACTTGAGATACTACCAATGAGCCAAGCTCGAGCTCAAGCCTAGTAGAGCTCGGGCTCGACTCGTTTGTATCCCTAGTTTTGAACGGGTAAAAATAAAATAAGAGAATCAAGAGTGGGGGAAAAAGAAGCAACAGAGGTCTTGACCACTTATTAATAGTTATCGCTCTAATCGGATAGACGACATAAAAAGATTGTATTTTGTTAAAAAAGCTTTTCAACCACGAGGTCATCAATATAAATGAACACATTAACCTAATGGCAGGTGAAGTGTTGATGTAAAATGTTTTGATAAATTAGTGGTTATAATATAGCGCTAAACAAGAAAAAATATATTGCTTATAAAAGTATGGTAAAAAAAATTGAACATTATTTATTATCGTGTTTTTATTTTTGTTTTGTTCACATTTTATGAAAATACTTAGTACAATAAAAAAAATTAAAACGTTACCCCTAAAGTTTTAGTCTAGATTCGCCACTGATCCCTTCCGAGGGAAGCATAAGCGACCTCTACCTATTAGAATATAAAGAAGTTGTGGTTACCACTCTTATCTTAGTAAGACGATAAACCAGTGATCACTACTATCTTAGTATCTTACTGGGATGTAACAATAAATCAATGATCTCTACCGCATTTGAAAGAGAAGATAGTAAAAATTAACTCTTGGTGGACGTGCAAATCATATGTAACCTCTAAATGCTAAGCAAAAATTATCAAAAACCAAAATAAATTAATAAAAGAAACACCTATTTGACCCCTACCCTCTTCATAAATATAGATATTACATGATTCGGATCACATGAAAAGCATATGCAAATGTATATTGATTGAGTATATGCTCACACTAATTTTGAAATTACCAGCTAATTAATATTGCCCCCATTAATATATGATATGCTCATGTAGGTGAGGCTATAAATATCATATTTTATGAAAAGTGTGAGTAGTACTTATAATTAAAATGTAACCATCATTTTTTAGACTTAGTACGTCATGATGTTTTGGAATGTTTAGTCTAAAATAACACCAAACATAATAATTAAAAAAACAACGCAATTTATTTTAAGCTTAAAACTTAAAGCACCATGTCAAGCATATGTGTTTTAAATTGTTGTGTTTTAGCTATGTTTTAAATTCCATGGCTATAAGACATTGCGTTGTGTTTTAAAGCATTGGGTTTGGTGTTTTTCTAGCAAAACAACCCAAAACATTATGCCTACATGTTAATTCTTAATAATTCTCATACTTCTCACAAAATATGGCATTTGTACACGACCTTTTACCATGCTCATGTAAACAAAAAAATTAATGCAAAATATCACGTCAAGTGTTTTGAAGGTTGTTTTGCCTGGGTTGAACTTGAACACTTGGGATTACAGTTTACTGTCAAGTCTGGGGCTTTGTCAGGGTCGATCTTAGTGAAATAAGGTGGTGAACATATCTAATCGTGTCTATCTAACAAACGCACTACTGGTCGAGAGTTGTTGATGCTCTCCTGATGAATCTAAGGTAGAACGAAACCAGTGGGCTAGATCAAGAGTGGAATAAATTGGCTTCCCTGGGCAACAAGGGACGCCACATGGGGATCAAAAGATAGCCCGTGTCAAAGTGATTCCGAGCAAGTCGATTCTTGGGTATGTTGGAACGTGAAACTTAACCAAATGTGCATAAATCATACAGGCATAGATACGTAATGGTAGTGGGAGAAGACCAAATATTAGGCACTTAGGTGAAGGCCGTTGTACGTTACGAGTATGGGATCGTGAGTGACACCCTAGTATAGTATCAAGGAATCCTGCCGAGATTTCGTTCAGAAACTACAATCCTAACAACGTTGTAACCAGTTTGAAGGCTGATACAACCTTCAGGTACCCATATGCTTGAAACTATTGGCGAAACATTGGCGCCACTCAGATTAACCGATGCAATATACTTAACGATCTGAATGAAGATCATTGTTATTGTGGTACTGGGTGTCCTACCCAACCAAAGTGAGTTACACTCAATCTTATGGGGAACTTGCATTGTCCAAGTCTACGAGCAAGTATGGGATTGCGAGTATGCACGCGGACGTGCATAAAATGGTGGTAGGAGAGTGTCATGGGCCAAATGTTCAAAATGTCGCTTTGCTTGGGTTGTAATTGGACTCTTGGATTTATTGGTCAGTCCGAGACTTCATCAGGGACGAACTCAACGGAATAAGGTTGTCAACGTGTCTAGTCTTGTCTATCCGGAGAACGCACCATTGGTAGGGAGTTGTTCCCGTTGTACTAATGAGTTCAAGGCATGATAAAACCAATGACCCAAATCCAGAGCGGTATAGCTTATCTTATCCCTAGTTGTCCGGGAAACATCACACGGGGATCTAAAGATAAACTAGTGACAAAAAGCTAATGTTATGTTATTATATTAAAAATATAAATTTATATTTTTGCATGTGCCATATTAATAATTTAGCCAGATTCAAAGAATTTCTTAAATATGCTTTTTAGTTGCCAATTGCCAGAATGGGGTAAAGGTGTCAAGTCACAAAAGTTAGTTTTAGCAAACCATTTTCTAGGAAAGTGCTAACATGAAACTTCACCATGTCATTAATCATTTCATTATGCGATGTCACATGTTCAAATGTTTGTTTTATAATAATCTTGTTTGTGTTCACTTATAATTTAAATAATGTCTCTCTTGTTTATTGGAACATGAATGTGAATTAAAAAAGTCCTATGATTGTGCTAGATGACGAGATGTAATATCAATTGTATCTTGATCAATTTTCTGGGCTTTTAGATTTTCATAGTTAATGGGAATATGGCTCCTAGCCGGAAACCTATTCCGGCCGATCTTCAGGCTAGAATAACCAAATTCTTCGTTACAAATCTGCCGGATCGCTGTAGTGGCTTGGATGTGGCAAACGCAATCAGAGGTATGACTACGATTTTCGATATTTATATCGCACGGAAGAGGGATAAGAATGGGAATCGTTTTGGTTTTGTCTCTCTATTGGATGTTAAGGATCGAAAAGAGATGGAAGCAAGTTTATCCTCCATTCGGATGGGGGAGTATAAGTTGAAATTCAATGTCGCTAGATTTGTTTTGGAAGAAGGAGAAATCAAGCAACCACGCACCCATACGGAATATAAAGATCCTGAGCAAAATAGTCGGAAGGTTTTTGATGGAGGGCTGTCATCGAGGAAGGAAGGAATGGCCAATAATATGTCCTATAAAGAAGCCTTTTCAGGGGCATCTAATGGCAAGTTGGTGGTTGTTGATGACAAAACTGAAGGGCTCGAAGATCTGCATGGCAAGGCGATAGTAGTACGTATGAAATCACTGGAGGCGCTGCAGAATGTTAAATTGACCTTGAAGGATATGAAGCTACAGGAAGGTGTGGTTCGTTGTTTGGGTGGTCTATTGATTTTAGTAGTGTTCAAATCAAAAGAACATGCTGTTATGGCAAAAGACGAATTAGCTGGAAGATCGGAGCTTTTTATCAATCCTGAGATATGGAATGGACAAATGACGTCTTTCGAAAGAATTGCTTGGTTGAAAATATTTGGGATACCGCTTAGTCTTACGGATAACAATGTTGTTAATCAAGTGGGATGTCTCTTTGGTGAAGTTATTAAACCGGCAAGGGTTGAACGGTCAGATTTGGATGCTTCGTTTCAGTTTCTCGGTGTTCTCGTAAATCATGGGAGACGGATACAAGATGAGGCTTTTCTGAGATGGAGAGGTCGAACAGTCAAGGTTTGGGTCTCCGAGGTGTATTCTGATTGGCTAGAGGAATTCATATTGGAGGTGGATAGAAATGAGGATGCCGGTGATTCGGGTGGTGACTCGGGTAGTGATGGGGTTCACGACGACGAAGAGGCACCAGAGTTACGACCGGAGTCATCTCCGGTGAGAGAAGTTAATGCTGAAGCGAGATTCTCGGATCAGGGATTTAATGATAATAATGACGAGTTAATGTCCGAGAATATGGGAGAGTTACCTATTTTAAATATGGTAAAGTCAATGCCCGAGTTTAATGCTGAGGTTGGTCAGAAGGAAGGCTTTTTAGGGGCTGGGAATACTTTAAAAAGGAAAAAGGATAGAAGATTAAAATCGGTTTTGGGCCCATTAAGGGGTGGAGAATACTCCAGCAGCAATGAACGGCCTATTAAGGAGCCCAAATTAGTAGATGATGATCCTTTTGACATTGGGCCTATTCTATTGGGTATGGATTCAAATGTTATAAAAACTAGAGGCCCGATACCAGTTTCCAACTCTTTTGAATCACTGCTGAATGAGAATGGGGATAATCACGTGTCTGCTGAGATAAACTCGACAGATAGCTCGGATGAGGAGGAGTATTCGGGTGATGAAAACTCGCAGGGTGATGTTCTCTTAGCCGAAGATGAAGCCTCTCCAGTCGAGAAAGAGATTAACAGTACAAAAGAAGTTGGTGTTAAATTGGGTGTCAATCTGGAAGGATATGATGCTCTGATTATGAAGACTTTGCAAGGCGCAGGTTTACAATCAGGTTTGCCATGAATTGCATCTCTTTAAATATTCGTGGGGTTGGGTCAGTTGGAAAAGTTGCCTGGGTTAACAATATTGTTCGAAAGTATGGGGTAGATTTCTTGGCCATCCAAGAATCGAAGATATCTAATCGTGATACGTTTGATTATAGTAAATTATGGCCGAACGGTTATTGGGAGGTGGATATGGTGGAGGCTTCTGGGAATTCGGGGGCCTGATTAATGGTTGGAATAATAGAAAATTCAAGAAGCTAAAAACAGTTCAGGATAGGAATTTTTTGATTACTACAGGGAATTTAATTGAGGACGGGACGGTTATTAATTATGTCAACGTGTATGCACCGCAAAAGGTGAGAGATAAAAGGTTATTGTGGGAGCGTTTGAAATGTCATATGCTGGGTGATGATGGGTTGTGGATCCTTTTGGGAGATTTTAATTCTGTGAGGTGGAAAGAGGAACGAAAAAATTCAAAATTCAATGCTGGTTCGGCTAACGATTTTAATTTGTTTATTGATGAAGTGAATTTGCAGGAATATAAGATGAATGGTAGTAGATTTACCTTCCTGACAGGTTCAGGAAATGAAGTAAAGATGAGTAAAATTGATCGAGTGTTGGTTTGTCAGGAGTTCTTTAATAGGTGGCCAGGAGCGTGTTTGCGGGCGCTTCCTAGAGAGCTATCTGACCATTGCCCCTTACTTCTATCTGTGTCTGATTGTAACTACGGGCCAAAACCTTTTAAATGGTTTAACTCGTGGTTGGATAGAGAAGGGTGTGAGCAGGTAGTGATTGCGGCTTTGGATTCTAGCAGTGGTAAAGGTGCAGCGGATATGTTGCTTCACAAAAAACTTATTGCAGCAAAAAATGCTATTAAAGATTGGTGGAAACGGGTCGGGAAAAAGGAAGAAGAGGAGCTTTGTATGATTAAGGAAGAGATTGCTAGTTTAGAGAAATGTATGGAGGAGCGAGAGCTTGACGAGGAGGAGATATGGGTTTGGGAAGAGAGTAAAAAGGAAGTTGAAAAAATGTTACTGATTAAAAATCGCGATATGCACCAGAAATCTCGTGTTGCATGGGCGGCTAATGGTGATGAGAACTCGGGATTTTTTCACCGGTGTATTAAAGGGAGGTTAGCCGCGAACGCTATTCCGGGGTTATTAGTGGACGGGGATTGGATCTCTAAACCTTCTTTTGTTAAAAGGGAGGTGTTGAGATATTATAGAAATTTGTTTAAGGAGGATTGTTTTAACAGACCTTCTTTGTTTATTGATAATTTAAAGCAGGTCCCTGAAAATTGTATTGATTTGCTGATTAAGCCGTTCTCTAAGGAAGAAGTGAAGGAAGCGGTATTTGATTGTGGGGCGGATAAAGCTCCGGGTCCTGATGGATTCAACTTTAGATTTATCATGCATTTCTGGAGATACCTGGAAGATGACTTTATGAAGATTTTTGAAGAATTCTTTCATTCCGGGTCGATAAGTGCTGAGTGTAGCACTTCCTTCATTACTTTAATCGCTAAATCTAAAACCCCGGTAGGTCTTAAAGATTATAGACCTATTAATTTAATTGGTGTGATTAGTAAAGTTATTTCTAAGGTGCTGTCAGTTAGATTGAAGAAGGTTATTGGGTTGGTGATCTCGGATTCTCAATCAGCCTTCTTGAAGGATAGGTATATTTTGGATGGTCCTTTAATGCTAAATGAGATTGTTGGGTGGGTGAAGAGGACGAAGCAACAGGTGTTTATGTTAAAGATTGATTTCGAAAAGGCCTATGATAATGTCAGTTGGAGTTTTCTGCTTTCTATTATGTCTCTGATGGGGTTCCCGGATCGATGGTGCAATTGGGTGGAAGGGATTCTTAAGTCGGCTCGATCAGCTATTCTAGTTAATGGCTCCCCCACGTTCGAGTTTAAATGTCAAAAAGGTCTAAGACAAGGAGATCCGATCTCTCCTTTTCTTTTTCTTATTGTCATGGAGGCCTTGGCTTGTATGATTGTTAGAGCAGCAGATATTGGGTTGTTGGAAGGAGTGAGAGTGGCTAGTGGTGGTCCGGTTGTTTCTCATATGCTCTACGCGGATGACGCCTTGATTCTTGGGAAATGGAGTAAGGAGAACGTGGAAAATACTAATCGAATCCTTCGTGTTTTCTACTTATGCTCGGGTATGAAAATTAATATTCATAAATCCGTTTTATATGGGTTAGGAGTGGGGGATACGGAGGTTAATAACATGTCGCAGGTGTTGGGTTGTAGAGTTGGGAATCTTCCTTTTGTGTATCTTGGGATAAAGGTCGGGGCGAATATGAATAGAGTATCCAATTGGGAGCCGGTCTTAGAGTCGATTCGTAGTAGATTAAAGTCTTGGAAAGCTAAACTCTTATCTATGGGTGGTAGACTTACACTTATTAAATCGGTGCTTTCGAGTCTTCCGGTTTACTATCTCTCACTTTTTAAAGCCCCTTTGGCGGTAGTGGAGGACATAGAGAGGATGATGAGAAAATTCTTGTGGACCGGTTGTAGGGATGGTAGAGCTCTTCATTGGGTTGCTTGGGATAAGATTACTAGACCTAAAAAGAAAGGTGGGTTGGGCATTTCCAAGATTGTCGATGTTAATACGGCGCTCATTGCTAAATGGGCTTTTCGTTTCAAAAGTAGCAAGGCTGGTTTGTGGAGTTTGGTTATTCAAAGTATCCATGGGGGGAATGGTCGTTGGACGTTTCTTCCTCTAAAAAATATGTTCACCGGGTGTTGGAAGAATATAGTGCGCGTTTTGGATAGGTTGGTGGTGAACGACTCGTGGTTTAAGTATTGTATCAGGGGGAATTTAGGAAATGGGGCTGATATAAAATTTTGGAAAGATGTGTGGTTCGGAAACATTCCGTTAATGCTTAGATGGCCAACGCTTTACGCGCAGGAGAAATACAAAAATGCTGCAGTGAATGAGCGGTGTCTGCAGGATGGAAATCAGGTCGTTATAACTGATTCCTGGAGCTTGAAGACTGATTCGGTGGCCGCTATTTCTGAATACCAAGATGTTTTATTTGTTATCTCACAAGTTATGTTCAAAGAAGGGGTCGATAGTTGGAGTTGGGGACCGAATAAAGATAGATTGTTCTCAGTCGCGGAAGTAAAGAAATGGCTTTGTAAAGATCGTTATCTGCCTGCGAAGCAGTGTATGAAGTGGGAGAGTTGGGTCCCTTTGAAGGTTAATATATTTAATTGGAGATTGGAGCTGCACCGCATCCCTACTCGCACAGCTCTGCTGAACAGGAATGTGACTATCCCAGACTCGTTGTGCCCGTTGTGCAGTTCCTGTGATGAAACAGATAACCATCTTATGATCAGCTGTGGTTTTTCCTTTGGAGTGTGGACTTGCATATGGAAATGGTGTAATATATATGGTTGGTGGCCGGGTTCGATATCTGATTTGATGGAGATGCAAGATGTGGCAAAAAATTCTAAATGGGAAAGGAAAATAGTGCGAGGCATCATTATGATCACCTGTTGGACGATATGGAGGGAGCGAAACAAAAAGGTATTCCAAAACTCGAGACCCCAAGTGATGGAGATAGTAGCTAGTGTGAAGGCTTGTTCTTTTTTCTGGTTGAAACATCGGTCTAGATTTAAGGATGTAGAATGGATTGAATGGGTTAAATACCCTATGTATATGTTGTAAGTGGTGTGGCGGGTCTTGATTAGAGGCCTTTGCCGTTTTTAATGAAATTTTCTGTTCAAAAAAAAAAAAAAAAAATTGTATCTTGATCAAGAGAGATCCGAGTTTAATATAAAACTAAACTTTTTACTAGAACTCTAAAAAAGCATGTGTATATTTGAAAGCAAAACATCTGTGTAATTAAATAGAACCTCAACAAAGTTATATAAACAAAAGTTAAGGGTATTGAGATTTTGCTTCAACTAATTATGTACGTCACATACGAACTAGTATTAACCAGGGCCGGCTCTTAAGGGGTGTGGGGAGGACTCCTGGCAGGGCTGGTCCTGAGAATTCAGAGGCCCGGGCCGAACTACGAAAAATGGGCCCTTTAGCTTTAAGGCTTAACGAAATAAATAACGTAAACTATTTTTTTTGTACGACGATTAAAGTAACATCAATAAACATATCAATTATCAAAATAACATAAGCATAGTATTCCAGTGAGTTAATGCAAACGAAACCATAATTCTAAATTTCTATGTTCCAACAATTAATAATTAGTCAATTGCCCATTAAACAATTATGGATTAACATAATAATACTAAATAAAACTTGCAAAACACATAATTTCAACAACTAGTGTTTATGTTTTATAAAATCAGATATTTAGGCAAATTAAAACTTAAAACATAATCTGTAGATGTTAAAATAGAATAATAATTTGGGTTAAAGATGAACTGATGCTATTAACTTACCATCTGTGAATTCAACACAATGTTTATAAACTTGTCATCCTAAATGGGCTTCTTACATTATGGGTAATTGGGTATTGTACTATTGACTAGTTGGGTAACATGCCTAACATATATAAAGGATTAGAAAAAAATGGGCCCTCCTAGAATTTGGGCCGGGCCACATGTCCTCCCTGCACCCCCATGGGTCGGCCCTGACTCCTGGCCCGGGCTCAATTTCTCAGGGGTACATTGACCCTCTGGCAATCCAAGTTTTCTTAACAATGATGTCCTTAATTTGATGGAGTTTTGTATGTTTGAGACCCAAAATTATTAATCAAGTATTTAATCAAATTGAAGTGTAGTTTATATAAAACAGAATGTAAAGAAATGTTGAGAGAAATTAAGAATTAAAGAAGAAAATGAAATAGTTTGAGAAAAAAAAATTGCAGGTTTATTAATAAGTGTAGGACTAGAGAGAATGAAGAATATGAAATGAAGATGACTCATAGTCATACTTAGGGGCTGTTTGGTTGATTAAGTGCTGAATCATTAAGTGGTCTGAATGGTTAAGAGGCTCTGAATGGTTAAGAGCTGAATCATTCAGCATCCCTTATTAGCTTAATGATTCAGCACTTAATCATTCCATTCAGATGTTGAAATAAACAGTCTGAATGCTGAATGATTCAGACCTGAATGGTTAAGAGGCTGATTAAGAGGCTATCAAACAGCCCCTTAGTTGTTTTTTGCTTTTTACTTTTTGGTTTTGACTTTCTTTTTAACTTTTATTTTTGTTATGAAACATTTTTTTTAATTTCCAAACTTTCACCCATTTATATTTTCATACTTTGTGGGATTCTAACTCCCAACATCTCCCAAGAGGGTTTGTTCCCTCTATAGTTAGACTACAACCAAAGTGGGAAATCAAATTTGATCCATTAATTTGATATTACTTTAATCGTAGCTTAAAAAAAAGTTTACATTATTGTTTCGTTAAGGCCTAAAGCTAAGACTAAGGGGCACAATTTTTACAGCTCAGCCCAGACACCCGAATTTTCAGGACCGGCCCTGGCATTAACTATTAGCTCATATTTAATTTCACATGTAATCCCACATTGGCAATTCACACGTCATACCACATTGGCAATTCACACCGTAAATTAATTCCTACATGTGAATTATACTATGTCACCCATGTACTAATATTATTCACATGTGAATTTACATTGTAAATTTATTTCAGTTTAAATTATATTTCATAAAGTAAAATCACATGTAATCAAGATTTGAAGGTGGATGGATGGTGACATCAACGCCCAAAAACCCATCCACGCTAGGCTCATCACATTGTTCTCAAGTGTATGAAGTTTTACGTAATATAAGTAAGGGTTAGTGTAAACGTTTGCGGAGGATTTGAATGGAGAATTGACCAACAATCTCATGATTTTTTTATCTATGAGTTTTCCACATGTCATTCATTTCTATAGGTTTACGCTTTTCTGTTAGTGGTTGTTTATGTTTTCGTCATTACCATTTTCATAGAATTACCAAGACAAACATGTTCCATGACGGTTTTTGAAGATGGCGTTATTGTGAATTAACGATAGCTAATGACTTATGATAGTGGTGATTATGGCAATGGAGGTAAATGCTTGTTGTATTGGGTATACAATGAATTGTTTTATTTATTGGACATGCAAACATGAGTCACATTTGTATCCCTTTAATTTTAAAAAGTTGTTTTTTAAAAGTAAACTAGGTTATATACCCGTATGATACACGGGTTGAACAATTTAAATTATATATATTATAAATATAATTAAGAAAAATTAGATTAATATTTTATTTAAAATAAAAAAGTTGCCTTTACAACCGAAAAAATATTAAATATTCATTAGTCCCTAAATGATTTATTGTAAAAAACATTTTTATTTACATAAAACTTTTTTCAAACATTCCAAAATGTATCTTTCATACCGTGGCTATTACCTTATAAGACTGCAGGTACAACAAAACAAAAAAAAAATATCAAAAAGTAATAAAGGTAAATTTGTTTAGGCTAGGATATAAAAAAAATGAAATTAATTTAAAAGTATCTACTCATCCGTTAAACCATCCCAATCGAGTATTGTTCATTTTGAAATTTTACATCAAGTTTATTCCAAAGCCAAAGTATTTCTAACCTTGAGTGTATAATCATTTTTTTTCTAACATCAAGGTCCTTAAACATAATGACATTTATTGGTTCAATTTTACTGTGTTATAAAGAAAGAATGTGTGAATAAATAGCATGAAAATAAAGATTGAAACGAATTAGTCATGAAAATACTGTTTAGATATTGCATTTCTCTATTGAAGTAACTTGAAAAAACAAAGTCAATAAAGATTTCAAATAATGATTTTTCATATATAAAATGTATTTTATATATCAAGGTATTATAATACGAAAATAGCTAAACATATTTAGTTTTGTATTAAATCAAATATTTAATTAATGTGAATTGATTTGTTTTATTTTGTTTGTTCAGAATATTGTAAGAAATATAGTTTTAAACTTAGAGTGAAAGACCACATATTAAAAACATGTTTTTAAAGTACACGATTTAAATTTAATAACACATAAATACGTTATCTTAAAAAAAAATTAATAAAGATTACTTTTGTTAGTTCATAAACATTTTCAAATTATGTCTAATAATTTATTTCTAATTTTGTATTATTTTAATTGATTTACAAAAAACATAGAATATATATATATATATATATATATTAAACTGAATTCCGGTAATTATACTAATATTTATAGTTGTAACAAATAAAAACTGAATAAGTAATAATTATTAAATAAAGAAACAAATTAAAATAAATGTATTGTTTAAAATAATAAAATGGGAGGCTTTGTGATGGAGTTCTATGTACTCCATGTGTCCCTCATGTGTTTTCTTTTATTATATAGTGTAGATGTAGATGTAGATGTAGATGTAGATGTAGATTTCAGTTACAACTATGATTATTAAATGTAATTAATAAAATTCAATTTAATAAATTTATAATATGCTTTTGCAAATCAATTATGATATTTAAATTTGAATTTATTGTGTTAAATAATAAAATGAGAGAATTCATGAGGGAGTGTCATGTTTCCCTCATATGTTTTCTTTTATTAATGATCAGTTACAATTATGATTATTAATCATTAATCAATTATTATAATTAAATTTTAATTTATTGTATTAATTAAAAATAATAAAATGAGAGAATTCATGAGGGAGTGCCATGTGTCTCTCATGTGTTTTCTTTTATTATATAGTGTAGATGTAGATGTAGATGTAAATGTAGATGTAGATGTAGATTTGTTTATTTGACTTTTGAATTTTAAGTATTAAAATTAATATGTATTTGTTAAGCATAGTTTAACTTCTAAAACAATGACCAAAATAAAAAAAAACTTAATAATCATTTGTCAAATATTGTAACAAAATTCATTTTAAACTTAGAATAACAGATCAAATATTGTAAAAAGAATCATGTGTTTTCTTTTATTAATGATTTCAGTTACAACTATGATTATTAATGTAATTAATAAAAATCAATTTAATAAATTTATAATATGCTTTGGCAAATAAATTATTATAATTAAATTTGAATTTATTGTATTAATTAAATAATAAAATGAGAGAATTCATGAGGGAGTGTCATGTGTCCCTCATGTGTTTTCTTTTATTATATAGTGTAGAAGTGTAGATGTAGATGTAGATGTAGATGTAGATGTAGATTTCATTCAAAACAGACCGGTCCTCAAAACAAGGACCGTCGAAAACAAAACGAATTACATAACGTCAAGCGGATATTTACACCACACTTTCCACTCAACACCTTTTATTTTTGTTCTATTTCTAAACCAAAAATACGACGTCATTTTAATGCTTTCCAAAACTTCAACGGGATGCCGCCGTACGCCTTTGAAGATTCTCATATTACGCTCATTCCAAATAGTCACAATGTAGTAATAAAACTAAATTTTAATTATAAGGGGTTTAAATTTATCTCTGTGTTCTCTATTTTTGTGTTTTTTGTATGTCTAGTGTGTGTTTTAGGGTTCATATCATTTTTGTATCGATATGTACTATGTTGGGTTGAGTGCCAGTTAGTTTGATGGTCATCTGATGGAAGTGTAGGTAGGTGGCGACAACTATAAAAATGGTTGTAGTCACCCATTTAATTCATATTTAATATTTATTTGACCCACATTCAATAAGTGATCTGTTTTGACCCACTCTTAATAGTTCTTGACCCGGCCTTGCTATTAAAGCTTAATGGGTCAGATCAGATGAAATAATCTCTACTACCTTATTAAGGAGGAGTGATAGGTAAGAAAGTAATTTTACACAATTTTTAAGATGGGAGTTGAAGAGTCCCTTCACAAATTTCCAATATTTGGTCATTTTGTTCCCTTTATGCCCTTATGTACAACCTATAATGCCCATTGTATATATGTGTAATGCATACTTCATATCCATTTCAACATGTAACCCCAACACCTAATTAAACCCCAATTCAATTTCAATAAAATCCAAGCTTTTCATTAAATCCTTTTACACATCTATTTAATAATAACAAGCAATGTTTGTGATGGTTCTATTAGGCTTTGTTGGAGCTTATAAACATTGTAGTAATTGGATATTTTTGTCTTTTTTTTGTTTGTTGAATTATATAACTCTTTAAAGCATGATGTCTAACCTCATATAATATATGTATTTTTTGCCAATAATTCTATCTCCTTCTCTCTGTATATTACAACTAACTAAAAGAAAACTTAATATCCTGATTTATATATATCAAATACTTTTAATTTAAAATTACCATTTTGGTAAAAAAAAATTATTTTTTAACTTGGGTTACCTTTACGTACTTAGTCAGGTTTAAAAACCGCCGCAACGCGCGGGTAATTTACTAGTTAATATAAATCTTCTGTCAATACAATATTATTTAACTCAAATAGTCATACTCATAACGAATATGCTAAGTGAATTTTCATGAAATAAAACGGTGATAGATGATAGAGACCAGTAGCTACACTACAAATCATATAAAAAGGGCCATTTATTTTGTTGAATTGTATATTGAATGTTAAAAACAAAGTTATTGTCGTTCATCGATCAAGACATGCTTTATAGTTGTGCAACAGTCACATAACATGTATTTTTAAATCATATACTCTTTTAAAATAAAAAAGAAATGCTAAAGTTTTTAATGTTAGTTTAGATCTGCTAGAGATGTTTATAAGCGGAGATGGAATCAAAGGACGGTCAAGCGGCATCACAATTCGTCAACTTTTTTTGTTTTAAAACGTAGGATTTTTTTAAGAAAAATATGGGTTTGACTTTTTGCAAGCGATAGAGATGATACCTTATTGCAACTTAAATATACACACATATGTTTTGATAATGTGTAGAAATGATTGTACAAACATGTAAATAAAAAAAGATTGTGGATAACAACATGGTTTTCTAATGTACATACGTATTTAAATTTGAAAAATAAATATTATACATATATGTTTTACAATATATGCATTTGTATAATCAAATATGTTGATAATATACATATATCTATAAATAAATAAAAAATATATATGCCTTAGAAAAACTAGTTGTCCAAAATGTTTCTCACGGTTCTCAGCTAGTCTTTGGTTCTCCTATGGTCCCTACCCTATATATGTGTATATATATATATATACACACTAGCTGATTACCCCGGAAGATCCCAGGGTTGAAAAATCTAATTTGACGTGATAACCTATTGCAAATGGCTCAAGTTACTAACCACAAAATCTCTCAATCATTGCATGTCTATAGTATTCTAATCCGTAATAACTCGTATTCCCTAACCTAAAACCTAATCAGTAATCATCTAAAGAATCTCTTATGTAAGCTGCAACTATTCAAAAACTCATCACATCTCTCTACTATCTCATTAGAGTAAAAAACTCATTACATCGCTCTAATCTCTCACATTTTAATGACTTCTATAATTCCTATCCTAATCAACTAAACAATCACTTAAGTTGAAAGTTGAAACCATTAAAATACTTATCACAACTATGTACCAAGTCTCACAATACTAATATTGATATCTAACATAAAAAAAATGTATAACTCTAATATTAACACCTATCACAAATGCTAAAAAATGAATAATTCTAATGTCAATATTCAATACATAACCTAAAACAATGTATAACTCTAATATTAATACATGTCATAAAGGTTAAAAAAATACATAACTCTAACATCTCTCTACTATCTCATTAGAGTAAAAAACTCATTACATCTCTCTAATCTCTCACATTCTAATGACTTCTATAATTCCTAACCTAATCAACTAAACAATCACTTAAGTTGAAAGTTGAAACCATTAAAATACTTATCACAACTATGTACCAAGTCTCACAATACTAATATTGATATCTAACATAAAAAAATGTATAACTCTAATATTAACACCTATCACAAATGCTAAAAAATGAATAACTCTAATGTCAATATTCAATACATAACCTAAAACAATGTATAACTCTAATATTAATACATGTCATAAAGGTTAAAAAAATACATAACTCTAATATTAATATTCAATACCTAACCTAAAATAATCTATAAATCCAATTCTAACATCATAATCCTAATATTGTTTTACTTAATATTAACACCTATCATAAAGGCTTACAAATGCATAACTCTAATATCAATATTCAATACTTAACTTAAAATAATAATAATAATAATAATAATAATAATAATAATAATAATAATAATAATAATAATAATAATAATAATAATAATGCACACAATTATTCTAAATTAGAATAGAGTTGCTTATTAGATAATAATCTTACATACGTACACAGATGGATTTAAAGTAATAAATACACATAAAAATACATCAATTAATATATATATATATATATATATATATATATATATATATAGTGGAAGTATAGACAAGAAACTCTTCCAAATGAAAAAACCCTAGCAAACCCATTCCTTGGTCCATATTAAGCCACATCACCTACTACATAATAATATTCAAAAGGGCAATTTAGTCAATTTTACCACTCCCTTCTCTCTCTTCCTATATATATATATGTTTCTCACACCTCTCTCTTCATTTTGTTTTTTCAAAATTCAAATGCAAATCTAAATCATACCCTCCTCTCTCTCTCTACCATCCTCTATCTTGAACCACCACAACCACCACCACCGGCCACCACCTGCATCGCTTCCAACCACTAGAACAACCACCATCGTCATCATCTCGTCATAATCATCTCGAAGAACAACTGATGCTCTGTTTCAAACTTTTTCGAGTGATGCTCTGTTCAGATTTTAAAGTAGGTAAAATGCAATTTATCTCTCTATCTCTCTCTCTCTCTCTCTCTCTCTCTCCTCTTCCCTCTCTTTTCTAGATCTGGAGTTGTAGTTGAGATCTAGATCTGGATCTAATAAATAATAAAACTACAAGATTGTTGTCAAAAAAAACTTGTTTGCCAAAAAAAAAAATGAATCACGTCAGTGATTCAGTGAAGAAGAAGTTGTTTTTCAAAAAAATTGTTGTAAAAAAAATGAATCTTTCTCAAAATAATAATAAAATAATAATAATAAGCTATTATGTTTTGGGTTTAGTGAAATAGGTTTTGGGTTTAGCTAGAATAATAATAATAATATTTTTTGGAGATAGTTTTTGGTTGCACACCAAGTGTTTGATCAAATGCTTGAATGAAAAAAAAACTTGTGTTAACCTTTTTTTTATTTTTTTTTATTACTATTTTGTTTATGTTAGATTATTATTGGATAGGGGACATGATGTTGATAGATCACATGTGATTAAATTTTTTTGATTATGTGTTTTAGGATCCCAACTAACATGTGTTTTATACACATGTTAGTGATGTGGTTGTGGTACGTGATATTTTTTTTATACACATGTTAGTGATGCTAACACGTGCTAGTATATGCCTAACTAACAGGTGTTAGGGTTCATATTAGTTGGGGAGCCCAACTAACACATGTAAGTATACGCCCTTTCACATGTTAGTGATGCTAACACGTGCTAGTATATGCCTAACTAACAGGTGTTAGGGTTCATATTAGTTGGGGAGCCCAACTAACACATGTAAGTATACGCCCTTTCACATGTTAGTGATGCTAACACATGTTAGTATATACCCAACTAACATGTGTTACGGTTTGTATAACATACGTTATTTCAGTAAAACATATATTTTAGAATACACTAACACATGTCATTGATGTCCCATTATGTGTTTTATAGAGCCCAGCTAACACGTGTTTACTTTTTTTGTAGGTGAAGAGATGTTTTTGAGTTAAAGATGATGATGAGGATCAAGAACGAAGAATAGCTAGATTTTTTCTATGTTTGTTATGATAGTTTGTTTGAAAATTCACAAATAATTATGTTTGTATTAAACGGTTTTTGATATGTTTTAGTGTTGATTTTTACGATCGTTTTTATCATTTCTTAAATAAATACACATTGTATGTGTTCTTTGAATATGTTCTTTTAGTATATGCCTGGTAACACATGTTAGCGATGTCTCACACGAGGTCAGAATTTTTTTCACAACACTAACGTACGTTAATATTCATGCTGGAAAAAGTGCCATAAAGTAGGAGAGAGGTGACTTGACAAGTGTCAAATCAACCTTTTTAAACCTAGGATTCATAAAATTAAATTTTAAAAAATTAATTCAAGATTACCATATTGCCCTTAATCCTATTTTTTATTATGGTGGCCCACTTGCTTTTGAATATTATATAGGAATTAATTATGGACCATTGATCAATCTTGATCAATGGTCACTAGAGGGTTTCTAGGGTTTTTCCAAAAGATGAGGTTTCCATATTATCCACCCCCTATATATATATATATATATATATATATATATATATATATATATATATAGGGTTTGGCTAAAATAAAAACCCTCTTGAGTTGTGAAAACCCTAGAAACTCTATATGAACCATTGATCAAGTTGAATGAAGGGCCAAGATTAAATCTGAATTCTTTTATTATTATATTGATTTTCCTTTTTGATAAAAGTTACATAAAGGGTAATAATGTAAAATCAAGTTATCCTTCTTTTCTCTCCACTGACATAGTACACACTTTTTCTATTAAATTGTACATTTCTCTCACCCCCTCTCTTTCGTTTCTCTCTCCTATCTCCTCTCACCTCTCTTTCTCTCTTCTTTTTTTTTTCTATAGAATTTCTTTATCTCTCTTCCACTTTTTCCTTTAAATTGATTTTTTTTACCTTTAAATGCTTTAATCGTGTTACAACTTTTGTTCGTAAGTTACAATTTTTATTTTTGTGTTATAATATGTACTTTAGTATGTTACAGTTTATATTATTATGTTACGACTTGTAGTTCTAGTATGTTACAACTTTTGTTCATAAGTTACAATTTTTATTATTGTGTTATAATATGTATTGTAGTATGTTTAGTTTATGTTATTATGTTACAACTTATATATTGTATAAATGTTACAATATATAAAAAACCACTTCGTTTGTAAAAGAGCAATGTTGATACGTTTTACATTATAACAAGACATGTTACATACAAAAATAACATCTATCATTAAAAAAAAACATATATCACGTTGTAACAACACAAGTTATATAAGAATACCCAATTTAACTTCAATAAAATACACTATATTCCCTTGTATCAAGTCGGATCAGATATCTATAAAGAAAAAAAAACATATTATTTACAACCTAATATTACAAGAAAAAAAAATCCAAACCAAGCACTTTTTCTCATCTTCATCAAACCATCTACCTTCACTTAAAAAGAAATTAAACGTTAGTTAAACAATCTTAAAAAAAAAACAAAAAAACAGATCTAAAAAAAACTTCGTTTATTAAAATTTAAAAAACAAACAACCAAACGAGATCCATAAACAAAAGAAATGTTAATTTCCATGGTAGATCACAAACACATCAAAACAAACGCATACAAAGTTGTAAATAATTTAATTACCTCGATAATCGTGTCAGCCCACATAATTAGCTTTGCCTTTTCAATATCCAAATTCCGAGCTTTTAGAAACCTAAAGCAAACTGAGTATTACAAAAAATTGTTAGTAATCCATATTTAATAATAATAAACACATTAACAGAGGTATATTTTCTTGTTTCAATGGATAAAAATTCTTTCAACTATGTGACAATACAACCTATGCCCTCCTTTTCCTCAAGACCAAGAGGTATTTTTCTATAGGCTTCCGATTAGCTACAAACATGGGAAAGTTGAGGTATATTTTCTTGTTTCAAGGTCCAAGTACTGACCGTTGCTTGTAATAATAATAATAAATAATAATAATAATAATATAGAGTAGATCTAAAACAACCATACCATTGCCACCGTTGACGCCGCCTCTTTTGTCACTGCTTCTAGCTCAAAGAGAATGGTCTGGATAGATGGATAAATCTTTTGTAAAATGTATAGATCTGTAAAGTAAAGATCTGGACAGAGAGGATGGGTGACGGTTCTGGAAGTGGGGATTGGGAGGACTGTGGCGGCGGGGGTGGGAGGTTAGGGGAGGCGGTGTACTGTGAAGGTGGAGACGTGTTGTGAAAGTGGAGAGATTGAGATGATGAAGGATATTGTGGTGGATCTGAGAGATATGGGGGAGAGACATTGAATTTAAAACAAAATTATAAAATAGGTGAGAGAAACTTTTGTGTGTCAGTATGTAAGAAAAATTGAAGGACATGGGAAAATGATGGACAATCTTGCCCTTGCTTGATTTGAATCAGATGGTAGACGTGGAGTAAGGAGGATCATTGGATGGGTTTTCAAGGTTTTCACAACTCACATGGGTTTTCACTAGATACATAGCCTATATATATATATATATATATATATATATATATATATATAAACCCTACCAATAACAATAATAATATGCAAAAGTACAATTATCACCAGATGGAACCTTCTGATTCGGGACGATGATCACAATATTTTGAGCCGAACTCTTTGACAATTAGGATAAAACCACCGAGAGGGAGAGAGATAGAGTGAGAGGGAAAGGTTGTTGGTGATAAAGGGTTTGGAAGAAAACAATTAGGATTTGAATTTGGGGAGAGGATGTAGGATATAGGTTTTATCTATAATATTTTAATTTATTAAAAAAACTCAAAAAATTAAAAAAATCTCATATAATGCCACATGGCACATTCAAAAAGTGGGGGATTGCTCCATTGAATGCCATGTCATCAAAGGGCTTTTCTTTTATATATATTAATTAATATATATATATATATATATGTTTAGGTTCCTGTACAAAGTGTGAGTAGTCTATGTAGTCATTGTGTTTTAAATTTTGGCTATAATGTTTTCGATTCCTTTTGCATTGTATTATATAGAAAAACACTAAACGTAACAAATTTAAAACACAATCAAATGTATTATAAACATGAAATTTAAAACACACTGATTACTTTATTCGTATGGTGTTTTAGATTGGATGTCTAGAATACATTACTATACCAAAAAGATATAAAACATCATGCCTAAAATTTAAAACACAATGCCTTTATGGATTTCTCACACTTTGTACAAAAAATGCCCTTTGTACAGGAACCTCACCCTATATATATATATTGGGTGGAGTTTTTTTATCGGTGTCTTTCTTTGACGGTGTGGCAGAGATCACACTACTAGAAAACTAGGCTATTGTCACCACATTTTTGGTTACATAACGGTAGCAATTGCTCTATAGCCACCATTTTGCAACCGAAAATGCGGTAGCAAAAACATCCGTGTGTGTTGCCCTAATGCAACCAAATAGCTACCACTTTTGTAGTTTGCTACCATATTTTTGTCACCACAAAAATGGTTAAAATGATTGCTACCGCTTCTACAATGTTTTAAGAAGGTCTTTTGCTACCGTTTTGGTACCATTTAGCCACCAATATTGCCACCATTTAGACACCATTTTTATTAAAAATTTACACCTTTTTTTTGTAACCATTTTTGGTACCATTTAGTCTGCAACCATTTAGTCACCGCTTTTATTGAGAATTTAGTACCATTTAGCCACCACTTTCATTGAAAATTTGCTATCATTTAGCCACCAGTTTCATTGAAAATTTGCAACCATTTAACCACCACTTTCATTGAAAATTTGCTACCATTTAGCCACCACTTTCATTAAAAATTTGCAACCATTTAGCCACCAATTTCATTGAAAATTTGCTACCATTTAGCCACCACTTTTATTGAAAATTTGCTACCATTTATCTTTGCTATAGTTTTTTTTTTCTTTAATTCAATTACATTTCAATAAAACTATATTATATAAAAAAGTCAAATAATACAAAATCTCAAATTATATAAAACAAACTTGTTACAGTGTTTCCAATTTTAAAATCATATAAAAGACTCAAATAGAAACACCAACTAAAACATCAAATAACCGAAATTATCCATGAAAAAGTTCAAAACATTCATGTCTACGTGTTTATAGTCTATTTTCGACCCATAGCTGTTAACATAACTTCAATTTGTGTCATTCTATTGAGCATAGCCTCTTTATCCGCATTATCTTTTTCTTTTTCAGCCACCAAGCCCGCAATAATGCCTTCAAACCTTTCTTTATCTTCATCTTTTTTCCTTAACAAGCTCTTTGATAACTAGTTCAACTTTTCAATCTACAAAACAATCAATGAATAGAATCAAGAAGTCGGAATTAACAAAAATAATAACGGGTCAAGTGAGTTACACAATAACATAATCCATTTGCGAGTTATAATTCTAGTGCTAGAAACCAAATAATATGTTCTGATATATATACATACTATTACTAAGAATAAAATTTTACTTAAACAATCATCAGATATTGTCTAATCAACTCAATAAGAAATTCCTAACCATTCTTAATACATTAAAGTCAAAATATATTTATATTTAAGTAACTAGATTGATCTCCTGCACGCGGCACATCAATTGTAGGACATTTGAGGCATTTTTTACGTTTTAGTATCATAATATATGTAACATGCTTTTTAAGTAAGTTTTTGGTGCATAGGAAAAGACAAAAGGTGGTGCATACGAAATTGTCGTACTTACATGGTTAGCTATTTTAAAAAATTAGGATTATTTGATGTCAAAATAATGTCAAGAAAGGAGTTAAATTGTTATTAAATTATGGCTAAAAATGGGTCAAACTGCTATTAAAAATGGACAAAAAAATGCAGCCAAAATGGCGACAAAATTGACGTAAAAATGGTTTCAAAATTGCTATAAAAATGGGCTTACAATGCAGCCAAAATGGTCTCAAAATTGACGTCAAAATGTATGCCAACAATGGATTAAAACAACCTGGTGCGGCTTATGAATATAAACTTTTAATCAACCCTAATCATGAACAACCCATGACAGCCCTACTCATAAACGGCCCTAATCATGACAATTGAAAACTCGCAAACTATCGAAACTGCCATAATCATGACTAAAAAATATAACTTACATATTTTCTTGTGTCGTGTCATCGTAGTTATCAGCATATGTGCGCCCTTTGGTCCTTTTGCATTTGACATCAAACATTTGGGTTAAAGAAGATAGTTTCTTGTTCGGCTCATCCTTTTTCTATATTTATGATAACATAATAAAACTTGGGGAACAATAAAAAGTACAAGTAAAGAGGGAAAAGAAAGACATTACCATCTCATCAGGAATCCTAACAAAACTTCTAGGATCGGTTGTATGCTTAGTTTTTGTCACAAACATGATTCCTTGGCTCGTAAACAGCGCTTCTAAACACAAATTAATATATACCCTCAGCTAACCAAGTTCATCATGAAACAACTCTAAATAAAAAATATATATTTAAATAAAGAAATAGGCTACAAATTAAAGCAAAAACAATAAGCAATACGGCAAAACACATTTGCAGCCATTGTGATTGAACATTGCAATTACTTTACAGTTTCTACAAGATGCATACCTATAAAGAGTACCGACCAAACCAAATTGGAACTGTGAATAGATATTTGAGAACCAAATATAAGTTGTGAATCTTCTACATACAAATCTAGCTCTAGTATCTACATTGAAAAAACCAAATATAGATGTCAGTTCACGCTTTCATGATCTGCTTGCATTGTGCTTTTGAGCTTATACGAATTCCATCAACATGTCGAATATAATATTTTAGGACATTTAACAAAGAAGTTAGTTTTCTAAAGATATCAATGAATTCCATCGGCATGTAGAAACTAAAAAGAAATTGTGTTACCTTATTAGCTCCATCAATACAATCCATGAATGAAAAAAAATTAAAAACATTGGCCCCGTTAAATACAATTGCTAACCAAAAGTAACTGATTAAACCCAAAATGCAAATTCATAGGTTCCAGCTAATCAATATTCAATATTAGATTTCAAAGACTCACTTTTATATTCAAAAGTAGCTAGTCAAATAGGAGTAAATGATTATATGAGGTTTAGATTTTAAACATTGGAACAAAGGAGGCTCAGATTTTAATCATTGCAGCCTCATATATACACACACTATGGTGAGCTACAAAATGTTTAAAATATTATACTATCTATTAATTAAAAGAAGTTTCAACAGTATTTTTGCAAAGCTTTGACATATATCCTTGGTGTTAAAAATCGCGAAGCATACAAAAGCGACGGGTCTAAAACCGAGGCGAAAAGCGCCAAGCGCAAAAGCGGCGAACTTTTCGTACCCGATGCGCAAGAGGTTTTATATATATCACATAGGTTTTTAGTTTCCCGAACCCAAAATATAGCTATAAATAAGTTTTTATATGATTTTATAAGGTTTTTATATAATTTTACCTACATGTACAGGCCAAAAACCCAAGGTACAACAGTTTGCAGCGTAAAAACGCCTCAGATCCAAGAGGTGCGCAAGGGAAAAGGCGACAGGCCTTGAGCCTTTTGGGTCTTGAGCCTTGATGCGCCTCGCGCCTGAGGCGCACTTTTTAAAACCAAGGATATATCACTAAGTATTTTCTTATAACAATATTACTCCCATTCCATAACTTAATTGTAATTTAAGTTGTAATTTGTAAAACAGTTACACTCAAAGTAATTTTAAAACTATAGTTGGGTATTTTGAAGGTTCTTTGGATCTATAGACTTCTAAATGGAATGTCGGATTGATGGTACAAAGAGAAAGCATGACTGACATGAACTCCCAACATTTTATTGGGCAAAAAATTAAGATGCATGATTACAAAATATAATGTGGCTAATCATAATTCACAAGCTAAGCAAAGTTTCCCATCCTGCTACAATGTAATCAGAATCTTGTAAACTGGCAGCTTGGTACAAGAAAATTAGGACACAGAATGCTATGATAGTAATACTTCAATGAGAATTAATTAGTAATAAAAAAAGAAAAAGAAAAAAAAAGAACCTAGAAAAACCAAAATACGCACTGCACCACTCAAAAGTGTTGAAAGACATTAGAACCGACAACACGTAAATCTGGATAACTTTTAAAATTACCCTTTTTATATGTCTTCTACTTTCTTTTACTCTGTTACCCTGCAAACTAAAACCATTTTAACTAGAAGCTTATTTTCTTTGTTTTTACATCTGGATATCAAAATTGTATGTGACGCGTCTATTCTCTATCTTCTCTAATCCCTTAGTAAATCTCAAACAAACGAATAACATAGAGATAGCCCATTTGTGACAGAAAACAAAAACCAAAAATTCACCTTATCAATAAAAATTTCAATCATTATATCACTCGCAACTGTCTTCATTAGAAACGCACAGAGATACTGCTTGATTCAAGTTAATTCAAGATGCGATATGAAAAACCATAAATCATAATAAGATAAAGTCACATATAAGGACCAAACACCGAAATTAAGGTTACATTTTGTAAATGAGACCTAATCGGGTAAAAAAAACAACGGAATTAGAGTCTCATACCATGACACTTTTGAGCGGTCGACCTTCCAAACCAATTTTCGTTGCCTACCTTCCAAGCAAGTTCCGAACGATTGTTTAAATCATAGAGATAGTGGCGTCAGGTTGTATCCAAATATAGGTTCTAGTGGTTTAAGGATTAGGGTTTGCTTGAGAGAACTTACTGGTGGCTTTAGGGATGTTTGAGGGGGAAATGAAAATGAAAACATTAGGAGGGAAAAGGAAAGTTTTAGGTGAAATATAAATAATTAGGAGGGAAGTTTTGATTTTTTCAGAGATGGTAGAAGTAGTAAAGGAAAAAATAAATAATGATTTTGATTCAAATTTCATGATAAATATAGAAAATATCGAAAATATAAATCAATACATTTAATAAATTTATTTTAAGGTATAGTTAGGAGTGTAAATGAACTAAGTTGCTTGTGAGCTCTTCAAGATTGGCTCGCTAAAAACACAAATCGAGCAGCTCATATGGGCTTTTTTAATTCTTATAATTTGTATTTAGTCCATATATATGAGTTGCGTTGAAGTCTTAAAAATACAACATTTCTAACAAAAGCTGCAAATTTCAATAAAATTTGTAACATTTCAGAAATCAGTTCCGACGTGGGCTTTTTTAGTTCTTATCATTTGTATTCAGTCACGACGTCCGATTCCGATATCAGTTCCTTTCTACGTGTCCAAACATTGTGTTTTGGTCGTTTCTCACGTCGATTTCACATTCGATCATTTCAATAGCAAATACGTGTCGCATTTACATATAATAACTTTATGTTAGTTCAGTTGGTTAAATTTTTACTGTGTGTGTCTATAAATATCTAACTAATTAACCATCATTGGGTCTAAGTGACAATTATTGGGTCTACCTAACCATTATTGGGCCTAACTAACTATTGTTGGATGTAACTAACCATCATTAAGCTTACTGACTATCATTGGATCCAACTGACCATTATTGGTTTAATTAACCATCATTGGATCTAATTGACCATCGTTGGATCTAATTGATGATCATTGGTTCTAATTGACCATCGTTGTGCCTATTGACCATCATCGGGTCTAATTCACCATCATTAGGTCTAAATGACCATCATTGGGTTTAAGTGACAATGATTGGATCTAACCGACCATCATTGGATCCAACTGACGATCATTGGTTTAATTAACTATGATTGGATCTAATTGATCATCATTAGATCTAATTGACGATCATTGGTTCTAATTGACCATCATTGGGCCTAATTGACCATCATCGGGTCTAATTGACCATCATCGAGTCTAAATGACCATCAATGGGTCTAAGTGGCAATGATTGGATCTACATGACCATCATTGGGCCTAACCGACCATCATTGGATCTAATTAGTCATCATTGGGTGTAACTGACCATCACTGGATCCAACTGACCATCAGTGGTGTAATTAACCATCATTGGATCTAACTGATCATCATTGGGCCTAGCTGACCATCATTGGATCCAGCTGACTATCATCGGTGTAATTAACCATCATTGGATCTTATTGACGATCATTGGTTCTAGTTGACCATCAACGTGCCTAGTTGACCATCATCGGGTCTAAATGACCTTCATAGGGTCTAAGTGACAATGAGTGAATCCAACTGGCCATCTTTGAGCCTAACTGACCATCATTGGATTTAATTGACGATAAAATATTTATAGTTACTAGTTTTGTTTCTTTTAATTAAAAGTGTGGCAGGGCAATTTTATAAAAGTGTGGTTGTAGGCCTATTTTGGCTTAGTGTTATTTATCGTGGCTAACATAGTAGCAATTTAGTTTTAAAATTTACCACTGATTAGCTACCATATTTTAAAAATAGGTCCCTAAATTTACTATGTGCTCACAATTCAATTGGTTTGTTGTTTTTTTTATAAATTATTATTTTTTAATTATTTCTTATTATTTTTCTCACGAATTTACCACAAAAGGTAAACGGTGTCAAAATTTGCAACCGATTAGTTACCTTATCTTATGATACATATTTTTGTACAAAATCGGTTGCTAAATTTGCTACCATTTTTCTAGGTAGCAACTTTTGGTGACAATAGCTCAGTTTTATCGTGGCTAATATGGTAGCAATTTAGTCTCAAAATATACCACTAAATTTGCTACCGCTAAGGTGGTCACAATTCAATAAGTTTGTTGTTTTTTTTTATAAATTATTATTTTTTAATTCTTTCTTATTATTTTTCTCACGAATTTACCACCAAATATAAACGGTGTCAAAATTTGCAACCGATTAGTTACCTTATCTTATAATACATATTTTGGTGTAAAATTGGTTGCTAAATTTGCTACCATTTTTCTAGGTAGCAACATTTGGTAACAATAGCCCATTTTTCTAGTAGTGTCATCACACCTGCCTCTTAGCAGGCCCTAATCACCCACGCGTCCAGACTATGTCGTCTGAACCGGGTTTCGCTGGTACGATGGGGACTACGACATTCGCCCGAAAACTGTACTGCCTCCACACGAGTTTTCCTCGCTGGAGTAACAGCCGGATGAAAACCGGGTCAGCTCAGATTCGAACCTGCACAACTAATGGCTTACAGGTTTTCCTCTCCATTTCCTAATATCCCTCCAAAATGGATTAACGGGGCTCGAACTTAGGATCTCTCAAAGAGAATCCTGTCCACCTACCACTGCACCACTATAGAAGGATATATATTGGGTGGACTTAGGATATAAAATGATATGTTTTGTGAGAATATTATATTAGTTATTTGGATGGTTAAAATCTAACGATGACAATTTTGTAATATATGTTTAAAATAAATTGCTTGATTAGATTAATTAGGGGTATAAAGATAATCTAACCATTTATTATCTAAAAATACACCAATGGCACTACCATTTCTCCCTACAACACACACCTTCCTTCTTCATCTATGGGATTTTCGTTCTTTAAGCCAAACAAAGTCATCAAAAGGCTTCTAATTAGGAGTGTTTTACTACGAAAACAGGCATTTTCAAGGAAAGTTTGCTATGAAACAAATCGGTCGCTAATTTTGCTACGAATTAGCTATGAATTCATTTTGCTACAATTTAGCTACGAAAATTTCGTAGCAAATGAAATTGGTAGCAAAATCCATAGCAAATCCGTAGCAAAGTTAATGAAATAAATATAACAAAATAACTTATCCAAAATCGGTAGCAAAATCCATAGCAAAACCATAAAAATAAATTATATACCGTTCAAAAAAAAATTATTTACAAATTAACTAGAAAAGATAAATAGAACTCGTAGCAAAATCTGTAGCAAAGTTGAGAATATAAGTATTTAAAAATAGTTATATAAAATTCCTAGAAAACTTGTAGCAAAATCCGTTGCAAAAAATGTCAAAATAAATACTTAAAATATAATTAATAAAAATGGTAGCAAAATCTGTAGCAAAAGTGACAAAATATATACATGCCTAACCCAACATAGGTCTAGACATTTGCTATGAAACAAATCGGTCGCTAATTTTGCTACGAATTAGCTAAGAATTCATTTTGCTACAATTTAGCTACAAGAATTTCGTAGCAAATGAAATTGGTAGCAAAATCCATGGTAAATCCGTAGTAAAATTAATGAAATAAATATAACAAAATAACTTATCCAAAATCCGTAGCAAAACCATAAAAATAAATTATTTAGAAATTAACTAGAAAAGATAAATAGAACTCGTAGCAAAATCTGTAGCAAAGTTGAGAATATAAGTATTTAAAAATAGTTATATAAAATTCCTAGAAAACTTGTAGCAAAAAATGTCAAAACAAATACTTAAAATATAATTTAATAAAAATGGTATCAAAATCTGTAGCAAATTTGTAGTAGGTTATTTATGTCCTTTTTTCTATATGTATGCCTCGATAATGTATGTATATATGTGTTCTGATGCAAGTTAGTAACCACCAAGTAAATGGTTGTTTTAAGTTCGGTACAGAAAGTGTCTCTCAGTTATAGTGTGGTTATGGTGTATATTTGGTTTCCTATGTGCAGCATGCAAAAAGATTAGTTTTTTTTCCCTTATTCGGTTCCGCCATCTAGCTACTGTCATTCATGAAAAAACATGACAAGAAAACCAGAAACAATTATAACATGAGTGTTAGGAGATGACCTTTATCAATCACAAAATACTTTTTGGAACACTGCCATCTTGTGAAAGTATCATTGGTGTCCTTTTTGTTTGAAGTATCTCATCATTAGTTTAAATGGTATCAAGTTTTATCCGTAAACATTTGCAGCCTATAACTAATGCATACTATGGTAATTTCTTTTGAGTGGCTTATAGTTATTTAAGCAATACAATAGCCATGAAATATATGGCTGCAAAAGTGTTGAAAGCCTCAAGTTTAGTCTGCAACAACGAACTACAAACAAATGAAATTCTTGCCTTGCCGCCATAACTCGCGGCGGGTAACCAACCAGTTATATATATGGTTAGAACTATTATATTGAGTCATCTTATAAGGTGTGATAATGGATGTTAATCGGTATTTTTGCTTTCGATGTTATAGGTGCAACAATTGAAGGAAAAAATAGCGGAGTTAGAAAAAGATAAAATAGAGAAACATGCTATGATGGAGAAAATCGAAGAAAGTGCAAGGTTATATGCCGAAATGAATGAGAGAATTCGATTGTTGTCACAAAATGCACCACAAAACCTGCCACCAAGTTGAGTTATGTTGAAGTTTTTCGTCTTGCTTTTAGATAATTTGGATCTTTATCTTGTTAAAGTTTGGATCTTTATCGTATTAAATTTGGATCTTTATCGTGTTAAACTTTGGATCTTTATCGTGTTACAATTTGGATCTTTCTTGTGTTACATTTGGTTTTGTTGAAACTATGAATCAAGTTGGTTTTAATATTTATCTTTCATATGTGTTTTGTTTTTGTATTTTGCTGAGATCTAAATATATATTTTACAGAAAAAATTAATGTACAAACGAAAAAATTTGTAAAAATCCTAACAAAATTCGTGGGTAAGTTTGTAGCAAAACCTTGCTAGATTTGTAGCAAAATCTTCCAAAATCCATAGTTATACTCATAGCAATATTCAAGGAAATTTTCATAGCTAAATCCGTAGCCAATTCGTTGCTATAATTCCACAACAAACTTGGTAGCAAAACGAAAGCGTAGCTAACATATCTGTAGCAAACCGTGTAGCAAACGTGTCGTAGCTACTAATCTGTAGCAAATTTCGAAGCTAAAATTCGAAGCAAAATTTTATAACTAAAAAACGGTAGCGAAAATTTGTAGCAAACTTTTTGGCAGCAAATTCGTAGATAAAATAGCGACGTCCCATTTGATAGCTAAACTCGTTGCAAATATATTCCATAGCTAAAGTTTGTAGCAAATAAATTAGCGACGAAACTTGTAGCTACGGACCAAATCCATAGCAAATTGGTAGCAAATGGGTTTTTGCTATGGATTTTGCCGTGGCAAAGGATTTGCTATGGATTTTGCCGTGGCAAATGCCTGTTTTTGTAGTAGTGTTAATTAAATTTAATCTGAATTTCGACTACTTAGGGATGTGTTTTATCATGCATCATGTTGTGTTTTATACTCATAAGTTATATGATTGAGGACATTGATGTCGTTATTTGAGGAAGAGATGCCAAAAAAAGCATGTCAAAACCAAAATATTAGGAGGTTGGCCTTTGGAGCATAAGTGGCGGGTACTCGTAGTTACCTCTCATGTATTAACCTTGTTCCGTTGGGCAATTGTGCCAAGTGTCTAGAGACTTGTATATAAAACCGAATACATAAAACGACCAAACGTAATTTAAAAGTCAATATTTTATGAATTTTGTAGTGTATTACAATGTCATTTTCTTTATGTGTTTTTTTTTTAATTTTTATGCATGATTAATGTTTTAAAGTTTAAAAAAAAAATCAACCAATAAAAAAAAAAAACAAGCCCCCCCCCCCCACGCCGGTGACATTCTCCCCGCCTCTTTTCCAAGCTCACCCCCCCCCCCCCCCCGCTTGGTCTAAGTCTTTAATTTATAAGACTTTATGTATATTGATATAATACTTGCTTGAATAGTAATACATTTTTATCATTAAAAAATAAAATATGCAGTTTTAGTTTTATTTAAGTGCTTTTCATAACATCATAACTTTCATCATTTTGCAATCTCAAGACATAACAACTTATTTAAAAAATAAAAGGAATTAAAAAAACATTTACATACCCTTGACATTACATATAACCTCATTTTAATTAAGTAAACCAGTGGTTCATTACCGCTAAAACAACTTATTAAAGATGCATTGTTTTTCGTTTAAATGTTTGCTTATTCTACTTAAACTAGTCTGAAATTCAAAACCGTAAAGGATTTACAACTAGTATCAGCACTTAACCTAAATTAAGAACCCTAACATCTTAAAACAAATCAAAACCACAATAATATTTGTACATATCTACATCCAAAACTCATTTTCCTTAAAACAGTTTCATATGGTTTGATACTTTGATTAAAACCCTTTTTTTCAACAACAACAACAAAAAAAAAAAAAAAAAAAAAAAAAAAAAAAAAAAAACCATGCCACACACTATCAACGATGACCATGCAGATTACTAAAATCATGTTTGTATCTTATAACACCTTAAATCTGAAAAAAAAAATGTTTGTTACCTAGTTAGTTATAAAGTTAAAATGGGAATTATGATGTCCCTTTTCTACCAACTAATTGATACAATGATATACAATAATGTTTTATGACTAGTCAAAGGAGTTCTCTAGTTCAAACGGATTTTAGAAAAAAATATATATATTTTATCTAACTGGTTGGGTTGTTTCATACACAAACAATTGTACAGACAGACAGATAGATACATGTACACCTGCAAATATACGTACACACATACATGTATGTGTACACACTTGCAAACACATGCATGTACATGCGTACATATAAAAAATACATACATACAAATATGTATACATACACATACTAATGTACATATAAATACAGACAAGGGCGAAACTTGGTTTTCGAATCGGAGGAGGCCGGACTCAATTTTTTTCGATCGGTAGTGACAAATCGGTGGGGCCGGACTCAATTCACCTACGAAAATCGCAAATTCCCACTAATACGCCAAAAACAGGGGGCCAATGCCACCCCTAGCTCCTATATATCCTTCGCCCCTGAACACACACATATATATTACTAGTAATAAATATTTTATAAATAAATTATATCCTACGCATTTCTCGCGAAATCTATTGGATTTCCTACGCATTCTAACTAATTTCTTAAATATATTATTGTATTCACTATAAGTTATTTATAGTTATTACTAATAAACTTGAATAAATAAATCGCTTCCCTACGCATTTCCCACGGAATTCGCATTATCTATTTTATTTTCCTACGCATTTCCAACGAAGTCGGTATTTTTTATTAAAAAATAAATAATTTGTCACAAATGTATAGAAAATAGTTAACTCTTTTTACAAAAATTTATATTTGGTATTATTTGTTTCTACTTCATTGCAAATGTGTCGCAAAACTTGTTAACTATTACATAAATGTAGATCTTATTAAGTTATCAATACTTAATATATTTTTTAAATTATTTCCCACAAATTTGCTATGCAAGTATGAATTAAATAGTTTTTCAACATTTTGTCGCTTTTGCGTTGCAAAGTTGTCACAAAATCAGGGTTTTTTTTTCTTAGGAAATGTGTCACAAATATGATGGAGTTTGTGACAAAAAAAAATTGTGTAGGAAACTTTTTGTAGCAATTTGGTCCTTTTTTAGTAGTGTTATATAGAAATGTTAATAAAGTAATCAAATACAGGAATACCATAATTTTGAAATTGGGGCAGAAAGTAAAACCAAACATGAGTGTCACCTTTAGATCATAGTCATAGTTTGAAAGTTGATCGTCGGAGGGTGGCCAATGAGTCGATGGACCTTCCAGACCCCTTTAGTTTCGCCATTGTGTACGGTGGACATGGCCTAATCTCCAATACAGGTAAATCCACAACTAGTTATAACTTGTGACACAATCTATTAGTGAAATTGGTAAAAAAATGATAAAAATTGGTCAAACTGAATAGTCAAATTACAAGTAAAACTTAAATGAACTATGGATGAATTGAATCATTGATATACAAGAGGGACACCTTAAGGGTCTGTTTGGTATGGGGTAATTGAATGGACAAGGTAATGGAATGGATAAGGTAATAGAATAGATCATTACCATTCTATGTCTTGTTTGGTTGTCATGTGGGATCGAAACAAAACATTAATTATTTTGTGTTGTTGGACAGGAATGAAAAGACGAAGGAATAAAATCGGTGGTTAGTGGCGGTTGTGGGTGGTGGTCAGTGGCGGTGATGGTGGTGGTGATATGTGGCAGTAGCGGTGGTGGTGGGTGGCGGCAGCGGCGGTGGCGATAGTGGAAGGTGGAGGTGGATGGTCGTGATGGTGGGTGGGCGACGATGGTGAGTAGTGGCGGTGGTGGGTAGTGTTGGTGATGGTAGGTGGTGGTGAAATGTGGCAATAGCGGTGGTGGTGGGTGGCGGCAGCGGCGGTGGCGATAGTGGAAGGTAGATGTGGATGGTCGTGATGGTGGGTGGGTGACGATGGTGAGTAGTGGCGGTGGTGGGTAGTGGTGGTGATGGTAGGTGGTGGTGATGGTAGGTGGTGGTGTGTGGCAGTAGCGTGGTGGTGGGTGGCGGCAACGGTGGCGATGGGTGTAGGTGGATGGCGGTGATGGTGGGTGGGTGACGATGGTGAGTAGTGGCGGTGGTGGGTGGCGGCGGTAGTAGTGGGTGAAGGAAATTGTGGTGAGTGACGGTGGCGGGTGGTGGAGGCGGCGGTAGGTGAGTGATGGCGGTGGGCAACGGTGGGTGGTGTTGGATGTCGGCAGTGGTTAGGTGACGGTGGTGGGTGGCGGCGACTGTGGTGGGTAGGTGGGTGAAGGTAGTGGGTGGCGGTGGTTTGTGGCGGCGACGACGGTGGTGGGCGACGATGGTAGGTGGTGGCGACAGCGGTGGTGGTTGGTGACGGCGGTGGTGGGTGGTGGCGACAACGATGGTGGGCGGTGACGATGGTGGTGAGTGGTGGGTGGTGGTGGTGGTGGGTTATGGTGTTGTTAGTAAAGGGTGAATGAGGGATGGAATAAAAAAAACATGGGGGATGGATGTAATGGTTTTGAGGGAATGGAATGCCTTGTGGAATGAGTGATTCTATTCCTTTAACCAACCAAACACACTATTTTTCATTACCTCGTAATGGTCCATTCCATTCCCCCTTCTATTCCGCCATACCAAACGCTACCTAACTCTTTTACCCGTAAGGCCTATTCTTGTGAGGGATTTGAGGTCTTTAAACTCATTTGTTTGTTAATAGTTTTGGTATATGTGTTTGTTTTTTAGTGCTAAGCTCTTGAAAGTGAACATGGCAAATATGATTATGATAAAGGACCTCCTTCAAATTCGGAAACTAACATCTACGGACACATATTGGAATCTATACTTAAGAAGATGTTGAAGTTGTAGTCCCTAAAAAAGTTATGTTTAAGAACACCAAGAGATTATGTTTAAGAACATAGGGTTTGAATCAATTGTGTAAATTTGTAAGGGTGAGAGGGGGACTCCTAGAACTTGTTTTTTCTTTTATTGATTTTAACCAATCCTGCACTTTGTTTACTTCACTAGTTCACTTAATCACTTTTTTGGAGGCAGCACTTAACTGATTCACTTCACTGAAATCTTTATTTTTTTTAGTTTTTCTTTTTTTAATTACCGTTTTTTAAAAAAAATTACCGTTTAATTTAAAAGAACCGTTTGTAAAACTTAAAAAATAACCGTTCCATTAAAATAAAAAATAAAAATACAAGAAACATCATTTAAAAAATAAACATACAAACACCTAAATTTACTCGTCGCCTTCATCCTCCCCGTCGCCTTCAACCCAATAACGCTCCCATTGGTGTTTCACCGCGATTTCTTCTTTACGTTCCAAAACCAACTCTAAAGATTTACCTTTGAGGTGGTCGTGCGGTTTTGAATACATATTCAAGTCGTGGTCATACTGCCTTTGTCTCAACAAATCGCGTTGTTCCTCTAAAAACGCTAAAGTTTTTTCGCCTTGTTGAGATTGTAGGGTGACCAACTGGTTCAGTTTATCTTCTTTCATCGCTCGGTATGACCCAAATTCGTCAACCAGGATGATTTGCTTGAAGACTCGGCAGCGGCGCTTTCTTATTTTTTTTTTTTTTTTTGTTTGGGTCTCGTTGGGATGGTATCTTCATAGAGATCTAGCATGTGGCTAGTGGGGGTGGAGTCGTCCAGTGTGGAAAAGGCAGTCGCCTGATAGTTGTCGTTTTCCGAAGACTTCCGTCTCTTGTGGGAATGACTATCGGACGATTCTTTGTTAGGATCTGAGTTTGTTTGTTTTGATTGTTTAACTAAATGATGGTAATAATGAAATGAAAATAGAATGAAAGTGCAGCGGAATAATAAACTGTAAATCAAAACAAGAGAGTAAATGTTTTTAGATCGAATGCTTTCATTAATTCAAAGATTACAATCGTACAAGTTACTCCCCCTCAGCCTGATCACACAGTGTTTGTCAGAGAGAATGTTTTGTGTGTGATGCAATAGAACAGTACAAGCACTGTTCTATTTATAGACAGACTCAAACCACTGATGACCTAGGCTGACGTCACCTAAGACAGTGACCTCTAACAGAATAACAAACTTAAACATCTGCTATACAAACTACTGTTACATTGAAAGCACTGATATTAAACAGCTGTTGAAGATAAACTCTGATGGTCTTGTATCCACTGCTGGAGCCTAAGTGCTGTTGGTTCCAGCAGTGCTTTGGTCTTCAGTACTTGTATCAGCAGTTGCTCTTGATCAGACCTTTGGTCAGCAGTTGTTCTTCATCAGTTGTTTCCTCAGCAGTTCTTTATATCAGCAGTTGTTGAGCAGTTGTTTGGATAGAACAGTAGTTAGGGTCAGCAGTCTTTTGGGAGAAGCAAGTTGTAAAGACTGTTTATTCAAGGATCAAATAGATAGCATGTTTTGGCTTTCTAATCATCTGTTCTTCTCCAGGTCAGCAGACCCAACATTCTTCACCCATCAAGCTTGCTTTTTCCACTTGTCGTGATCTTTTACAATCTCCCATGCCGCTTGATGATTAAAACCAGAAGGATGACTTTTCTGTAATCGTTCAACGTCGTTTGCATGACGTTAAGATCACTACATCCACTCCCTCGTAGGCGCTCCTATATTCAAGCAAGTAAAAATATATTTTAGAAAAATTTATATAATTAAATAAAACCGTAAGTTAAATATATCATAATTGTTACCGCTTGTTGATGAAGGCCATTGAACGCATTCATTTATGGGTTCATGGCGGTCCATTTAGAAGTAATTTGATCAACTGTTCGAGTGGATCCTCCCAGCAGTTCCGCGTAATGTTTTTGGACCGCCCTCCAAAAACTTCCCTTGCTTCTTTTGTTACTCTTCTCCCTGTTCTCCAACACATAGCACCAAGCTTTTGGTAAAGCAATCTCTTGTGTCGTATTCCACTTCACAGTCTTTCCATATTTCTCTCCCCCCCCACCCCGTATCAACTTCTACAACTTGATCCTCTACTTCAAGCATCTCCTCCGCTTCATCGCCTAATTGTTCATCTCCATGTTCTAGCAATTGTGTCTCTGGCACACTTTTTTCCTCTTCGTCGTCATCGACTTGTAGGTGGAGCTCGAAGTCCTCTAATTGGGATGTTGTTAATTGAGGTGGCGTAAAAAATTGTGGATACAAAATGGGTTGGCTTTGGGGTTGTTGGCTTTGTTGGGTTATTGGTAAAATGGTTGTGGTTGGGGTTGGCTTTGTGGGAATTGTTGGAATTGTGGGTATTGTGGGTAAAACGGTTGTGGTTGGGGTTGGCTTTGTGAAAAATTGATCACAGGCCAATAGGCATCAACCGTACCCGAGCTCGAACCCAAACCCGAACCTTTGCCTCGATTACTAGAACCCCCGACTTTCGATTTCGAGGTTCCCCTCCCCCCTTTCGAAACACTCTTTGATTTTCTTGGATCCATTTGTTTTGTTTGTGTTTTAAAGTTGTTTTGAGTCACAAGTATTTGTTTATGTTTTTTTTTATTTAAACCGTGTGACTTTTATATACTTTGCACAAAAAACGGTCAACAAAAGTTACCGTTGAACAGCCAAAATTGAAATTAAAAAACATATAAATTTGACCGTTGCATTTATTACACCACTCTACCATCCCGCTAACTAGAACCAGCAAACGGTTCACGAGACCACTACCAGCATGGGTGGCGGCGGTGTTACCGTGCTGATAGTGGGGTATCCGTGACCAAATCTAGTGACGCTCCGTCCCCCTAAGCGTTGGGGATGTATTTGCATTTCGTTTTCTATATTCAAAATATTATTGAAATACTTTGAGTTAGGTTGAAATGCACTTTGATTCTTGCTCAAATAGATTTTAAGGACATGAAATTATTGGTTTCATAGTGTTATAAGTTGCACGGAATTTGGAAAGGAGCAAAACAAGTTTTTGGGGTGCTTTTAGGCAAATTTGGGGAAAAGAATATTATGTGTAAAAATGCACGCATAGTAGTAATGGGTGCAACACGCCAAATGCCCTATAGAGGCTATAGTTATGCTCGTTTGGTTGTTTCTACCATAGTAGCATGGAATTTTGTTTTTGTTTTTTTTTTCTTTTTTCCACTTCATTTTACTGAAAAACTAAATGATAAATTACATAATCACAGCTAGATGGGCAATAAGTTATGCCGTCATGTATTTAGGATTCATACACCATTTAATTAGGATTTATACACCCTGGTCCAAATCACACACCAATAAAAGGTTGTCACATATCTCAGAATGTGATGTCACACCCCAGAAAGTGACATCACTGGATGTATGAATCCCATAACCCTTTCTGAATAGCAAAACTAAACCTACTAAAGACAAACCCTTGCCCTTGGGGGGTCGAAAAATTACCATGAACGACCCATTGAACTCTAGCAAGGAACCGAATGGCTTCTGGTGCCAAAGAGCCAAAAGTATCAAAGATAAGGGGATAAAAACATGCTAATTGTTTTCACGGGCTTTGACATGCTTCTCAACCTTCTTAAATCACCTACCCGGCCACAAACCCAGACTCTCGAAAACCAACGAGAGGGGATACACCTATAAGGTCCACACAAACGTGTTTCCAACCTGCCCAGCCAAACACGAGCACAACTGCTGGTCGGAGAGTAGATCTCCCCACTGTCGGGTCCATTAGGAAATTAACCAGGGCTTCCTTCTTCTCCGGTATCCCTGCCCGTCTTAGTATGTCCCATAAGGCATCCCGAACAAGGTCATAGTGATACTTAATCCCTGCCCTTCTTCACCGTGCTGTTTTTATTGTTATATAAGTTGCAAGGAATTTGGAAGGAGCCAAACAACTTTTTGTGTTGGTTTTAAACAAACTTGGGGAAAAATAGTACACGTAAAATTGTGTGCTTTGAAGTAAAGGATGCAGCATGCCAAATGCCCTGTAATTATATACATGTACTATAAAAGTCGTATAAAACTCATCTACTAGAACTCAAATTGACATTGTCTCTAGCAACATTAAAGCGTAAAGAGTCCATTTTAACAATGTAATGGTTTATTTGGGATAACTTGGAGTCTAGGAAGGGCCACATCATTAATTTTTTTCTCTTCACTGATTTTAATAAATCCTGTACTGGTACATTACTATACTGATTCGCTTTATTGAAACACAGTTTTCGAGGCAGCACTTTACTGATTCTTTTATTTATTTTCATTTAAATTCAATAAAACTAAACAATTTAATTTTTTTCCAACGGCTACAATTTTTTACCTTTTGTTCCCAACGGTTATAAATTTAATAAAGTTACCGTTTTCTAACGGCTACAAACCCTATAAAAACCCTATAATTTCTAATACCAAAACCAAAATCATGTCATAAAAATGGCCCCGTGTAATGTAAATGAGGAGATCGCGTTAGTGAGGGCGTGGATAGATCTCAACAATCACAATCTTCCTCTGGTTTTAAGGAGGGCGTCGTTTTGCTGCAACGTGTTGGTGGAATACAATCGACTAAGCGGTACATATGGCCGCACCATGAATTCGCTCGTTAGTAAGTGGAAATATCTCTTAGCCAAGTGTATCCAATTTAACACCATCTTTGAAGCCACGATGGGGGAGCACCATGATCTTGCCGAGGGTGTGGCAGTTCAACTCACACAAGTCAACTATGTGGCTACGTACAACATGAATTTCAACCATGTTGAAAATCAAAGCTCAAGCTCGGCTTGGTTTTAAACCGAGCCGGCTCGGCTTGGCTTTGTTTGGCTCGAATTTAAAAAGAAAAAAGAAAAATTGGCTTTCAAAATTCAATAATCTAGAATATTATTCAATAGTTAAACATAACACAATTAAAATAAGTTCAACCTAATACATTACAAGCTACTAGTAGAGAACCTGCACGCTGCTGCAGGGGTGACAATTTCCAGCAAGATATTTGTTCCATTAGCTAGGGGTCACATTTTTACATAACTTTTGGCTATCTAGAGTAATTGCACTTTTTGTACCATCATGTAGATATTTGTTCCAGCGTACTCCCTACAAAACACACAACAAAATACCCGATGACTTTCATCAAATCAAAGAATATTCACGTTCCTCAAGCCCATTCTTGGAAAAACTTTAGCACTCTTACAAATAGCAGAAAGTGTACACACATTAGCAAACAATTATTGAAAATAAAAAAAGTAACACCTAATAAAAAAACTGAGATCCGAGATGCCAGTGGCGAAGCTTGGTTCTCGAATCGATGGGTGCCGGACTCAATTTTTTTTCAATCGATAATGACCGGAAGATCAAATCGGTGGGGGCCAAACTCAACCCGGACTCAATTTACCTACGAAAATCGCGATATTCCACCACTACGCCAAAAAACGGTGGGTCGGGGCCCCTCGGGCCCTCAAGAAGTTTCGTCCCTGAGAGAAGCATTGGCTAAGTTTTAGCAGAAGTGAGGATTAAGAAACTAAGGACTTCGTGATAAACGTAGAGTAATGTTAGATCCATATGCAAGTTTGTCATCATTCATGCAACTTTACTTTCTTCTGTTAATAGTAACAATAGCTAAACAGGTGAGTTTAGGGCCAACCCACATCCTATTCATCTTTTTGCAAAGGATCACGGTACAAAACACAACATTACTACAACATATAATCAAATGTTGTTGAAACGAACCGGGAATTAATTAGGGGATGTAGAAGAGACAACGATGTTATTGAAAGCTAGAATGATATATAATTACTTGCATTAGTCATTTGTACAATTGTAATCAAATATTGCACATAGGGGCATAAATGGAAGGATTTGGCAAAAAAGATAGTTGTTTGCCTTGTGACCTTTTGTATGTCATCTTAAAATTGACATGAAGTGACTATTTTAGCCATCTCTCCTCCTTTATAATGTAGGATAGAAGTATAGATATAGATATAGATAATCAAGTTCAAAAAATACAAAATAAGTCTTAAATTTCAACGGAATACAGTATAAGTTCATCAGCATACGAATTAACCCCCTAAATATGTAATAGATGTCTGATTGAACTCCTAAATACTGACCTATTTGAAATCAAAAGGAGTATTGAGTTTGATAACTTGACTACTTGGACAATTATCATTATGCTATAGTTTATTTAAATAACGTGATTAGTTGTAACTTCATTCCCAACCACACAATCTCCATGCTACTTTTACCAAATATTAAACATATAACATATTCCCCAACTTTTTAAACATTTTTATAGTATATTATATATATGTATATAACAAAATATATTAAAAATTAGAACTATCCGAGCCATATCGAGCGAGCTTTTTTTGAGCTAAATCCGAGCGAGCTCCGAGCCACGAGCTTTTTGAACAGCCCTAGTCCAACCTCTCGTAACGATATCCCTCACTTTCGGGTGTCGGGCAAGACATTTCCTCATCCGAATACATTACGTATTCAGCCCCAGGATCAGTTTCGTAACCTTCACCCGAAGTTGGAATAGTTGTGGCTATAGCCGATGGGTTTTGCACTGTAGGAGTGTTACGCACTGACACTGTAACAGCATCTCCAATCCGCATCGCTCCTAGTTGTAGTAGAGCCATTGTGTAATCATATACGTAATGCAATTCTTTCGTCCACGAATCTCCAGGAATGGCTCGTAAATTTCAAATGTTGGAGAGTTTGTTGTTGGTGGGTGTGTAGTCGGTCGGTTTAAAGTTGGAGGATTTGTTGTCGGTGGGTGTGTTACCAATGGGTTGTTTGTAGATTGGCGGTTTGCGCGGGATGATCGACGACGATATGTAATTGGAAACAAAATGCCACCACCTATTTTGATTAATGTATGCAGTTGTATAAAATTGTATGTGTGTGAAATAAAGTATATGGTGTTTATATAGGGTGGTAATTTTTTTTAGTAAACGGTCAAAAAATTAACAACGGTAAAAAAAGAAACGGTCAAAATAAATAAACGGTCAAAAAAACAGAAAACAGACAAAAATTTTGACCGTTGCATTTAAAAAAGGGAGTTAACCAGGCCGTTAGTTACAACTAGGAAAAGGTCCACGGGACCCTTACCAGTGTCCACAGCGACGGTGTTACCGTGCTGGTAGTGGGATACCTGTGAACAATACTGGTTGCGCCCCGTCCCCCTTAATTAAATTATTAAATGAGTAAAAGGGATAAAAAATAAAGTGGCAATCGTGGTCATAGTGTTGTGTGGTTGATTATAGGGGTGTAAGATGTGGCTAATCTAAGTAGTGTAAGGGTTGTTTGTTTTTTTGCTCAGAAGCACTATTGACCTTTTGTGTCTGCGTTGCGCAGATGTTTGGAGTCTGCAGATTGTTTATTTTTTGGAAGACCTTTCACTCAAAAAGGTCTTCCTGACCCCTTCTTGATGCAGATTTGTTCCAATGTCTTCTCCTCTTCTCTTCTCCTCACCCACCACCACCCACCACCACCACGGTCTAACACCACCACCACCCACCACCACTACCGTCCACTACCACCGCCACCGTCCACCACCACCATGGTCCACCACCACGGTCCACCACCAGACTGCTGTAAAAAAATCAGTTTATTTAAATTTCATTTTATTTCAGCAGCTGGTAGACGTTAACAAACAAACAGTCTTCTTTTTGCAGACTGCGGACCTTTGTTCACCTCTTCTATTGCAGATGTCTGCAGATGTGGTCCGCAGACTGTAGACCTTTTCCTGCAGAAAAAACAAACAGCACCTAAGTGTTTGGGATTGAGTTGAAAAACAACTTATTAACTTATTGGCTTCTTCAAAAAGTCACAAGCTAAGAAGTTGTTTGGCTACAGCAAAAACACTTTCTGTTTTGGCTTTTTGATATGGTTGAAAAGTTGTTTTCAAAAAGCCAGAAATCATGGCTTTTTGTTTTGGCTTTTAGCTTTTGGAATACAAACCCACCTATACAACAAATTTTCACAATAAGCTAAGTCAAACACTTTTTAAATATAAACTTATTAACTTATTAACTATTCTTATCACAAAAGCTAATCTAGACACTTTTAGAGTTAAATAAGCAATCCCAGCACCCTCTAAGGGCAAGTTAGATGGTACAAATCATCAAGAGGTTTGTATAATTTGGTCTGTACTAGTTACAACATACCCAACGTAATGCCTTATATAGGATATTAAAGAAAGGTGGTGTGATATCTTACTATAGAATAATCTAGTTGTGGATAATTAATTAATTATTATCAAGTGTGAAAATCAAGGTAAGTGCACAAAGTTTACTATATAGAGGCACATATCAAAATGATAGTTCTATTAACCATAGTTTACTTGGTGAAATTCTAATTAAAATAGTATTATGCTTTCATGTATGTATTGTGAACATTTATATCAATCTTGTTAGTTTGTCTATTGTGATAGCTATGTCTTTGATAGTATGTTAGTGCTTATGATATTACAGATGTGATAACACCAAACATGTTAAGTAGACAGAACCAATGTAGTAAGGGGGTCTATAATAGGATGGGTCCATGTCTAGTTAGTTGTAATTGTTAGTGTTGGGGTAACACGTTTTCTATGGGCTCAACATAGATCCAAGTTGCAACTTTTTAAGTGGTCATATTGATGTAATTTTACTTTTTTGGGTTTTTAGTTTATACTGTTGAAAAATTTAGATTTTATTAACCTCAACTTTGACATATTGATTAGGTAATAATTCCAAATAAGAAAATGCTACGTAACAGTCCTAACTTTTAACCTAATTCCTTTAGCAATCTCATATTAACTATAAGTTAACCAAGTTAGTTTTTGTGACGTGGACCGCTTATGTGGCAAAAACAAAGTCAAAGTTTTGCAGATATGGACTTCTTACGTGGCAAATAATTCAAAGTTTAATTAGCGTTGATTGCTTAGGTGGTAAAGTTTTAATGACGAACTGCTTATGTGTCAGTACACGATAACGAAAACTTAACCTTTAATTAGTATGGATAACTATGGTCAATACCATTACAAGACATTGGTGGGCAATGATAGAAGACCAAGGGGATCCTGGGTTCGATTCTTGAGCCAGGCGGGTTTTACCGGTAATTTCATTGTCGTGCTTACGGGCGGGTGGGTTACCGGATTTTCCCCGGAATTGGTGTTTGACAACTCGGGTACTCTCGAAGTACTTAAATTTGTTGAAATGATGCCCCGATAGTGCTCGGGTTTGATTCATTGGCTGTTAAAAAAAGGTATGGATAACTATGAAAAAAAAAAAAAAAAAAAAAAAAAAAAAAAAAAAAAAAAAGGTAAAACTGTCATACAATGCATCAAGCGCTCTTTGATTAGTAATGTAGTTCTTATTTTTAACCTCTTGAGATCCCAATCTGCAACCAATTTTCAAAGATCCCCTACCCAAAAGATTCCAAAACTTCTCCTTGATTTTTCCCTATTATATCCATTGTCATCTTCCTCTGATTTATGAACAAACTCTGTCACAATCAAATCTACATGGTCTTTTACAGCTAAGGCTGTTCTTGGAAGATGACACAAGGGTAAGGCCCACATACATTAAGAGGGAGGGTTCATAGCACACCTCCATATTCTCTCAGTCCCATTAAAAAATAATAATATTTTTTTCTTTTTTCTCTGAGTGACAGTTATTAGTTTTTGTGTAATCTTGACCCATACCCACTTCATTTTAATGCTATTTAGGGCTTCCTCTTTGTTGGGCATTATATAATATCAATAATCTTGGATACCCATCAAACAAAGTTCAGGAATTTCTTAGTTGATTTGGGGTTTCTTTTTTGTTTGGTATTATATATAATTTCAAGAATTTCTTTGTTGTTTTGGAGTTTAGGTTTCCTTTTTGTGTTGGGTATTATTATTTTCAAGAATCTTGGTTGCCCATCAACCAAATTTCAAGAATTTCTTAGCTAATTTAGGTTTTTTTTTTTTTTTTTGGGTATTAATATTTTCAAGAGTCTTGGATGCCCATCAAACAAAGTTCAAGAATTTCTTAGTTGATTTAGGGTTTTTGTTTGTTGGGTATTAATAATTTTAAGAATCTTGGATGCCCATCAAACAAATTTCAAGAATTTCTTAGCTGATTTAGGTGTGTGTTTTTTGTAGGGTATTATTATTTTCAAGAGTCTTGGATGCCCATCAAACAAAGTTCAAGGATTTCTTAGTTGATTTAGGGTTTTTGTTTGTTGGGTATTAATAATTTTAAGAATCTTGGATGCCCATCAAACAAAGTTGAAGAATTTCTGAGTTGATTTGGTGTTTAGGATTTTTTTTTTTTTTTTTTTTTTTTGTTGGATATTATTATTTTCAAGAATATTGAATACCCATCAAACAAAGTTGAAGAATTTCTTAGTTGATTTGGGGTTTAGGGTTTTGTTAACCTTTGATTATTGATGAATATTGTGGATGATTTATATGTAAAATTCATGGTGTCTGGGAATAATTATTTAAACATGGTCAAACCCTGTTGGAAGCCATCTATTATGGATGGTGATGAGGGTTGTGTAAGAAAGCCTGCAGATCAGGTTGGAAGAACAGATGGATTATTATGGTATAAAGATTTAGGGTCTCATATGAGTGGTGAATTTTCGATGGCGGCGATTCAAGCAAATAATCTGTTGGAAGATCAGTGTGAAGTTGAATCAGGACCGTTAAGTTCTTCGAATTTGGGGCCGTATGGAACGTTTATTGGCGTCTATGACGGACATGGTGGACCGGAGACTTCAAGATTTGTGAATGAGAATCTGTTTGCTAATCTTAAGAGTAAGTTTTGTTAATTTTTAAGGATTGAATTCGGTTAATTTTAAGCGGATAACATAAAATGTGACTAAGAGAATCAAAGCAACGACGATACAAAAGTACTAATTGAATTCGTTTATGAAACTTTATAATGAAGAAAAACTTTATTTTTGTTCAGAATTTGCATCTGAAGATCAAGAAATATCAGCCGATGTGATCAAGAAAGCATTTTTAGCAACGGAAGATGAATTTCTGTCGATTGTTAGAGAACAATGGTGTGTTTGCCCGCAAATAGCGACTGTAGGGACGTGTTGTTTGGCAGGTGTTATTTGTGATGGGTTAGTATACATAGCTAACGCTGGAGATTCGAGAGCGGTGTTAGGGCGAGCGGATAGGGGTGTTAGAGGTGTTTCGGCTGTGCAGTTATCAACAGAGCATAATGCAAGTTATGCGTCTGTAAGAGACGAGCTTCAGTCCGCGCATCCTGATGATCCAAAGATTGTTGTTATGAAACACAATGTTTGGCGTGTTAAAGGGATCATACAGGTTAGTTTGAACTTTAGAAAGTCGCGGCATCATTATATTAACTTAATGATGTTAATATAATTAGTATAACTGTTTTGGTTTTCAGGTTTCAAGATCCATTGGTGACGCATATCTAAAGAAGGCAGAGTTCAATAGAGAACCTTTACTAGCAAAGTTTAGGCTGTCCGAACCCTTTTCAAAGCCAATTCTTAATCCAGAACCGTCGATATATGTACACAAACTAACCCCAAAGGATCAGTTTATCATATTTGCATCCGATGGTCTATGGGAGCATCTTAGCAATGAGGAAGCAGTTGATATCGTTCATAACTATCCTCGTAACGTAAGTTTTATAATCTTTTTTCCTCAGTATTTCCAAGGTTGCAAAAGGCGCTAGGCGGGCGGTGAGGTCCAGCCTAGGGACTAGTCGGGACTAGGCGAAAATTAGGCGGAATTAGGCGTTTTGGTATTTTATACGTATTTTATATATATACACACAAATTTAGGTGTTTTTTGAAAATATGTTAACATATATACACATAATACTTAGAAATTTAATAAAAAAATAAAAAATAAATAAATAAATTCACCGCCTAGGCCCGCCTACTGTATTTCCTATCGCAAGTAATTATCTGATATGAACATATATCAGTGCACATTATATTTGATATAAAAATAACATGTAAAATAGCTGAAAAGAACATTTTGTGATAAAATGAGTGATTTTGTAAATATTTTTGGGTGAAAAAAAAACATAAATATTTTACTTTACCTATTTACCAAAAACCATTACATAATGCTAAATCTTATTTGAACATAAAAATCGCTTATTGGAGATTGCATTCTAAAACACACCGATACACCCCTTAAGACTCGTTTAGATTAGAGAAAGATTCGTACTTTTGTTGTCTTTTCATCCTACGTTGGTTACGGAAAAACCCCTTTATCTTAATCGTTAGCAAGGTTTTTAATGGGGTCCTGTAAGCTTACTGGTAACGGGTTCTCATGGTTCACAAAAAAAAAAAAAAAAAAAACCTATAACCCAAATTGATAAAAATCTTATTTTTTTTATGTGTTTAGGGAATTGCAAGAAGACTAGTGAAGGCTGCACTTCAAATAGCAGCCAAGAAAAGAGAAATGAGATATTCAGATTTAAAGAAAATTGATAGAGGGGTAAGAAGGCATTTCCATGATGACATCACAGTAGTTGTCATGTTTCTAGACCCGCCATCGACAAACCGAACTTCTACACGTACTTCGACTCTATCGATAAAAGGAACCCGAGGATTGCCTCGCACCAACAATTTGTAGCACAAGGGTCTGTTTTGAGACGCGCCCAACATGTGGTTTTTGCTGAGTGAATGTGTGTAAACTAAAAGCATGTATTTTAACACGTGCGAGGCGAGGTTGTTAGCCAGTTTCGAGTGTCGGGCGTCATCCTCTGTCGTAGTCGAAGATCTTACAAACTTTTTTTTATATTTTGATCATTTGTGGATGAGGAGTGAAGGTCTTGTCTCTTAGGATAATGATCGTGAAGAAAGGAAACGTGACAGTGTTTAAATGTGTATATATATATATATGTATGACAAAAGTATTTGATTTAAGTGTTTAAATGAGTATATGTGATAACAGTCTTTGATGAAAGTGTTTGTGTACTTAATTTAGCTATGCAGAAATATAACACTTAAGGTTTTTTTAGATTAGTTCGGTGATAGTTTCTCATGTATACAAGGGTCTTGCTTCAAATCTTTTGAACTGCAAATCAAAAAATATTTTTAGTTATGCGTTTTAAAAAGTAAATTGCAAGAGAAGAATGAATGAAATCCAGTCTATGATTTAACTAGGAGTGCAAACGAGCCTGAGCCCGAGCTTGACTAGGCTTGAGCTCAAGCTTGTTTAGGTTATGAAAGCTTGAGCTCGAGTTTGGCTAGATTTGAGTTTTGTTTCTAAAACTCGAGCTTGGCTCGTAGTCTCGTACGTAGTTTTTTCTAGCTTGGCTTGGGCTTGACTCGTTTATTATTTATTTATATGGTAAATATTATTTTATATATAATTTAGCTATTTTTTATAATTTTATAAATAGTAATTATTAATATTTAAATACATATTTGTTATATTAATAAAATTAAATATATAGTAGGCTCGCGAGTTGGCTTGAGCTCGATAACTAAAGCTCGGGCTCTTTGCTAAATTAACTTGTTTTTAAGTTCGGGCTCGAGCTCGGTTAGTCTCGACTCGTTTTGAGTTTGTTTCGAGCGAGCTAGCTCGGCTTGTTTACACCCTAGATTTAACCATTAGTCTTCAAAACCAGCTAGCCCATAATAGTGGACAGATCCATAAGCAATCGTCGGAAGTCCACATGGGATGTGAGATAGCGCAACGAGATGTATGGAAACGCCGTGAACTTACAAGAGGTATCTCCTTGAGGGAGTTCCCTGACTCTAGTAATGGTTGATAAATTCTTGAAGTTTTAAGTAAAAAAATATGTAAGTGAAGCCACATGAATACTAAACATAGAATGGAGCTTGTGCAAGATAATGAAAACCAACCCATAATTGGCACCCATGAATAACTAATGGTTCATTTTTTTACGTTTGGGAGTAGTCGGTTACTTAGGTCCGGTTTTGGTTTTGGTTTTGGTTTGTCATACGATAAAATTAAACTTTTGATGGTGTTTGTAGCTCCACCACATGCGAGAATGACTTTATATAAACGGTGTTGCTAAAGAGACAAAATCATAATTAGTGTACACCATTATACATGTCACATCATACCAGCGTATGACAAATCGACAAAAAAGGTCGGAGTCACATGGGTTTGTCAGTGGTTTTATCGATCATTTTTTGTTAGTCAAAACATCATAGTATCGTAAAGATAATATGATTTGGCTCTCTTAGAACCCATATAATCAATCACACAACATTTTTTGTCTCATTTTCACCCTATCATACAACATGTATAACATGACACTACGCGCAACAACAGCCTTTATAAATTACTTGTAATTTGAAATTGTTATTTTTAATTTCATATAATTTCCAGACTATTAATTTACAATTGCACCCTATGCTTTGGGGAATTTTCAAAAATAATGAGTTTTCACTTTTAACCCAAAACTTTCCATCTTTTGAAATTTGACCCCTTTAATTTTTTTACTTTTAACCCAGGCCTGTTCGTCTTTTGTAATTTAACCCCAACATTTTTTACATCAACTTTAGCTCCCATACTTCTCTTCTTTCGCAGGTTCTAAATTTTGCAAGTTAACACGTCGCAGCGTGCGTGTGGGGTTCAACCTTTTATCGTCTATTATTTTCCCATATGGCAGACCCATCGCAACGCGTTTATTTTCCATGTTTGACAGGTTTGTCGCAACACACTGATCCTAGACCGACTTAGTTTCAATCTAATTTCTTCGTATTAACACACTGCAATGGGTGCGCCTGGTTCAACAACTTTACGTCCGCTTTTCATACGGTGTTGTTTTTCCTTTTATTATTTATTTTGTTTTACAAGTTTTTCCCATGTTAGTGGTCATTAGCCATGGTACGACATTAGTGCTACTTAGCACAGTCTACGCCCCTACCGCACACGGGGCTTAATATTTTTTTCTTAATAGTATACTTAAAAAAATAAAAATAAAAGAAATTGGTCAAGAATTCAAGATCTTCAATTACAAACCCTAACTCTATTTGCTGTCAATCTCCTCTCTCGATTCCAGATTCAGCAAATCTCTTCCCTCAAGTTTTCCACTTTTTGATCCGATTGACCAATAATATTATTATTATCATTATTATCATGTAAGTTTACTAAATTCCTTGTTTCAGTAGATGCATCATAGCTCATCTCAGTATTATAATTGTATGTGAATGTTTGGAACCAAACTATGTTTGCCTTTAGGTTTTGTTGAGATATGATGTAGTTCTGCATTTGTTTTAAGTTTGTTTAATTGAAATGTTTCTTTGATTGAGTTATCGAGATACCGAGTAACATTATGCGTTGGATGTTACAGATTAGTGAAGGATTTTTAGGGTTTGTATGTATTTTTCTAGGTCAGGTCATTACTTTATCAGCTAATGAAAAACGGTTAGCCACAATATAAGATTTATGTATTTGGATTTGCCACAGAGAAGTGAATAGTTTATAAGCTTGGTTTTAAAAAGCGCACAAAAGCGACGAGGTCTGAAACCAAGGCGCAAAAGCGGTGGGCTTTTCGTATGCGAGGCACAAGACGATAATATTTTTTTTTTGTATATCCTATAGGTTTTTAGCCTCCTTTACCCAAAATATCGATGTAAATAAGGTCTATATATGATTTTTAACTTAAATGTACAAGCTTTATAGCTACACGTATAACACTTTGAAGCACAAAAACACCCCTTGTACAAAAAGCACGCGCCTCAGGGGATTTTTTTCCCAAAAAAGCTCGCTTTTTTGCGCTTTTTGTACTCTGCGTGCCTTATGTCACACAAGGTGCATGTAGCTGCGCCTCAGGTTGTCTCACGTCAGGCACGCTTTTTTAAAACCAAGTTTATAAGGCTTGAGATATTTTTGCAAATAGAATGTTTTCTCTGCTATGCAAATGTTTGACAGGTAACCAATAATATTTCAGGAATTATATTTTGTGATAATCAATGAAAAAGCTGTAATTCCCAAGTGTGAGCTTAAACGTACTAAGCCAAAAACCAAACTTTCCCATATGCAAAGACCGGCTGAAAATTTGAATTCTTGGGTCAAGATGAGAGTAATCGATCATCTAAATGCATAGAGTGTGTCTTCTAGTCTTCTTTAGCTTTGACCAACTTAGTTTAGATTATAGGACTATCGAGAAAAAGTTAAGCCAAAAAGTATGTGAATCATCGTGGCGATTAGCTGAAAAGCTAAGCAGCAGTTAATTGCGGTGATATGTCGGTAGAATCTCGGTTATCGGTGGTCAGGGTCTATATCGGTTTAAAATCTCGGTGATAATATCGGCCGATATGACCGAGATATCGACCGAGACACACATTTCAAATATCGGTCTTATCACCGAGAATATCGTTTTCTGTTTTGTTTTGTGGCCCATTTGATATAACTCATATAACCACTAAACATTTAAATCAGCCCAATATAAACAATTAACTATAGCCCGATAGAACCCCTAAACTCCTAAAACCCAGCAACAGATCAACAGATCGATGTACTGCTGCATATTGTTAACACACAAAAAAAAAACTCTAACCTAAAAGACCAAGAACAGAGTCGAACAGCTGCTCTGCACAACAATCAGCTGCTGCTCGGCCCCTGTTCCCCTCTGCTTCTCAATCGGCCGGCCCCTATTCTCAGTAAGTTAAGTTCAATTCAATTGATATTTTATAGTTTGAAAGTTTGATATTTGACATTGTGACAATATTTGTAAGTATGGTTGATAGTTTGGTAACTTTGTATTTGATTATTTTTATGGTTGTATATTATTTAGAAGAAGTTCAAATGTTTGAATAATAGATTAATAGAATCAGTTAATGTTACTTATTTGTATGACTGAAAATTGTATATATACAAATCTGTTAAACAATTGGATGGCTTGGTTGATGTGGACTCGGAGGACGATTACATGGCTTACGATTAGTTTATGTTATCTTGTTTATGTTGACACTTTTAAATTTTAAGCCTCTTGATTATTGATCTCTACTATTATTACTATATAGGTTTTAGTGTTTTACATTATATATATACACACACACACATATTATAAAACTACCGATATCTCACCGCGAAAACCGATATATCAAATATCGGTCCTTGACCGATAACCGATATTTTCCCGCATTAACTGCTTAGCTGAAAAGGAAGAAAAATAAGCTGATAGATAGCAACCAAACCACAAGAAAATGGTTGCGACTGAAACATAAGTTAATGATAAATGGCAACTTAGTTTCTGGTAAAAACTAATGTCAAATTAAAAACTAAGAACGAATCTAACCTAATCTAGAGAGAGAAAGCTATGTGTACCGTGAATGTGTTCATAAGTTACAAGCTGCAATGAAAATGAATCACCTATTTATATTAGAAAGTACAAGAGCAGATTATTTTTGGTTCGTATTTTCCGTTATAGTTTCTTCATAAATATCCTCACATACTTTTTTTTTATCTCACAGAATGGGAGAGCTAGCAGCTGAAAAACATGCCAAATACATCTTGACAGTTGAAAAGAAGAAAGATACTATTGAATCTGTCTTAATGGAGCATCTTAGAATGAACGGTGCATATTGGGGATTAACCACACTCGACATTTTAGGTAAACTTGCAGCCGTTGATCAAGAAACAATTATTTCATGGGTCATGAGTTGCCAACACGAGTCTGGTGGTTTTGGTGGTAACGAAGGTCACGACCCACATATGCTCTACACCCTTAGTGCAATCCAAATTTTAGCACTTTTTAACAAAATTGATGCACTCGACATTGTAAAGGTGACAAATTATATAACTTCCCTACAAAACGAAGATGGTTCTTTTTCAGGAGACGAATGGGATGAGATCGATACTAGGTTTTCCTATGCCGCTATATGTTCGCTTTCACTACTAAAACAGTTGGATAAAATCAATGTCGAAAAGGCGGTTAAGTACGTTGTAAGTTGCAAGAATCTTGATGGGGGGTTTGGGTGCACGCCTGGTGCAGAATCTCACGCGGGTCAAATCTTCTGTTGCATAAGCGCACTTGCAATAACAGGCAATTTACATTATGTCGATAAAGATCTTTTAGGATGGTGGTTATGTGAAAGACAGGTGAAATCCGGTGGTTTAAACGGGCGACCTGAGAAGCTTCCGGATGTTTGTTACTCGTGGTGGGTCCTGTCTAGTTTGATAACGATCGATAGGGTTCATTGGATTGATAAAGAAAAGCTTGTTAAGTTTATTTTGGACTGTCAAGATAAAGAAAATGGAGGGATTTCAGATAGACCAGATGATGCTGTTGATGTTTTCCATACTTACTTTGGAGTTGCGGGTCTTTCACTTCTTGAATATCCAGGATTAAAGGCTATCGATCCGGCTTATGCACTGCCTGTTGATGTCATAAATAGGATTTTTCTTCATTGATTATTATTCTGTTTGTTAAAAGGTGAAAACTTTATGCTGGTAAACCTTGTTCCAGTATTATTACCAATAACGAGTATTAGACTTCCTTTTATTGGCTTTCATATTATCGCATAAATGGTTGAACAACGATCCATGTACAGTCGATTGTCAAATAGGCGAGTTTGGTCAGGTCTGCTGCTAATGGATCATGCTGAGTTTAAGTCAGAACAGACTGATTTAAAATATTTTTCCTCGAAGGTTCTCATTCGAAAATTCCCTTTCTTCTAGCAGCTGAGCGAGGATTTGAGGAACCGCTGTCTTGGTTGAAGTTGTTCCACCTTGCATCATCAAGAATATCCACAATAAATAGTTCAGCGGATCCTTTTTAATAGCTCATTATGACCCGCTGAACTATTTATTGTCAATTTTGACCCACAAAATAATTTTCTTATGTTCAGTCTAAAGATCCACTAAAAAGTTACCTGTGACCCAAATTAACATTTCATGACAAAGACTACCTCGAAATTTAATACTAGGGATTCATTGCGATTTTTGGGTCATGAAAGGTGTGTATATTCACTTATTGTTGCGCGTGCATGTAATGATTCCCAGGTTCCTCAAAGATTATGGATACGAATAATATTTCAAAATTCGTTAATGGCCATAAAATCATCAGTTGCGAGGAAGCTGCCACAAAATCGACAGTTGCAAAAAAGCTACTACAAAAGCGACCAGAGAACCTACTCCACACGGACCACACCACGTCATTCGACCATATCCCACAAAATCAGTTGCCAAGGGCTCAACTTCAATGGGCCGGGGGGGGGGGGGGGGGGGTGTAATTCTAATCAAAACAATCGCCATGCAATCAAAATTTCAGTGAACGGTGCCTTCAACGTCAAAGGGAAACAACCAATTCCTTTTCAAATTAACCAATCAAACATAAAACAGATTTCTTTAAGACATTATTAACTGAATAAATGATAGTCTGATACAAACTTCAAAATGTCAACCTGTTAAAAATCTTTCGTTCTTTAGAAAGCAACCTCTCCCAGAATTAGAATACATATTAACGTTACAACTAAAAAACAAATGCTCAAAGGAAGCAGCCATCATTACTCGACAGCGTACAATAGTCCCTTACGGTTGGTTATTTAACAAAAAACCAGAACGAACAAAAAAAGTGTCTTTTCATTATTCTTTCATCCAAAATTTGCTGTGCACGCCCAATTATGCGTGCAAATAATATCAAGTCTACGCGACTGCTGACCTTTTGACCTCATAGTCATCAAGATTAAGCGCTTCGAGCAACTTTGGCCATGATTCTGGGATCCCTCCAGGCAGATCAAACTCCATTAACTTGCCTTGACTTTTGTAGAAATCTTCAACAGGTTGACTCTGCACAATCATACATGAAGGTTAATTATTCAACGCCCTAACAGTATTTGACGTGTACCCAAATCGTTTTCTTGAAAGTTGAAACTATGAGCTTAGCGCAAACAAATGATCAACAACTTCTAAAAAGTTAAAAGAAAATTATGATGATAATAATAACCTTTTCGTAGTACACACGAAGTCGTTCTTTGACAACTTGTTCAGTGTCATCGGCACGAGTAATGAGCTTTGACGAGCAATGCTGAGGTGGAAGAAGCGGGGCCATGCTCATTCCAGGTCTCCCGTTTTCGGCTTTTTGCATTAATTGTTGCCACATTGAAACCTTTTCCACATTGACTGCACATTCTTCTTCCCAAACATTTCTCAACCAATACATCTTCCCTCAGCTTCAGATTCACCACCAAATCAATTTCTGTTACCTCATCTAGAATCTCCTGTACATTTTAAAAACAGCATAAAAAGCGACACACAAAAAAAAAAGAATGGGTCGTTTTCAGCTTTAAAAGTCTATCGTCAATTCTACATAGAAAAACATAATTTTAGTCAGTGTTGTAAAAATCGGCCTAGGCGGCCGCCTAGGCGCTAGGCGGTGACCATTATAGGAATAAGCCCCTAGGCCGAGATCTGGGCGTTTTGGCCATTAGTCGGCCTTTAGGCGGGCCTAGGCAGTGGTTGTTTTATTTTTTTAATTTCTAAGTATTTCTGAGTATTTCTTAGTATTATGTGTATATATCTAAGTATTTCTAAGTATTATGTGTATATATCTTAACATATTTTAAAAAAACACCTAAATTTGTGTGTGTGTGTGTATATATATATATATATATATATAAAATACGTATAAAAATATCAAAACGCCTAATTTCGCCTAGTCCCTAGGCTGGACCTCACTGCCCGCCTAGCGCCTTCTGCAACATTGATTTTAGTGTAGAAACATCCAATGCATTAATATGGTTCAATCTGGTTAAAAAAGGTACTTACAGCTTGTCTTATGGTTCGTGGAAAACCATCCAAAATAAACCCTGATTCACCTTTTGATTCTCCAGCTTCAAGTCTTTTTGATAATAAGTTGAATATAATTTCATCGGAAACTAACTTCCCTTGATTCACTATCTCAGCAAGCTGATTAACATAAAAAGAAGAAAACATCAGGAATTTTTTTATTTTTTTGGACAGGCGAATCAGGAAGTTAATATTATTCATTTACCACAATCATAAGAAATGTCAACCTTTACTGCTTACAACTTCACTAAAGGTAAAATCAATACTCCCTCCGTCTCAAAATCGATGCGACGTTTTACACTTTTACTTGCCACATAGTTTAATGAGACTAATAACCAGAGAAAAACATCTAAATAACCCTCAATAATAATGACATATTAAAGAAAATAATGACAATAAAATTATATAAAAAAATAACTACGGAGCAAAGGTTAATGACACCAATATCTTGAAAGGAAAGGCATAAAAGGAATAGAGGATGACAAGAGACAAACGCGCTAGTATAATCCCACACATAGCAAAAGCTACTGGTAGGGTCTAGGATGGTGGGATGAGGAATAAAGGATATGATGCATGGATATAAGGAGTAGTTGTTAGAATCTATGTTCTCAAAAGCAGGGGTGTAAAGTGTTAATGAGCCAAGCTACTCGTGATCAGCTCGAAAAAAAAAAAAAAAAAAAAAAAAAAAAAAAAAAAAAAGCTCGAGCTTCACTTATCGAACTTGAGCCTTCATAAGTTAAACGAGAAGCATGCCTCGTTAGGCTCGGCTCGGCTCATTTGCACCCCTAGTCAAAAGCACACTAGAGGCGCGCCCAATCGCAAAAGCGCAGCCCATCGAAGGAAAAGCCGTGTGTCAAGAAAGGCGCTATTTTAGGTGGTTAGGTGCAATTTCCGGCCAAATTCCAGCCAAAACATCTAAAACCACTAAATAATCCTGGAATCAACTTAAAACAGCCTAAACTAGCCCTAAACGAGCCTAAAACATGTCTAAAACGCCTAAAAATGGTATTTTATAGTTTCATACTATGTGCCTAGCTTTAAAAAAAACCTCGCTTCTTAAGCTCTTGATGCCTAGGCTCCGGGCTAGGCTTGTGCGTCTATGCGCCTTGACAACATAGGTTAGAATCATAAGATCAGTAGGCACCCAACTAAACCTCTTAATCAATCTCTTTGAAACACTTTATTATTAAACTCCCTAACACGTATATGATATAACTCTTGTCTTTTTGAGGTCAACAAAAATGTTCAAAGATCAAAGTAACTCACTTTTTGAAGTGTTGAAACCAGAGATCTAAAGAACTTGACTTTCTCTCTTAAGTATGAGCATTCTTGCCAATTTTGGTATTTCATGTTCCTATTACTTTATTTGGGGTTAGAAATTCTTTACAACTGCATAGCAAACTAGGTGATTGAACGACTTCTCCCCCATACAAAATATACAATTAAAGTCTTGCTTTAAGGACTATAGTAGTGGACAAGTGGCAAAGGATCAAAGTCACCCACTTTTCGACCTAACTTTCTCTCTAATTACCGTTACCATTCTGGGTTAGAACCCTTTTTTTACAATTTACCTGAAATCTTGAAAATCATGCCTCTATGACTGTAGAGTGTAGACGACACTAATCACATAAACCCAATTAACAATCATATCACAAGTAAGAAAAACAAAGTCACCAACTTTGTGACCTGGCTTTTTCTCCGATTAATATTAGCATTATGGGTCAGATTTTTTCTACAATTTATCCGGAATCTTGAAAACCATGCCTCTATGACTATAGACACTAATAACATGAACCCAATTCACATATCAATGCGCATAACAAACTACATAGTAAGGGTCTCAACATAACACAAGGTCAATTAACTATCATATATCACATGTAAGAAAAAAAAAGTCACCAACTTTTTGCCTTGACTTTTTCTCTGATTTGATATTAGCATTCTTGGTTAGATTTATTTTTTTATTTTTAAAACAATTTATACAGAACCTTGAAAATCATGCCTCTATTACTCTTGGTTTTAAAAGGCGCTAGGTGCACAAAAGCGACGAGGTCTAAGCGCATTGCGTGAAGCGCAAAAGCCGCGGGCTTTTTGTACCCGAAGCACGCACTAATTATATATTTTTTTTATATATCTCATATATATCCCATAGTTTTTTTAGCTTCATTTAACCAAAATATAGCTATAAATAAGGATTTTATATGATTTTACCTATATGTACAAGCCAAAAACACCAAGGTACAACATTTTTATGCATAAAAATACATGGTGTACGAGAGGTGAGCGCCTCATGGCCAAAAGCGACGGAAAAAAAGTCAAAATTTGTGCTTTTCTTGCGCTTCTGGGAAAATGGGTAGGCGCAGATCCCTGAGGCGCCCTAGGCTGCACCTCGATTCGCATCGCACCTAGGCGCGCCTCATGCGAGCTTTTTAAAACCCAGCTATTACTGTAGATACTAAGCTGTGTTCCCGAGTTCACTTAACACGAAAGAAAAAAAGGATTCCTTTCATTTCTTTCCTTTCCTTTCTTTCCTTTCCTTCCATTTCCTTCCAAAAAAAATAACTCCGGAACACAAACAAATTTTCTTTCCTTCCATTTCCTTTCTTTTCTTTCGCTAAGTGAACTCGATTCACATATAAATACGCTTAACAAACTAAACAGTCAGAACCTATACATAACAAAGTCAACAACTTTTTGGGCTGACTATTTCTCTGGACTCTGATTAATATTAACATTCTGGGTCAGATCTTTTTTTACAATTTATCCAGAATCTTAAAAACCAGCGTTGTAAAAGGCGGCCTAGGCGGTAGTCGGAGCACAATATCGGAATAAGGACCTAGGCGTTGGTTTTTTTTTAATTCCACAAAAAAAATATCATTTACCGGCCCTAATTCCATCAAATACATATAAATCTTAACATATTTCTAAGTATTATGTGTATATATCTTAACATATTTTCAAAAAACACCTAATTCCGCCTAGTCCTAACTATTCCCTAGGCTAGACCCCACCACCTACCTAGCGCCTTCTACAACCTTGTTGAAAACCATGCCTCTCTCTCTCTCAATTCACATATCAGTATACATAACAAACTAAACAGTCAGGATCTCTATACAACACAAGGTCAAATAATAATCAATAAATAATAATTAGTAACGATATGAACAAAGTATATAAAAAATAATATATGTACCTGAAGAGAAAGAGGGCCAGAAGAAGACAACTCATCACGAACAAGATCACCAGTGGCGATATGAGGGACACCAAGAAGATTAGACAACCGACTAGCGTAGGTTCCTTTACCGACACCTGGGCAGCCAAGGAAGACCCACTGGAAGCTTCTAGAAGGTTTGGGGGCTTGGAAAATAGGCTGATGGGGATGGATATTATTATCGGAAACAATGGCTGTTGTGGTTGAAAGGGAGTGTTTGAATAGGGAGGAGAGTGATGGAGATGGTGAGGATTTGAGGAGGCGGGTGATGGCCGCCATTGATGGGTTTTGACGGCTGTGTTGCAGAGAGAGAGAGAGAGAGAGATGGAGATGATGGAGAAGAAGTCAGCAAAGGATGATGAAGAAGATTGAAGACGAAGATCCCCAATCTCCAAAGGCATATGCCTTGGTTTACTAAAATAAAATAAAAATAATTTTTTTTTTTTGAGAATGACCGAATAACATTTCTTTTTTTTTAACGGCCAACGAATCAATTTCCGAGCACTCTCGGGCACCCTTTTGGCGAATCAGATACTCGAGAGTACCTGGGCCACCAATTGCCACAAATTCCCGGGAAAACCTGACCACTCACCCGCCCGAAGGCACGACAGTGAAATAATCGGTAAAACCGGTCGGGATCAGGACTCGAACCCAAGCCAATGGCCGGGTCATCCCTCATTTCCCATCCACCAATGTCCTTCAAATGTAACTAGTCGGAATTGAACCCAAGCCTCCCATAGGAAACTTTAGGCCCTCAACCAACTGGGCTACAAGTGTTGGACCGAATAACATTTCTGTCCGACTGCCCAGGGAGTCCCCACACTATGGACAGACCTTCACGACCAGCTCAATGGAGGGCCTATACGTATCTTGGGCGGTTGACGTAGTCAAGCCCGCCCATGCAGTTCCCGAAACCGGGGAAAACCCAACCCCTCACTCGCCCGAAGGCACGACGGTGAGGAATTGGTAAAACTCGGGCAAGATCAGGACTCGAACTCCTGACCATAGGCCAGGAGTCATCGTTCGTTTCTCATTATGTCCCTCGTGGGAATCGAATCCGGGACACCCAAGAGGGATCCCCGGTCTATTCACCAACTGAGCTACCCGTGAAGGACAAAAAAAATCACAACACAACGTGCCGTCTCTAAGGGTGTTCATCGAATCGAATAACAAATTTTTGAATTAATCGAATCGAATTTTTTAAATATTTTATTTTTTTTTACTAAATTCGAATTCAAATAAATTCGCTTAGGGTTAAGACTTAAGTTATGGGCTTTAGTTAGGCTTGAGCTTGATAATGGGCTAATTTATAACTTTGGTTAAATTTATAGATTAGCCCAATTTCTAAAGTTATATGTGTGTATAATTATATATATATATAGTATGTATTAATTTTATTCGAATTTTGAATCAAATCGAATTTAAAATTATAAATCTGTATTCAATTTACTAGACTCGAATTGAATCGAATATGAATTCTTGATAATCGAATCAAATTAAGTCTAATTTCGAATTTTTCAAATTCGAATCGAAGTCCGAACACCCCTAGCTGTGTCGCATGATTTGGACCTATAAGGCTATAACCATTTGGTTGGAGAAAACATCGCTTTATTACTCCGACATCTCTTTGAGAATCGATATATTAGGCTATGGGGTGTGGTCACCATTCCCCCTTCCTTCCCCCTTGTCCACGTAAGCGTCACGTCATTTCCCCCTTCGCCTCCCTCAAAGAAGGGAAATGGTTCCCCTTCCCCCTTCCCTTTTTTATTAATTTCATTTTTATTTATTTTATAAATTAGATTTTCATTAAAATATTTTTTTCATTAAACATAAAATAAATTACATAGAAATTTAAAAAAAAACGAAAATACAATAAAAACCCGGAAATAAATAAAAAAAAACATCAATTAAACGCTCCTCCAAACGCTCCTCCAAGCCATTTTTTGGCGATTTTGTCTTTTATTTTCGCCGCCACCGCACGTTCCGTTTCATCAAGGCTATCGAGAGGTTCTCTCATCAAGGCGAATTCGGTTATTTCCTGTCTCGACATTTCCATTTTGAGGCGGTCCCTTTCCAACTCTATCCTCGCCAAGTCTCTCGCCGCGGCGTCTTCTTTCTCCTTCCTTTCCATCTCTAGCCTCGCCAAATTCCTCGCCGCCGCTTCTTCCTTCTCCTTCTTTCTTTCCAAGTACCTCTCCGTTTGCTCTTGTTTAAATTCGTTAAAGTTTTTTAGCAACTCTTCAATTTTTTCCACCGCCTTGTCTCTCGATTCGTGACCGGTATCAACACCCTTGCCTTTAGAGGCCACCGCTTTCTTGGCGCGGTCCCTACCAATCGGCCTCTCACTCTCACTTGGTGGAGCCTCGTCTTAAAACTCCGGGTCGTCGTTTATATTGATAGTACAACGAGCATCCGACCCACCACCACTATAACTCCCCGTTGCGCTCGTTTTAGACCTCTTCGCTTGTTCCACCTCATTAGGCACCGGTTTGAACTTTTCACACTTCACCAAAATCTCATACGCTTTCATGTACCCAAACGCCCCGTGCTTGTCGGTGTATGCTTTAAGAGCCACCTTCAACACATTCTCATCACTTTGCCCGGACGCACGATTATTCCAAGCTCTTTGATAAAAACTCCCAAAAGCTTGACATTTTGTCATCAAGTCCCGACACTTGGTACTCACGGAGTGAACCCGACGGTATTCTTCACGTTGTAACAACTTGAAAAATTCCTTAACAACTTGGTTCCAAAACCCGTCTCTTTTCCGATTTGTTGCTACAATTATAAAAAAAAAGTTAGTTTTTATAAAATATTAAAAACGAAATTTAAAAAAAATATATATACATATATATATACGAAACATTTATAAAAAAATATAAAATTTACCTAGTATTGGGTCCGTAGAAGCGATAACCCAAGCTTGTGCTAGCGCCTCCAACTCGATGGGATTCCAAGGAATGGAATCGGCCTTGGTATTAGGACCGTCATCTTTGGCCCGTTTTTTCCCCTTTTTGACGGTTTTTTTGCTTGGGGCCGGTTCGGTTTCCGGTTGGGTTTCGGGTATGTGATCATCGTGCGAGGCCAAAGAAACAAAATCGTGCTCGTGTTGTGTTTGTGTTTCGGGTATTGGTTGCCATTGAGGTGGTTGCATTTGAGGTGGTTGCATTTGCCATGGTTGTTGTTGAAATTGCCATGGATTCAAAGGGGTGTTAAACGTGCCAAAAGATAGTGGTTGAGTCGCGGGAGTACCGGGTGCGTTAGGAAATCCGAACGGGGTTGGTTTGAGGGGTTACCGGGTGTGTTAGGGAAGAAAGGACGCCTTGGATCCATGAAGATTTTTATAAAATCTTTTAAAAGAGTAATAAAAAGTGTGGAGTAGTGTATAAAAAGTGTGGGGTAAAATGTGGGGTTGATTGTATTTAAATAGAAGTTAAAATAAATTTTTTTTATTTAATGGAAACGGTCACTTTTCAACGGTTGGATTTTTAAAATTGTGTTGGAGAATGGGACGGTACCATCGGTGAAATCCTGCCGTTTTTGCCGAGCTCACATCGGGGGGGGGGGGGGGGGGGGGGGGGTTTCCCCGTCGGCAAGGGTGTCCACCTCACCCACCGATCCCCTCTACCGATGCCACACCCCTCAGCCTTAGTTCGAGTAAACTGTCATTTCCGCCCGTGTTTAATAAAAAATTGTGAGATCCATCTGACAAAAGAAATCATGCCATTTTGCTAAAGATTCACCGAGTGAGTGCTCACTAGCCAAAGTCCCACCCCCACAAAAAATGTCCGACAAACGAAAACGCCGGCGAGCAGACTCCGACTCCGACGACGACTCCGTTAAACTCCCCTTCAAAAACCGTTTAAAACCCGACTCCGTCATCTTAACCACCTTAAAAACCCTAACCGCCACCACCAAACAACAAACCCTAACCAAACCCTTAACCCTAACCGACCTCTCTCTGTCATCCACCTGCCGTGAAGTCACCGACCTTCCGTTATCCTCCGTCCAAAACCGTATCCTAACCCTAGCCCTAACCCTAACCAAATCCATCCTTTCAGGTAACGGCTTCTCCTACACCGTCCCTTCACGCGCCGCCACTAACCAGCTCTACGTCCCTGAGCTCGACCGGATTGTTTTAAAGGACAAATCGTCGACGCGTCCGTACGCTTCTGTGTCGACAGTACGGAAGACGACGATTACGACGAGGATATTGTCGTTGATACATCAGCTGTCGTTGAAGAATATTCATGTGACGAAGCGTGACCTGTTTTATACTGATGTGAAGCTGTTTCAGGACCAGACGCAGTCGGATGCGGTTTTGGATGACGTGTCGTGTATTTTGGGGTGTACTAGGTCGTCGTTGAATGTTGTAGCGGCGGAGAAGGGTGTGGTTGTTGGACGGCTTGTGTTTAGTGATAATGGGGATATGATTGATTGTACTAAAATGGGGATTGGAGGTAATGTTAATGTTAGTTTTTATGTTATATTATGTGTATTATTGTTTGCTTATCCAGAAACTCGCTGTTTTGTTCGTGACGAATTGCGCGTTCAGACAATACGCGTCTTGTAAGAGAAATCTTCCAATAGGTTAATAGGTCACATGAAATATTTTTATGTTGTAGCATGTGTATATTTATCTTAGATATTAGGTTAATTAGAATGAGCCAATTTGGTAATAGGTGTAATAGGCAAGTAAACTGTACCAGACTATTGTCTATCTTTGCCCCTGATAGGTTGTTCGTCCAGGCTATGTTGTTAAAAGCCCATGGCGCACTCAAGGTGAATAGGCTGAGCCAGCCATCGAGATTTTTGAACTAGGTGCATAGCATAAAATACAATTTTGGGGGGTTTTAGAGTTTAGACTGTTTTAGGTTAATTCTAAGCTTATTTGGGTTGAATCCAGCCTTAATTAGGGTTTTTTTTCTCTTTTACTATTTTTAGGAAGTTGGCCTCAATATGGCCTGAATCTGCGCCTCTCCAGTCGCAGCCATTTGTAGCACCTCTGTGCCTAGGCGCGCGCCTCATGCGCTTTCGACAACATAGCATCCAGGAACTCACGGTTTTGTTTACTCAGCGAATTGCTTGTCCAAGCAAAACATGTCCTGGTATAGAATATTTTCACCATTTATAAAGAGACTACGTTCTCCTCTCAAACCATGTGGGACTTGCAATAGGTCAATTGAAACAGTCATGCTCTCAACCGTCATTTCATTATTCATGGGATAAGTCGGTTCAGAGTTCTTATATGTAAACGATTTCTCTGTTGTGATTGTTGATTTATTATCAAAACTTTTTATACATAAATTGTTCCCTGTCTATAGTTTATATAGGGTTTTGATTTCGTAGTGATGATTTGATTTGTGATATCCAACAGGTAAAGCAATTCCTCCAAATATCGACAGAGTTGGTGATATGTCTAGTGATGCATTGTTTATACTGTTAGTGGAAAAGGATGCTGCTTATATGAGATTGGCTGAGGATCGGTTTTATAATCGGTTTCCTTGTATTATTGTGACGGCGAAAGGGCAGCCTGATGTGGCAACTAGGTTGTTTTTGAGGAAGATGAAGATGGAGCTCAAGTTGCCTGTGTTGGCTCTTGTGGATAGTGATCCGTATGGGTTGAAGATATTGTCGGTTTATGGTTGTGGATCGAAGAACATGTCGTATGATAGTGCGAATTTGACTACACCAGATATTAAGTGGTTGGGGATTAGGCCTAGTGATTTGGACAAGTATAAGATACCTGAACAGTGTAGGTTACCAATGACGGAGCAGGATATTAAAACTGGTAAGGATTTGTTGGAGGAGGATTTTGTGAAGAAGAATCCTGGGTGGGTTGAGGAGTTGACTTTGATGGTGAAATCGAAGCAGAAGGCGGAAATTCAGGCGTTGAGCACCTTTGGTTTTCAGTATCTATCTGAAGTCTATCTGCCATTGAAGTTGCAGCAGCAGGATTGGTTGTAGTGAAGGTTTGCAACCTTTTTCTTTCTCATTGTATCAAGTTTATTGTTTTTGAAGTTTAACACTTTGTCTTAAATAACTACCATGTTGTACCTGTTTTCTGTCTTTGAGATGATATATTCTTAGTCTTTAATATATTTACTTCTCTTCGTGTTGTTATTGGTAGTTTATTGCTATTATTAGTACTTTTATTTGTCTATTTCTTATATTCACTTTATGTTATTTGCTATCTTGTCAAACTTCTAATTTCTAAGGTGCACTCAAGGCGCTTAGCCGGGCCTGGTATCCGGAGTCTAGGCGCTTAAAAGCGAGCCTTTTTTAAGCTAGGGGCGCATGGTATAAAAATATAAAAATACCATAATTAGGGGTTTTAGACATGTTTTAGGCTTGTTTAGGGCTACTTTAGGCTGTCTTAGGTTAATTCTATGCTTATTTAGGAGTTCTTACCATTTTGGCCGGATTATGGCCAGAAAATGCTCTGAAGCAGCAACTGAGAGCTTCGCCTTTCAGGGCACAACGCATGTGGTGCGCTGGGTTGCACCTAGGGGGCTTTTGACAACATAGATTATTAATATTTTTATACTTTACATGTCAAAGGGGAGGAGTCTTCAGTGGGTGCAGCCTCTCTATCTGCTAAGTATTGTTGAACATCAGTATAAAGTTTGGTGACCATGCTTCATTCTTTAGGATCAGGTTACGGGTAATGAGTCATTTTTTTAGTTTATAATTGAGAAAAGTATGAAACTGTTCCAAGGTCTTTGAAGTAGATTCTTGATCAAGTAGTGAGTCAGTGTTTAATTAAACAAGTTTATGACTTGTTTTACAGTTTTACTTGGTTTCTTCTAGCAGAGTTTCGTATCTTGATGGATCTTGAACTTAAGGGCACACATGAGAGGCTCTATGAATACTCTCAGCATCATGCGTGAGCGTGCATGATTTGTTTTTAGTTTTTGGTCCTGAGATTATTCTAAAAAACACAACATTTTTTTCTACTTTAAACACAAAACATCAACCCATTTGAGATATCCTAAACTTGAAATTCTCTTCTCACATGTGCCAACAGAACCCTCACTGGACTATAAATCTGATATGTGATCATATTCATGAGATATGTTGGATTTTCTGGATTACTGACTTCTGATATCTGGGCTTACTTTCTGAGTTAGTGGGATTAAACAAGTTCATTTCGGATTTTCAGGGAGCGTTGATTTACTGATTTTATGAATTTCGATTTACTGGTTTGTTTTGGAGCTTCTAGTTCACCGATTCACTGGTTTCTGTATTCTTGAATTTATGTGTTATTTTTTAAGGGAATATAGTGCAATCGATAATTTTGATCGCTTGTTGATGCATATGGAGGAATCGCAATAATTACATAACAAACCTATAAAGGTTGATAATATTCTTGGAGAAATTAAGATCTTGGGTTACTTGTGGATTAAGTGGAAAGAGAGCTTTGTAGCTGTTTTGCCTGTGTTGTACTCGCCAGCCCTTGCTAGCTGCTTGTTAGTGCAGGGGTGTTTTGCCTAGTTTTTATGTTGAAGGAGGCGGTTAGGCTGGAAGTCCGGTATGGCGGCTTAGACCCCTCCTCCTCCAACGCCAACCCAAGTCCGCTTTTTGAGTCCGGACATCTCAACGCATAGGATACATTGTTAGAGATGCTCTTATAATTTAAACGTTTCAACAAATAACATGCTCATATAGTCAACACGTATACACCACTTATAGATTAAAAAAATAAGATATCAAGCTAATGTATATTTGATGATACTTTGATATATACTTAGCAGTTAGCATAGCTTTTGAGTTTTTTTAAAGAAGTATACATGTACCCTTATAATACAATAAAATAGATCTAAAACACAATCTACCATGTGGCAAGAATCGTATAGACAATCCACGAGATCTATATGCCAATTAGCCCAGCTGGTTTGAGGCAAGGTGGGTTTTTCCTCAGGGGTTCTCATCATGGGGGTAGGTCACAGGTTCGATCCATGCACACCACGAAAAAAATTCTCCGTGACGGTTTGAGCTTAGGTAAGGAGGATACCGGTGTGTGGGTAGCGATTCGAACTTGGGACCGCTAGATTAAGGTCGTACAAGGATTTCCACTGAATTAAGTCTTTCAAAAAAAATTCACGAGATCTATATGCTTCTTGATCGTCAAATCAAATACTTTTAGACAGATCAAACTGAGTTTTTTAGTTTCCCGAAAGATAAATTTAATTACAGAAATAGTATTTCTGGTTTACCTAAAATAACACCTTTGAGTATTTTTGAAAGGTGGACTTCATTAAAAACAAGGCGCGTCCTCAAAACAAGGACAACCCCAAAGGCCAATTACATCCTATACAATGGAAATAAAACCCACTCCTTTCGAATAACTTTCTTAAATCTAGTCCGATTCTTAAACCAAAGAAAAGCCAAAGACTTAATAGACGCCGCTACATCTATGACCTTCGCCTCTTTTCTTGAAAACATCTTGTCATTTCGCGCCTTTCAAATAGCCCACATCGTGATCATCAAAATACCATTTATCAATTTTTTGGCACAGACACTACCTTTCACGAACTTAGAAAACTGTAACAAATCTGTAATATCAAAAGCATAAATCGGATCGAGCTTACACCATTTGCCAATACTCGACCAAACCCCGAACAAGAACCCGCAGCCTGTAAACATATTCAAGGAACTTTCAAAATCCATGCCACATAGCAAGTATTTCATGTCAGGGATGAAAACTCTACTCCTACTTAACGCCATACAAGTCAGAATGCGATGCATCTCGGCCCTCCAAACGAACACTTTAACCTTTAGAGGAACCCAAGATATCCGGCACATACACTTTAACATTTAACACCTTTGAGTATTTACTCAAGTAATTACGCAAATGATCACAATAAATCAAATAGAGTGTATTACATAAATAATACCTATAGTTATATGAACATTTAACAAAAAAAAAAAAAATAACGACGATTATTTTTAGACCATAACTTTGTTACAGAATCAAAACCATCGAATCTGAACTTGCAGCTTAAAACCTTAGACCCAAAAGGTATTCTTTTGGATAAACCACATTCATGATGTATTCATGATTTTAAACCAAATACATCACAATTTTTAATTTCCATAACTTTTCATACGTTAATACATTTAACAAAAACGAGCCGTTATTATTATTGTTTTCGAACTTGGATATGTTATTGTCATAGTTTTTTTATTTAAAAAAAATCATTAACATATTACGTAAGATCATATGTAATGGAAAGCAAATTTGGGCGTTTTTGAGGCAAAAAACGCCCCCACCCAAAACGCACACCGCCCCCCTCCATCCAATTTGGGCGTTTTCTTGCCCACCCAACTTTTTTCCACGGCGTTTTTCTTCTTTGTTGGTTCAATCAGAAGCAAACTTTTTAGATGGACCAATGATATGCAAGCCCCAATGATTGGATGCTGCTTGAAATTCTTCACCTTACCACTACACCTCATTCTAATTTGAATATTTTAATTGTCCCATATGTCACGTGTCAATTAATGCCTCATAGTACATAAAAATTTCACTTTCCCATTACACATGGTGCGCAGCTTAGTTGAGGCGGGCGGGGGCGCCCCCCCCCCCCCCCCCCCGAATTTTTGCGAAAAGTTTCGATTATATAGTATTCGTATAGTTTATTTTGGAAATATAGGGTTTCGACCCCCCGAAACTAGTGACTTCCGACCTCCCAAACCTTCAGGTCAAGCTTCGCCACTGAGTCTAACTATCAGTGTCTGTATTTCTAATCGCATTACCAGACACCCACATAGTTAACTCAAAAGAATATTAACAAATCAAGAAAAAGTGAGTCCATTTATGGACCCCACCGCATCCAGGCTCCAACTCATCCGGACTTTAAAGAACCAAAACTACCTGTCAATATGTCATTCATTCGATTCTCTGCCTTCTTAATTTCACATTTAACCACTTCATCCACAACATCTGTTTTTTTTTTTTTCACAAAACATTCCCCAAAAAAAAAAAAAATACCCATTTCAAGAAAATCAAGAACCATTTAAAGATCCCAACAACATTTTTATAGGTAATTTGACTAAATTCCCATTCTTTTAAGTTTCTTTAACTTCAAAAACATATATTTTTTTCACTAAAAATATGTTCTGTGAGTGGTTTTTACAGTTTTACTTAATCTTGTTCATGTTTTTGGCATCTGGGTGTGTCTAGAATTACTTGGATCATCTTCCTTTTCTTGAGTTTTAATAGTTGCATAACCACATTAGCGGTTATTGCATTAAAACATTTAAAAATAACCGACATTTATCTGAATTTTGAATATTATTTGTTGAATTTCTTCAAGTTAATTGTCAGTTGGCTTCTGGGTATCGATTATCTTATGGATCTTCTGATAATCTGTTTTAAGTTGTATTTTTCTGATGAATTTTGAGTTTTAAGTAGTAATTCTACAGTTTTCACCGATTATGTACATTAGTGAGTGAGAGAGATTTTTTACTGGTCAGGTTTATTCTATTGGAACACCACTGACACACTATCCAGTGTCATATGGTATGAAAATCATACGGCCCATATGATGTGTTTGACTGACACGAAACTAACTGATGTGATCAGTGAGAGAGTGTATGGCCCACATGACCATTTTCGCCTTGTCATACTACTTGTATGACGATGTCGCATGATGCCTGTATAATCTTATATTTTTCTAATGTATTTTGGGTTTTAAGTAGTAATTCTACAGTTTTCACCGATTATGTACATCAGCGTGTGAAAGAGATTTTTTACTGGTCGGGTCTATTCTATTGGAACACCACTAACACACTATCCTATGTCATAAGGGCGTTATAGATGTCATATAGGCCGTATAGCACGACAAAAATGGTCATATGGTTGTATTATGAGGGGCGGTATGAAGTGGTGTGCAAATCAAACTGTCCATATGATGTGTTTGACTGACACAGAACTGACTGATGTGACCAATGACAAAGTGTATGACCATTTTCGCCCTGTCATACTGCCTGTTTAATGATGTCACTTGATGTTTATATAGCATCACTAGTGTATCTATAGCAACCCCTTTCTTAGTTGGTACACATAAGATCAAAGAATATTACTAGCGTTTGACTTTTCGAGTCAAATGGACTAGTTTTTAACTACAAATTGACATGAAATAGTTAAATTTTAGAATATGTTGATATTATGTTGAAAACAGACTAATGGGATAATCATACAGTAATGGGCAAGAAAGGAAGCTGGTTTTCTTCGATTAAGAAGACGTTTATTTCTAGCGCCAAAGAAAAGAGAAGCCAGGTTCTTTACAACTCGTTAATCATTACAGTTTATTGATTTATTAAAGTACTATCGTTAAGTAACGATTTTTTTGCTAATCATATACCAGAAGCCGGAACAGCAAGGGGTTGTAGAGGCGCAACCTTCAGTACCCGATACACCAATTGTGGAAAATGTTGACAGTTCTTGCGACTCTCGTCCATTTGCTCCAGCAGAAGAGATGATACCGCTTGAGGTGCAGGCTGAGCCGCCACAATCTGCCAGTGTTGACGATGTTGCTGCGTCAATAGCAGTGGCAGCCGTCATGACCCGATATGCAGGAAAATCAAGGGAGGAAGTAGCAGCCATCATAATCCAAACAGTTTTTCGTGGTTACTTGGTATTTAGTTATTGAATCAAATCAACAATATCAAGTACATTCTACATTAATACATGTTTGCTGATTTGTTTTCCTATTTATATAGGCAAGAACGGCATTTTGGGGTCTGCGGCGGCTTGTTAGGTTGAAAACAGTGGTTGAAGGACCCTGTGTCAGGCGGCAAACAGTTAACGCGCTCAAATGCATACAGAGTTCGTCTCATTTGCAATCCCAAATCAGTTCTAGAAGATTTCGGATGTTGGAGGAGATTCAAGCGCTTCAGAAACAACTTCAAAGGACTAATGAAACCGCCAACATGCAGGTTAGTTTTTGTTACTATTCATCCCACCCTCGCCGTGCTACTTTTTATCTAACAACTTATCTTTTTTTTTTGTTTTTTTTTTTTTTTGTTTTTTGGTATAGACCGGAGAGGAATGGGATGATCGCGTGCAGTCTAAAGAAGAGATAGAGGCAAAACTTCTGAGCAAGTATGATGCTGCTATCAGAAGAGAAAAAGCCATGGCTTATTCCTTTTCCCATCAGGTACGACATGCAGGCGGTGTCAGTGGCGGATCTAGAAATGAATTTCAGTAGTAACGTTTTTAATTTTTTTCATTTTAATAGCAACGTTTTCCAAATTTCGTAAAAAAAAAAAAAACAAATTTTCCACTAATTTTCCACTACGCGCGCGAAGTTGAGCAGCAACGGACGCGGCACCTAGTTATTAACTAGGTCCGCCCCTGGGCGGTGTACACTGGCGTAGCTTTTAAGGGGCGGGGAGGGGCGGCCGCCCCCCCCCCCCCCCCGAATTTTCGCTCAGAAGTTCCGATTATATAGTATTCGTATAGAAATTTTTGGGTATATACGGTTTCGACCCCCCGAAACAAGTGGTTTTCGACCCCCCGGTGACTTTCGACCCCCCGAAGTCTCAGGTCAAGCTTCGCCACTGGCGGTGTAGGGGTGCTAAATTGGCTGTGTTTGTGGTTTAATAACTTTCTAATCATTATCAAACATATAGTTAAGTACAAGGACATCTAATTTGAGATGTTTGGTGATTATACTGTAACAGCAGCCTTGGAAGAAATCAGGAGGGACGGCGACAAAGATGCTATTCATGAACCCGACGAATCCTCAATGGGGCTGGAGCTGGTCAGAGAGATACAAAGACCATGGAAACGATCATCTTTCGGTTAAAAGTGGTATCGACAGTGGTAAAAGTGAGATTGCAAAGTCGTATGCTCGTCACCAACTTCATTCTGCACCTTCAACGCCTCAGTCAAAAGGAGATGGCGGTCCAGTCGCATCACAAAAGCCCAATAATGGTCCTGAGACTAACTTGGATGATGAGTCGAAGAGTGTGTCAAGTGTTAAGCCTGAGACAGGGTCTATGGTGGCTGCAAAGTCTGCAAAGGTGAAACCACTGAGACAGGGCGTGGCGGAGGATGGTAGCGCGAAGAAACGTCTTTCTTTTCAGGCTAAACCGAGGCGGCATTCTGGGCTGACAAAGGTTGAACCTACCATTGGTGATGGATTGGAGCAGGGAGGTGGTTGAGTGATTTCTTGTTTGGAGAACTTGCAGGAGTCTATACATATGTGTAATGTATTGTTATGAAACATTATTTATTTACTTATTGTATGCAAAGTTTTATGTAATTATTGATCATATGCTACATATGTTTTTATGTCGAACATGGTCTTGTTGTCGTGTTGAACAGTATCTAGCATTTCGGAATGACAAGTGTAGATAACCCCGTTAGAAAGTGGCGCGAGGCTAAAGCCATAAGTGAGATTCCACTGTTGGAGTTCGATTTTTTTAGTTCATTACGGCGCTGGTATGGTTAGAGCCGTAATATCATTTGGGTAATAGTTGGGTTATTAAAGTAACAATCTTATCAGTACTTGGTATAATTTACGATGCCAAATTTGAAAGGATTACGACACGAGTTTTTAAACGATAAAAACGAATACTAGTGTCGGTTTTGATAATTCCTATACCAGTACCGATAAATACTATATTTTGATTAGATATTTTTTTTTAAATGTTAATTAACACAGATGTTTTAAATTAAATAAAACTTAAATTGGTTAAAATATTATATTATTAAAAAAAATATAGTAAAATTACTATATTTATATTCAACCCAAATTATTAATCATAGTGTTATTAGCCCCTACTCTTGTTGTAGGGAGACATGGAAAATGATGGGTAGAGTCTAGCCTTCTTGAGGTGTCTGGTTCGATCCTTGATCCCCACCGGCTTTTAGTGATTTTGCACTGTCGTGCATTCGAGCAGGTGGAGGGTTAGGTTTTCCCCAGAATTGGTGTCTTGGTGGGTTCTTACTACCCAGCGCTACCTATGGGCAAGCACTTAAGACGTGTCTTCACCCAAAGGTGTATGAAGTGCTTTTGTAACCAATTGATGAATACCGAGTAGTCGAGACGTCGTTTGTTATGCGTTAAAAAAAAAAAAAATCATTGTAATTATTATAAAGGTTATTATTTGATTTTTCCGAATTGGATAAATTTAAGGTACGAGAAACATCTTTACCAACTTGGACAACAAGAAACAGAGTCGGCGTTCCCTAATTTAAAACCCCCAAATAAAACCCTAATTTTAAACAATTCAACGTCTCCAATCGATCGACATAATAACCTTTGCAAGATCTTCAATTCACCATCTATCCGTAAGGTTTCAACGATAAAACCCCTATATTCAACAAGCTGCAGACAGAATCTGTTTCCAAGCATTCTTTTTGTTCAAGTTCCAGATAACCCATTAAGATCTTAAATATATAATGGTTAGTCATCAATTGTTTTTATTTATTATGTGATTATGCTTGGTTTACCTCTGTTAATGTTCCAGTGATGTGTAATTCTATCTTATGCTTCTGGCTGTGTTCTGTGTATACATTTATTTTGTTCAGAGTAGGGTTCTTGAACGATAAATTATAATATAATTTATGTTTGTAACAGAAATTTAATATATTGCTTTCTTTTTTGGGGATCTTGGTGAACATATTAAGGAATGATGATAACCTTTTAACAGTCATCTTTATTGGATTTTGTTCGATAAATCGTCTCGGTTCGTTTGCAGCCCTAGTTTTTAGGCTATTCTTTTATGAATCTATCTTCATTTATTATATTCACAAACCATTTTATCATTTAGGCTGGGTGGGCCGTGGCGCCCCCAACACCGACCCAACTCCTTGGTTTTAAAAAGCGCTAGGCGCACAAAAGTGACGAGGTCTAAGCGCAAAAAGCGTGGGCTTTTCGTACCCAAAGCGCACACTAATTATATAATTTTTTTTACATGGTTTTAGCTTCATTTACCCCAAATATAGCTATAAATAAGGTTTTTATATGATTTTACATATATGTACAAGCCAAAAACACAAAGCCACAACATTTTTAGGCATAAAATACATGGTGTATGAGATGCGCGCGCTTCAGGGCCAAAAGCGACGGAAAAAGGTCAAATTTTGCGCTTTTCATGTGCTTCTGGGAAAATGGGTAGTCGCAGAGGCCTGAGGTGCCCTAGGCTGCGCCTCGCGCCTAGGCGCGCTTTTTAAAACCCAGCCCAGCTCTGCTATTTGGGGCGCCATATTCCCCCTCCGTCAAACCCTTAGCGGCGGGATGGCGGACCGGACCGTGAAAACCCTTAGTTAAAAATATCAGTTCAAGCCATCAACCCACTCAACCCGGCTGGTATGATTTATTGCGCGGGGTTTTAGTCATTTACTGTTTTTTTCCTAAACGATTAGTGCAATGTTCAAGAATCTTAATAAGAACAATATTATTGTGTGTTTGATTTCACTACTGTTAGTAGCACTTTATGAGTATAGTGTATGGCACTAAAATCTAAAACCATCAACAGGCAACTCCGTTGGTTGTAGGACTTGCAGTTGCTGGTGCTGCGTATGCGGGTCGGTATAGCATCCAGGCTTGGAATGCATTCAAGGCTAGACCAGCTGCACCCGCCTTTCGCAAATTTTATCAAGGTGGTTTTCAACCTCAGATGACTAGAAGAGAAGCTGCACTTATTCTTGGAGTCAGGTATACTACACAAATCTACGAATCTATCATGAAATTTGTGGGTTTGGATTTTATTTAAAACTAGGGCTGCAAACGAACCGAACGAACACGAACAATGCCTTGTTCGTGTTCGTTTGTTAATAAAATTATGTGTTCACGAACTGTTCATGAACACTTACCGAACGAGATTTTCTGTTCGTGTTCGTTTGTTAAGAAAACACTCATGTTCGTGTTCGTTTGTTAATTTTGTTCATGAACGCACACGAACACAAACGAACATTAATGAACACAAATAAGTGTTTATGAACACAAATGAGCACAAAGAATGCTCATAAATGGAAACCAACACAAACAAACATATATTAACTTTTGAATAACGCCGAATTCACATACATTAAGACATTAGATAAATCCACCAAAAATATAAACAAATTGTCGAAACATACTTAATATTGGTGAAGGGCGTTGGAGGAGGTGGATGGCATCAACGTTGGAACGTGAAAACATATAATGAGCTTGGATACAAAAATCAAGTTTATTGATTTCATATAGTCATATATTTACCTCATATATATTATTTAATGTGTAAAAAAAGAAAAATAAAAGAATATAAAAAAAGTATAACAATTAAAAACCTCAATAAACTATCGAACATAAACGAGCACGTTACCGAACGTTCACGAACATAAACGAACGAACGCGGCCTCTGTTCATGTTCGTTCATTTAACTAAACGAACGGAATTTTTTGTTCGTGTTCGTTCATTTATTAAACGAACGAACACAAACGAACTTCCCGCCAAACGGTTCATGAACTGTTCACTGAAAGTTCAGTTCGTTTGCAGCCTTATTTAAAACTGTTAAATTGGGTTGAAACCTGTCAACTTGTTTAGCTTTAGGGTTTTTCAGGTCAACCTGGTGGGTTCCAAAGTTGCCCGTTAAACCTGTTCTTTTGTCAATTCAACATATTCAGTATTTTATGCGACAAGCTAAAAGATAAAAGAGAAACAAGCGTTTTGTACTTTATACGTAATTATGTTTTATGCATTCGTATATTTTGTTTTAACTTGTGTTTATGTCGTATTAAAAAGCAAAACACTAGATATAAAATAAAGCTCGGGTTAAACAAGTCGTGCTCGGGTTTGTGTCAGGTACCACTCCATGAGTGCTTGAACATGGCCTGTTTAACACCCCTAAGCGAGCATAGAGAACTCAGAACGGTGTGTTAATATATTATAATTTCATTTGATGAAATGGTTTGTTCTTGTTTAGGGAAAGTAGTGCACTTGATAAGATAAAGGAAGCACATAGAAGGGTGATGCTTGCAAACCACCCAGACGCTGGCGGCAGTCACTATCTTGCTTCCAAAATCAGTGAGGCGAAAGAGATGATGTTGAGGAAGAGCAGCAACAACGGCTCGGCTTTTTAATTATCTCCAACAAGGAGGCCATTGTTACCCAAAAAGAAAAACTTATACTTTGGTTATACATTAATTCTATTATTGATTTGTGTACCATTATAAGTTGGATGTTATTTAAATGATTCATGGAATGGGAGCAACTGAGTCCATTATTGCTCATATTACACCTCAGTCAATAAATGAGTTGATTTGGATCTGTTTTTGTTAACCAAATGGTTTATTTGATAACGCAATCGGTCAAAATTGATCACAACGATCAAGCTAGCAAATTAAAAGCTAAAACGATTCCATACGGGCTGATAATCTGATATCACCCGCCTGCACTGTGAACCGAAACAACCTGCCTGTCGCCATGACAGGCATTGTAACTACCGTTGCTGTGACATCCATCGGTCACCACCTCTGCTGTAATCTTTACCGTAGGTGCTGTGCAAACATCATAGCTTATGTATGTTGTTGCCTCTGGCCGCAGGCCACCCTAGATACCTAGCATAGCTGATAGCGTACCTATTTCGATATAAGCTTTCTGTTTCAACCTAAGTCCATTTTGGTCATAAACTAGTTTATTTAATCAGGTTGAGATTTTTATAAAATGGTCTGTTTCACCTGCTGTGGATGACTGACTCAACTCATCCTGTATTTTACTCGTACGATATAATCTTCTAACGTCTACTCTATATACCTTTCGAACGATAGTCTTACAATTAAAACTGTTTTTCTTGGTGAAAAGTAGGTTCTTAGATCAAAGTCTTGTTTCATTCATTTAGTTCTTTATAATATACACTTAGAAACCATCATAAACTGGATCAATAACCATCATAACCACTTAAAACCGTTAATGAATCGCTAAACACCTTTTGCAACCCAAACAAAACAAACATATCCCTAGTAAAATCAGAATTTCAACCTTCAAGTTAATGATAACAAGTTTTCTTGCAAAACAGAAACCTTTAGATGAGAGCAAGGACTGAACTATTCAAGTCAAAAGACTCTAAACCTGTGAGGTATATACTTTGAAATCAAAACTTTTCTTATAAGGTCAAAAGTCAAAGTCAAAGTCAAGCGTTTGGGTAAGTTTAGTTGGGAAGTATTGGAGAGGTTTGACTTTGACCATCACCATCATCTTCTTTTATAGGCTCTTGTTCATGGATTTCAACAGGACCTTGAGGCTCTCCGAAAACAGTTGACAGGATCTCTCTATGACATTCATCACAAAAGTAGAAGTATGAAAAGTGACCTTGATTTGGAAGTTTATGGACAATGGCATTTGGTAGGACGCGTGCCACGTAATCGGTCATGACAGGTGGCACAACCAGATCCTCCATTCCCTGTTCACCAATTCAATTCCATGAATATAATATTAGTTATTACCAACTTCTTAAAGCTGCTATGAACAAAAAGTTGTGATGAAGTTACAGACCTGCCATATGTGAATCGGTTCTAGAAACCCGACCAATTCGCACTCTGGTTCATCGGACATGAAGTTGAACCAGTGAAACAAGCCTTTTTCTGGGCATTTCTTTTGCACTTGTAGATTTGTTATGCTAAATGGCCAGTTTGACACTTGTAGAGCGGTTTCCTCAACAAATGGTTTCACGTTTCCTTGTCGAATGGATTCCTCGACATCCCTTTGCCAGAATTTTTTAAATAACGGATCTTCTGTCGCAACTTTATCCTGCAATAATCAAGATTAACAATAAATGACAGGTGAATATATTACAGATGGTTGATTTGAATTATGTATTAGCTTCAACATGCAAACGAGTGAAATAACATAAATCAAGCAGTGGCGTAGCTTGACCCGAAGGTTCGGGGGGGTCGGAAGTCACTAGTTTCGGGGGGTCGAAACCCTATATTTCTTTTTTTTTCCTTTTAAAATTGGGTTATCTTTAAAACCTTTGATGAAAAATGGGCCTTTTTTGTAAGAGTTGGTTGTTATCTAAGAAAGCGACTAATGTGGAGTTGCCAGTACTGAATGTACACAACAGTGTTCAAAATTTTTTGTCTCAATTGAAATGCTACAATACAAAATGCACCATCCTTGACTACTCGTAAGATATCTTCAGTTCAACTCGCTACCTTAAATAGCGACAAATACAGAATGTTAAACAAACAAAAAATGACCCCATTTGTCTTCAATCCACTCTTGTACTCATATCTGACAAAAATAATCAACTAAAAAGTTTTTTTTAAAAAAAAGGAAATTGTTCCGGATCAACATGACCCACCGACCCGCATAGGTTTCCACCTGAATCTGTCATGACTCATGGATGAGGCCAAATCTTCAGAAATTAGATATGATTGTAGGTTAAAAAAACTCACCTGCTCTGAAAGAGATAAGGACAACCACTTATCAATAGGCCCATGTTTTCCCGAAAGGAAAGTTCGACGATAAAAAAACCTTAGAAATCTAGGAAATCGTCGAGCTAAAAAGTAATTAAGCTTCCTTTTTCTTGGCCATTTCTCCCAAATTCCAAACTTCTCTTCTTTCATCAAACCCGGGTCATACGGATTAACCATTGGAGCAAACATCGCCGCACCTATATATAATCACCAAGATTTAGGCTCTGTGCAGTAACCAAATAACTTAGTTGCTAAATTGACTAAGGTATCATAATTATAAATGTGGTAATCTAATTATCTAACCTGCAATTTTACGCGGTATGTACTTTAGGGCAGCCCAAGCATGAATAGCACCACTTGAATATCCAAGCATCCAGAACTTATCGATTTTAAGCGCATCAGCCAAGTATAAAAGGTCCATAGCTGATGACTGAAGTGTCCTGTTAGAGTGTGGATCGCTTTCCCCAAACCCAGGAAGATCATACGTCACCAATCGAACCCCAAATTCTTCCAAAAGTGACAATTTGATCCCCGGTATTCCTGTGAAACAAAAGTCAACTTCACAAGTTACAACCTTAATATTAACTCTGCTATTTTTCCTACAAGAGTTTCGTAGAGTATCTGAACCTGCAAGCCGAGAAGACAGAAAGCTATGAGCAGCAACTAACGAATATCTAGCTTTGTCTGCAGAAACGCCCTGTTCGTGATATGACATGTTTCTACCATCCGGAAGTAATATACGCGTGGCGCTAGGAGCATGTACTTGAACAAGTGGAACTGGTGTGTTGTCATGTTTAATATTCACACATAAAACTGCAACATGTAACACATATCATTTCAATCTTAATAAATCCATCAACCAACTCGACATATACCATACACAACAAACTACTGTGGCTGCATACACTATGCAGACCCCGCCTTTGCATAACTCTCGACCCGTTCGACATAAAACACAACCTAAATTGTCCCATTTACATGTACACGCGTCGAAATTGGTACCAAGACTAATTATTGTGGCTATAAAAACTATAAAGACACTGCCTTTGGAGACTCTCGGCCCTTTTGACATAACCGACAACCTAAATTGACCCGTTTACATGTACACGGTTCAAATTGGTACATCTAGAGTAAAAAAACAATATACGAGTCCATTACTTCACTGATAACATCAATAAGGCAACAATCTAAATACTTATCATCTAAACTGATATGACATAAACATAAACATAAACATAAACATAAACACGAGCATAAACTACCTGACAGAGTGATAAGCAAAACAGACAAAATCACCGGCCACGCAACCACCGGATCACGATCCTCAGGCAACAAATCATTCAACACACTCAATCTCCCAACCACAACTCTACAAGGCCCTCTAACCTTCTTCACAACATAACTATCATCAGTCAAAACACTCTGCAACACAACATCCTTACATCCTTTACCTAATTCAACCACTATTTCCCCCCAAGCCTTCACAAACCCTTTCATCTGATCCCTAAAACTCTCTGATTCCACCTTTTCCCCTTCCAAAACCGCCTTCAAATCAAAGGAAGGCGTCGATACACCCAACGAGTGATCATCGCCTGCGTAGCGTACCCCGTGTCCTCCACGAGACTCGCCAGCTCCTCTGTCCATGATTTCGACCTCCCGACTTCCTCCGCCCATGTTTCCGCCCCCCGGACCGCCTCATTCCATGATTTTGACCTTCCAGAGTCCTCCATTTCACCTATTTTGCTTCAATTTTTAGTGTATGGTAACCTAATACTGTGTCAAGATTACTTTTGAAGTATGCATACCATTTAGACAATTAGTTTCTCATCACTTTCTCTTTCTGTTATGTGTAAGCATAGAACTGTAACAAATGTAAGCTATTAGTACGTTCTAGACGTAATTACAGACCTAGAAAAACTCAATTTATTTTCTGTAACGAGAGTAGACCTAGAGATTTGACAGTGAAAAGTTTGAGCATCTCCAGTTTAGATGACACACTGTGACGAAAATATAAACCGAAAGTGCATAGCCTAGTTTGCTTTTTATTTATTAAGGTTTTTTTAATTATTTTTTATATTGCTTTTATTTGTTTTTTGTTTTTTTTTTTGAACGGGCTATTTTTCTGGCCCAATTTTTTACACCCATTTTATTATACTTTTTTTTTTCACCACTTTAGATTTGAACTACCAAACTTTTTAAGAGAGGATTTCCTCTATACCAGTCCACCACAAGGGTGGAGCAGTGTTTTTATTAGTTAAGTGGCGTGTAAAAAACTAGTAAATTTGTCTTTCCTGATACACTTAACGAAAGAAAATAAAGAAAAAAAATATTGTGTTTGTGTTTCGGAGTTATTATTATTATTATTTTTTTTTTTAAAGAAATGAAGGGATTTTTAAACTAAATTTCACTCTTTCAATTTGAAAGGAAATAGAAGGAATGTTAAGTGAACTTGGAACATATCGTAAAGATTTTCTAGAAAAAAAAGGAAGAAAAAGTTAAAATGATGTGTGCAATATATTTGAGAATATATATAAAAAACTAAAATAAAAAGGTAAAAGGATGTGTATAGATTTGCTTAAGTGAGAAGATAGGGATCAAAGAGGAGGTGAGGTAGCTTTAGAAGCGTGAAATTGAATATACGAATAATATATAATATAAATTAATATAGCATAAAACCTACGCAATAAAGGGATTATTAATAAATAATAATATTATTATTCTGTGCTTTTAGCTTTACGACAAAAACAGTGACATGTACAAACCGTCAGTTCAGAAGTGGTCGGTGTGATGAGGATAAATTTAAATTTTTTATATGATTGTAGGATGAGACTACAATTAATGGTGATTTTATCGAGCTTTGCTTATGATTTAAAGGTTTTCTTTTATGTACTTGATAGAGGGTTTGATTTGTAGGGTGGAGCAACACAAGTATCGCTGCACCAAACAGTTTGCGTGAACGGAAGTTCGTTTGTGTTTGTTTAGCTAAACAAAAACAAAAGAACACGAACAGTGGTCACGCTTATTTATTTATGTTCATAAACGTTCGATAACTAGTCTTATACCCGCCGCGCGTTGCAGCGGCGGGGGCGACCGGATGTTTGGTTTCTTTAAACTGTCTAAAAATGAGATGGTTTACAAATATAAGAACCATTGATGCTCACGTGCTGCTACATCAAGTAGTGGTCAACAAAGCACGGATGTCTGCTTTCTTTAAGGTGTACAGTAAAAAATAATGGTAATGCAGATCAAGCATTAGATTATTGTGGTGGTTTGTAATCATAAGCCCACTATATTTTTGTATCTAAACAGCTGACAAAAACTATTTGCAAGTCCACACAACCTCGGCCTGACCCCAATTTGACCCGTTACATAAACCCACCCATAGTACCGCCTTTACAAAATAGTATGACGCAATTGTGATCAACATATCGCAAACAAACCTGATGTTGAATTTCCAACCGGGGCCAGAGAATCCAGAAAAGCGATTGATTTGCACGCACGGAAGGCAAATCTAAGTTTGTGCTCCCAAATGCAGAGGCATGATGGTACATTGCAAGAGTCGATGGAGACAAAGTAAGCCAAGTATGTTGTAGTAATAATGTTACCAAATATGCCTGAAGGATAGATCATAAGTTACCTGGACGCACAAAAAAAAGCCTAGTAAAAGAATACCGTATAGAAGACAATACGCGCCCGTAGACGTAAGGAAAAAAAGCGGGCAGAAAAAACATGGAGCAAGAGTCAACCAGGACACACAACCAACACGAAGAAGGCCAAAGTTGATACAGGCAAATACCATCAATCCATAATAATAATAACAGAAACAGGACAGTTGAAAAAACAACAGGCTCAGATTATGCACATGGCTGAAAGGGCGGTTGCAAAGAAACACCTGCCATCCTACAACCCTGGCATGCCATGATGAAGTCCGGAAAATCATCACAACCTTGTCACCCAGCTGCGTACCATACCGGAAAAAAATTGAAAGCTGGCCAAAGAAGATCAAATAACCAAATATTAATAACATGATTTCCCACTAACATATAAAAAAGGAAATAGAAACCAACAACAGGTATTGCATACCATCATCAAATACAATTCAAAGCTGCCATGGCTAACGACGAATAGCTGTGATCGCCATGACAGACACGGTGGTAATGAATGTACGATATCAAAACGGGAGACACCCAAATCGTCGCCCTAGTCACCATCCACCTGCTGTAATACGCGACGTACATTCTTTAAAGAATTACAGTTAGGAAATATGCATTTCACAATTAGAAAGCTACAAATGTTAGCAAAGGGACAATGAAATAGGAATTACGAAGACACTAACCTGTAGGTTTCAGTGAAGCCATTCAACTTCATGGATCTGGCATATCTGAAAATGAACATATTCACAATCAATTTTTTTTATTATTAATAAGTTTCTTCATTACGTAATAACCAAGTTACATCTGGATAATAGGTAAGCGAGCAACAAGCTGCGCCGCTATCCCTTTTTGAATCGCAAAACCTATTCTACTAAATACAAACCCTTGGTTCCTCGGGCTTTGCGAGTCACTGTGGACCACCTTCTGTACCCGCTCAAAAAAGCGAACTGCCTCAGGGGCAAGGGATCCAAAAGTGTCGAAGGCAAACGGAATGAACACATGCTGATTCTCTAAACACGCTGCCTCGTGCTTAGCAACCTTCCTAGCTTCCGCCTTCAAAACCGCCTGTCCTGGAACGAATCCACTATCTCTCAGCCCCACCAGTGGTGACACCCCAGTGAGATCAACACACACATGCTTACCCCCCGCCCAGCCAAACACAAGGACGTCCGCAGGACGCAGGGTGGATCTTCCCTCTCGTGGGTCAGTCAGGAAGTTAACAGGGCTTCTTTCTTGGCTGAGATCCCGGCACGCCTAAGCACATCCCATAAAACATCTCTTACCCAGTCATGACGATACTTAAACCCAGGCAATTCCTTACAGTGAAGGGCATGGTCACCAAATCTATCCAAACATGCTTTTTTACAGATGGGGCATGAGCCGTCTGGCGGGAAAAGGGGAATCATGAGACGGTATTTAAGGATGGCTATGTATTCAACTGCTGACATCCGTTGCTCAAGACCTTCAATGGGTGCAACAGTCAAAAAATCCTGGGCATGAGCCCCTTTGAGACAAGCCAAAACTGTCTTTTGACGCGGGGTCATATCGAACCACTCCTCCATATCCTGTGCGTGTTTACCATAAAGAGCACTCGCCAAAGTTTGTTGAGGTTTCTTGGGGGCGGTCTCCTTATCGGTAAAACCACCTAGATCAAGGTCCGGAAGAGTTGTTCCAATATTACCAAGCGCAAGGGCGTAGTCAGGATCCACCCCCACAACACCAGCGCTTCGCAAGATGTGGTCCTGTAATTTCCATGACTGGGCCCTGGACGCCACAAAAGCATATGCGGAGACGTCCTCCGCCGAGATAAGCCCTAAGCCCCCGCAACGCATAAGGAAAGAGGCCAACCTCCACTGAAGGTCCCCAAAATGCGGAATTAACAAATACCACCAAATCAAGACCTATAATAAGCGATCCAACCGAAAATTAAAGGTGCTGACCTGGATCAGGTTACCAATATGTCGCCGGAACCGTAGAAACTCCGAACTTCCAAGCCCGAGACCTCCTGAAGCATATCCAACACCATCAACGATCATCTAACCACACTTACGGTTTCGAATCATCGCCCGATGTAACGATTTTATCACCCTTCACCATCGACCTAGTCTCTGTTGAAATTCTATAGCCGTTGTCGTTTCTCACTAACCTCTTGAGCACCACCGTCACACTCTGTGACGGCGTAAAGTTAATCGTCGTGCACAGCCAGCGCCATAAATGGCCTGAAAACACCCGGCTATATCACATCAGGGGTTTATTAGGTATTATAGATTATTGATATATACATCTATTACTGTGGTTTTTGTAATTATCATGTTACAAAGGTAGTAAAATGATATTATGACTTCTTATTACTTTAATAATAGTAACATCGATGGAGTAACAGTTATATAAAAAGTAGATAAAGATCAAGTATTATGAGTTATATTAAAAGGATGCAACAGAAATTGTGTATAAAAAAGAGATTAATAATAAAAAGTAAGAAGATGAATTAATAGTACCAGATGAATTAGGGATGAAGAGGCTCCCAGATAATCGAACAAATGACGAAACACGACGCTTCTGGAAACCCTAGAAGTGGATTGAAGAGCACATACGGCGACAATAGAGAGGCAAAACTGTTGAAGATGAGAGATGATGAAGATGTAGAAAGGATAAAGCAAGCGGGAAAAACGAAGCACGCATCAATATGTTGTACATACGCATTAAGCACTTGTATTGAGGGAAATAGTAATCGTACCTCACATCCAAACTTGCCATTTGTATATATATAATGTGTTCATTTATGTTTGATGGTTCATTAGATTCTTTAAAAAAAAAATTCATTTACCTATTTCAAAATTATTAGTAATCTATTATGTGTCATGTATTAAATATTAGTATTACTTCACTTTTTTGTGCTTCTATATTCAAGAATGTTTATTTGTGTTTGCTTACGCTCACTTTTGTCCGGTACCTAAAACAAACGAACACGAACATACTCATTTTCTTAACAATCACAAACAAAAAAACCTATTCGGTAAGTGTTCACTGAACACATTGTCTTCTTAATAAACAAACACGAACAAGGTCTTTCTCGTGTCCGTTCGATTCGTTTGCAACCCTAAACACAAGAGGATGTCTCATGTGTCAACGAAGTGCATTCTTTTGTTTAATATAGTTGTCATGGTTTTAATAAAGTTGTCATCGTTTCAATGTTGGATAACATAAGAGGAGGACTCTCTTTATAATTATAAATGTGAGGTTATGAGTTTAAATTCTTACAAGTACAAATTAAATGTGAACTTAATGGTGTTAAAAAGTTTATTGTTAAAAAAAAAGAGATGTTAATAAAAACGTAAATAAGTGTTTTGAAACCTAAATTATGGAATGGATCTTTAAGCCACACGGAATGGCTTCGTAAACACCCTTGAAGGGACACATAATAACATGTGGCATCTACCTCACTTGTTGGGGGCATTGAATAAGAAGAGGGAAATCAATGGGGTGGTGGTGTTGACATGGACGGTGGGCCCATTATGGTGCTAAGTCACGGGGTATTTTTTTTTTCATTTGGCTTTTTAATAAATAAAGTCAATAAAAACATATTTATATTAATAAAACAATAACATTACATTAAAAAAATATAAATTAAAAAAACAATAAAGTAAACATTATATTAAATTAAATTAGGCCTTAACAACTGTAATGACAGAACATACTCAAAACTCTCGCTGACCTCAAAAGTGTTATTGACTTGAGTAACTCCGATTGCTACCTCTTCAGGTTGATTAGGGTCTTCTTCCAGGGTTGCTTTAAACATCGTTTCAAACTCTTCACGCTTAGGTTTGATATTCAACAACTTAAGGTTGAGTGAATCACTAGTTCGGTGTGTGTCACCGCCGACTAGCACATGAAATTCAGCTAAAACTTTAGCCCAAAAGGATGTCGCGTGGAGTGAGCTCAAAACTCTGTATTTTCCTAACATTTATCTACCCCAATGTTAACGTGAGTTCTTCCTCCTCAGTCCACACCACCATCATTGACGTGATTTTTAAGGGTGTGATTAAAAATGATAATGGGCTTGATTTGAGAGAAGTGTTATAAATGGTGTGGGATAAAAATACGAGATTGGTATGGTATCGGTATTTTAAGGTAGAATACCGATACCATACTGATACCATATCGATACCGAACCGATATCGTACCGTATGCTTTCAGTATCGGTATTAGTATTGGGTTTTTAGGAGTTTTCGGGATCGGTATCAGTTGGTACCGATACCGTCCCGAGCCCATCCCTAGTGATCAACCTATAACATATAAAACATGTTTATACTAAGGGTGACAAAATGGTAATTTTGGGTGGAAAAGGTCAAATAGCGGTCAAATTAAGGCTAGCAATTAGTTTTTGATGGTCATAATGTTCAAACAGTTAAAAAAACGGTTCGGACCAGTTTTCCCAAAATGTTTCCCGATCGAAGGTCAAAAGCCTGGTTCGAGTTCATTTGGAAAAGGGAACTGCTGGTTTGAAAAAAGAACTGGAATCGAGTCGGGAAATGCCGGTTCGGTCACAAACTGGTTTTTTTGTTCACCACTAGGGGCTCCATTCCATCACCTCAGGGCCACGTATACCCCACGTCAAAAAGGGTGCTTTAATCCGCTCTTTCAATAAGTACCAAGAAATAGAATAATGCCTATTTAATTTCTTAAAAAAATAGAAGGAAATTTTTCGATTGGTTGAATTAAAGGGGGTCTACCAAACCACCCTGTTAGCCCTCATTATTGCATTCACAACTAGCCAATTAGGTGAAGGGGCAATAACGCCCTAAACCACCCAACCTAATGTCAACGTGGCGTGTTGGGCTTAGAGGTGCACAAAATACCCGAACTCGACCCTACCGTAGGGTATGGTTAGGGTACACCCAGCTCACCTAAAACCCGAACCCGAAACCGGGTTTTTTTCTACCCGGTTATTATAATACCCGTACCCGGTTTTATATTTCATTAAGGAGGACAAGGCTTTTCTCTTGAATCGGTCGAAGTGTGTATTTGCTTGAAAGATCATTTAGATGCGGTGGAGCGGATTCAAAATGTTTCGTCACTTGAAGAGGAGAACGTAGTTGAAACGGAGATATATGAGGATGAGGTCGGGATGGGAATGTCAAGCCCACTCGATGAAGACTAGACGAAGAGTCGAAGACGACAAATTATCAAACGAATGCGTTAAATAAAGACGATGAATTACTCCATTATCAACGAAAACTTAACTATCTATGTTTTTTTTATCACTCGTACTTGATGTATCTTGTAATGCTATTTGATTATCAATGAAGACTTAACTATCTATGTTTTTGTACTCCATTACACCATTCCATTGTTTATTTAGAAGGAAAAAAAATATAAACACAAACAACTATAAAAAAAAAAACACACGGATAGGGTTTTTTATACCCGAAAATAGGTATCTAATACCCGAAACTGGGTATACCCGAAACCGGGTATTGAAAACCCGAACTCTACCTGAACCTGGTATATAGGGTATGGCTTTTCACGAAAATACCCTACCCGAACCCGACCTGTTATTTCGTAATACCCGATTGTACCATACCCGGCCATACCTGAACCCGGGTATTCAAAAAACCCGGTTTTGTTCACCTCTAGTTGGGCTACGAGAGGAGCAAAGATGGAAACGTATTCATGGATCCGGTTTTAAAAGCCCAATCAGTATTGGGTTGGCCCATTAAGTGCACAACCCAACCCAACCCACCCATACAAAACAATAATAATCGCTACCCTCTTCTTATTAGGGTTTTGGGGTTTTCATCAGCTTTTCTTCTTCTTCTTCTTCTTATTATTCTTCAAGTTTTACCGGAAACCGGCGCGTCACCGCCAAAACCCTATCTCTCAAACGATGTATGTATCACTTCTGTTTATCTAATTAATAATATTCTTCTTTACTTCAAATTCTTCGTTTATCTTTTATTATTATTATTATTATTATTATTATTATTATTATTATTATTTCCCCTATTCATTAATAATTGTTAGGTTTATTAAGATGAATAAATAAACAATTGGCCAATGAGATGTCATGTTACAACGTTTTGCATTTGATTATTTACATAAACAGAACAAACGCTGATGTCTTTTGTAGTTTGTATCGAATATGTGTGGGACTTTTATGTCCTAAGCTAAGTAGAACGATGTTGAATGAATAGCGCTGTTCATGAGTCGAGCCGAGCCGAGCCAGAGCTAAGTAGAAGTGTTGGTAGCTGTAACCTAATGTCATGACACTTGTTGTTGGACTTGATTCTTGATTGCTTGTCTTTTGTCGTTGACAATTTGTAGTTTCGTTTATGTAATTTTTTAGTTGTTCTAAAGGCCTATAAGTGATTTCCTTTAGGATTCTAGCTTTAGAGAGGTGGTGGTAGACTGGTAGTGATTTCCAATGTTTTTTATTTTTATTTTTACTAAAATGTATGAGAAAATGAGCTAAGCAGTTAACGTGATAAAAAATCGGATATCGGCCAAGGACAGATATTTGAAATATCGGTCAATATCGCCGATAATATTGGTACCGATGTTCTAACCGATATTTTGTACCGATATATCGATTTATGACCGATAGCCGATTTATTGGCCGAGTTAACTACATAGAAAATGATAAATGAACTTTTGGTTAAAAAAGCGCACCTTAGGCATGATGCAACCCGAGCAGTAAATAATATATAGTTTTTTAATTTTTTAAAGATATGGAATTAATATGTTAAAAACATTAATTTTTTATACCTAAACTAGGCATGTGAGAATAGTTTTAGGTTAAATATGATAGTATTTAAAGTTTAAGGGTCATGTTGTAAGTTTCTTGAAAGAAAATAAAGAGGCATGTCTTCTCTACTGATATTTATCAGAAACCCTAAATCTTTTTCTTTTCTGCGCCTCCATCTTCTCTACTTCTAAAAATCTTTCCTGGCTACCCAATCGCTACTGCAAGGTATGCCTTCTTCTCTAATGATAATTGACCATTATACCTTTTTTTTAAACCCATGGTTTTGTTGTAAATCCATAAATCTTAATTGAATATACCAATTAGTTTAATATAGTTTCAAATTTGCTGTCAATGTCATACTTAATATCATTTGTAGCCTATGTAATTAGTTTAGGGAATGTTTGTGAACTTGAAGTGCTTTATTGAAGGAAATACAAACAATGTGTAGTGGAGTGATATCTGGTTATACTTACAGTACCTTGCCTTTTTACATTGTTGCAGCTATATCATGTTGCGTATAAAAACACCTAAATCACTGAGAGCTAAGAGGGCGCTCGACAAACGTGCACCAAAGCTGGTGATTATCTATTTTTTTCTTTGTCCAAAAAGATCAGATACTATGTCTATGTCATGAAGTTTAATCTTGGTAAGTAAAGCTCACAGGTTGTCGTGTTTTTTTGCAGGTGGAACTTGGGAAAAGACACTCATATTGCATGGGACAAAGACCAGCAACACCTTGAATGCTGTATTGACCGAAATCTATCATCTTAAGAAGGATATGCTGTGAAATTTAGCCGTAGAAATGATAACATCAGACCTTTTGAGAGCGGAGGTGAAACTTCGCTAGAGTTTTATTCACTCAAAACTGATTGCAGCTTGTTTGTGGTAAGTTAAATGCTGTTGTTTATTATCAAATTTTGTATATAATAATTTTTGTCAAACAAGATTACATTTTCTTGGAGACTTGGTTTAAAAAAGCATGCCTAGGCTCAAGCCCTTCCGTTTTGGTCGCTTAAGGTGCGCTTTTTTCAAAAAAATCCCACGAGTGGCGCGATTTCTTGGTAAAAAATTGACTACCGTGCATTAGCTTGTACAACATGATTTTCATGTTGTAATTGTGTGCAATTCAATACTAAAACGTATATAAAGCTTACTTGTCTTCAAATATTGGGTAATTGATGCTATAAACCAATAGGAATACATGAAAAGTTATATAATTATTTGCGCCTCGGGTACGAAAGCGGTGCGCTTTTGCACTTGGTGATTCGTGCCTCAATTTTAGACATTGTCGCTTTGTGCGCTTTTCGCTTTTTAAAACCAAGCTTGGAGATATATTAGTAATCCACAAAGAACATTTTTTTTTACATTTGAGTAGTTTTTTCTCAACACATTGAATGTCCCTTGCAGTTTGGTTCCCACTCAAAAAAACGGCCTGACAATCTTGTAATAGGCCGAATGTATGATCACCATATTTATGACCTCGTGGAGGTTGGAGTTGAAAATTTCAAAAGCATGTCTTCATGTTCGTATGATAAGAAAATAGCTCCATTAATTGGATCAAAACCTTTTTTTGCTTTTATTGGAGAGGGATTCGAGAATGTTGACGAACTAAAACACCTAAAGGAGGTCTTGCTTGATCTATTCAGAGGACAGGTGTGTGTATGAGTCTCTTCTTTTTTAGTTTTTTCTCAATTGCTTCTATTAGTGCTTACAGTAGCATTTTAAATGGGACTCGTAATCTGTTATTGCAGGTTGTGAGTAATTTAAATCTTGCTGGATTAGATCGTGTGTATGTTTGTACAGCCGTGTCTTCTAACAAAGTGTTGTTCACACTTTGTGCTTTGAGGCTTAAAAAATCTGGCACAGTTGTTCCGCGGGTAGAGTTGGTTGAGGTGGGCCCTTCAATGGATTTGGTTGTTAGAAGACACCGTCTTCCTGATGAAGGCCTAAAGAAAGAAGCGATGAAAGTTGCTCCTGAGTTAATTAAGAAGAAGGTTGGCTTATCTTTTGTTTATTCACACTCACCTCCAAACAAAACGAAAATACTACATTCTATTTTTCTAAAAGTGCAATCGTTTTTTTTCTTTCTCATGAAACTAGCGGTAGTTTTCGTTATAAATATATTGAATTGGATCATCATTTGTCTTTATTAGTATGACGGTGCATTTGGATGCTTGTACTTTCAACTATTGCTTATGCTTTTTTATTTGTCATACTTTCAGGAGAAAAATGTCAGCAAAGATGCAATTGCAGGGAAAATCGGCAAGATTTATGTTCCAGATCAACAGGTGAGTAAAAATAGTTTATTTCTATCCTATTCTATGGGCAGATTTTTTTTTTAATTTTTTTTAATTTTTTTTTAATTTTTTTATTTTTTTATTTTCTATATAATAAAGGATTTTGGTCAGTTTGATCATTGATGGTAAACTCGGGTAGCATATCTGTCTGAATGGATTTGTTTTTCTTCTTAGTAGATGTTTAATGTTAGAGTATCTGTATTATTTCAGTTGACAGTAAACAATAAACGAACACCACTTATTGACTGTAAATCACCATTTTACTCCTATGACCGAAAGGAGCAAGGGTCTGTTTGTTTTTTTCTTTTCTCATTAGATGTTATTCTGTAAAAGTGTTTTGAGGTCTGTTGACGATAAACAGTAAATGAACTTTTTATTTCTTCCGCGTGTTAGAAACTTGGAATGAACACACCGTTCGACTATAAATGACCATTTTACCACTGACTGGAACCATGACAGTATGTTTGGTTATTGATTAATTGTATTTTGCAGGTTGGAAGTGCATCTTTACCGTTTACGCCAAAGGGAGTGAAAAGGGAGCGTCGGGAAGCAAAGGGCAAAGGCGAAGACAAGAAGCATGCTGAAAAGAAACAGAAGCAGAGGCAGAGTGATGATGCTTCTGCTTGATTATGGTGTTTGTATCTTTACCTTTCAAACAATTTTGTTTTATTTATTTTCTTATGTCTTATTTGCATGATTAATGTTATAATTATATCACTTGGCTTTCTTTGGCATCAGTTTTTATATCTATGAGGTGGCAAAAAGTGTATTAGGTCATGTTGCTCAATTTAAGTTTTTAACTATTAGTTAGTTATATACCTGTTGCTTGATAGTCAAAATTCAATGTTTTCTTGTTATTATCAAATGAACAAAATATAAATTATTATACATCTTTTGTTTAATTAAACTCGAATAGCAAATATATATACGGGGAAAGTGAATACGAGGATGTTAAGCATGTAAGCTTAGTTGTGAAACCCCTAAAACTACGTAGTTTTGATTAATAGCAATTAAAATTATTTTTGTTCTCTGTTTTCTCATCGATCCATCAATTTTGCACCTTCATCCCTCCTATCAATGTGTCAATTTTCGCACCTTCATACATACCAGGCGTCATGCGCCCACTTTGTGCTCTTCCAAGACCTGCAGTTAGCTATTGGTCAATTTTACCATGTTAAGAAACTTATATGTTCTCTGCTTTAAGACCTTGTTTACGCCTCTGGTTCCTACTAGAAAACAAAACGTGCGCGCACACAAAAGAAAACACAGATATATTAAGCGTCTCTTGTTATGGACAAGTTCAAGTATGTCTTCTGATGTTTATGCTTTGTGAATTGTTAATTAAGCAACTGATTATTTGGTCTCTCTAGAAGATTATGATAAACACAAACATCATGTGCAAATCCATTTCGTGTGTACATGGCCTGGTTAAAAGAATTGTATCAGATTATTTATTGCCACAAATGCACAAATCTTGATGACCAAGTATACTGCAAGGGGATTTATTGGATGCAGTGAATAACTTACTTTGGATACCTGTTGTATTGTTGATCTTGGATTTTCAGGCGCAGTTGGTGCTAGTGTGTTGAATTTTTGTATTCATGATTGGCAAATGTGTTATTTAGCTCATCATATATTGACCTGTTTCATCATATTTCCACACTACATATAGACACCATGTGTGCAAATTTTTGGTTCTTCATCTTAGAGATGATTATGGGTCAAAAGGGTGCAAAGAGAACCCTATGAAATTCATATAATTGAAGTGGCTTAGAGCAGAGTTACTCTGCTAAATGTCTATTAAGTTAAGGTGAAAAGAGGACCCAAAACCATGTAGTTTTGGGGTTTGACATGTAAGCTTACATGCCTAAGAGTCTCATATTCATTTTTCCCAATGTATATTATTATATAAAATGCCCCACTTGTAATTAGAAACACCAGTTAATTCTCTATGCAATGCCTCCAGCTTTGAAGGCAATATTTAACGTCTTAAATTCCAACAACCTTTAAATTCAGCTCGTTCCTCTCTACCTCAGAGCCTCGTGTTCGAATCTAGTTTGGCTATGTTGTGAGAAACTTGGCGGGCTTTCGTTTTTATAATAAATTTTCATGATTAAATAGAAATACAATTGGAAAAGTTAGAATTTTTTTGAACGACACAAATTTGCAAATAGTTTGAACTTTTAAATATAAGAAGAAAGTTTATAAGTTATTATTCTATGCAAAGTGTATATTTTTGTTTAGCACACAAATGTTAAAAGACAATACACTTTTTGGTCTCACTTTTCCCTTTCACTTGATTGCAAATTTATGTTTCACATGATTATTGTCCAAGTAAATTATGCCTTTAAAACAAAGCATATAGCAAATTAAGAGTACTAGGGAAGTCAAACTAATATAAATAAATATATTTGTAATTATATTTGTCTTTCTTCTTCATTTCTCCATTTAAGGCATTTATTAATTTTCCTTTGGTTGTTGGGAGTGGGGTTAGTTCCTAACTTCCAATTAGGTATGGAGTTCATTTCAAGTGTTATCTTGCTTCTTGCCACAAAACTATTAATCCAGAACCTTTATACTATAATAGTTTGTAAGTTATGTATTAAAAGTTGTACTTTTATCTTGATTTGTCAATTTCAACTAGGAATAAAATGGGTGGATTTTGACTATTTTTTTGTTTTCTTTTAATGGGTATTGATTAAATTGAGGTTTTCATGGTGACTTCATTCATTGGTATCTTTTCACATATATATTTCACAAAAGCATTCTCCTTCTAAAGAAAACCTATTGTAGGTACTCCACCTAAAGGGTATTTCACACAATGCAACATCCCAAGACAAGGTATGACCTCCCATCTTCTTTAATTTTTACCTAGAATACAATCTTACTATCATTGTTTGAAAAATTTATTATTTTTGAGTGTCTTTTCAACCCCTTGAAATGAATAGGATCTTTAAACCGATATAAGTCAGTTGGTTTGAAATTTATACTAGTTTATTATAATGGTCTTGTGATTAAGAGTTCGAAACATGACATATGCACTTATGTACATGTTACATAGTCCTATATTCATGAATTATCTTTATCATTTTACAACTTTTACTACAAACCAACGCTTTTGAAAAAAAATAATAGGCACAACTTAGCCTGAACCCGATTTTGAATACCATAACACATCTTATTTCTAATTTTTTTTATTTTAAAAAAAAGATGTGGAAGTACAGGATCAGGTACAAAACCAAAGAGCCCGGTACCTAAAGCCGTTGACAATCGATGGCAACGCTCTCCAACATCCGAGGTAAGATACCATACTATGATCCATTAACGTTTTTGAGTCATTCTGATGGAAAATGGTGTACTTCACGATAAAAAAATATTGTTAGTTTAACTCCTGCAAAGTGTACATATAATTATATATTCTAGAATATCTAAAAACTGTCATTAAAAAAGTGTACGTATAATGTATTTATTCTAGAAAATCTACAACTGTCGTTAAAAAAAAGTGTTTCTTTTTAAGTATTAAGAATTTTAATATTAATCATTTAACCAACAGAAAAAACGTGTTACCAAAGTACCTGAACTAGAAACTCAAATAGCTCGGCTTCAAGAAGAGCTCAAGAAAACAAAGAGCCAGCTGATCGAAGCCGAGTCATGTACAAAACAAGCTAGACATGAAGCCGACGAAGCGAAAAAAGAGCTCGCGGCTATGTCAGCCAAGCTGAACGAAATGTGGGCTTGTGAGGAGTCTAAAATTCAAGAACTGAGGAAAAATATCACAGGACAGGGATCGAGCCTGGGAGACTGAGCTGAAAGCTGTGCAGAAACATTTAGCCACGGCTATAAATGAGAACCAAAAGCTCAATGCTCGGCTAGAAAAGGCGGCTGAAGCCGAAGCTGAAGCCGTGCAGGCTAAACAAGCCGGATTGGTTAATGAGGTTATGAGTTTAAGATCACAGCTTTTGGAATCTGTTAACGCGGTTGAAGAGGTTAAGATTCGGTTAAAGGAATCGAAAGAAGCCGAATCACGGCTTTGGAACAGCTCGAATCGGTTAAATCGAGCATGGAGGTATTAATATACAACCTTGTAACGTATTATGTACCATTGAACATAGGGTGTGCAATAAACCGAAAGATGAACCGAATTCATTAGCGGGAAAAAACCAAACCGAATTGGGAATTTGTTTTTCGGTTTAGTTTTTGGTTTCATAAATCTTGCTTATTCGGATAATGAAAAAGAATTCAATTGAGTAAACTGAATAATTACCGGTTTAACCAGATAACCGAACCATATAAATCAGTTTAATAAGTTAAATTTAAATTTTTAGACATATTTATTATTTGGATGGGTTGAAAAATGAATAAGCTGATATCCGAACAGATGAACACCCCTAGTTGACCATTTATACATACGAGTATAATAAGAGTAACTATAAATAAATTCTAACAATATATTCTCTCTAATAGGAGGAAGCTAGTAAGGCGGAGGCGGTGTGGGTGGAGGAGATAGGAACCACTCGGGCCGCAAACGTGGAGATGGAAAATGAATTGCGGCGGTTGAAAGTGCAAATGGAGCAGTGGAGGAAGGCGGCAGAGGTGGCTGCCGCGATGGTTTTGGGCGAAGTTGGTGGTGGTAGGAAGTTTGAGGAGTCGTCCGAATCTTTCGACTTTAATGTGATAGGCGAAAAATCGAATTCGGGTTATTTGGAATATACAGAAGATGAAGCATCGATCAAGAAAACGAGCAACATGTTGAAGAAATTCGGAGTGTTGTTGAAAATAGGCCAAAAGTAATTTTGTATGATATTACGTGTGTTTAGTTTGATAATCCTATGGATATAAACTCTTAATTTACAAATGAAATTGCATATCATTCTAACCGAACCATTAAACTGAACACACTTAATTTGTTAAGTTTAATGGTTCGGTTTGAATTTAATAATCGTCTAATTTGTTCATCAATTTGGTTTCACAACAGATTTTAGTTTTTTTATCTGTTAGTTAATAACTTCGTAGCATTCTAAGGGCACCCAATGCTAAAAACAGACGGCCACATAATGCCTACGTGGCATTTGAAAACGAACATCACCGTTGGAGTGAATGTTCGTTGATGGCATTGGATTGGCATTTTTTTAAAGGTGTATCAAAAGTGAACGTTACATTAGAAATAAAATTAGGGTGTCTGAAATATCTTTATAAATATGAAAGGGGAGACTTTGCGAATAAGTATGAGAGCAACTATTTAAATTAGGTATTTTGGTTGTGCTGGATGATTTTGTTGGTGGGATATGTTTAATGGGAATAAGTTTTGAATTGTTGAGTTGGTGAAGTTTGATGATGGTTGACTCATCATTGTCACAGCAACATACGTGTGGTGATGTAACTCCTTAGTTGGGGATTAACATGAAAACGTGGTTTACAAGTTGGTTTGAACGACCTTGAAAAGCAAGTTAAGGATTAATTAACATTAAAGATTGATCTCAACTTTACAAGTTACAATGTTAATTCGCTCATTTTCTTTTCTTTTCTTTATTTTAGATTTTCTTCATTAAAGATTGGTCTGAACTTTACAAGCATTAAAATGATCAATCTTTATTTTAATTAACATTGTCACTTGTAAAACCTACTTAAAGAAAACTCTAAGAAAAGCAAACACAATAGTAAGAATGCAAGTATAATGTGTATAGAAAATTAAAAGTTTGGTATTATTCTACAAATGGAACAAAAGATATGATCAGTACGGATGAGCATTTCGGTATTGCATACCGAAAATACCGATATCAGTTCATCTTGTGGGTAACCAGAGCCGGCTTAATCATTTTGGAGGCCCTAAGCGAAAAGAAAAACCGGGTCCCTTTTCTACATGTCATTGTTGTAAGCCATTATTCTTTTTTGAGGTTTGGGACTCAGTACCAACAATAAACTAAACAATGTTCATCTAAAATATTACATGATGACTAAATCCCGAAATAACACCTAATTACTAAAAAACTTCACCCAACTTAGCACCTAGTTACAAAATATGTTTCATCAAATTGTTCCTCAGTAGCAGCAGCTACCGAGCAAATCGATTAATTAGTATAAGCCTCCCTTAGATTTGGAGGCCTCAAAGTGGAGTTGGGGCCCTAGGCAAGAGCCTAGGGTCTTTGTACATAAAGTCCGGCTCTGTGGGTAACAAGTCGGTACCAAGTTTTTGGTTTGGTACCAGTATTTAACTTAAAATAACGATACCGTACCGTACCGTATATTTTTTGTATCGGTATAAAGTTTTGACAAAAATCGATATCTTCGGTATCGGTTCGGTACCAAGCCCCTATGTTCTTTTAAATAGAAGTTATTAGGTGGTTAAAATGTGGCACGAGAGAAAGGTGGGTTAGACTCGACTACCTTTTCCAAGTTGATACGTTCTCGATCATTAGTTGTTAATTGACATTTGACAGGTTTGTTTGTGTGCATTTTTTTTTTAATCTTGATGTTATAATATTATAGTTCTTAAAACGAAAATAATATTATTAAACAGATCGCATACGGACTGTAACATTATTTTGTTCGTTGGGTAACTATTAACTAGTTTATCAACATACCAACTCATTATAATTGAACAAGTCAACTTTGTAGAAATGTAACCAAGTTTACAATGTTTCAATTAAGTCACTTAAGTTTCATTTATTGTTCCAATACTATGTAATTATCAGGTTTTCAGGTAAAAGTGATGATGTGTCAGGTTTTAATATATTTTTTTTTAAATTCGAATGTTTAATTTTTTTTTAAATCTTCATTTTATAAAACCTACCTAATATAAATAAGGGAAAATGGCCAAAATAGCCCGTTGACCGAGTGATTTGCAAGAATAACCCTCTCCTCCCTCTTTGGAGAGACGGGATACGGCTCCCAACGAGCCTGAACCGTCTCCGAGTGGCCAACCAACACGTGGCGTCTCTCATCCCGAGGCTGTACCGTCTCTCTCCAGACGGGTCAGAATTCAACCGTCTCTCTCCCAGACGGTTCACATTTCCCCATGCCGGCTGGCCTTCGGTTCAACCGTCTCTCCAGACGGGTCACATTTCCCCATGCCGGCTGGACTTCGGTTCAACCGTCTCTCAAGACGGGTCACATTTCCCCATGAGTCCGGTGAGTCCCGATGATTAGTCCGACGCTTCGGTTGTCCAGCTCAGCCCTATAAATACCGTTCTCAGTCACAAACTCCGTCCCATTCCCGTCAGACTGTCACCCCACCACCGTCTAACACTATCACCAACACCACCCCACCACCACCGTCCACCACCACAGTCTAATTCATCCAAATGGCACCGCAACGATGGACCGAAGAACAGGAAATTGCACTGATTGCAGCATGGCGCCATGTCGAAGAAAGCACCCACCAAACCAACAAATGGTTCCGTATATTACACGAGTACAATCGGCTGGTTGGAGGGTCAGACCGAACAACCGAGTCCCTTAGCCGGAAGTTGACCGATTTGACCACGAAGTGTCAAATCTTCAACGGGTACCACAACCGGACACTTCAGGAGGTACCCTCTGACATGCCCGAAGACGTGTCAATTAGACACTCAAAAAGACAGTATAAAAACAGGGAGCGCAAAGAATTTAAACATGTGTCTGCCTGGCAAATGGTGAGGGATCGTCTTAATTTGTAGTTTATAAAACCTTTGTAGTAATCGAAGTAATTTTATTAATGCAATGAATGTTTAATTTTTTTTATATTAAAGTAAATATTTTATTAAACAAACTATACTATTACAACAACAATAAACAAACTATACTATGACAACAACAATAAACGAACTATACTATTACAACAAACTTCCTAAATTTACTTGCTAAGAACTAAGAACTTTGTTTGAAGTAATCGAAGTGTTGTAATACTAAATGTCTAACCAACTATTGAAGACTACATCTTAATGTTAGATGTTTCCTCCATAGCGGTGGTAGTAGCAGTGGTCTACATAGACGTTGTTTCGAATGGTGTATGTGGTCTACATAGACAAGTCCGAGACGTTTCCTCGTTTTATGTAACAATAGTTCTCAGTGTGCACACGTCGACCACCGAGACATAAATTTGGGAGGCGAACGAACTTGCCAATAATGTAGACCACCACATCATCGATCCATTCTACACGGGTTAACCCACGCGCAGATGGAACAACAATCCAAGTAGTTGTACGCAGATGAAACAACAATCCAAGTAATCGGACAATATTTTCGTAAACCGGTAGGCTTCGGTGGGAAAGCAAAAAACGTCATTGGTTTGGAAGATGAAAGGTTTGAGGAGGGCGGTGGGTGCAAATTTTGTTAAGTGAATTGGGGTATTTATATACACTCGTGAGACGGTTCAGACGGTTCAGACGGTAGCCCAAAACGGCTTGAGACGACTTGGGGGTTCTGACCCGTCTGGAGAGACGGTTGAACCGAAGGCCAGCCGGCATGGGGAAATGTGAACCGTCTGGGAGAGAGACGGTTGAATTCTGGCCCGTTTGGAGAGAGACGGTACAGCCTCGGGATGAGAGACGCCACGTGTTGGTTGGCCATTGGATCTAAAACCAAACGCTCTCGGAGACGGTTCAGGCTCGTTGGGAGCCGTGTCCCGTCTCTCCAAAGAGGGGGGAGATGGTTATTCATGCAAATCACACGGTCAACGGGCTATTTTGGCCATTTTCCCTATAAATAATATCCACATACGTATTAAAATGAAAGAAAAATTAAAGAAAAAAAAGAAGGCAACCTGATGATCTGGTAATTACATAGTATTAGAATAATAAATGAAACTTGAGTGACTTTATACAGACAAAAAAAGTTTGAGTGACTTAATTAGAACACTAAACAAACTTGGTTACATTTGTGTGACATTTTTCAGAGTAGTTCCAATGAATCTTTTTTTTTGTTTTTTTGGAAAGTAGTGTTTCAGCGGGAAATCTTGTATTGCAAAGCGACCACTGCCCAGGATCGAATCCCATAGCACCATGCGAGTTTTTCCTTTCAAACTCAAGCGGTTATTTTTTTGGTCAAGCGTGGGATTCGATCTGAGACCAAACCCGAAAAGGAACCCTCCAAAGAGGTAAACCTTCTCACCTCAAACCAACTAGGCTGGAAATCATTGGCAGTTCCAATGAATCAATTGTTTTTTTTATTTACTACCTTTTCTCTTTTATTTTCTTAGCATGTAAATCGTCAAATGGAATTGATGACTCTCATTAATAAAAATGGTGTGAGTTTAAATCCTATAAGAACACCCAGAATGTAACCCCACAGGACGGTCCGATAGAGTTGGACGGACCAAACATCACCAAATTAGCATTGGATGGACTTAGTGGCCTGTCCGCTCAAGCGGACCGGCCCACTGGGGTGGGATGAGGCCTAAAGTTGGTACTGTATATTATAAAATAAAAAAAAATGCTTTTTGTGTGTGGGGTATAAATTAAATAAAAGGAAAAGTAGGTGATGAGATGGATGTTTAGAATGGTTTATGGTTTGAGGAAAAAAAAAATAAGTTATGGTTTGGAATGGTTTGAAATGATATGGCAGGGTGACGTGACTGTTTGCAATGGTTTGTTCGGGTGTGCATCATGGATGCTCTAATGGCGTGTTGATTAGGTGTTGTTAAGTGTAAAAGATAATGGGTTTAAGTAGGTTAAACAATTACACAATTACACTTATTCTATTATTTTTACAATAATTCTATGTGTAGTTATACATTTATTCTATAAGACATCTATGCAATCACAAACTCACTAATGACCTGAGAGTACCTATAGGCTATAGATCAATTTATGATGTACAATCTATATCACGTATAAGCAAACTAAATACTACGAAGCAAGGTTGTCTTCGAAAAATATAAAAATGTTTTGAGCTTGGGGCCACTATAAATAAACCGGGCTCACATAACTTAAACCCATTATCATATATAAAAAAATCATAATGCGACATTAGTTCATTAGTTGTTATAAAAATCATCAAAATAAAAGTATTATGCCAAATGATTAAAATCTACTTAAGCAACTCTCACTCCTCACATATCAGGCCCACACCCATTTTGGGTTGGGTTTGTTTTGATAGGTTTGAAACTTTTAAGTGATTAAGCATTTTAGATGGGTTGATGTTAAAAAAAAACTTAATCACAATAGTCCAAAACACCAACCCTTGTGACTAACAAAAAACCAATAACCACGACACAAAACCGCCTAAACAGACTCAAATTTCTAGCACCTTTCTCATCCGTTTTAGTAACCGACCTAATCGACCATGCAATCGGGACGACAACAACACAACAACAAACGACGTCCGCTAACAAAAACACTTGATTCCATGTCACCCAATCTTTAACAAAGGGACCTGTTTCCCCAATCACTATAGAAGCTACATTAGCCACAACCTGAAGTGTGATCACAATCATCAAAACCTTCTTTTCCTTTTTTAGCAACGTCGGTTTTAGATACGGCCATCCAGCACCAATCAAGATGATGACGGTAAACAAAAGTAATCTATTGATGAACTGAAGTATGTAAAACATAATATTCCATCCATTAGGAGTACCTATAACCTTCACATAATACTTATATTCCGCTGCACAAAACAAGCTAACCGCCTTCGTGGTAAGCAACACAAGCATTAGTATATGAACCCAGTGAAGGGATCTCAATTTTTTAAAGCACAAAGTGATCCAAAATCCTAAAAAGCACAGATAAACGAAAGATGAAATGAAATATAAAGACGGGAGCTGCGTTAGCCCGACTGATAAATAATTGTTGGTAACATGGTCATTAATATTAACCATCTCTGTACGGACGTCCATAGTAACGACTGATTCAGGGTTGCAGTTGGCGAAAAAGAGCGAATACTCGCCCGCGTAGGTAACCGGGTACGATTTCTTGAATGAAGACCGGGTATGAACAGGAAGATCTTGGAACGTGAAAAGGAGTGAGATGAAGTTGGAACTCAGTACACATAAATACGGGTTTTGTTGAAGTTCATGCAGGACGTCGATCAGCGATTGTTCCTTGAGAAGGAAGAAACCTTGAAGTGAGGCATTAGGTTGTGATGACGTGGACGTGAACGACATGGAGGAGACTGTGATGTTGATGTAACCGGTTTGTGTGAATCCGAACTTCTGGAAGAGGATCATGGGTCGGTTATCGGAGCGGATTTTGATCGATTTGATCTCTGCGGTTGATGGAGAAGGGAGGAAGAGGAGGAGAAGAAGAGTGGTGACTGTTTTAGCTAAAACTCTCATTTTTTTTTTTTTTTTTTAATTTTAATTTTCTGGTGATACAAAGGAGATGGGAATATGGGATGTAGGATCAAATTGTTAAGAGTGAGTGAACGATAATACGTTGTCGGGATGTATATGGGATATGATGGTATGGGTGACTTAAGACTTTTTAATATGTAGTTTGTGGTTATGTTTTTTAAGTTTCAACATTCAAATGTGAAGTTTGGTTTGGAATTGAAGGGGTCAACGGTCAACCCAATGACTAAAGTGTATGTATATATCATATATGATGAGTTAATTAAATTTAAATGATCTTTCATGATGAATCTAAGAGGTGTTTGAATAAATTCTAATGGTTCATGGTGGTGGTGACAACGGTGGTGATGGTAATAGTGGTCGGTGATAGTGGAGGGGGGGGGGGGGGAAGAGGGGTGTTGTGGCGACGACAGTAATGAATGGGTTGTTGCGTGGTGGGTGGCGGCGGTGAATGGGTTGCGGCAACGCCCGCAACGGTGGGTACGTAGTCATGGGCATTGTTGGTGGGTGGGAGTTGCAACGGTGGTGGGTTGTGGTAGTGGATAGTAATTAAGGGTAAAGAGTGAAAGTAGATTGGTAATTTTATGTTTGTGGCTTTCGTAAAACAACTCTTAAACCCGTTTAAAAAAAGCAGAATAAAAAAGACTTTTATAAATGGCAAATATATATATATATATATATATATTTTTTTTTGATCGGCGAATAACTGTGTGGCAACCACCCTTGCGGGGCGCCGTGTCCAAAAATCGACTACTTGACCTCCAGCAGCCCACGCCTTCTCCCAATGCGCGGGAACCCGAGCCCCACCCGCCCGATGGCACGACAGTGTTATAGAACTCGGTAAAACCTCGCCGCCTGTCAGATTCGAACCGGCGCCATCCGTATTCGATCTTCACCCGGATACCAAACCATAAATGATGAAAGTGGAAATCGAACCTTTGATCATATTTTTTTAACTTACTGGCTTCTAAAAAACCAATAAATTAATAAGTCGTTTCCAAACTTAATCCCAAAGACCCTCTAAGTAAATATTTAGCTAGAATATTTTATTTCAAAGAGCGTTGTTAAAAAAAACAACAGTTTTCAGATTTTATTTAATATTTGTTATAAATTTTGAAAAGTGCTATCGCAAAGACTAGTATATTCGAAAGAGCTTAACATAATTCTGTTTAGTTTTTGTTCAAAATAATTGGAAAAAGGTCAATTGGATAATGAAGGTTTTGCAGGTTGACAACATGTTAGCAATAGACTTAAAAGAACATGAGGCTGGCTTAAAACATCTCAAGAATGTGACTACTTGGTTTGAAATGCGTCTTATATTTTTAAGTGATGTCTACAAAAGTATACGTCTTTTGAACAGTGATTTATCCATATTTTATTAGTGTTTTACTACGAATGCGTTAAAATATGTACTCAATCATAGCGAAAGCGAATTTAGAGTTCTAGTGTTCTACTGGATGGTTTCATGAAAACCAAGTAGATTATGAAGACGGAGGGCTGATTTTAACAAGTATGTATGTGTACAACGGACAACCTTATGGAAGAATACAAGCAATACATCCTAAGTTGGAAAATCCTAATCTTGCCTAATAAATGATCTCGACAACCACATTGAGAAGGATGTTGATGTTTATCGTCTAAACCACTAGGAGAAGGTACTCAATTACACATGATTGGAGGTTGATTACATTGCATCAATTAGGAGAGTTGCGAAGTGAAAATTAAAGATATGAAGTCGTTACAGCGGTTTTACATATATGGTTTCACTATGTTTATTTTTTTTTATCTTATTGTTTCAGCTTTCGCCACTTGATTTTTGACTTGATTACGAACTTCCTTTGATTTTAGTATAAAGTCTTTGATATTTGTTATTATGATGTGTTTGTGTGTTTGTTTATGCTTTACGGTTGATGTATTTAATTTCTATGTTGTATTCTTCGTGGTGAAACAAGTGTGCTACCGTAGGATTAATCCTGAATTGGTGTTTTAAGTGTAATTTACAGGATGCAATTACGCATGTTTTATGGAAATTGTATTGGTCATGCGTTTTTATTTAGGAAGGGTCATTTGGAGTTACATATGTTTCCCTGGTAAGTGGTAACTATGTGTAAATTACGCATGATATGGCTGTAATTTATGATTTGTTCATGCGCTCTTTTTTTTTTGGTCATGCATAATTTGGTTTCGTTAAGATGCGTGGTTTCAGATTTTGGGTTCTTCATACATATTTTTGTTGTTTGAGCAAACGTGATTTCTAGATGAAGCATGCTCTTTTTTTGTTTTAAAAAAAACATAGCATGTTCCAAGGGGTGGGGTTTCGTAATCAAAGCATCGTTTTCAACAATTTTGTTTTTTTGTTACATTCATGAGGTACATAATTTTTTTCCTGATCGTAAAACTAATTAACGAGAATTCCGCCTGCATAATTAACGTTGCTTTGTACATTAAAATATCGATAACGCTTTAGTATTTATGAACTACACACATCATCTCCATCTCCATGTCTAAAACATCCATTCTTTCAGCCCATTTCACACAATCTTTTCTTTTTGGCCATAAAAGCTTTCAAAATATACTCACTTATGAGGCCCATTTAACCTTAAGCCCAAATAAAACCACAAATGGTGTGACTTGAGCCCATTTAGCCACACCCAAACCTTAACAACCCATATATAAAACAACGATCACTACCCAATCCCTAACAAGAAGTAGGGTTTTTACATCACAAGGCAGCCGCTTTATCCTTCTTCTTCAAATCCTCACCGGATCACTTAATCTTGCAAACATGGGGTACCTTTTCATCTTCTTCTTTATATAAAAATATTAATCTTAAAATGTTTTCGTTAAGTTTACCGTTAAAATCTTTTATGGGTCTTTTAGTAACATTTAAAGTGATTGAATTGTGTTTAGTTTTGTTTAGTGAATTGGGTTATCGTTATTTAATTCATAACATGTCTTGACATTGTTAATTTTATTTATTTATTTATTTATTTATTTATTTATTTATTTATTTTTGAGGTGGTTGAGGGTAGTTAAGGATAGCAGGACTTGTTAATGTTAGTACAAGAAAATGTTGGATTCTATGTCTTGAGTAAGAGTATATTGTATCAAGCAAAAGAGTTGGTTGGTTATACCTATTTAAGATAATAATAATAATAATAATCAAGATAAGAGGTTATAATTTTAAATATGTTCATAGGGAATGTAGTAACCAGATTATAGATATGAATTTAATCAATAAGAGCTTTAGAAGCCATGAGGAAACAAAGCTGATGGAAACATGTGTGGTAGAAATGGATATCTTTAGTGCATAACTACATATGTTGCAATAGGGATGAGCATATAAGGCCGAATACCAATCCCGTCCCGATCCCGATACCGTACCGAACCGATACTGAACCGAGGGGTTTCGGGATCGGTACCCATATTTATGGATTTTCGGTTTCGGTATTATCGGTATCGGTACGGGATCGGTATGGTATCGGTTTCGTAAGGTAAAATACCGATACCATACCGGTACCGATATCGAACCAATTCCGTACCGTACCGTATGTGTTTGGTATCGGTATTTTGGACTTTTCGGTATCGGTATTGTTGGGATCGGTATCGGTTTGGTACCGATACCGTCCCGAGCTCATCCCTATGTTGCAATGACCGTTAAGTTTTGAACTTTTGTGATGTGGGTTCATGATATAATTGTAAAGATTCCAATATTGTACTATGTAATGTTTTATAAACCTGTTCAACGCCTGGTAACACCGGTTGAACCACCTGGTAAACCTGTCTGGTATCACTGGTTGAACCGTTTTTTAGCCTAACCTGGTACAATAAAAAACCGGTTTTTAAAACATTGGTACTATGATTTGGTAAAATGAAAAAAAAAATTAGTTGATTAAGGTTGAATAATTGTATTATAGAAAGACACATGGAATGGGAGCCGGTCGCAAGTTGAAGTCCCACCGCAGGAGGCAAAGGTGGGCCGACAAGTCATACAAGAAGTCTCATCTTGGTAACGAGTGGAAGAAACCGTTTGCCGGTTCTTCTCATGCTAAGGGCATTGTCCTTGAGAAAATGTAATATCTTTTCTTTCTTTTTATATATTTATTCTCATCACTTTTGTTAATTATTTTGACAAATTGTTGCATTCGGTTGCAGTGGTATTGAAGCTAAGCAGCCTAACTCTGCTATTAGAAAGTGTGCCAGAGTTCAACTCATTAAGAACGGCAAGAAGATTGCCGCTTTTGTTCCCAACGATGGTTGCTTGAACTACATCGAGGAAAATGTTAGTTCTTATATATAAATATGTGTGTGTGTGTGTGCGTATTAGAAAGAGAGTACTTGTATTATGTTTTTTTTCAAAGTTTATAATCTTTGATTGTCTTTGTGTCAGGACGAGGTTTTGATCGCTGGATTTGGGCGAAAGGGTCATGCTGTTGGTGATATTCCCGGAGTTAGGTTCAAGGTTGTTAAGGTTTCCGGTGTCTCTCTTTTGGCCCTCTTCAAGGAGAAGAAGGAAAAGCCAAGATCTTAAATTTTCCGAGGTTTTTTTTCTGGTTTCGGTATGTTTGTCGAGGATTTTTATTTTGTTATGTTAAACATGTAGCTTGTTAAAAGTTGTTTTGTCCCTCAACTTATATGCACTGCCTTTGTTTTAAGAAATTTCACTAAGTTAAATTTGTTGAGAATTCTTGCAAAGTTTGGATTATCTTTTTCTTCTTTTGGTTAAATACAGACTACAGCGCATATAGCCACATCATGATCTGCTATTAACTTGTCTAACGCGCATGTGTCCATGAATGGCTGTTTGTTTGTTCAGCGCTATCTGCTATGAACTTGTCTAACTTGCATGTGTCCTGTCCATGAATGGCTGTTCGTTCGTTCAGCTGCTTTTTTATCAGCTTGTAATACCTCTGGCTCCTAACAGTTTAACATGTAGATGAAGTGGTATGTGGTGGTTGGATATCCGTAGTCAATATGTTTATTGATCATTGATCATATTGTTAATAAAATTCATAGCGTGCAATTAAATCGGCTGTCGGTGATCAATTTGTTTCTTAGTCTGGTAGTAGCAAGGTGTAAGAAAAATGATGTATGGAAGTTGGTCTCACGTCTCCCAAAGTTTTGTGTTTTAAGTTCCGTTGTGAACAAAAATGTACATAATTTAGGATTTAGGAGTAGAGTAAGAGTGTGTGTGAGCTAGTCTTGGGTAAAGACCTTATGAAAGACAGTGCTTATATTTTTTAAAACTTAATAGATTTTACTCCCTGTTTTTTTTTTTTTTTGAACGGCAAATTTCACTCCTTGTGGGACTTGAACCCATGACCTCCCCCTTAGGTGTTCATAGAAACTTTGCTTCTACCATTGGGCCACTACCCTAATGGCGATTTTACTCCCTGTTTAATTTGCAAAAATATAGCGGAATGGTCATTTGATTCGGTTAAACTGGACTTGATGGGTCACTACAACCGTCCTGATAAACCTTTAACCAAACCAAGATGACAACGCTCTGCATAATGGGTAGCGTGTGCATTCGAGTTGTATTTGTATGTAGTGTCCATCTTCAACATTATGCTAAACGTTGTTAAAGATTTCAACATTTTTGGAATGAAAACATCTCTTGGTGCAAACACATCTATTGAAGAGGCGATAATTCATCATCATGGAATAAAACCCGAATTAAAGTTGGTATACGGCCATGTTGTCACGTAAAAAAAATTAAAATCACATAAAAATAACTTGTTACATTATTTTTTTTATGTTCTTAATCAACCATTATTTCATCACTCTTGGACACCTTAGTTGTTAATTAAGCAAACCCTGACCTGCTAGCTTAGCATGTTAAAACAGAAATGTTTGACCAAAAAAATTAATGGAGGGATAAAAAAAAAGAAGAAAAAAAGAGAGAGACTATTTTAGGTAGGGGCCATTCAATAAATTGTTAAAACTGGTTTTAGTTGTATAAGAACATGTGTAGTGGGGGCTTTATTTATAAAGCCCCCCTTTCTGATTGGTTCACGTGGCTGCTGAGTCAGCGTGGAGAGAGAAACTGAAAAAAGGGTGTAGTGGTGGGGCTTTATTTATAAAGCCCCTGATTGTGATTGGTTGATTTTTTTATTTTTTTAATATTTTAATTCAAAATAATTAAAATAAAATGCAAATAAATATAAAAAAATTACAAATAATAATAAAAACACACAACTAATATTAATTAAATTAAAAAAAACAAACAAGTTAAATAAACTACAATACCAAATTAAAAAAAAACAAACAACTTAAATAAACTACTGCAGGTTATATTTCGCAAGGATTTCTTGTCTGTGATGAATCGCGAGGAGTAGGGCTTCTCCCTCGAGGTGGTCGATCGGTTTGGACAAAAACTCGATGTCCTTTCCCTTTGCCTCGCCTCTTGAATGTCAACGAACCTCTTATTCTGGGCCACTCTCTGGTCCATAGTTTGTAGACGTCTTTGGCCGAGGTCTCGAAGATCCTGTAGTCGTCGATTCATTTCATCAAACTCCTCCCTCGACGCACCACCTCCTGTCGAAGACGACTCCGCCTTGCCACCCTTTTTTGATCGTCTACGGGTGGTATTGGAATATCAAACTCCTCCTCCTCCTCCTCCTCATCCTCCAAGTCAACAGGATCATCTAAACTCACAAAGCGAGCATCGGATGTCGGTGTATCCGGATCTCGCAACGTGGAGGTGGTTTTGCTTCTTTTTGACGGTCCTCCTCCTCCTGATCCTCTTCCTCTCCTAATCTTGCGCCCACTGCCCGACCCTATAGGCGGGACATCAGCCCACTTAGGACTATGTCTCAACATCTCCCATATCCTCAAATACGGGAACGGCCCGCGGGTCTCTCTCATCTCGTCCAACGCCCTGGCCAACACACCGTCATCACCTTCCCCGCTGGCCCTGTTGTCCTTGCAGCGTTGGTAGACCTCCGCAAACCCGTGACATTTGTTATTAATGTCCGACCACTTTCCAGATATCGAGTCGTTGTCTCGATGCTCCCCCCTACCCACCGCCGCAAAAAATAGTTCTCGAATCCGTTGCCAAAACACCGGGGTATTTTGATAATTTGCTGCAAAAAAAAAAATAACACACGATTTAAAAAGTATATATATAAATGTAAACACACAAAAAAAATACTAAACCAACATTTTAAAAAATATATATATAAATGTAAACACAAAAAAAAAAAAAAATACTAACCAACTTCCGGGTCCTCGGATATGTCGAGCCAGGCTCGCGCTAACTTGTACTCCTCATCTCTTTCCCAACGCTCCTGTTGCTTTTTTTTTTTGACGAGGAGCGTTCGGGTCTTTCTTTTTATGCGAGCGTCTCCCGCGCCCGCGCCCAGAACCCTCGGGTTCGTCTTGAGTTTCTGGTACCGATTCGGGCTCCTCTTGAGAAGGTTGGATATAGTTTGGTGGAGGAAAAAATTGAGCGGGCATGTTTGGGCCCGGATAAAATTGACCGGGCATGCCAAGAAGTTGCGCGTATTGCATTGTACTCGCGTCAAACTCGCCCCAATTGGGTGGCAGCGGAGCAGTAGTGTTTGGCCTAGCACCCGGTCGACCCGGGACCCCGAACGGTGAACCATATGGATACATGCTTTGTAGTTAGATTGTGTTGTGGTGAGGTTTTTAGTTTTGATTGTGTTTTATAAAGTATATTGTGTGTTTGTGTATATATATATTTGTTGGAAAAAAATTACCGTTCAAAAAAATTAAATCTTCCAACGGCTAATTTTTTTGACCGTTCAAAAAGCCTGCTCCATCTTGCCACGTGGCGCGATTTTATTGGACCTCCATTTTGTGCTTCGGCGTTATAAAAATAAAGCCCCGAGCAAAATTTTGAATATAGCGCCTATATGTAGCGGTGTTCCGGGCGCTATATCATAAAAAATTGCACAAGTGGCGCCCCACTACGGGTGGTCTAAGGGTCTGTTTGGTAGTTTCTTAATGAGGCTCTGAATGATTCAAAATTCAGACTGTTTGTCTCAACCTAAAAAAGGTTCTGAATGGAATGGTTAAGAGCTGAACTATTCAGACTTGGAGCATAGCTGAAACATTCAGCACTTAATCATTCGGAACCTCTTAATCATTCAGACCTTTTAATGATTCAGCACTTAATCAACCAAACAGCCCCTAAATCATAGAAGTGGGCTGATTTAGCCGGTTTGAGATCCCAACGATTTGTTCACGCTTTAGTTTTGACGTTTAACCCGGTTTGAAACTAGTAACCGACCATATAAATTAAACAAACCATCATTATCATTTTAAATATTTTTGATACAAACTAAGCCACCTAATCCATCAAAACCGTTAAGCCATCAAAATCAAACCGCTAAACCATCAAAACTGGCTAGTTCGCCCAAGCCACCTAACCCGGCCAGTTTAGTTTATCGTTTTTCAAAACTGTAGTTAGACCATTAGGTGTGGAGGAGGCCCAACTTCCATGCCTTGCCTCCACCTCAGTTGCCACGTCAGCGTGGGGTAGGAGCATCCATGAGATGATGCTCCTAGGGGTGTGGAGGAGGCCCAACATCATTTAATGCTATTTTCTTTTTTTTTTTCTTTTTTTTAATTAAATAATATTATCATATTAATATAAAATGTGAAGATGTATTTAAATTAAAAACAAACACTTAAATTAAAAAAAAAACATACACCTAAATAAAAAAAAAGTACAATTTTTAATTAAAAACAAACACTTAAATAAAAAAAAAACATAAACTACGGATTATATTTTTTTGCGATGCTCTCCTTCATCTTGAGCAACACGGGACGGTCTTCTTTGGGGTAGTCGTTGATGTTTGCCGTCATTATTCGCCATTCTTCTATTTGCCTATCCTCGTTCTTTTGGCGAATGTTTTCCTCCACCCTCTTGTAGTACTCATTTTCGCATCGCCTCCTTGAAAATCATTTCCTCGTTAAACCCGCTTGGAGGTTGCACAGACAACGGATTATAAAAGGCGATGAACTTCCCGATTGTAGTACTCATTTTCCTCCATTAGAACTTAAAGCCTCCTGCTTGCGATACTCTCCTTGCTCCATCAATTGGTGAAATGTATCTCGTACTTGGGTGTATAAACTATCTCCCATTTGATTAGTCCCTACATTTTTTTAAATAAAACATATATTAGAGAATAAAAAAAATATTTTTTTTATTGTATACTACAAAAAAATTAAATTTTTTTTACCAACTATGGGATCTTTCGAACTAGCCAGATACGCCTTCGCTAACGCTTCTTCTTCCAATTTCGTCCATGGGCTTCGTTCGCTTTGCTTTTTTTCCCCTTCTCCTTCGCATTCGCCTTCGCCTTCCCCTTCCCCTTCGAACGTTGGACTTGTGTTTCGGGGACAACCTCCACCTCATCATCTTCTTCATCTTCGAGTTCAAAATTGGGTTGTCGTTGTGGTGGTAGAGATTGACGGAATGGCGGAGTTTGCAAAAGTTGGGTAAAGGATTGAGGGTTATGATGCATTTGCATATTATGGAATTGGTTAAAGGTAGTAGGGCTTTGGTGCATTTGGGGATATTGGGTGAAAGGGTTGGGAGTTTGTTGGAAACCCGCAAAAGTAGCTCAAGATGGATCCATTGGCATCGTGAACGGGTTTGGATTCGGGTTGTTTTGGTTATATTGTGGTGGTTGATTCGGGTTTGGGTTGTTTTGGTTGGGATCCATTGAAAAATGTATAAAGTATTTTTTATATAAAAGGTGGTGTTTGGTATAAAAAGTGGTGTTTGATTTGTGTTGAAAAAGGTAAAATGTGTTGGTTTAAATAGATTTTTGAAAAAAAATCGTTTTTTTTTTTAAACGGTCAAAAAACCCATCGGTCCCCCCCCCCCCCCCCAACGGTCAAAAAGCACGCCTCCCAAGAAAATACCAGGCCCGGCATAAACGGCTAAGGGATGCCGGGCATGCCGTTGCCGCGCCAGGGGGGCGGTGTAGCCCGGCCCGGCTTGGCGATGCCGGCCCTTGCCGGTCCCCATACCGAATCGTCTTAGCGGTTTGACCCATACTTTTCATTCAAACTCCTCCAAAAGTAAACCATATTTCATTTTCAAAACAAGAAGCACGTGACTAGTTTCAGCCTTTCCTTCTTCAACACTCTCACATGTGCTTCTGCTCCTTCCATGTGTGAGTGTCATTAAACTACTTCTCAATCTCCATTCACCTACATCTTTCAAATCTTTATTATTATTATTATTATTATTATTATTATTATTATTATTATTATTATTATTATTATTATAAAAAAAAAAAAAAACTTATATCATACAATGTGGCAAGTTCTGCTAGCTGCAGCAGTTGCAGCATCTGGGTATGTTGCAAGAAACCTTCTTTACAAACATCACAACAAACCCACAAATCTTTTCCCACAAAATCTTGATTTACCCACAGAAACACTCCATCTTGTTTCAAGAATGTTGAAGAAACATCACAGGTTTTTATGTTTTCTAGTGCTTGTAATGGGTCAAAGACTTTGAGGAAGAAGGTGGGGAGAAAGGGTGGAGTGAAGGGTAACAGATTATATAATGAAAGAAAAGGTTTTGTGGTTAATGATGATGATGATGGTAAGAAGAATGTGAAGAAGGTTGGTGTTTGTTTGAAGAAGAGGCGTGTAGGGAGAAATGGGGTTGTAAAGTCTCAGTCTTTTGATGTTAAAGGTAAATCTTGTTTACCTATTGAGGTTAATGGTTATGTTTCTTTACGCTGCACGGTGTGGGGCGTGGAAGGTGTTGGGTAGAGATTAATATGTATTTAATATATTAATTTATAAATCGTGGGATCGTTTAGGTTTGCGAGTTGGCTCAAGCTTGATAAGCAAAGCTCGGGATCGTTTCTAAATGAGCTTGTTTTTAGCGTCAGGCTCGAGCTCATTAAGCTCGGCTCGTTTAGAGCTAAGTTCGAGTAGCTAGCCGCATTTTCACCGTTACTTTCTTTTAACACCCCAGTTAAATCACAAATAGAATGTCTCAAATACCATTAAGGCACCATTGTGTTTTAAACGCATTGGTTGTGGATCAGACAAGTCGTATAAATCTACAAGTAAGCATGCTTAGATGGGTGACATAGGTTTTAAAAAGCATGCCTCAGTCTCAAGTGATGCCTGTTTTCACATGAAAAAAAAAGAGGAATGGAGCGTAGTCTTGAGTCACGCTTTTTGTACAGGGGGATGGATTTGTGCATCAGGATGTTGTATAACAGGATTTTTAGGCTGTTTAGATATTAAACCGTATATAGAGTTTATTTTTGTCTAAATTTTGGGTAACTTATGCTAGAACCACATGGGAAATATAAAAAAAAATTGATTTAAATAAACTGCGCCTTGCATACGAAAAGCATTACGCTTTGCATTGTGAGCCTTGGTCGTGACAATATCGCCTTGGCACGCCTCACACTAGGGCAACCAAAAACGAATAAATTTTCTCTTTGTTAGCATACTAGACAATATTGGTTGGTACGAGGGATTGTATGTTACATTTATCCAGGGGCCGCGTCCGTTGCTGCTCAACTTCGCGCACGTAGTGGAAAATTTGTTTTTTTTTTAATGAAATTTGGAAAACGTTGCTACTAAAATGAAAAAAATGAAAAGTTACTACTGAAATTCATTTCTAGATCCGCCACTACATTTATCCTAACTTTAATTATGAGCTTATTATGAAGATGGATATGTTGTTATCTGTTGTCTTTAGTGCATATCATTTAGATGGGAATTCATGTTTTCTTATAATTTTGCCATCTGTAACTCAGATAATTTACTGTTTCTTATTTGTTATAATGTATTCAGACAAATCATCTTTCGGGTATGGAGTAGGCGTTGCATAATGTACATGATGTCAGCCGGGGAAAGCGAAAATCAAGAGGCTAAATGCAGCAGTAGACGAGACTGCTAAAGTTGTTCAAGAATTAAAAGCTGAAATTTCCAAAAGAAAATCATCCTGCGGTTCAAAGATTGAAAATACCGCGAATACCAAATGGAGTCAGTCTGTTTCTGAGAAATCCAATATGGCGAACGATAATATTGATGCTTACGCTTTTCCCATGAATGATGAAGGTGAAAATGCAAGCAGCATTTTGGCAGAAGAACCACATAGAGATGTCGCGGAAATGGAGCAATTAGAAGCGGAACTTGAATCTGAGCTTCTAAAGCTGCAAGTGTCCACTGCGTCGTCTTCTTTGCAGGTAATACTTTCTTATAAGAAATAAGAATTTGCATAAATCGACATTCTGTTTATCCTAGGTGGCAAGATGGGCTCGGTTGTTTAACTCTTTATAAGTGATTAGTGCATTAGTTATGATTCTATAAACAATGTATTACAAAGTCAATCTAGAATCTTAAATAAAACGATTTAGGAGGTTGTATGCACTAACAACAGACTTTGACTGAATTTTGATTTAGTGGGACCTCTTTTTGGCATTTTGCATTTAAACTACCAGTTTAGAAATGTCTAGGGGGGGGGGGGGGGGGGGGGGGGGGTTAAACATGTGATCTTGATCTTGTGGGTGACGAAATCTGCTTAAGGAGCTTCAAGAATGCAACTTCACAGGTTTTCTTGACTTCAATCCAGTAATCCACATATGTGCTGTTTTGCTATTGATAAAAAGTTTGATCTTTGTTTTAAAAAGCGTGTGTTTTGATTCCGAAGGCTGTTCATGATGCGTGCGCGTCATGTATGCGAAGCGTTTGTTATGAAAAAAATACATAAAAATTATTCGTAGATAATGTTTTAAAATGTTAACTTTTAAACACTAAAGTATAAGATACTCTTATCATCTTTGGTTAAATTTATTCAAATACTCAAACCCATTGCTCAATCGATGGTCTGTTTTGTTCAATCAGGGTTTGAAAAAACTCAGAATCATCAGTCTAGTTTGTTCAAAATTTACCGGTATTTGAAGACAGTCGACTGCATAAGGTGTCGCATCAAACTGCATCACTCATCAGATTGCGTTAGCTACATCAGCCGCATCACATGCTCATCAGCTGCAATGAGATGGGTGTCAGCCGCCATAAAATCTCATCACCAGTTCATGTGCATCGCGCATTATGCGCTCCTGATGCCTGCTATTTAGAAATGTCTAGGGAGAAATCAAAATGTGATTTTGATCTTGTGGGTTATAAAATGATTTAAAAAGCAAAGAACCTGCTTAATTAGCTTCATAGTGTCTCGGCTCCGGGTGGGCAAGGTTACATTTTTAATAGATTAGGGTTTGCCATTCAGAAAGGGGTGGCGATGCAGCTTGTTGCCTGTCTGCCCGCTATCTTGATGTAATTTTCTCAGTCATGGAATGAAAAGGAAGTTGAATATTGAAAAAAAAAAACTAAGCAACTTTATTGGTTATCTTGAGTTAAATCCACATATGTGATGTGCTGTTTTGCCTTTAATTCTAAGTTTGATAGCTCGTTTAGTTGATGTTTTGCAGAACAAAAACTTCAACCGAAGATCTTGATTCGGACTCTACTCAATGTAACGGTGTAATGCCATATGAACTTGATCAGAAACTATGCCATTTGCTAATCGAACAGCAGGAAAGTCAAATCATTGACTTGGAGACCGAACTGCAACACACTAACTCCAAGCTTGTGGAGAAAGAATCCGAGCTCCAAGCATTAAAGGACTGCGTTTTAAACGCCTCACTGACTTTTCCATAACATGTCCCTCAGGTACACTTTTGACCTATTGAGCCAAACTTTTGTGTCGCAGTTATAATGTTTGATTTATGACACAGTTCAAGCTTATTAAAGATTTGCCTGCCAATATTTATAAGATAGTTTTTCGGAAACTAAAACTTTATCTTCTGCAGATGAAGATACAGAAGGCAGTTTGATGCAGCTCATAACAAGATGATATATTGTAACAGAAGATCAATGGCTGGGATTAAAAGGGCGATTGACTTGGATTGAAACGTATTTGTGCATATGCTAACCTAGCTACATTTTATTATATGAAAATATTGTACATTTTTAGAAATTTAAATCTTTATCATAGGTATTTGATGATGAGATTTTATGCATGTAACAGATTTTTTTTTCTTATGGTTCAAGGAACATTTCGTCGTCGGGGATCATTGTTAAATAGGCCAATTAACCGTCTATTTGGTCTAGTGACGTCTTAATAATATATAGTGGTCTTGTCCAATTCAAAATTGATTTTAAGTAGAGAATTACATAGTTATTACTATATATATTAATTCATAACTGACGGTGCAACAGTATGTGAATATATGGCATATTCGTAATTTTGAGTGTCATTGAAGGGCAAAACGGCAGTTTTGCTGTACCTGCTAGTTAATATTGTACGAAAGCGCTTGTAGCCTATCAATATCAAAATGTATGTTCTAAATTGATTTTAAGTTGAGAATTACATAGTTAATAATATTGTTACTCAAGGTATAAAGCTGTTCTATAGCTAAAGTTTTATTCTAATGTGGACAATAATGTTACGAGTATAAATGTATGGTTAATTGTTAATCATGTGCCGGGAATAAAGAGAGAGTAAAACGGCTAGAGTAGTAGGGTTTATTCAATAGAAAAACATTTTATACAAAAGAAAGACAAATACACATTATATGGTCTGCTACAAGCTTATTACTTAACGGGCCAAAGCCACAATAAACTAACTTTTTTTATTATGCTAAAGTTTATAATATAGCGTCACTACGAGAGTGATTGTTGATGAAGTGTGTTGTAAATTATATATTACTAGTTTTTATCCCGGAAGCGTCCCGGGTTAAAATATCTAATATGATATAATAAAATATCTAATATGACAACATAATTAATGACTTGCCAATATATGATTAATTATTATTATTATTATTATTATTATTATTATTATTATTATTATTTATTTTAAACAAATCTCTGCCATAAGTTATCATATTCTAATATATAAAAAAAACGAATCTCTGTGCCGGGATATAAATTTAGTGCCATTACAAAATATTATATAATGTCAAATGAATTCGGAAGTTTGTAATCGATCATTCTAAAAAACACTAACATGAAATTAAGGAAAAAAAGTTATTTATTGAAATATCGAACGCATTAGTCTAAGGGTTATGTGATGCGTTAAAAAATTCATGGGTATATGATCGGATGTATAGTTCGAGTATTTGGGTATGTGGTTTCGGGTAATTGGGTCGGGTATCACCTAATCCTAGGCCCGACCCAAACCACATTTTTTTAAACTAATCCTAAACCTGACACAATACCTGTCGGGTTACAAAAAATAGTCGTTTTTTTTTCTCCGTTTTTTATATAGCACTATGGTACTCGTTGGAAAGATAATAAAACGCTCGTTAATTTGGTGTAATTTTTTTCTTTAAAAAATCTCGTATATAAAAAATATTAACGTTTAAAAGTTATGGGAGAAAACATGAGAGAAAAAATAATAGAGGTTTAATATTTAAATTTAGTAGATTAGGTTAAACCATATTTATTCCTTTTTTTAATTGGTCTAGAGTTGCCATATAGGATGTGATGTGGCATCTCTCAAAAGAGAGATTACATAATATTATGACATGTAGGATTATTAGCTTTGCAATATATATATACTAGCTGATTACCCCGGGAGTGTCCCAGGGTTAAAAAATCTAATATGACTTAATAAAAATGATAAAAGTAGAAAGCATACCAATCGTAAACTCAGTCATACAGATCATTAATTCCCATTTGCGTTCGCTGACCTGAACCTTGAAGCAAATGTGGCGATTCATAGCTCACTTAAACAGTAACTTCAGCTTTCTCTTCATACACTTGTGGTGGCTGAAGAGTACATATGAGGTTGCGGTCTCTATGCACATTATATACACGGCCTATTACATAACGATTCGGAAAACCCGAAAAAATATAAACACCGGTGTGATGCGTTTGACATTGGATCTGGTAAATATATAGTCTATAAAGATTGTAGTATTCAAAATAGAAACAAAGAGGAAAGCGATGATGGAAGAGGAAAAGGGGCTGAAAAACTCCTCGTTTAATAAAAAAAAAGCTAAAGAACAAAGTTCACAAGAATGGAGCGAGACATCCAACAAAAACAATCAAGAAGCAACAACAGCCAACCATTTACCATAATCACCAGTTATTACCAAAAAACCATCAAGAAGCAAACAAAAACATGGGAAACCTAGACTGCATTAAAGCAACCAAACATCCAAAGAAGTAAAATTCAAACAGTAATGTCATATGGAAACATTGGATGTACCTCGTGCAAACCAATTAGCGAACAATAAACCAAAAAACGAAACACATCACCAACAACAAAATCAAATACATGAAAAACCATATCCAAGGAAGTTTACCGGAAGAACAATCGGGGGTTTAACCGACTCAAACCACCAAAGCGGCCGATGGATACCATACGCACCACGTGCCGTGTAGATAAGGACGTGCCACGACCAGCCACCATTTAAGATGGCCTTCTGATTTTTCAATTAACAGTAACAAAGGTTAATGACTCTACTTTAGTCTTTTATCGATTATCCCTTGTAAAAGCAAAAATAAATAAATAAATAAATTGCAGGTGTTATTAACAAAATCTATTTAAAACTTACTATAACACATGTATGCATTGGTGCTTAATTAATAATGTTTCTCATTCCATTAAAATCAAATGGTAATGACTGTTTATATGAAAACATGAAAAAATCAATCTTTTTCGCAATAATGAAATCATTGTATAGTTTTTAGGACAAAGATAGCAGCAAGTAATTGTCCTTCACACCACTTTTAACTAAATTGTTTTAACCAATTAATGAAAGCAAAGTATAGTTATGCTTTCGAACATGTGAATCCAAATATGTTTCACCTTTGATAAACCAAAGGATATTGTAGAGAGCTAGTATCCACTGCTGCAGCCAAAGCCACGTGATGTACCCTATCAATATTGACCTCAACAACTAATAATAATAATAATAATAATAAATAAATAAAGATTAAACAACTAATAATCAACTTCCAAAAAAATACTCACGAAGAGGAGGCCAGAAAACGTAGCGGAGGCTAGAAGAAAAAAAAAAACAAAATTAAAAAGCTTTTTAGGGTTTAGGGTGAAAAGATGATAATTATATATGATGATAGGTAGGTTTATGTGATTTAATTTTATTTAAAAAAAAGAAAATTTAAAAAATTAAAAAGAATGCACCATATTATGCCACGTGGCACAATTCAAAGGAGGAATGAGACCACCATTGAACGCCATGTCAGCAACTATCAATTCTTTTATATATATTAATAGATATAGATTATAAAAATAGTTAAGTAATTTATTTTTAAATTAATTGGACTAATTGTTGAACCGGCCGATCTATTAGTTCATTAGTAAGACTAGTTTTCTTCAAAAATGATTAAAAGTTAAAAAATAATATATAAAGTATCATCATTTTATAATTATAATAATAATAATAATAATAATAATAATATATTATTATTATTATTATTATTATTATTATTATTATTGTTACATTGATTAAAATACTTGTTACATTTATTTATTTTACATAAAAATGTGTGTGTATATATATATATATACATATATATATTCTTGTTACTAATATAGATTATATTTATAAAACTAGGAAACAATCAAACCGAAGAAAGTTTATGAGCCGAAGTGCATGACAAATTCCATGAAATAATAGAGCAAGGTCCAAACCTTTAGTGAGACGCGAGCATAAAAAGTAAAATTGAAACAACGGAAAGTCGAGGAAAATATTCGGTTGAAACAAGAAGCGACGCAATTAGGATAATGGAAAATTATGACAATCGACATAAACACATATCCAGAAGAAGACTGTCCCGTTTTTCAAAGAATGAAAGAGAGGATCGCCAAAAATGGAATTCGTAGGTTTTTTAATTTTTAAGAAATCTTGTATTTTTTTTAAGTTATTTTTTCTTAAGTGTTTTTTGTATGATTTTAGGTTTATTAATTTTAATTTTAGTTTTATAAATTTTGATTATTAATTAATTAAAAAAAACAAAAAAAGGGAGGAGGCTTATTCTCCACATTAGGGGTGTTCAAAGTCAGAATATCTGATTTTCAGATATCCAAAAATCTAGGGGTGTTCAGAAAAACCGAAAACCAAATAAAAACCGTAAACCAAACCTTAACCGTAACCGAAAAAAAACGATCCGAAGAATGAATTTGGTGTTTGGTTTGGTTTTTGGCTCTACATTTTTTTATTTGGTTTATTCGGATAACCGAATAAACCGGTTAACTAATTAATTATTAAATAAAAATAATAATATTTAATAAGCCGTATATAATATATAAACCCAAATATTAAATGTAAGCCCAACCCAAAATAAAGCCAAATTATTTAAATGATGTTTGTGTTTGTGTGTAATATTATTTTCCGGATTTGTTTGTTTTATTTTGCTTTTAAACTTTCTTTTACAATATATTGAGAGGTTTGATTTATTGGTTTATATTAATTGCTAACTTTCTATTCGGATTTCGGAACACAAACGTATATAAGTTAGAGAAAAAAAAAACTTCGGTTCAATTTGGTTAAATTTAGTTGAAATCGGTTTTTTTTTTTTTTTTTTTAAACCGAAACCAAACCGAATTCAATTTGGTTGAATTTGGTTGGATTTACATATTCCTAATTTGGTTTGGTTCGGTTTTTGGTTTGGGGTACAAAATTTTGAAAAACCGGATAAACCGAACCGAATAAACCTAGTAAACCGTAAACCGAACCGATGAACACCCCCACAAAAATCGGATAATCCTAAATTTTGGATAGTTAATATTGAGATCCGAATCCGGATCCGAAATTTCGGATATCCAAAATTTCAGATTCGATTCGGATAATCCAAAACTTTAAAAAAAAATACTTCCTCTTATGCTAAAAGTCTAAAACTAAACTTGTTTAAAACAAAAATTCAATATATATTATATTTTTTAATATTTCGGATTCGAGAAATGCGTATTATGTTAGTTTAAGGTTAGACTTAAGTTGGAATGGATTAAATATATAGTAAATATGTAAATAATATTATATGTATAATATAGATATTTTTTAATATTTCAGATTCGGATAATCCGATTATCCAAATTTTTTTAAAAATAAGATCCAAATCTGAAATTTTGGATTATACGGATATGGATTTTTGGATATTTCGGATTCGAATCCGGATTCGGATTTTTTTGAACACCCTACTCCACACCTTAGGACCATCTTTGGATGATGATCCTGCCTCACACAGACAACAACAACAATCTTACCCAGTAAATCCCACATTTAGCAAAGCTAAGAGTAGGGTCTGGGGAGGGTGAGATGTAGGCAAACCTTACCCCTATCCTTGCAGATAGAGAGGCTGCTTCCAGAGAGACCCCGGTTCGACAACACATAATCGAAGAAAAAAATTATACGAGCTAAATTTAGAGAAACATTGAAAGAGTCACGTAGTAAAACAAAGGTATACGTGTTATCAAAAAACAACAACCAAATAAAACACCCAAATACAAGTCACCCTAACCGACCCCCGACCAACTTAAGAAAAAGTCGAGGCTCCTATAACCACGCTATGATACAACCAAACCTTCCCTAATAATCCTTAAGCTTAATCTTGTACCTCTACGAACCCCTATCCTCGACCATGTCCTCAGAGATGTGCATCTCTATTAAATCCTGCCTAATCCGCTCATCCTAAGTCAATTTGGGTCTTCTTCTACATCTCTTTCCCTCTACAGTGAGTAGGGCTGTAAACGAACCAAACGAACACGAACAAGGCCTTGTTCATGTTCGTTTGTTAAGAAATTAACGTGTTCGCGAACTGTTCACGAACACTTACCGAACAAGATTTTTTGTTCGTGTTCGTTGGTTAAGAAAATAACGTGTTCACGAATTGTTCATGAACACTTACCGAACGAGATTTTGTTCGTGTTCGTTTGTATTTATTTGCTAAATTTAGGTGTTAGACAAAAACGAACACAAACAAACACAAATGAATGTAAACGAATACAAATAGGCATTACTGAACAAAATCGAGCACAAACTAATTCACGTTAAATTTTGAAAATTCGTATTTTTCATCGCTAACATTGTCCGCCCAGAATATACTAATCCAATTACCCAAATATACGTGACATAATCTTGATTACATAATGTCTTCGAAAAACACAGAGGTGTCATATTAAACTTGAAATCCTCGTTTAATCCACCATAAATAATAGTTAATCAAAATAGTTAAAGTAATATTAACATGCGATACACTAATATATTTTAAATAATCTACCACTGGGAAATTTGAAATACTTAAATTAAATATAAAAAATTAAAAACCCTAATGAACTATCGAACAAAAACAAACATACATGAACACATTACCGAACGTTCACGAACATAAACAAACAAACGCGGTCTCTGTTCATGTTCGTTTGTGTTCATTCATTTATTAAACGAACGAACACAAACGAACTTCCCGCCGAACAGTTCACAAACTGTTCACCGAACGTTTGGTTTGTTTACAGCCCTAATAGTGAGGGTTTCCACTACTCTAACTGGGGCCGTCATTTGACTCCTCTTCACATGCCCATACCATCTTAATCTACCTTCCTTTGTCTTATCTGATATACTAGCTACCCCTAACTTTTCCCTAATAACATCATTTCTTATCGGTCTACCCTAGTGTGCCCGCACATCCACCTTAGCATCCTCATTTCTGCTACCTCCATCTTGCGAGTTTGTGTCTTTTTGATAGCCAACAATCTGTCCCATATAACATAGCAGGTCTCACTGCAACCATATAGAATTTCCCTTTTAATTTAGTTGGGAACCTTTTGTCACATAAAAACCCCACTGGCGGCCCTCCACCTACACCAACCAGCTTGTACGCGATGGGTGACATCACTATCAAGCTCCCATCCCTCTGAACAAATGATCCTAAGTACTTATATAGACGGCCATCCCTAAAAGATGGGTCTCCTCCACACTCCAGAGCATAATAAGTGTTCATAAGGTCACGAATTTTTTTTTTTTTTTTGTGAGGTCCCACTATGAAGATGATCCTGGGGCCAAATACGCAAATAATTCGGATGAAGAAAGGTATTGTCCGACACCCGAAAGTGAGGGATATCAATATCACTACGAGAGGTCGGACTGGCATGATAGTGATCGTGACGTTTCTTCGCCCGAGTCAATTACGTATTCTTTCTTTTTTAGCTATGTTTAAGTTGTATTTTAATTAGGTTTATGTTTATATTTATTTAATGTTTTAATTAGGTTAAATATGTTTGTATTTTGAGTGTTATTTTTTTAACGGTTAACTTTCATTAAAAATTAAACATTAAACAATAAACATTAAACAACATTAAACATTAATTATTAAACAAATGGCGCAACATTCGCCATGGCGCAACATGGTTGAAGTTAGTCCCATGTGCATGGTAGTATTCGCCGCGCGTGACTTGGATTGCAATGTCTTCTTGAAGATTAGGGTGCCTCTCCATCGTGGCTTCATAGAGGGCGCTCCATCAGATACACCTGGACCAGAGAGCAGTCCACTTACTAGCGAGCGAATCCTAGGGGCGGTCATTTGTGCCAGTTATTTCATTGAATATCACTGACACCTGGTTCCAAAACGAATTTCTCTGGAAATCGACAACATGAACCCATGTGTTTCTCACTATCAAGTATGCCCTCGTTAACGCGATCTCCTCATTTACATTCCATGGGACCATTTTAACGATACGATGCAAGTATAACCGGTTTTGGTGTGATTTTGGCATTGAAGTTATTGGGTTTTTATAGACCAAAATCTAACGGTAAGAATTCTTGAAGGTTCCAACGGTTTAAATTTTAGTAACGGTAAGAAAATTAATTACGGCCTGACAATTAAAAACGGTTACTTTTTTGAATTTAAATGAAAATATAAATTAAAGAATCAGTGGAGTGCTGCCTCCAAAAAAATGGTTCAGTTAAGTAAATCAGTGAATCAATGTGGTAGTGCAGGATTGATTAAAATCAATGAAAGAAAAAATTACAACTAGGAACACCCCTTTCCCCCTTACAACCTAACACAACTTGACCTAGACTAACCCGATTTAACCCCAATTTGTTTTGAAAATCCACATATCTTTTGGCCATTCCACAACAAGGAGTTAAGACTGTCAAATAATTGATCGTGTCTCTAGTGTTGGTTTTGATAGGGGCCTGTTTTGTTGTGGGGTCATAGACAAGTTCTTGATTGAGTGCAAGAAAGGAAATAATTTCTGAAACCCATGGTGACAATTTGTTTTCTTGTTGATTGGAGTGTTGGGTAAACTCCTACATGATATGTCAATTCATAGTTAGTGGAATTTCCTAAACTATACCAGTTTTGGGTATGGTAAAGGTTATGTTCACAAAGGGCAGTGGGGGTAGTTTTGTAAATTTACAAAAAAAATGCACTCAAACATGTAAATACTTTATTGGATTGTATAGGAAAATAGATACTATAAAGGAGGTGGGAACCATTTCTTGGTTTTTTAGAAATTTGCCTTTCCGTGTCAAATTAATGGTGTCATATATGTTTTTTTTTCACATGATATAATAGTACAATTTATTTATATACCGGGGAAATCTTGCATAAAATGAACCAATTACACTGTTTTTCAATGGTCAGATGGCTGCAAAGACACTTGCTACCTCTTTCAAAGAGAACTTAAGGTTTTATACTCTTTCCCAAATTTGAACCTTTCCAATAGTGCTTACTCATGCTATGTGCGGTTTGCACTTAGTAGGGACCGAACAAAGACCTCACAAGGAGAAAACCTACTGACCACCCCATCAAAGTGGTGATGGTTGGACAAATTACACTAGTTAAACATCAAAAGACACTCATTACTTAATGATAATCATATTAATATTATTATTGTTATTATAACGAGATGGATTATTTGTAGCATATGGTGAACATTCTGTAGGTATGAGTTTGATTCATTACAGTATTGGTATGGCAGAAAAAACCATAAAAACAAATGTCGGTGCATGTACTATTATTATTCGATTAGAGTTGGTTTTTATTCTTCATGGTTACAAGCAAATAAATAAGTATATGAAGAGAAAAAAAAATATTATTAGTAGAAAAAAATTAAAATTTGTATAAAGCCGTGGACCAAAATAAAATCTTAAAGAAGAAGAAAAACACACAACCCGACCTCACCTGAGAGCCGAACCCAACAGTTCCCTTGAATTTAAAAATAAAAGAAAACCCTCTAACCCACCTAGGACTCAAATCTAATCCAACAGGCTTATATGGGACGCATTCAACCACTACACCACACTCATTTTATTGTTTTAACTTTAACTTTAAAAGCAAACACAATCCGCCTCACCCGAGTTTCAAACTTATGTCAACAAGTTTAAATGGGGCGCACCTAACCACCACATCACCGCTATTTTTTTGTTGTTTTAAGTTGGATACAATTGTTTACATATTATAATAACTCGAATTTTTTTTTTAAAAAAATCATTGCCTCTCTTAACCAATCAAAGAGACGACTCAGTTAAACCCACTATTCATGTTACCTTTCCTATTATATGTAGTTAATTAATTGTTTTTTTATGTTGTTTTTAAAATATTTGTAAAACAAATTTTATTCGTTGGTGTTGTCATATCCACAAGACCATACATAGTCCCATAAAAGCAACCAGGTATATCTTGTAAAAGTGAGTCCAAACATAAACTTACAAGAACTTTTCTATTTGACATTACTTGTATTATAGGCAAAAAGAAATATCATTTTATACACATTTATATAAAAATAGTCTAATTCATGTTATAATTTAAATAAAAACCTAGGATACTAAGTCCACACATTTTGTAAAAAACATAAAATTAAATTCATTTAATAAACTACAAACTGAATAAAAAAATACACGAAAATGAAAAAAACATACACGAACATAAAAAAAAATACATGAACTCGAAGATTGGTCCGACATCTTGCAAATATTTTTAAAAATATGATAGTTTGGAGAGGATTTTATGAAAGAAAGAGAGTGTGTGTTTGTGTAGAAGAGGGTATTGTTATATATATATATATATATATATATATATATATATATATATATATAGGGTCAAGATCCTGTACAAAGTGTGTTTTTTGTGAGAAGTGTGAGAAGGTGTTTTGGCCATTGAATTATCTTAATCTAGGGTGTGGATTAATTTAATGGCATTTTTGTAATTAATGTTATAATTTTATTAATTGATTATGTCATTAAGGGTAGGATAGTAAAATACACACTCTAATTAAATGCCTCATTAAAACTTCATCTCTCACCTCTCTCCTCCTATTAATTATGATTTTACAAAAAAAGATGATTAAGAAACCTCATCAGGAGCCATTACATTCAATGATACCATTATTCAAGTAATTCAATCTTTTGTTTTTTTGGCTACGCAACTTTCCAGTCACAAAATTGGGGTTCTTTCATCAAAAGTGTCAAATAAATTTGGGAATTTTTCCTAGGAAAATCATGTTCATTCTAGTTCTGTTATTAGTTTTTTTTTCATTTATATATTTTGATTGTTTTTTAAAATATGTAGTTATGCATATGAAGTTATAAACTATACTCATAAATGTATGTATAGTTGTGTTTTAAAGTACATTTTAGTGTGTTTTTTGAATGTGTTACTGATTGTGTATGATGAAGATAAAACACACTGGATTGTGTAGAAGATGATGATAAAACACACGGGACTGTTAAAACATAAAGTTGAGAATATGGTGATAAAACACACGGGTATGAACGTAAAACACCTTTTGGATGAAGCAACACATAATATGACAAATGAATAAACACATTCATTTAAAACACCCTAGTATGAACGTAAAACACCACAGTATGAGATTTGGATAATTGATGTAGTTGAATGTGAATGGCAATACGAGCAGAATGATTCTTTATAAGAAATCAGTAAAATTCTTGTAAATTCAAACAAAATTCCTAATAAAACTCTTATTTAATAACAAAATTAATTACACAAATTATCTTCTAAAATAAGTTTTAACAACTCAAATTACAATGATGCCCCTCTAGTTAAAAAGATTGGCTGCCACATGTCACATCTAGATTGTTTCTCACATTTCTCACAAAAAATTGGTTTTGTACAAGAACCTAAACCTATATATATATATATATATAAAATAAAAATCAAAAATTTTTTAGACTGTTACCCACCAGCTCTTTTTAAAAAAAAATAATTTTTTTATTCAAACGGTCCAAGTCCAAGCCCCCAATAAAATGACGCCATGTGTGCACCACCACTCCCCCCCTTCCCCTTCTCCACGTTGGCACGGGCCGGTGTTCCCCTCTTCCCGCCCCACTTCGGGTAGCCTAAAAATCAGCATTTCACCCCTAAATCTATACTCTCATAATTAAAATAATAATACTTTTTCATACTTTTATCATTATATTTTCTCTCTCATCACTCACAACCACTTACAAAAATATTAATATATATATATATATATATATATATATATATATATATAGGATCTGGATAATTTGAGAACTCCTATGAGTTGTGAGAACCATAGGAACTCACTTTATAACTACACACTTATTATAATAAAAAATGAATATGTGGTCCAAAATTAAACAACAATAAAATAATGAATAAAATATTAATATACTTATATGGGGTAAAAATCCCTTATACCGGTGTAATTTGGTGTAAATTAATGTATTTTTTTTATAAAAGAATTTTACAGCGGGGTTTACGTGTTTTTACACTAGTGTGCAAAAAAAAATTATTTTTTTTTCGCATTTTACGTCGAGTTCTCACGAGTTCTCACAACTCATCGAGTTCTCAACGGATCCTAACCATATATATATATATATATATATATATATATATATATAGGGTCAAGATCGTGTACAAAGTGCTTTTTTTATGAGAAGTGTGAGAAGTATTAAAAATTGATTCTTAGGCATTATTTTTTGAACTTAGTCGTGAATGTGATGTTTTGGATTGTTTTGCCTATAAAAACACCAAACATAACAATTAAAAACCGAAAACAATGTATTTTAGGCTTAAAACTTAAAACACCATGCTAAGAACATTAGCAGTGTGTTTTAAGCGTTAAGTAGTGTGTTTTAACTGTTTTTTAAATTTAATGACTATAATACATTGTATTGTGTTTTAGATTGTTGTGTTTGGTGTTTTTCAAGTTAAAACAACCTAAAACATCATTCCTAAATCCAAAACATGATGTCTACATGTTAATTCTTAGTCCTTCTCACACTTCTCACGAAAAATGTACTTTGTACAGGATCCTAAACCTATATATATATATATATATATATGTGTGTGTGTGTGTGTGTGTGGGTGAACAATAGCTTTTCAAATATATGAGGAATAGTGCTTTCACCATCTGCATTTGGAGCCGTAGATGGCCTTTGGCCATTAGATTTACTTGGATGATTGAGTTTTTGCTGGTCGTTAAAAAAGTTAGTATTCTTTGATTACCATTGTTTTCATAAAAATCAAAACAATTATTGTGTATTATTTTAACTTGTATTGCACATCATATCAAACCAAGAAAAATACTTATCTAAGTATAAATATGTTAATACCGATTTTAATTAATATTTAACAATTTATATATATGGCAAGAGTTTTTGTACCAACACATATTGAATACATAACCAATTTTAAACAGATAAAACGAGTAGACTTTTATGCGACATTGAGGGGTGTGGGGGCACCATGGTGCAAACACTGCCACACCTAGTGCAGAAAGTAGGGGTGTTCAAAAAAATCCGAATCTGAATTCGAATCCGAAAAATTCGATAATCCGAATTATCCGAAATTTTGGATAATCCGATTTTCGGATATCCGAAAATAGGATAATCCGAAATTTCGGATGATCGAATTATCCGAATCCAAATATTAAAAAAGTATATATAAATATATAATATTATATACACTACATAACACAATACACAATCCTAAATCCCTAATCCTCCTAACCCTAAGTCCATATTACTCCAATCCATAGCAGTCGCTCCATCTTCTCCGCTATAACAGCCCACGTCCAGCTCGTCTCCGACCTCCACTGCCCCCGTCCACCAAACGGTAAGTTTCTTTTACATTTTTTTGATTCAGTTTCGTTTATCTAACTCCTTTTTTTGTTTTTTTAACAGGTTCACATTTTAGACATAAAAGAGAACGTTTTTTTATTTATTTTTTATTTTTTATATTTTTTTAAGTTTCGGACCCGGATTCGGATCCCAATATTGACTATCCGAAATTTCGAATTACCCAAATTCGGATTATCCGAATTTGAACACCCCTAGCGGAAAGGGACACAAGGCTTTGGTATAGCAACAAACCTTCTTATGACCCCTTCTAGAAACACAATCAGCTCCATGACAGTGTGCCACGTAAACTGATTTGGGACAGTCTGGAGAGTAGAGGGGTCCGTGAGCGACCCGGCATGAGCAGACACAACAGCCTCACGCTCACCCCCAGTCACAATAGCCCCACGCTAACCCGACGTGAACGAGCCAACATGAGCATGCTCACGACGCGAAGAAAGGAATTTGTGTTGGATTTGCAAGGTATGGTCGCGCTGGTGCTCACATCCAGTCACAACAGCCTGACGTGACCGGATTATTTGAAAGTTATGTCAGTGGCTCATGGCGATCTTACCGCAAGCCACAATTTACAACCTTAGATGATGGAGTTATATTACGATGCTTATTTAAGTTTTCAAATATGTATCAAACCTTTTAAGTTATATTGAATTCATAATTAAGTTAAATTTAATATTTTTTTCCGTTGTTCTTATTCCTTTCTACAATTTGTTAAAGTGAGTGATAAAAACAAAAGAGTTATAAACCTTTTATTAATATTAATATCCGTAATTTTTAATTGAAGGGATAGGGTGCCTAATTCCGACGCGAATGGCTTCCCTATCCCATTACCTTTCCATAAAACCCGCGCGGAGCCAAAGAGCGCGGAGGAAAACGCCAACATTCTTAAGCTCGCGGAATCAGGGTTGCGTGTGGAAGGTCATCCACGCGCAACGTGACTTCATCTAAATGACGTCACCATCTTAAAAGGATCTTCACGCGCCCGTGTACGTGCGGAATATTCCACTAATATCAGCTTTTGGTACGAGGTACGGATGATCAAGAATGATGAAGATCGGGTCAGATATGGGCGCCTCCTGCGCCAATCAGAGTCAAACACGTGTCAGTAGTAGTCCAACAACTACTGACGAGGAACAGTGACTTGACGGCCCCCATGCTTCCACCATGCTGACACTATACTCAGGGTACTGTTCAAGCATGTCTGCTGCCAGACATCACATCAGACGCCATCAGAAGGGTCAACTATGTTGTGTCAAAGACAAGCGCCGCCTACGCCCAATCACGTCGCGCCACGTGGACTTGTATCAGACCAGTTCATGCTTTCTCTTACATCGGCATTTAATGTCACCTGATTCTCACCAATTTCATGGGCTCAAGACATCTGGGCCCGGGTCGAGGCCCAGATCAGTTGCAACCTTTTATGGGTCGTCTCACCCGGCCCTTGTCCTCTCCTATAAATCTAAGCCTTCTTCTCTTTTACAAAAGATCCAAAAATCGACACTTACATGCAAGAACTAGCATAGAGATAACATTTGTAATATCTTTGTAATCTCCAAAGTAATAATAATTATCTCTTTACAATGGACGTATGTCATTCTCGACCGAACCACTTACATTCTTGTATTCTCACTTTCACCACACACACACTGCTATTTTCCACGGTTTCGGTTCTGCCACCAGTATGAGCAAAGGGTTGTAGTTGAGCGAACACGTGTATAAACTCCACAGTGATTAACACTAATCACCGTTATACTCGTTTCTTCAATAATACAATTGAATTTAACTCTTAATTGAACCAATCCTTAACAATTAATAAAATATCATAAAAAACATTGATTATTTTCTTAACCCACAAATATTATTAGCTGTAAGTAATAAATTCATATATACATTTCTCATTTCTCATATGTAATAAAATAACCTCTATTTTAACATTACATCATATATTAAGTTAGATCTTTGTCACATTTCTCATATGTAATAAAATAACCTCTATTTTAACATTACATTACATATTAACATCATATATTAAGGTAGATCTTTGTCACATAGTAACATAATAGTTTCAAACCAAAGCAACACTGCTATATTAACCACCATCAACCCATTATCCACCCTTCCCACTTCTCCCACCCACTCATCCTCTCTCTAAAACCTCCATTCATGAGGATAGAGAACGAAACCAAAACACACCTTCAACACATACTCGTGTGAAAAAAAAAGTAAGATTATTATTAATATTATTATTATTTTGTTGGATTTAGAGCACAAAAAAATGAATAAAACAACAAAGCCAATATCAAGTCCAGGAAGAAGCACAGAGAAGTTCCCACCGCCATTGATGAGGTTTTTACGAAGCAACGTGGGAAACAAGAGCAGAAGAAGGTCACGTGCCAGCCCTATGTCTATGTTTGTTAAGAAGAAAAACACACCATTCGAGACCACCATCCAAGAACCATCTTCCCCTAAAGTCACGTGCATCGGCCAAGTCCGTGTCAGACGCTCCAACAAGAAAAAGAACCACAACCACCGTCTTTGCCGTTGCCTTAGAACTGTCAAATCTTTTTCTTTAATAACCGTTTGGTCCAAATGCGTCATGTTTTTTCGATGCGTGAGTTGTTGTTGCTGCGGTTGTTGCAGCAACAACAACCACGCAAAAAAACATCTGCAGCATCAAAAGGAGAAACAAATACAACAAGAAGAAAAGCAAGAGGACCAAGAAGATATTGAACGACGTCAACAACATAAAATAGAGCAACAAATTACTAAACATGTAGCGTTACATGTTGATGATATTAATGTTGGGTTGATACCAAAGACGCCGCCGAAGAATGCGTTTTTGTTGACGAGATGTAGATCTGCACCGTACAGGTCGGCTAATTCGTTAGCGAGCATGTTTAAAGAATCGATGGTGGAGAATGATCATGAATCAAAGGTTGAAGAAAAACTAAAGATTGAAAAGAAGATGAAGGTATAAAAAAATTTAAAATTAAAAAAGAAGATGAAAATGAAGGTGAAGATGATGAAGAAGGTACAAGTAATGAGAGTGATGGATGTGAAGAATCAAAAGTAGTGCCATTGATTTTGAGTAGGTGTAAATCTGAACCAGCAAGAACATGGGATCAGTTACATCTTGTATGAGTTTGACCTAATTAATTGTGATTAGTTTGGTTATTTTTTTTAAGTTTACTTTTGGTTTGTCTTTTGTTTTAAATGATAATTTTTTTTATATATTTTTGTAGTTTATTGAAGTTAGAGCATTCACAATAGTACCTTATTTTTTGGTAAGAAAAAACCCTTTAATTTTTTATGAGTTTGAAAGTGTTGTGAATGAAAAATAGAGAATCTACTGTTTATTGGTAAATTTTAGTTATTTGAGAATCTTTTAGAGAAAACAGGAAATGTATTTATTTTTTAGGGGCAATTACATATATCCCCTTCCAAACTTCATAAATTACATATATACCTAAGTCAAAATTTTATTTACATATCTCCCCTTTCCAAACTTCATAAATTACATATATACCCAAATCAAAAAATTTATTTACATATTTCCCCTTCACAAAAACTAAAAATATCAAATATACTCATTCTATTATTAAGCACATCATATCATTACATGTTATGATGAATGTAATGATACGAGGGCTTAGTAATGATTATGTAAGAGTGTTAGAACACTTGTTTCAGTGAAATCAAGTTGTAGGATACATGGAAACATTTTGCATGTTACATGTTCTTAGTGTTCATAACTTACTAAGTTGGAAAGATCGTATGGGATATAAGTTTTAGGATGCAAAGAATGTGTTGTATGACTTGTTGTGAATATAGTTTAGTAAAAAGAATTGGGGTAAAATAGTTATTTTCCTATGCATTTTTCATAGAATGGGTATATATGTAATTTATGAAGTTTTGTAGGGGGTATATGTAATTTAAATTTTGGGTTGGGTATATATATAATTATAGTTGAAAATAGGGAGATATATGTAATTAATCCTATTTTTAATATTTGTTAAAGTGGTTGTGAGTGGATGTGGGAGAAACTGTAATAATTTTTAATGTAATATGTGGTTGTGAGTGAATGGAGGATAGGGAAGTTATTTAGAATGCTCTTAGTAGAATATGGATTCTGTTAAGATATGTAGTACAAAAATGTTTATGTTTTTACATTTATGCTTCAAGTTATCCTACACAGTGTAATAAAAATGAGAATAGTAAAAATGATAAAAAAAAACATGGATCACGTAATATAGCACAATGAGTCACAAAATATAAAACAATGTCAATAAATATAACACAATGGCAAGACAAAATACACAATGAACCGCAGAAATGACACAATGCAATATAAAAGACACAATGATATAACACAAATTCTAAAAATTCAAAATATCAAAAACCTAAAAACTAAGATCGTAAAGTTCGATGAACGGTTCAAATGTTGCTTGAATGAGTTCAATCGTACTCCGTTTGATATCCTTCCTACGACTTTTTTTTTCACCGTATATTTGATCGTAACCCTGTTATTAGAATATTCGGTTAAGAGAAATACGGTGGTTATGTAGTGTATTCTATAATGAAGGTTATACGTTTAAACTCTGCAAGGTGTAGCTTAGGGTGTATTTAGTTTGAAAAATCTCGGAATTATTTATACTATCTTATAATACATTTCACAAGAACCTCTTAAAATTTAAGTTTTACAAGCATAATTCCTTATAGTACAACACACAATGCATATGTTAGCTACCTTTTAAAGCCAAATGTGTCTTTTATACACTACTTACACATTTTCCCCTCAACTTTACTCAACTTTTTTTATTTTAATAACAATTACACTTTTTACCCTTATTTTAACCAACTACCCTCGCGATTTTTAAACATCCATAATTTTTTATACGTTAATATTTTTCTAATATTATTACACCGTATAAACGAACATTTTTTTCTCTTTAGTTTGAGTATAGTATTGCTATAGTTTTTTTTTAATTTAAAAATGATATATTATGGTTAAGTAATAACCGAAACGAAAATGAACCGAAATCATCTATATTATATTATAATACATTTCTTATTGACCTTTTAAATTTAAGTTTTACAGTATAATTGCTTAAAGTACAACACACAATGCACATGTTAATTAAACGTTGTTTCACGCCGCAACGCGCGAGCAACTGACTAGTTGCCAAAAAAGATGTAATGGGGTATATCAACCCTTTATGGTATCCAATGCTAACGCGGAAAAAAGAAACGAAAATACCCTGATGGTTTTCGACTCATAAGAGAGAACTTTAGTATGTAACCTAAGTTGGGCTGTGAGGGTTTTATTTTTATTTTTTTCGTTTTGATTTAACGTGAAGGACCCAAGTATATGGCTTGTAGTTCACTCGTGAATTTTTCTTATTTTTTATGTAGATAAACCTAATCCCGACCGACACCAATGATTTTGACACACGACCACATGTTTTAATGAGCAACGACACTCAAAAAGATAAAAATAAAATGTATTTTTTAATTTTACAAATTTGCTTGTTACAAAATAATAAACTATGAACAAACACAAACCAATAAGTTATAAAAAAAAAAAAAAAGTTGACAAGTATAAGCACTACCAAGTCCAGCACATCTTACTTTAGAGTCCATTAGTACTAGCCTATAATCCAAGTGACCCTAAGGCTTACTTAGGCCCACCCATTCCTCAAGTGACCCGAACAAGTGAACAAGAACAAGAACAACTCTTCTAACTCTTCAAAACCATGATTTTCTGTAGGTTTTTAAATTTTTAAATGTTATTTGACTAGTCTATATTTGGACCACAAAAACATCTGAGTAGGAAAACTTCACAACTTCAATAGATGGGTTATCAAGCAACATTCCCGACATCAATTAAATGCCGACCCTACTGACGACATAACATCGAGAAGGTCGCATCGGAAGAAAAGTATCGAGGCGTCAAGTAGCAAAGGGAAAGAAGGTTGGGTGGATGCAATGCCCGAATTGAATTCGGTAAAAATGGTGGAAATGGAGGAGAATAGAAAACGAAGCAGATGTTGGCGGAATCAAAATTAAAAAGCGATGATAAGTAAATGCAACATTTGGAAGAAACAGAAAAAGATAAGGATTTGAAAGTTACGAGTGAATTGCAAAATAACTTGCAAATTATATGAGTCAATTTGTTCATAAGCTTATTTAGTTGTTAATGTAGTCGTAAAATATCTAACAAAGGAAACTAGTAGTTGGGATTAAGTTCCTATAGGGGTTCCATCCGAAATCCGTGGTGTGGTAAGACGTGAAAGCTTAGGACATCTTTACCAACCATTGGTCCTTGTTTCCGGCTAAGCTTGCAAAGATGCAGCACCTAATGTCTTCACCAACTTGAAAACCTTTAGTTGGTACATAGGGGAGGGGACAACATTGTTTTCCACAAATGTTACCAACTTGCAACACTAAAAAGATATGAGTTGAAAGCACAACACCAACATCTCCATCTCTCACCATACCAAATCCCAAATTCCAATTACCCAACGTGAACCAGAGCTCGCTTTTGATTAGTCACAAACATGAAACATCTCTACATACAACGGCGGGCCTAAGATATTTTTTCACCCGACTTGGTTTTTTTTCAATGGTCAAATGTTGCTTAACTCGACGTCCGAATTATCGATTCTATTTGGGTCGGATCACAAAACTTATGATAATTCGACTTTTAAACCAGTAAACTAAGAGCTAAAATAATAAAATAAGGTAATCATAACCACAAAATGTAATTTAGTGTGCAATAATCATTTAAAAAGAATAAGTTAAGTATATAATCGAATTCATACTCATTTTGTTTTTACTTTTCATTTTGTTTTTCAAATGCAACATGTATACACTACGTTAAAAAGGTTGAGGGGTAACGGACGTTACCCCCACTCCTTCTCTAGATCCGCTCCAGCATCCACCCTTATTCAAACGACCCGATGATTCTTACAAAATGAACCTGTTTTACACACAAGGGAAGCCACACTTCTAGCCTCCTCCTCAATTGAGGATGAGGTATCAATATTTGGCATTATTCAACGGATCATTTCTTAGATCGCCTACCACCTGAGAAAGCATGGTACATGATAAGACACTCCTCGTCGCTATAGTACATACATTAAATAGACTACTAGGAATTTAGACCATGCCCTAGAACAGGCATGACTCACAACCTAAAATTTATGTTAGAGCCTAATTACAATATTTTACAAGAAACATATTTATAAAATGATAACCAATATGAAATTCTTAAGAATACAGAGATAGATCACTTGGACCTTAGTGTACTTAAATTTTTAAAAAATATAGATTTAGAATAGAAAAGGAAATCCATATGAGCATAAGAATAATTTAGTCACATTGAATGGTGTAATTATTCTTGTTACAAAGTTAAAAGATTAAGGGGCTGTTTGGTAGCCTTTTAATGAGGCTCTTAACCATTCAGCGCTAAATGATTCAGCATTCAGCGCGTTTGTTTCAGCTTCTGAATGGAATGGTTAAGTCTGAATCATTAAGATTTGTGATGTTGCTGAACCATTAAGCACTGAACTAGGCTGAACCTTAATAAGGCTTCCCTACCAACGTGGGACAAGAAAACCAACCATTAAGAGGTCCAACTTAATAATTCAACGCTTAACCATTCAGACCTCCTAATGATTTAGCACTTAATCAACCAAACAGCCTCTAAATCTGAGGTAAATATGTAACATTGAACTCTATTTTTAATTAATATTAATATTGTATTATATTAAACAATTTTGTTTTCTCAAGTGGACAGAAGATACAAAGGAAAAGTTAAGTAGAGAGTACTATAACACGAGTGGGATTAAAAAATAGTTGACCAAAATTAAATAGAAAAGGTAGTGGGGAAAATAAGACCTAGAGATGTACAGGACTAAAAGGGAATCTTTGAGCTTATTTTATTTTAGTCATTTAATTTTAATAAATTATTGTTGTAATCAGGGACCACGATTCAGTATACACATACTCTTATGTAATACTTGTACAGGTGTAAGTTTGTGTTGATACAATGAAATAGAGAAAAGAAATAGCTAATGGTGATTTGGGAACTGTCTGTGTTATAGTTAAAATAAAATGTATAAGTATTTATATGGTTTTTAAAATTTAGTCATTTAAGGGATCACCATCTGAATTTTATGCGGTTCTTTAGATGTGTATTGATTTGATTGATAGTTTTGTGACCATCATAGTAAGTTTCAAGGTCTTTATGGTTGGATAATTCAAGTCTACTTACTTGCCTTAGCTTAACTGCTTAAGTGACGAGTTATAGATCTAGGAGAGTATGGGCGCTTTTACGATGTTAGGTGTTGGGGTAGCTGGCACATCAGTTTGTTGGTTGTTCAAAAATAAAAGATTGTTTGCTTTTAATGATGTTTATTTTTGAGTGAGCTAAACATCGATGTCTATTATGGCCATAAAGACGCTTAACATGTCTATTTAGATGATTCTCTCTTTTATTTTTTTCATTCATAAATTGAAGTATTTTGCAACATGAAGTGTATAAGTACTTCTCACATGTTGAATTGTGTTAGCATACATTTTAAAAAAGATGGCTTAACTTGTGATAATTTTAAATGTTATTATTTTTTCGTTTACAAACATGTGTTACGGTAATATGAAATGTAAGTCGGTTAGTAATTATTAGTTAATCATTGTCTTTAATTATAGAATACATATTTAATATAATTTTTTTTTTTTGAAAATTGACTTTCATTATAAACAAACACCACCGGCGACTATCACCAAGACGGAGAAAGACGCCGAAAGCCAAAAACAATACAAAACAATCACGTTACATCAAAAATACACCATCTATTCCAATCCACTACCCCTACCTTAGATCTATTTTTGTACCAAAGAAATCCCAAAGATTTTATATCCGCAACCATCTCCACTACCTTCGTGTCCTTGCCAGAAAAAATCTTTTCATTCCGAGCGCGCCAAATCCTCCAGCAAGTAATGATAATAATACCTTGAATAATCGATCTTTTAATCCCCGTCACTCCACTCACCTTATGCACTTCCACCAAATCATTAGGGCTGACAAATCGTGTCCCTAACAGGTTAACAGTTCTCTGACGCGTGCGAACAAATAAGTTCTAAACATGAACACGACTCGTATAACTCATTTATATCTCATGTTTATAACACAGTTTTATGTTTTATGTACCAAAAAAGGGAAATGAAAGATTTTTGCCTCTTAATTCTAAGTATTAAAAAAAGTCAAAAAATCAAATAGTGTACTTTTCAGTCAAACAGGTCTTATCGTGTCTTAACAGGTTACCCATTGCCAGCCCTACAAATCATTAACATGGAAAACGAAAGGTCTAGGGATATTGCACCATGAAGCAATCGCATTCCAAACGCCCATAGTAATGATGCACCCAGTTAACAAATGCTCAAGCGATTCATCGTTGCTCTCGCATAGAACACAGCTATGGTCTCCACATTGAATATGCCGCTTAGCCAAAGCCTCCTTGGTTGGAAGTCGATCCAAAACCTCCCTCCACATAAAGATATTACATTTTTTGGAACCCAATCACTCCATTGAAAATTAAAAGTCCAGCACCAACATCGGACCGCACCATCCATCTTTTAATCGACGAAACCTCGAACTCTTTGCTACTACCAACCGCCCAAGACCATGAATCTTCACGGTCAACTAACACCACCCCTTGCAGGAGTTCTTCCAATTCTCGTTTCTGGTTCAACTCCTGTTGAGTACAAGGAACTCTAAGCCAATCCCACACGATGCGACGAAAAGAACCAATGACCAACAAGCGATCCGCTAATACAATATTTTTATGTTTTTCTAACGCATATAAGGTCGGAAACTTGTCCATCAGCAGCTCCGAACCTAACCATAAATCCATCCAAAACCGAATTTGGTGACCATTTCCAACTGTGGCCCGAATCATTCTATTAAACCCCACATCATCAACCTTGTACTTATTCCAAAACATGACGCAATTCTTCCAAACCCCGGGGATCCCATTATTAACTGGAGCCATCCCCCAACGTCGCGAGGACCCGTGAATAGATAACACTACTCGTCTCCACATCGCTTGATGATCATTTAGAAATCTCCCAAGCCATTTAGTGATCAACGCTTGATTATTAATCTCTAGGCGAGCGATGCCTAAACCTCCTTCTTTAATAGGTTTTGTAACTACCTCCCACGCCACCATGACATCTTCCTCACTTCATCCGAACCACCCCATAAAAATCTTCTCATCAAGGCTTCTAAATCATTAATAACCTTCTTGGGAGCCTTAAAAAGCGAGAAATAATATGTGGGAAGACTATCCAAAACCGATTTAAAAAGAGTTAACCGCCGGCAATAGATAAAGAATTAACTTTCCATTTGGACAGTCTCTTCTTGAACTTAGACACAACGGTTCCCAATTATTCACCCTATTCATGTTAGCACCGACCATAATCCCAAGATAAGAAAACGGGATTCTACCCGCCTTACATCCCATACTCCCAGCTTGGATATCAATCTCACCATCTTCTACACCAACACCAAATAACACTGATTTATGAAGATTGATCTTAAGCCCGAACACAAGTAAAAAATGCGAAGAATACGTTTCAAGTTATCAAAGTTAAAAGAAGACCATTCTCCCATAATCATAGCATCATCCGCGTATAATAAATGAGATAACGTAGGACCTTCATTAGGAAGAATAATACCATGAAACGCTCCTATATCACAAGCTTGTTTCAACATGCCTGACAATGCCTCCATCATAATAATAAAGAGAAAAGGGGAAAGCGGGTCCCCTTGACGGATACCTTTTTGACACCCAAACTCAAAAGTAGGAGAACCATTAACAAGAACCGATGATCTAGTCGCCAGCAGAATACCACGGATCCAACCGCACCACTCCGAAGGAAACCCCATCTGAGTGAGAACCGACAGCAAGAACTCCCAATTCACGTTATCATAGGCTTTGTCGAAGTCAATCTTGAACATAAATATTTTTCTCTCCCTCTTCTTGGCCCAAGCAATAACCTCATTGGCCACCAAGGGACCATCAAGAATATACCTCCCGGATAAGAAAGCCGACTGATGCTCTGACACAATCTTGTTCATCACCGTTTTCAACCGATTCACTAACACCTTCGACACAGTCTTTAAAATACAACCAATGAGACTTATCGGCCTAAACTCCCCCAAAGAAGACGGATTACTAACCTTAGGAATCAGAGTGATAAAAGCAGACCCAACCCCTGGGCTAAATCTTTTAAAACTATGAAAATGACCAAGAATATCCACAAAATCCTTCTCAAAAAACTCCCAAAAAAACCGAATGAACCTAAAATTGAATCTGTCCGGCCCTGGAGCTTTGTCGCTACCACATCCAAAAACCGCATTCTTGATCTCAGAAACGGAGAATACACTTATCAAAGATTCCGCCTCCGAAGAAGACAACACCGAATAACCATAACCAACCAACCGTGGACGATGTGTAATTGATTCTTTAAACTTACCAGAAAAGAAGCGTAATACCTCCTTCTTAATAATCACCGGGTTCGTTTCCCACGCACGATTCACCTCCAACCCCGGAAAATAATTCGAAGCTTTGCGTTTATTAATGAAACCATGAAAATATCGAGAATTTTCATCTCCATGAATCGCCCAATTACACCGGGCCTTTTGCTTCAAATCTCGATAATAATGATAATCCAATTCTCCAAGCGTCTTTTAATCTCGCTTAAAGACCAAGTCTCTTCTTCCAACAGATCCCGATCTTCCATAGTTTGATCCAAAACTTTCAATTCTTTCTCCAATAAAATCCTTTCCTCCTTTTCTTTAGCTTTACAATCGATCGCCCAATTAGAGATAGCTGCTCGCAAAGCTTTGAACTTAGACAATAACCTCGCGTCCGGAGGCCCAATAAACGAGCCATCCTCAATCGTCTTCTTCACCACCATCCCGAAGTCTTCTCTACCAAGCCAAGAATTGTAGAACCTAAATGGTTTGGGTCCAAAGTTCTTGGCAAACCCGATTTTCAAAATCAACGGGCTATGGTCCGGCTTGCTCCTTTCGAGAGCGATATACTCCGCACACGGCCAATCCATAAAGAAATCCCAATTAACGAAAATTCTGTCAATGCGACTCAATTTATTTCCTGCAACAAAAGTAAAACGCCTCCCTTTCAAGGAGTACTCTTGAAGATTTGATTCATCAATAAAATCGTTAAACTCATTTGCCTCGCCAATATTAAACACAGAATTCCGTCTATCTCGGCACACCGAACCGAGTTAAAATCACCTGCCACAATCCACCTCCCATTACCCTCCCCAATCAGACCACGAAGTTCCTCCCAAAGCAAACGTTTAGCGACCAAATTTTGAGGAGAATAAACATTTAGGATATTAAATAAACCACTCTTTCCTTTCACAGTGCCCGACACTAGAAGCCCATTATTATTCTTGACCACCCTTTCCATACTAAAAACCTGAGAATCCCAGATCGACAGTAACCCACCCGACCTTCCAGACGACGAAACCCAATCAAAGGAATGATCACCATAACCCCAGAACCGCCCCACATCCACAGAATCCATAGAAACATATTGCGTCTCTTGTAAAACGATAAAACTAACCTCATGATGAACCCGAAGACCTCGAATCCAATCGGCTTTGCTGGAACCCCTAACCCACGTATGTTCAATGATAAAACATTCATTGAACACCTTCTTGATAACCTTCGGAAACAAGAGCCTCTTTGACATTAGAACCAAAATCTTGCAAATTCTCAACACCTAACGCCTTACTTAATTCAATAGTCTTCTCCGACTCAACATCAATCGGACATTGATGTTGCAACTAAACTTCATCACTACAATTCAACGAATGCTCCACTGCCTCTTCCTCGATGTTGTGATCGGCCACCGTATTAGATGAACCTCCTTTGTTAAGGTCCGGTGTTAAGAACACACCTTCATCGCCTGTTTCATTACCCCTAGCCACCTCCAAAGGAACATGCATAATACCAATGAACCTATCAATGTCAAACATATCGTTATTCTCCCTTGGTCGCTTCTTAGGACGTTCACTAGAGCCACTACCCCCACTCCTATTAGTAAACAAGGACTTCCGTCTGAATTTCTTGCGTCCCGTGCCTTTCAACCCATGAACATTTGAACTATCAACAATATCATTCTCAGCCGAAACCTCATTAGCTATATCGTGTAAAATCAAAGGCTCGCCAACCACCTCATTAGTATTATCCCTTACACAACCATCCAAACCATTATCAACCAAATCCTCGATTGAAACTTCATTAAGTTGGGAGCATTCTCCCTCTTCACGATGGACTGAGTTAACATCTTCTTGCGTGATATTATCATCACACTTATCCTCCTCCGGTATTGCCGAACCGTCTTCCTCTTCATCCTCCTCTATACATGCCGGCATCCATTCCCCTACGTCTTCATCCACCCACACTTTATACGTTCGTCCCTCCAATTAATATCCACCCGATCCACAATCCATTTGCATTCTTTACTCAACACACCGATAAGAGCATACGAAAAATTATTGTCGTCACCTGAAAAAGAAGCCGATTGTACCACCTTACCAAATCTGCTTCCAACCAAATCGAAAACCCCGTCTAGTGCCAGCTGAGCCGGAATCCCATGAACTTGGAGCCATACAATCCGACCCTCCTCCACGCTTGCCTTGTCAGACCAGGGATCTAAGGAATCAAACCAATCAGACCATGTGTCTTTAGTATTCAAGAAAACATCCCTATCCCCTCTATCATAGAAAACCAACACCACAGAGAGACCCCCCAAATACTTTATATCTAACGATTTCCAACCATGCAGCCGAACCAACTTTTTCAATGAAGTTAACGTATGAAAATTCATTACCCTACCCGTAAGAGCACATTCCTTCCAATGAGAAAACCGTTCCACCGAATCATCCACCTTAATCACGTCCACTTTATTCCGATTTAACAAAGAATCGACAAAGGAACGTCCATTACCAACCGGAGCACTTATACCTCCATGCCCATCAATTCCTTTGGACACAGGAGTTGCATGGCCACTAGGGTTTGCATGACTATTGACAGGAGCCGACGTCGTCTTCCTTCTATAACCAGAATCCGGCCTATCTACTTTCTCACCATCCACAAACCGAGTAATCGCAATAAACAACTTATACGATCCAATCCAAACATCCGATAACTCTTCTCCCAAACGTTTGACATCTTTCACCTCGGAATACGATACAAAACCAAACCTCTTACCCCATTTATCCAACTTCCTAGCAATGTAGGAACCTTCATAACGACCAAAACTACCCAATACCTCTTTTAAATCTTGCGATGAACACTTCGGGGGAAGATTTGAAACGAAAAACTTTGAAAAAACCTTGTTATGATCTCGAGCCTGTTGATCTTTATGTTTCCCTCTCCGATTGCGTTGTTGTTCCCATTCTTCTGAATCCATGCCGCCGCCGCCGTCGTGAATCGCCCGAGAATTCCGGAGCGATTAGGGTTATGCAAAAATTTTTTACGCAAAACCCTGTCGAGCCGATAAGGGGCAGAAAAAATTGTCCGAAGTGGGTGTGTGGTGACCTAATGGATGACCTGGTTTGGATTCAGGGCGGCTGATGGTGGGTTGTTAATATATATACTAAAACTAGATTAAAATGTGGCGAAAATAGAAACACCACCTACCTTATGATGGAGTGGTATGGAGGCTCAGTGATAGAAGACCCATGGCTAAAAGGTCATGGGTTCGATTCTTGAGAGCGCCGGGTTTTACTGATTATTCCATTGTCGTGCTTTCGGGCGGATGGATAGTCATGTTTTCCCCGAAACTGGTGAACTTGGTGAAACAAGGAACTCCCTTACACTTCTGGCTATTCCATGGTGGAAGGAGTCCTGAATTTTGCCGAGTAGGGACTCCGAAGGGAGCTCTTGGTGAATTTTGTTGGCCATTCAAAAAAAAAAATATTTTTCTAATTACTACAAAGGAAAAAAAAAAACATGAGATAATAACAATAACTGTAAATAATGATTTGTAACATCAATCAGTTAATCATACCTTCGTAAAACTTATAAAAACTATCGAGATTTTCTCAGACATTTTCAAATATTCATCTCAGGAGTTGGTGCTAGTGGCGTACGCAATTTGACAAATAGCGTCGCACATTCGTTGAAAAAATTGATATTATTGTCCTAAGTCACCAACTATTTGTACAACTAGTTTTCGACTCATGCAAAATGGTGCCTAAAAATAGCTTCATCATACAAGAGACATGCCAGAAAATTATTAGCAGCTTCATGAACTCAATTACTTTGTGTCGTCTTGTAATCAGATGTGAACTTTCGCCATGGTGAACTACAAATTGTACCATGGCTTGAACCAATATCTCATTGTCCTAGGATGAAGTCGATGATGATGATGATAAATTCATATTTAATAACAAACTGGAGAGTCATTTTCGAACAATACAAAGCGTTCACATAAAATCGACAACTGCATCATTATTACTATTATGTTAATTATGTGGCAAAATGATCACTTTAGACGGATGGATGTGAGATCAGTGAAAGTAGTTAGGAAGCATACGTGGCAGTAGGTGGAATCGGGAACACCGCCCTTGCTGATAAGGACTCGACACCTTTGTGGGCAATCCCCTGACGCCCTTGATCATTTATAGGTTTTGCCTTTTTGACATGGAACTGATGTGGAGAGAATGGAGACGACACCCTATGTCCTTACATATGAGATTAACGCAAGTCTGTTGAGTTTTTCCTTTTTTTTAATAGGTTTTGCCTTTTTGAAGATTCGGTTGACCACTTTCCTAAATTATATTTGACATTAAAAGAACCTTGTTTAACACTTTTGTTTTATGAACCATAAAACCACCTATTATGAAATGTCATTAAGTAAACGTTTGCAAAATCAACCCAAACCTACATCCTAGAGAACCCGACATCAATTTGTCGGATTTTCGGGTTGAAAGGTTTAGGGATGGTAAACAACCCCTTACGGGTAAATTTGAAGCAAAAAATATTTGGAACAGGTTCTAGTACGGGATAAGTTTAAAAAACTTTTATGGGTATGAGACGACTACGATATTAGATGATATGTCACCCGCTTACATGAAATATACATACCAATTTACACTTAGCATACTTGCAAACATTTTATTTTTATTGTTATTTGTTCTTGGATAGTAGCAATTTACTATTCTACTTAATTTTTTTTTTTTTTAATTTTATAACTTACTTGGGTAATAAGATTATATATATTTTTTGGAATGACGATTTTCTTTGTGTTTGGCCACCTCACTTTTCAAATTGGAGATCTTCGTTGCCTCACTTTGGCCAGACTACGTTGTCTTAACAGACCCTCACTGGCTTCAAAGTTTGGATTGGGCGTTCCACGGGAAACCATACCGTCGGCTGTCACTTGACAGACGTTGTGCCGCCACAAGAGCAACTCTATTGCGTAACACACGGTGGGAAGAATACCCGGGTGGGCTCGGGATTCGAACTAACAACTTCTTAAAGCTTAGCTCAAATCCTTTATTGTCATAATCCATCAAAAGTGACACAGGTAAGGATTGAACTTTGATCTCCACTAGAAAACCCAAGCCTTTGCCTTTCTACCAGCACACAAGTGATATGAACAAAAATAGTCTAATGGATGTTTAATTAACAAATTCTATCTCATATGCTCGTCCTTTGTAGTCTAGCTTGCTTCTACTCTTTCTCCCCACTACTGCAAGTGCAAATTTTCCTTTTTACCTACATGCGACTTTTTTTAATTTAAATTATGTATATTTTTGTTGGCCTAAATAAGCTCATATGCGATTTTTTAACCCAAATTAACCCATTCTTACCACCTATAGTTCTTGGATTGATAATAATAACAACAACAATAATAATAAGAATAATAAGAATAACAATAATAATAATAATAATAATAATGGTGATGATGAACAGGTGTTTTGGGAGAGTGGCCCCTTGTGTTGTCTATGGAAACAATACTGAGACTTGGACCTGCCCCTAAAACTTTTGCAAGCCCATGCTTGTCATGCTCCTTCTTGGAGAGCAGACCATGGGCCGCTTTGGAGGAGCCTGAAAGTATACCGAAGATCTGTTGATGGCTATGTTGTCAAAGACGCAAGGCGCCACTCAAGGTGCATTGGCCTTGCCCGGAGCCTACGCACAAGGCGTAAAAAAGGGCAAGCGCAAATAAAAAAATGAGCACATTGAGGAAAAAAATTTAATAAATATGTTATACATGAAAACTTAAGTATTCAACAAATCGTAGAGGTACACAAATCGGATTCTGAGCCCAAATCCCCAAACTGAGTCGGTTTGAAACTAGGTCGGTTTCAGTCAACGGAAGTCAAAGCCGGTTTTTTGCATCAGCTGGTTGGGGTTGAAACCGGGAGATGACACTTCCATCGTTTCCATCTAAAAACTGCTACATTCTTATGCATTCGGTTTAACCAAAGCGAATACGTTGTATAATTTTAGATTCAAATTGAATCGCTGTATAATTTTGTTTGGTCTTGGTGGAAGGGGATGGAAATCCCAAACTCACATGTTCCCAACAACAAATTACACAGGTTACTATTAGATGTAATCGGGTCGAACCGTCTAACCAATTTCATGAACAGACTGTGTTCGGTTTAGGTTGTGGGTATGAGCATCAGCTCATCAAGCCGTTAAAAATTAGGATTAACAAACACTTACTACCTTAACTTGTTTAGATAACGCGGGTCATGTCAAGGTTTTCATGAGTTAACTAAACGGAATGTGTTCATACGAAATGACACAAACCCGACACAAATTGCCTTCCCTAACGTCCAAAACGCAGCACAAACTAAATTTATTATTACCATGGTTCACGAGCCCTTGTGTGGCTAGGGCTAGGCTACTAGAACACAATGATGGATCCGGTCTAAACTAACAAAACTAAACCAAACCACTCATGATTAGATAAACAAAACCAAAACTAACAATAATGCAAGCATCTCACAACAAGACTGTAGGTACTCAAAACACTGACAAGTTTATGCGCGATTTTCTTTCTGGTGTCTGCTCTATTCTCCGGGCACTGCAACACCTTGCTTCAGTTTCTCCCTCTTCAACTTCTTCTTGGAGACTGGCTTCTTTTTTCGCGGTGGCAGTGTCTTCTGCGCATACATGTAGAGTACATAGTTGCCGACGAGGAATGTTATCAGTAACCCACCGACAACCAGCAAAACAATCAGCCCTGGGTTAAATCCTGTGGCTTCGACATTCTTGTTCACAAATTGCTGCTCAAAGACGAGAGCACAATAGCACATTAGTATACCGAATTCAGAAATAATACAATCTAGTTGATTCTGGATTAAGATCAGTTTACAGATATATTGTGGATCATGTATGTTGAAGTTCTTCAATTGCTTGCAACATACATAGCAAAATCGAACGTTCTTCGGTAAAAAAAAACCTCAATTTCACTTCATTTACATTTTTCCGATTCGAATTCACGATCGTAAACATGTTTCATAGCATAAATCACACTTCCAGACATAAATCAGCTTAAATCGCGAACGATTACACAACACAGAAAAGGGATATAAGATACAGAAACAAAATAAGAATACAGCAATCAGTTTCCTGATACAAAAGTGGATTACAAATGTTCAAGCTCTTCAACTGCTTACAATCATATACAACAAAATCAGACGTTCTTCGAAACATACACAAATCTTAATTTCACTTTCTTAACACTATTCCAGTTCGAATTCACCATAGTAAACAATAAACATGTTCAACAACCTAAATCGCTTAGATCGCAAACGATTTCACAACATGCAACAACCAACAACAACAACCTTACCCAGTAGATCCGACAATTAGCAAGGCTAAGAGTAGGGTCTGTGGAGGGTGAGATGTAGGCAAACATTACCCCTATCCTTGCGCCCTTGCGGATAGAGAGGTTGCTTCCAGAGAGACCCCCAGCTCAACAACACGCAATCGACAAGCAAACAACACTAAAAAAAAAGTAATAGAGAGCTACTGGAATTTAGAGACACAGTGAAAGCGTCACATAGTAAAACACAAGTATATATGCCATCAAAAAACAACATAACCCATACATACCCAAAGACAAATCACCCTTTCAGACCTCCTACCAGTGCAAGAATATAAAATAAAAACATGGCTATCAGTTTCAAAGATATAATAGTAAATTAGTGTCGGTTTCATGGAATCTGATGGAATTGGAATTTGCATAAGAAATGGATTTGGAATTTAAACATTCCAATAGGAATTGGAATTCGTTGGAACTGGAATCTCAATTCTATTATTGATGTGTTCAGTTGGCAAATGAATTGGAATCTACCAATCTCGACCCGCCGACAGGTGTGCTAGTTCGGGTGAAGACATTTCAGGTCGGCGTCAGTGGGCCAGTCGGGTTGGTAACGGGTTGGGTCAGATCGGATCAAGACTTTAGAAGTCGTTTACGGGCCAGTCGGGTTGAGGGCAAAGATTAAAAGAATGGAAACGAGCCTTGAGGCGTTTCCCCTTCACCTCATGAGGCGTAAGCCTAGAGGCGAACTGAGGCGTAAGCCCGAGGCGCGGTCCAAAAATAAATAAAAATGTTATATGTCTATAAAAAATAAAATATTTGACCTAGAAAAGTCTAAAACATCAAAAACATACATCAAAAATGAAATAATTGACCCAAAAAGTCTAAAACACCATAAAAAAAAACACATCAAAAACACACTAAACCACCCGAGGCGCACATTTTCTTAGCGCCCCAGCCCTTAGAGGCGTATCTACAGTCTGAACCTCATGAGGCGCGCCTCAAACTCGTTTTTTTAGAGTTTCGCATTGAGGCGCGCCTCACCCGTTTTTTTAAACCATGGTCGAGGGTTTCGGGTTCGACATCGGTGGCCGGTCGAAACTTAAATTCCTTCAAATTTAAAAGAATTTACGTCAAATTCCACTTCTTTTGCTAAACCGAACACGATCAAGAATGGAATTGAGATTCTAGTTCCGTTCTTTTCTTGAAACGAGCAACATAAGGAACAGAATCTTAATTCCAATTCTATCCTGATTCCATTCCATTCCATTCCGTGAAACGAACATAAATAAATCTCAATTTCACTTCCTTAACACTATTCCAGTTCTAATTCACAATCATAAACATATAATCACAGCCTAAATCACACTTCCATACATAAACTGACCTAAATCACCAACAAATACACAACACAGTAACAATAAAATCAGTTACAGAAATAAAACCGTACAAAAAGAAGCAAAAAGATGAAGATGAATGTAAGAGGTTAGATCAGATTGAATAATTAGGAGATCTGTAAAGGAAAACTGACCGATTTATCAAAGGATGGATCTGATTCGTAATCCATGAAGCAAAGCGAAGGGAGAGAAGGTCTTTGAAATCGTGTGTAACGGAGACTTCTAGGTGAGAGAGAGTATATGGTTTTTGTGTGTTAACTGTTAAGGATTAGTTTCTTTTTTGATCCTTGGATTATTATGTATTGTATTTATATAACACAATCAAGTTTTTAAGTTTAGGCTCGGGATGAGCTCGGGATGTTATCGGTACCAACTGATACCGATACCGAAAATACCGAGCACGAAAACTCTCAAAACCCAATACCGATACCGAAAACATACAAAAAATAGAGAGGGTCCAAATTACACCAAGAACTAACTTGCCTCCAAACCTCCGTAGCTACCCCACATGATGTGAAAAGATGACCAACCGTTTCTTAACTGTAGTCGCAAAGCCTACATAATTGGGAATCCACCATAATGTTTCTTTTTGTTAGTTCTGTTGTAGTAGGTATTATGTTCATACTCGCTCTCCATATAAATATATTACATTTTAGAGGTACTCAAGGAATCCACTTCATCGATGAAACCCTTGACCCCAACGGATCTTGAATTAGAAGCTTCTTTACTGATTGTACAGTAAACAAACCCAAATCATCTCCCTTTCAGACCCACAAGTCCTAGCTCCTCGAGAACTCCACTTCTGACAACAACTTCGTACATTCAGACCATTCCCCCAATTCTTGTATCCCCTTCGGTTCTCTTTTTCATCCGTTAACCAAACCGTGTTCTCCCTCCGAATTTCTCAACCAATCCTTAACTGAACCTTTCTTGTCTTTTGCTAATTTGAACATGTTTGGCCATGTATCTTTTAACAGTTCATCTTAGAACCAAGGGTCAATCCAATTACCGTCACCCAATTTACCTTTTGTAAAGTTATGTAAAGGTCTACCCCGATTAATAGTTTCTCCTCCATTTTAACAATGTTCTTCCAACCCCTTGACATTCATATTACATGGCATAAAACCCTATACCCTCCTATTGTTATGGCAAGCATCAATAACCTTTTTACAAGTCATACCGATGTTAACTTCGTCAAAAAAAATTTATAGCTAGCAGTTAGTATATTCAATTTAAGTTCTAATAAATTTAAGGCTCATTAATTTTTTATGCAATTTGCCTCTTATGAATGAGACAACTCATGTGCTTAATTCTCCGAGTTTTTTTTTTTTGAACGGCCAAACAAACTTTTATTCATCATCGGGCTAGCAAGAAACTAGCAAAAAATCCGGAAAATACAAATCAAGAGTAACCCGAAAACTATTATTAGCCGAAACAAAAAATAAAAACCTTATCCCATTTTGTGCGCTTCAAACCGACACCAATCATCCCATGTCATGTCCGACATTTTTCCCCGGTTTGTCACCCATAAGAAGCTCATGATCTTAACTTCCTCCATTAGCTTTTGAATCGAAACTTGCTTTTGATTGAAAATTAAATCATTACGCGCCCGCCAAATACTCCAAAAAGTCGTCAAAAGCACCGCATAAAACGCCTTCCTCGGACGAGCACCCTGTTTAGCAGTCAAATGATAAGACAAGATATCTCTAACATGGAAGGCGAAAAAACCAGGGACATTACACCAGTCAAACACGAGTTGCCAGATAACCGTAAAAACCGGACAGCCCGTGAAGATGTGATCAACCGTTTCAGGAACAAGCTGGCAAGCCTTACACATTTGCGACTCCACATGAATATTTCGACGCCTTAGAGCTTCCAAAGTCGGGAGACGATCTAAATAAATCCTCCATGCAACTATCGCCACTTTCTTCGGAACCCAGCTACACCACTGGAAAGATGTAGCTGGAAGAGTATTACCTGCCGCAAACAACCATTGCTTTACTGTTTTAACAGAAAACCCGGCTTCCCCTCCTATCGACCAGACCCAAGAATCATCCTCCACAGATAAAACCAAGCCGTTCATTAGTGAGAGCAGATCCGCAAGCTGCTGAGTTTCATCAGCTGCAGCTAAGGTTCGTTTCCAGTCCCAAGTAAACCCGGCCCCTTGCTGGCTTGGTGCACTGACCCGATCAGAAACAAAACAGGTTTTCATTTTTTCAAGCGCAAAGAGCTGTGGAAATCTCAATTTTAAAGGCCCATCTACTAACCATGTATCATACCAAAATAGAATTGAGTTCCCAGCCCCGATTTTCCCTTGTACAAAATTCAGCGACCCATTATTGTGCGTAGCAAGAAAATCCGGAATAGATGCGATTTGCTTCCATATTCCTCCAAGCGAAAGTTTTACCGGAATGTAATTCCAATCCCTAGCATTGCCATGTATCGACCATACTACCTTTCGCCAAAGGGACGATTGGTCCATTTTAAACCGAAACCACCATTTAGACAATAGGCTCACATTCGCATCTCTAAGTGAACCCAATCCCACTCCACCATATTTTATAGGCGCAATAACTTTATCCCACGCTAGCCAACTCATTTTATCATCCGCATCAATCCCCCCCCCCCCAAAAAAAAACCTCCTCCGTAACCTTTCAAGCGAATTAATGACTTGAATAGGTGCACGAAACAGTGAAAAAAAATACAAAGGAAGGGAGCTTAATACCGCCTTGAGAAGTGTAATTCGACCACCATAAGAAAGCGTTTTAGACTTCCATGACGACAATCTCTTCTTGAATTTCTCAACAATGGGATCCCAACTTCTTATTAAATTCATATTTGAGGCAACTGGAACGCCTAGATGGGTAAAAGGAAAACTCCCTCTTGCACACCTAAGTGTTCGAGCCATGTCCTCCACATCGGTAACAGAAACACCAACCCCAAAAACGCTACTCTTCTTGGGGCTAATTTTCAGCCCAGAGATCAAATAGAAACCCCTTAATATCCTCCGCAAATTTAGAGCATTCGCCATAGACCACTCCCCACAGAAGACGACATCATCGGCATACATAAAGTGGGAGATGAGCGGCCCGGAACCCCCAACTCTAATACCACGAAACACTCCCAACGAAGTAGCCCGCCTCATCATCCGCGAAAGACCTTCCATAGCTAGGATAAATAAATACGGAGAAAGTGGATCACCTTGTCGAAGACCACGTGAACAAGAAAACTCCCAAGTAGGCGACCCATTTACTAAAACTGAAGCTCGAGAGCTATGAACTATAGACATAATCCATCCCCTCCACTTCAATGAGAAATTCATTTGCGCTAATATTTCATCCAAATAGTCCCACCGTAAAGAATCATAGGCCTTTTCAATATCTACTTTAAGAAACATACCACTCAACCTCGACTTCTTTAACCAAGAAATGGTCTCGTTAAGAATTAATGGACCATCAAGAATATTCCGGTCAGTAAGAAAAGCCGTTTGTTCCTCGGAAACAAGGCGAGAAATAAAAGGTTTCAGCCGAATGACTAAGACCTTAGATAATACCTTATTTAGAATGCCCACCAAACTGATCGGTCGGTAATCAGATAAAGACGCCTGGGTCCGGCCTTTTGGAATAAGTGCAATAAAAGCCGAGAAGCATCCCTCTCGAATAAAGCCGTTTGAATGAAACTCCTCAAAAAGGTTCATGAAATCGTGCTTTAAACTCGACCAAATCGTGCTTAATTCTCCGAGTTGACTTAAGAAAATCACAAAGTAAGCTGATTCACTGGTCATACTAGTAGGAAACCCGCACGATGCGGCGGGAGTGACACTTTTTATTTCGGTACTTATTTTAAATTCATATAGTATTTGTTGTAGCATCATTGCGGTGGATATACGTCATACGCGTTACACATGTCTAGTAACTAAAAAGATTTAACATTTAAATTGTAAAGTACTTTTAAGAAACATTTGATAAAATAAGGTAACATACAAAAGGAAAAATAAGTATTAACAAACATAAAAGTTGAGAAAAATAAAAGGTAGTGAACTACTTGAATCATGAGATCAATTTAGTCATACATGTTCCAAGTCTGCATGATCTCATCTATATTGTCTGCCCACCATTCGTCATCAAGAACGATCACTGAAATTTCTTGTATATCTCCATGTTTGATTATTACATCTTTTGGTGAGGATGAGTTTCCTCCATTTTCTCATATCTAAAGTGTCATCAAATATGTCTTCTTTGTCATTTTCATCAGAACTGTCTAGATCAATAACTTGACTCCATTTCCATTAAGAGAGCCTCTTGGATCTCTTCCTATTAATTTCATGCACCTGATCCTTAAAAATAAATTAAAATTATTTAATACACGAGTTAATAGAAGATGAAATAAATGCTGATATTACCTATTCACTAAATTCATGTTGAAGATTAGATTTGTGTGTACTAAACATTGCACCATAGCAAATAATCTCAACACTATTATCACCATTATCCTGCAATAAAACACATACAATATATCATATAAAAAACAACCATGTTAATGTTAAAAAAATTAAACATTAATAAATACAACCTTAGACGCTTGTATGGCTATTGCTTTGTGCATCTCCGTATGTTTTTCATCTAAATGAATATGCAAAACCAAGAAGTTAACACTTAAATGATTAAGATATGTATAAAAGGTATAATTAGTAAAATAGGACGAATGAAAACCATAAGCTAACAAATAACCAACATTAGAAGCTTCAACTTTTGAATTCAGTATCCATGCCTACGTATTTTAGCAAGTGAAATAGGTGTGCATTAGTATGTATTTATAGAATAAACTTTAGTAGGTTAGCACATGGTTTAATTTTCAAATTCATGATTTTCTCACCCCTTTAAATTATGAAATTTTGTTAAACTTTAGTAGGTTAGCACATGGTTTAAATTTGAAATTGATGATTTTCCCACACCTTTAAATTAGGAAATTTTGTTTATCTTTGACTAAAGTGTAAAAAATTATTGTGTTTTCTGTGAATACCGAATTCAGTGCATTTATCTTTTTTTTAAACTTTGTTAAAAAGAACCCTTTCAAATTAGGGAGTTTTATTGTTATTAACATAGATGTTCATATCACATGGATATATAATATGCATCATGTGTTTTCTACCAAATTGATGCAACTGAGGTTTTTAAAAGAAATTTACCTACAATTAATATCTACAATGCATTTTTATATTTTTTTTTCTAAACTTAATTATTTTAAAGTTTTATATATTTAGCTAATTATGTATATTTAAAAGTTTAATGAGATTTGTTTTAGTTAATTATATTTATGTGTATACCTATTAATATATGCATGGATACCCATATACATATGCACATATTGCTAATGTTGATTATTTAAATAGGGTACTACAATTGAAGCTTTCAGTAACAAACGTGATAAAGCATTCTTAGAGCCCAGTCTTGTGTTGCAGGTTTGTTACCGTGTGACAAATTATTTGTCTGTCAAAGCAAGGATGAACCATAATGTTTAACAACATATCATATTTTAAGAATCACCAAAGCTGATATGTAGATTTCAGGTGCCCTGTTTGGTTTTTAAATCGTTGCATTTGATTTATGTGAATTTTTCATTATTGGGCGGAACATTATTTAACACCAAATTCAATTTTACAATTTTGAGTTTTACTTGATCATGAAATGGTGTTATGATTTAACATCCATATTAACAATAAATCTGTATTATATTTCATCTAGTTAGTATTTAAAACATAAAATGCAATAATCACCTGTACATAAGGCATTCTTTCTTGTACATTTCAATCCACACATCGATATTGGTTACGACAAACACCGACACGTCAAAAAAAATGAGCTGGTCGTCATGGTATATTCGAATGTTTTTAAAATATAATAGTTTTAAAGTTATGATAGAATTAAATAAAAGAAATTATAATTTTGTAGGGGAGGGGAGGAAAATGTAATTACTAACTAAAAATTAGGGAATTAAAGTGTAAATAAGATAGGGAATTAAAGTGTAAATAATATATGAATGACTATTTTATCCTCATTTTAGGGTTGTTAATAAAAAATTAGTTCTTAACTTTTGGGTATCTTAAAATACCCTCCCTCATGTATTATAATATAGTATAGATAATTCAAACCTGATGAATTTTTTATTAATTAGATGTTGTGTTATTGTAATATTTTTTAATTTAAATGACTGTTCATACAAATTAATTCATTAGTCTTGCCCAATTCAAGCCATCTAAATAGTATACATCTACACCTCTCTTATCTTCCATTATGTACGTATGGCTAAACCTAATTTTAAACTAGTATTATGCTCGCGCGCTTCGCTGCGCAAATACAATTCTAAAAAAACATGGCAGCGTATTGCATTCTAATTTGGCTAAATTTCGTAAAGCATGTCTCTTTCTCGCTCTCATTCTCATAAGAGACGGCTTTTGAAAGTAAATTTAAGATTTAACAATCAAAATTACAATTCTTGTTTTTTTACAACCCACCTATGTTTTTATGTTTATTTTGTTCATACAATCATTCAAGCTTAACTTTCTTAGTATAATATAATGACTTTAGAATATATGTAAATTTAAGATTTAACAATCAAAATTACAATTCTTGTTTTTTTTTTTTACAACCTACATATATTTTTATGTTTATTTTGTTCATACAATCATTCAAACTTAACTTTCTTAGTATAATATAATGATTTTAGAATTTATATTTATATTATAGTCATTTTGCAATTGATCTAGAAAGTCACTTTGTCTTTTTAATTGAAATCATATAAGGGTGAGGAGCTTCAAAACAACTCACATGATAGTAATGAATGTGATAATTCAAATACATTAATAAGTCTCTAAATTGATTATATAGTTATAGTACAAGTGTATAATGCAATAAGGGGTATTATAGGGAACTTTTACATAACATACCTATGTTAAAGCATGAGTCTCTTGATATCCCATCTTAAAATGGGTGTAAAATTACTTTTCTAGACATGTCTCCTCCTTAATAAGGTAACATAGATAAATATCAATCATGAACTTATAATATAGGGTCTACTAATCATTAATACGAGATCGTAAAAGTCAAACAAAATAACATAGATGATAGATCTCAATAAAACTAATAAAAACTATAAATTTGAAATAATATAACTATTAAACAAATATGAATAATTGAATCACATGTCTATCTTCTTTGTATGTTGCAATAAAATAATGGTTCTTGAAGAAAAAACAACATATCAAGAAGATTCGTTCACACAGATGATCATGGTGAAACATACCGTAAAAAGTTGTTAAACAAGAAAATAATTCATACATAATATTAATAACAAAGTTTTATCATTCAGGTTTTAGTGACATATGTCACATATAAAGATAACAATGCCACATAAGTGCTAAAATTACACACATTTTGAGTGATTTGGTTACCTTTACAAAACAACAATCGGTTCGAACCCTCCTCTTCTCTTATAACATGTTCTCCAACAAAATGAGAAGAGCCTTAGAAAGTGTTCATGAAAGTATAGTTGTTATCACGGCTAATGTCTAAACAAATGGAGATGTGTTGAAATGATAAGATCATCTTGTCAATTTAACAATTTAAGGTTTGTATTATAATTGCATAAACAAGAACTTGAACATGTTGCATAAGTGTTGCAGGTGTTATGGGCATGATCAGTAGATGTAGCAGCTGATGATTTAGTAGATGTAGCAGCTTGATGGTCAATGGTGACTTAGAAGATGTGTAGCAGCTTGATGATCAGGATGATGCTTGGCTGAAGTCAATGTTCAAGTGTTCGTGCATAATTATATATGGATTGGGCTGAGTTAATAATAAGAAGTCCAAGATGTGGGCCCAATATTGAAGTAGTCCACAAACATAGCTGAAGCCCACAAAGATAATAAAGCCCACAAGTGGTTCTGATTAAGATTGCCAAGGTGGCAATCCGTGTGGTCTGTCCGAGCCTAATCGTGTGGTCAAGATCATTATATATAGTGTTTCTATCATAAAGATCCAATGGCTGAGAGAGCTTCGGGTGTGTTTCTTCCCGAAGCTATTGGTGACTATAAAAGCTTTATTCTTCGTCACTTTATCAGTTTTAACGAGTCTTGATATTTTTCTATCATTTTTGTACTTCATCTCTCAGTTTCTAAAGTTAGGGTTTCAGGTCTTGAACATCTTGTTCAGATCTTGTTTGATTGATTCTTTCTTTGTAATAGCTTAGTGATCATTATTGATCAGAGAGTGTAAGAGGTAGAGAGTTGATTCGTTGTATTTGTTTGTTTCTTGAGTATTTTTCTGAGATTAATAAAGTTTCATAGTTTTGATATCATGTTTTTGACATGGTATCAGAGCTATAGGTCTTAGATCGAGTCCTGATATTCATTATTTTTGGGGATTTGTGGATCTAAGGTGTAGATCTGGGTTATCTCTTCCGCTGATACTCTTGATTCAAAGGATTCTGACCGATTGTGGTGAGATCTGGCTGATTGGCTTGGAGTTCATTGTTGATTGGCTTTGGAACTTTTCTTGGATCTTATTCTTTGCTCTCTGACGATTAACCCTAAGTGAAGGTTAATCGTTACGAGTTTTTGGAGAAACCCTAACTTGGGTTTATTCTCGGTGAGATCGTTCCATTTTATTGCTTCTTACTTTTACTTTGTCTTGTTTGAGTCTAGGAGCATTGTCCGGGTTAGGTGGACCGGAGTTGGCTCAATATTTGTATGGTTTGTTGTCTGTCCTGTCTAGGTCTAGAGGCTCCCGTGTTAAGACTTGCGGTGGAACCCTTGATGATCCACTGATCTGGATCACTGACACGGCTTTGCCTAGTGTTGTATTAGTTCTTGTTGGATTTTATTGTTTTTTTGTTACTTGCTGTGTTTGTGTTTGATAGTATTGCCTGACTCTGTGCTATTGTTTGATTAATCTTGTTGCTACTGTTGTGTGTTAATTGTTTAACATGGGTGATAACACTGGTCCTACTGGTGGAGGTGGATCTGATGTAGTAAGTACTGTTAATGAAACTTTAATAAGTAAACTAGATGCTAGTGATCCACTTTACCTACATCCATCTGACTCTAGCAACTTAACTATTATAACAATTAAACTGAGAGGTTCTGAAAATTATTCAGTTTGGGCTAATGCTTTAACATTGGCTTTACAAGTAAAAAATAAATGGGGCTTTATTGATAAAAGTTGCATAAAATCTGAAACTGATGATGTACTTGCTAGACAGTGGGATAGATGCAATTCCATTGTGTTAACTTGGATCCTCAATTCTGTTAGTGAGGATCTTTACATGGGTCATGTCTTCTCTAAGTCAGCCAGTGATGTATGGGCTGAACTTAAAGAAACATATGACAAAGTTGATGGTTCTGTTGTCTTTGATTTGTACCAGAAAATAAATTCTTTTAATCAAAATGGTATGACAGTTGCTGAGTATTATCACAAACTTAATATAATGTGGAAACAGTTAGATCAAATACTTCAACTACCTGCTTGTACTTGTAATGCTGCTAGGGAGTTTAATAATTTTAGTAGCATGATAAAACTTATGCAGTTTCTCATGGGTCTTGATAGTGTGTACCAACCTGTTAGAACAAGTTTACTAATCAAAGAAATTTTACCAACTGTTAAGGAGGCTTTTGCTATAGTTTCTAGGGAGGAATCCCATAGAAACTCAGTAGGAGCTTCTAAAAAAGGTCAAACTACTGTAGGTTTCTTTACTAGATCTAACTCTGATGTTGGTAAGAAATTAAAAACTGTTGGTCAAAATCTTAAATGCACACATTGTGATAAGACTGGACATTCAATTGATAAATGTTTTGAATTAATTGGATATCCTGCATGGGCTAAAGCTAGAGGTATGCATAATAGGAAAACTGTTGTGAACAATGCTAGTAATGATAAATCTGATGTTCACCTTTCCTCTTTGACTAGTGAACAGGTTTCTAAACTCTTAAGCTTGATTTCTGATAAGAGTTGTGACCCTCCACAAAGTAATAATGTGTCAGGTAACTTGTTGTTTCCTTTTTGTGCTAATGCTAGTATTAAACCTGTCTTCTGTTTTAATGTAAATAGTAAAAGAATTAGGATGGGTTGGATAATAGATTCAGGGGCAAATCAGCATATGGTAACTAGTGAGCATGATTTAACTGACTATATTGATGTATCTGATTTAAACATACAAGTTAGACATCCTAATGGTACTAATGCTTTGGTAACAAAAATTGGAACCTTAAAATTAAGCAACAATGTTGTGTTACATGATGTTTTTGTGGTTCCTGAATACTGTGTTAACCTCATATCTGTTCATAAATTAGTTAAGGACAATAATTTGTATGTTGGTTTTGATGAACATAGTTGTTATATTCAGGATTTGTCCACAAAGAAAGTCCTGGTGACTGGTAGTCAACTTGAGGGCTTGTATTTCTGTGGTGGATCATATGTTAGTAATAAGGTTGGTCTTGTAAATAAACAGTTTGATTTGTGGCATGCTAGGTTAGGTCACCCTTCTGACATTGTTATTCAAAAGTTAGAGTCTATTATTGGGACTATTGGTTATAAAAATTCTGAGTTGCCATGTGATGTCTGTCACAAGGCAAAGCAGCATAGAGAACCATTCCCACTTAGTGATCATAAATCTGTTGGGATAGGGGACTTGGTACATTTGGATGTTTGGGGTCCTTATAGGATACCAAGTAAGGATGGTTTTAGATACTTTCTTACTGTGGTAGATGATTATTCTAGGGCTGTTTGGGTGTGGTTAATGAAGCACAAAAGTGAAGTGTTTGAATGTATACAAGAGTTTGTAAATATAATTAAAACACAATTTGATAAAAAAGTTAAATGTTTTAGAAGTGATAATGGGTTAGAATTTGTTAATAATCAAATGTCTAACTACTGTAAAACATTGGGAATATTTCATCAAACCACTTGTGCTTACACACCACAACAGAATGGTATAGTAGAAAGGAAACATAGGCATTTGTTGAATGTGTCTAGGTCCTTGTTATTTCAAAGTAATTTACCCATTAGATTTTGGTCTGAGTGTGTCCTGACTGCTGCATACTTAATTAATAGGACCCCCTCCTCAGTCTTGGAAGGAAAGACTCCCTATGAGCTCATGTTTGGTTTTAAACCCTTCCTAGGTCACTTAAAAGTGTTTGGATGTTTGTGTTTTGCAACTGTGTTAAATGAATCTAATAAACTAAGTGAAAAATCTGAAAAATGTATGTTTATTGGATATTCAAATGAAAAGAAAGGTTATAAAGTGTATAGTCTTGATACAAAAACCATCTCTTATTCTAGGGATGTGAAATTTTATGAAACCATCTTTCCATTTAAAGATAAAAGTGTTTTTCAGAGATTTAATGATAATAATAGGATAGATATAGATTCACTAAACTTTTTTGATAATTTTGAAACTGAAACACAAACATCTAAACAAAATGAAGAGCCCAATGATGAAGGAAGGGGCTCAGGTATAGTAGATCCAGGGACACATGCAAACCAGCAATCCACTTCTGACAATGGGAAAGAAAATGAATCTGGTGATTTTTCTGACCCAAGTAGTGTTGGAAGTCAGGATAGGGCTGAACATGTGATGACTGGAAATGAAAACACTTCTAATTCTGAGGGCAATGATTCTGCCTTACAAAGTGTTAGAAAGAGTAATAGGGAGACTTCCTTTCCTAGGAAATTGAGTGATTTTGTAGTAGAGGGTAAGGTTAAGTATGGAGTGGAAAGGGTTATCAATTATGCTAACTTGAGTTGTGAAAATAGGGTGTTTGCTAGTATGTTAAACAAATCTGTTGAACCTAAATCCTTTAAACAAGCTGTACTTGACCCAAACTGGGTAAGTGCAATGAATGATGAAATAGAAGCTTTAAATAGGAATAACACTTGGACTTTAGTAGATCTTCCTAAAGGAAGAAGTCTTGTAGGTTGTAAATGGATCTATAAGATAAAATATAAGTCAAGTGGGGAAATTGAAAGGTTTAAAGCTAGGCTTGTAGCAAAAGGGTATAGTCAAAAGGAGGGAGTTGACTTTGATGAAACATTCTCTCCTGTTGTCAAGTTTGTAACTGTTAAAACTGTGATGTCTATAGCTGTTCAAAGAGATTGGAAAATGTTCCAATTAGACATTAATAATGCCTTTCTTTATGGTGATCTAAATGAAGATGTATATATGTCTTTACCTGAGGGTTTCTTTTCTGAACATGAGACCAAAGTGTGTAAGTTAAATAAATCACTGTATGGGCTGAAACAGGCCCCTAGGATGTGGAATGAGAAGCTTGTTAGTGTCCTAAGTAATTTGGGATTTTGTCAGAGTAAATGTGATTACAGTCTCTTTATGAGAATTTCTGACTCTTCTACTGTGCTCTTGCTTGTGTATGTAGATGATATAGTATTAACAGGTGATAGTGTTAGTGAGATTAATGAGGTCAAGTCATGTCTTAAAGAGAAATTTCTTATTAAGGATTTAGGAGAACTAAAGTACTTTCTAGGTTTAGAAGTAGTATCATCTAGTGATAAGATTTGCTTATCACAGAGAAAGTACTGTTTAGATCTCTTGACTGAGTATGGTATGTTAGCATGCAAACCAGTCAGTAATCCTTTAGAGCCCAATCATGTCTTAACAAATGTATGCAATGATCATCCTAAAGGTTTAAGTAATGTGACTGGCTACCAACAGCTTATAGGAAAGCTTATATATCTGTCTCATACAAGACCAGATATTTCCTATGCTGTGCACTATCTCAGCCAGTTCATGCATAAGCCAACTGATGGTCATTTGAAAATTGCATTCAGATTGTTGAGATACCTAAAAAGGGCACCTGGAAAGGGAATTTCTTTTAGGAAAGACTTGAACTTTAATCTTGTAGCTTTTTCAGACTCTGACTGGGCTTAATGCACTATTACTAGAAAAAGTGTGACTGGATTTTGCATATTCCTAGGAAGTTCATTAGTTTCCTGGAAAAGCAAAAAACAGTCTACAATATCTAGATCATCTGCTGAAGCAGAGTTTAGGGCAATGTGTTCTACATCTTGTGAAATTTTGTGGCTTAAAAACTTGTTATCTGAGTTGCACATTGAGGTTAAATTACCTGTTCAGTTGTTTTGTGACAATAGTGCTGCTTTATCTATTGCTGCAAACCCTGTTTTCTTTGATAAAACAAAGCACTTTGAACTGGATTTGTTCTTTTTAAGAGAACTAATTTCTAAAGGATTAATTCAAACTGTTAAGATTGGGTCAGATCAGCAAGTGGCTGACATAATGACCAAAGGTCTTGGGGCTTCACAGCATGAAGAGATGTGCAATCTGTTAAGGATGGAAGATCCTTTTGGTTGTTAAATTAAGGAGGGGTGTTGAAATGATAAGATCATCTTGTCAATTTAACAATTTAAGGTTTGTATTATAATTGCATAAACAAGAACTTGAACATGTTGCATAAGTGTTGCAGGTGTTATGGGCATGATCAGTAGATGTAGCAGCTTGATGGTCAATGGTGACTTAGAAGATGTGTAGCAGCTTGATGATTAGGATGATGCTTGGCTGAAGTCAATGTTCAAGTGTTCGTGCATAATTATATATGGATTGGGCTGAGTTAATAATAAGAAGTCCAAGATGTGGGCCCAATATTGAAGTAGTCCACAAACATAGCTGAAGCCCACAAAGATAATAAAGCCCACAAGTGGTTCTGATTAAGATTGCCAAGGTGGCAATCCGTGTGGTCTGTCCGAGCCTAATCGTGTGGTCAAGATCATTATATATTGTGTTTCTATCATAAAGATCCAATGGCTGAGAGAGCTTCGGGTGTGTTTCTTCCCGAAGCTATTGGTGACTATAAAAGCTTTATTCTTCGTCACTTTATCAGTTTTAACGAGTCTTGATATTTTTCTCTCATTTTTGTACTTCGTCTCTCAGTTTCTAAAGTTAGGGTTTCAGGTCTTGAACATCTTGTTCAGATCTTGTTTGATTGATTCTTTCTTTGTAATAGCTTAGTGATCATTATTGATCAGAGAGTGTAAGAGGTAGAGAGTTGATTCGTTGTATTTGTTTGTTTCTTGAGTATTTTTCTGAGATTAATAAAGTTTCATAGTTTTGATATCATGTTTTTGACAAGATGTAATCGGGTTCGATATAATTGTTGATCAACCACAACTATAAGTTGTCCCTTGTTGTCCATAACTGGGGCGGATCTAGAGATCGAAGGAGCAGGGGTAACATCCGTTACCCTCAACTTTTTGGCGTAGTGTATTTTTATTGTATTTTTAATTTTTTTTTACGTGTTTTGTATTGCGTTACCCATGAAAATTATGTAATGTTACCCCTTAAATCTTGGTTTAAATCCGTCACTGGTCCATAATGTATTTGTAGTACTTGACTACTTGTTGCCCATGGTCATAAGTGTTTCTTGGTCGTTCCTCGTGTATTAGACAAAAAATGGGTATAGATCATGATGAGATAATGACCCTTGAGATCGGCCTAGTTTGGGTCCCAAGTTGGGTCAATGTTGGATAGAGTTGATCAATATCGTTAGAGATCGACAGTGCACAAACAGCCACACAAGTTTTGATTTTAAACCCTTCCTTATAGGTTTTGTGACATGTACAGTAAGGAAAAAGTTGGTCGCTAAGTAAGTTAACAAAAGGTATGGTCGTGAAATTGGTTATTAATAGGTGTGGTCACAAAACTGGTAGCGAATGTGGTTCATAGTTGGTAGTTTCAGTGGCAAAAAAGTTGGAACGCAATATCCGTTGCAATCAGGTATGGATATAAATTTGGAAAGGACATTGCGGTCGCTAAAGTTAGTCGCAAGAATATTCCAGTCGCAAAAATGAAAGCAAAATTTCTTGCGACTAGGATTTAAGCAAACATCAAAAACCGGTCACAATATGGTACTTGCCAAGCCCGTTTTTATGATAACATATTCACGTTTTTAGTAGTATGACTCTCTTTATATGATTTTTTCCTGACACAAATATTTTCTTTCATGATTGTTGAAGAGATATGTATACGCATGTGCGTATGGTGTCACATCTACGGACACATCATCAGGATCACCAAGCAAAGCTTCTAGAAGCCCGAGCACGTTTACATGTCAGCTATGACCCGACAAGGAAGATGACGTGCAGCCAATCAGGTGCTGCCATTCTCTGCTCATGATCTTCTGGCAGGTACGATGTACAAAAAATGACAGAAAAGACGATTGAAAAGGACATGTGGCCAATCATAGAAGGACAGCAGCAAGGCTCCAACAGTTGTCAACCATGTGGAGCCCGCGCGAGACAGCTGTCATTCCCAAATGAGCCAATCACAAGACACATTCCAAGCCTATAAATACCCATCTCCTCCAAGGGAGATGGACATTCTGTTTTTCATTCACAAACACTTAGAGAATTTGTATTCACTTATAAACGAGTCTTGTATAATCGTCTGATCATATATTAATCCAATATCTCTTTATATTGCTTGTCCATAACCGGTGTTCTTCAATTGTGAGCTTCCGAACTAGTACAAAAGTTTTGGTGCATCTCACCTAATTATTTTTATCATTTAATGTATTTTTATTTGAATTTCAAACCATTAAAAAACATAAATATCTGAATATGGAAATCCACACACATACATACACATATATATAAAGCATCCCGTCTCTTTTTTTATATTTATTTTGTCTAATAGAGTTTTCTTTTGTGTGTGTATATAGAGCTTAATTTAAGAGAATTAGAGGCTAATGAAACACCAACTATCACCTGCAATTCATCCCTCTCTCTCCCTCTAATTCGTGAGTTTTACAACCCACCTTAGCTATTGTAACTGTACACTCTAAACGAGAACCTGATTATTCTTATCAACATGTCGTCTTCCCTCACCACGGTTATTGGATTAGCAAGTAAATATGATTTACATATTCTTATTTTTGTATTATTATTAAAGAATTGATCCCAAACAGTTTCAAGTTGAATAAGTCAATAAATGAGGTACTACGATCTTATAGATATAAACATAACAAAATGAGATTTTCATTCAACTTACTATAAGAATATGTATTGTTCCACAATAATTCATTTATAAATGCTAAACTAAGATATAATATATTATCAAAAAAAAAATTGCACAACAATTTTTTTTTGTTATAACAAAGAAAATACATTTTGCCTACTTATAGGAGATTAAAATATTAAAAATATTACAATATAAATCATTATGCATAATTTAATTTCCTTCTGTATAGATGAACCATATTATATCAAACAAAGTCTTAAGGGATTAATCGAATAATAGTCAATAAGAGAGAAAAAGCCAAAAATATAACACGGATCATAATACTAATATTATTAATAATAAATCACAAATTGTAATATTTAACAAATATTAAAAAAAAAAAAAAAAAAAAAAGGAACAATATATATGGTCTATCTTCTTTTAATGATACACTAAAAGATTTGAAGAAAGAAAATATTAAGATTCCTTTTTTGTGAAGAAAAAACACATGATCTTAGTGAAACATATTAAAAAAAAGTCGTTGAACCAGAAAATAATTTATAACATATTAATTACAAAGTTTATTCATTCAAGTTTAGTGACACAACCTTAGACATGTCACATACAAAGATAACAATGCCACAAAACTCTAGATATTACACACACTTTGAGTGACTTTAGTTGCTGTTTACAAATCGACAATCGGTTCGAACCTCGCCCTCCTCCTCGCTTAATGGGTTGTTCTCCGACAAAATGAGAAGAGCCTTAGAAAACTGTTCGTGAAAGTAATCGTTATCGGCTGCCATTTTCTCAACAAACGGAGATGTAATCGGGTTTGATGCAAGTTCTTGATCAACCGTAAGTAGTCCCTTGTTGTTCATAATGTTTTTGTAGTAACTGTTGTCTAAGATCATTGGTGTATCTCGATCATTCCTTGCGTATTCCACAGCTATTGGGTCGGGTACAGGATGGGGGCAACGACCCTTGAGATACTCTGCATAGTTCGGGTCTAAAGATGGGTCAACTGTTGGATAGAGTCTATCAACAATGTTGACACAATGGACCCGACCTACAGAGTGAGCACCTGCATGAAACAAGTGGGATTAAAAATTGCAAAACCTTTAAAAAAGTTATGATTTTAACCATGCATTTTAGGTTTTGCCACCTTGCAATGGGTGGTGGACTGGTGGTGAAATTTGGAATCAAACTTGGTCGCTAAGTCGGTCAGTAAAAGGACCAGTCGCAAAAGTGGTCGCTAATATATGGTCGATTGCTGGTAGTTTCAGTCGGATAAACTATAAAGGATAGCAAAACCTGTCGCAAACCTGTCTGGCCGCAAATTTGGTCGGTAATTTTGAGAAGGAAGCAGTGGTCACTAAGTATGGTCGCAAATGTAGAAGCCGGTCATTTTGTGGCCAAAAGTTGTGTTGTATCTTTAACAACATTCATATGCTAATAAATACAATTAAAGTGATTGTGTATAATAATAAAAATGGGGTGGTTGCTTATTTTAGTAGCAACTTTTTACACCTAATACCATATAACCAGTGACGAATTCAGAAATTATTTTCATGGGTTTCTTTCGTAGATTTTTATTGACTTTCACTACATTTTCAACTTTTCTACTAAATTTTCATTTTTTTTTTCAAATCGAGGGGTTCCCGGGAACCCCCTTTGGATCCACCACTGTATATAACTTTTGAATTATGAGAATTTGAATTCTCATCATTTGTACGGGAACAAGCACAATACCACTAGACCACTAAAAGTAGACGTAAGAGTTTAACATTACCTAAGAGAGCCACTGTTCCTTCAACATCAATTCCCACGGACTGAAACCGAGCAAGGACATACATCATCGAATCGTTATGGTTCGGGAGTGATGCGTCAATCTCCGCAAGATGGCTTTCCTTGCTATCTTTCCGCCCGGTTTTCATCTCAACACGCGGTCCTCCCAACTACAAACACAAGAATAAGCGGTTGCATCTTGCACTATTGCGCGTATATTAAAAAAAAGTGCATAATTACATACCATAACGGCACCGTCTCTTGCAGAAAGAGCAACAATGTCCGCACAAGAAACAGTCAAGGGACATGCACTCTCAAGTGCATCTTTGATTGTGTTTATGTACTTGTAGTTTCTCATTCCCATGTTTCTTGATGATATTTTTTCTGACTGAATTCCATTTATGCTCTCCAATAATAATGATGCGTCACATAACTATTAATATGTGTATAAAAAACATTTGATTAGTTAAGGGCATTGATGGAATGATGACTTGTAAGTTGTAGCATATATGTGCATCATATGTTTTTATACATTGTTTTATCATGAAAGGCTTATATCTTTATAATGCAAGAAACATAAATAATAAAGAGTACCTTAACCATGCAATCATGGAAGAGAGTTCTTAGCCAAGAAACCGCAGTGTTTCCATGCTTATTATACAAACTTATAACTTGTTCTTTGACAATTTCTTCGGCGTTTGGACAAGTTTCCAAATAGTAATTTAATCGTATTTCACTTGTACCTTTAAAAACATTACATAAAACTTATAAATATATATCATACATATATAAGTTGTAAGTATTATGGTGTGTGATTTACATGTGGTAATAGTCATTGGTTTCAAAGAAACCAATTCAACGGCTAATAGATTAACATGTAGATCACCTCAAACCTGGTGTACTTACAATTAAAATTTAAATTAAAATTTAAATTTAAAGTGAAATGTGTATACCAAAATGAAAATGGAAGAACAAGAGGAAGATGAAACTGAGATTGCAAAGTAGTTTGTGGGTTGTCATGATCTCTATGCTTTATAAGCTTGTACTTTTGAGCAATTATCGAAACTATCTAACCTTCTTTATATAGAGGAGTCTTCCCAAGTGTAATGAAAATTAAAAACATGCAAAGCTTGTCCACTTGGCCTATTTTTTTGACTTTGTGTCCTTTATCCACTCTTGCAAACTATTTTAAAATACAATAAAATAATGTTATGGGTCATTATTAGGTTGAAATTTGTTTGGTTTATGTGGAAGGAATAAGTTGTATGCAAATATTGGTTGCCACTTCAGTCCAAAGGCTTTAGGCTTTACATCGTTACAAAAATTTTGTTTTTACCCAAAAAGCATGCTTTATAATCATGTAAATAGTACTTTAAGAGCATTCCTATCAACTTTCTCATCCCTATCTACTCACAATCACTCATAACCACACATAGAATTAATTACATGGTTAGTTCTTGAAGTTTGTGGAGAGTAACAAGATTGGGTACTAAGACTTTAAAGTAACAATCTAGGGTATTAACTTTTGATTTTGTAATATTCTAAAGTATTAAGGCTAACTTAAGTTAAAAAGTAACTAAGAAATAGGGGTAATTTTATCATTTTACATCTTAGTACCCAACCTTATTACTTTTCTGAATTGTTATAAAGATTTAATTTGAAACAATGAAGAACTTCCATGAACTTCAAGAATTTATGTATTAAATAATAGTTCATTAGCAATAAAGAAAAAGGATAAGCGAAAAATGAACTCTTCATTTTCTTTCAATTTGAATAGTCACTACAATTTATTTATTGATAATTTTGATAGAGTTTTCATCAATAACAAAACTTGCATTTTCGTTTTGTGATAATTACTTTCTTTATTATCATCGAATATGAAATTCTATTGCTAACGTAGATTACGGACAACAAGCCAATAATGGTTAAAAGTTTTTTTAGGTCGTAGGAGAAAACATGGTAAATATATTAAAATAAAAAAAAATTAAACCAAAAAACCTTTATCGAGATAAATGTATATGTAGAGATCATTACATCACTGAGCTACTTAAACAAAAACGTTTTTAAAATTACAATTGTAAATGATATAGTTTTTGTTAATATGATGTAAATTTGTTTTTGGCAGTTTTTTTTTCCTTGTGTTCTGCATGGACTTTTGTGAATAAAAATTTTCTATCGAAAAAAATTATGATCGTAAATGGTGTAGTTTTTTTTTTAATTATTGCTTAAATGCGATATATTTAAAAATCATACTTTAACCCACAAAATTAAACGGCATTTTATTCCGAATTTAACTTAGTAATATATGTTAAATTTGGTCAACTTAACATGATTATTATTTCATTTTATTTTATATGCATATAAGGATACATTGTGTTTTAAATGATAAGAGCTAGGGGTGAGCATTGGTCCAAAACCGACCCGACCCGAACTGACCCGACCTGACCCGAGAACCGGTTGGAATCAATAATCAGAACCGAACTACAAACTTATATACAGGTTCGGTCCTCGGTCCATCCCATTTCGGTTCTGTCGGTTTTATGAAGAAGACCCGACCCGAGGTTAAGTATTGTTAGAATACAGATTTACAACCTTACAAGAAGCAAGATCAATACAGTAGCCTTCGATTTGCTGATCAGAAGATATGAAGCTTCGATTTGTAACAGGTAACTTGCTGATTTGTTGTTTTGATGTTTTCTTATGTTGGTTTCAAACAAATTATGTGGGTTCAAACTTAAAAGATCCATTATGTTAGGTTGTTTGCGTATAATCAAGTGTTATGTCTGAATATGTTGTGCTTATTTTGTATGATCTTATAGTCTTAATTTGCCTTGATGTGTTCTTATGATAGAATTGGTCCATTATGTTAGGTTGTTTGCGTATAATCAAGTGTTTTTTATATACGCACACCAAGTGTTCAATAGAATTTCTAAGTGAAAAGGCTAAAACATTTGAACAATTGCAACTCAATTTTCATACACCAATATTTGACACTCTTATGTAAAAGCTTCATGATTACATCAGTTAGTAACAATGCAGGTTCCAGTCATGTTTTCTGTAATATTGATTCAGGATCCTTAATATATATGAGCATGCCTTGTATTGTATGATTCATTCTAGTGGTCAAATTAGACACTGTTATCCAGTCTTTAATTAGTTTAGTCTTTATCCACATAATAACCTTTAGCACATTTCAACAATCAAACATGCATTGCTTTTACCTGGAAAAGGTATGAGTATCACCCATAAATGTATAGCATGTCATTAATTTACAATATTACTTCGGTCCATCGGGTTTGCTCGGTTTTCATGTGCTCTTGGACCGACCCGACCCGAGAACCGGCTGGAGTAAAAATCCTGGACCGACTAAAGAACCTAAAAACCATACCCGGGTCGGTTTTGGTGGTTTTTCGGTTCGGTCCTCGGGTATTTTTCGGTCCGGCCCAATTCTGCTCACCCCTAATAAGAGCTAATCATGTAATAAGTCCATGTAGTTTATCAAAAGTAACAATGTTGGGTACTAAGATATGAAATGACGTAGTTACCCTCAATTCTCAGTTAGTTTTTAATTGTTGTTAGTTTAGTACCCCATAATGTTAAAAATCAAAAGTTAATACCTTAGATTGTTATTTAAACTTTAAGTACTCAACATTGTTACTTTCCAAAAAGCACAGGACTAACCGTGTAATTATTTCTAACCACATATTACACTAAAAATCATCACATTTTCTGTTTCTTTTTCAATTAAATAATACTTTATATATCTTAGGGGCTGTTTGGTAGCCTCTTAACCATTCAGGTCTGAATCATTCAGCATTCAGACTATTTGTTTCAGCATCTGAATGGAATGTTAAGTGCTGAACCATTAAGCTAATAAGAGATGCTGAATGATTCAACTCTTAACCATTCAGACCATCTTAATGATTCAGCACTTAATCAACCAAACAACCCCTTAATCATAATATTTTCTCTTTCTCCGCTCACAATCACTTTCAAAAGTATTAAAAAATAAAGGCAGTGGAACAGTGCTCCCCCAAATATACCGATGAACAGTAGATTCTCATATCATCCACTCACAATCACTCATAACTCCATCCTAAAATATGAGGTTTTATCTCACATAATTTTTGGGGACCTAATATGATTGCTCTATTATACTAAAAACTAGACTTAAATATACAAAATATCATTTAATAAACAAAATAGATATACTTGTGCCTCATCAAAGAGATTAATCCAAGAAAGATTTTACTATATATTCACATTGTCTTTCTTCGAAAAGATAGGACTCATCGACTAATATGGCTACAACATTGCAATGAGACTTTACCATTTGTAGAAAAAAAAATGAAAACCATATTTAGACATTAAGAAACACATTTTGTGCTTGGGTACGAAGGACCAGTTACGAGGGACCCAGTGCCGTATCCAGGACGGATTTCTAGGGGGTTCATTTCGTAGATTTTCAAGGTTCATTTCATAGATTTTCACCGATTTTCACTGATTTTCATTAATTTTTCAAAATTTTCCACTAAATTTTTCAATTTTTTCAAAACCGAGGGTTTTGGAACCCCCTAAAACCCCATGTATCCGCCCCTGGAGGGACCAGTTCTAAATTATGCAATTACAATTTCAAAATTATGCATGCACACCAACAACCTCTGTTTCCAAATTTAAGCCGCAAAGAGATCCAATTGCTTGTTTCGATGCTCTGTTTTCAATCCCATCAAGCCAACAAGGCTGCTCTGCTTAATCTTGTTGTTAACGACGAAAGGTATGTTATGTTATCTTATTACTTTGATCTAATTGTTAGACCATCCTCAGTGGGTAGGGCTGCAAACGAACCAAACGAACACGAACAAGGCCTTGTCCGTGTTCGTTTGTTAAGGAAAATATGTGTTCACGAACAGTTCATGAACACTTATCGAACGAGATTTTTTGTTCGTGTTCGTTTGTTAAGAAAACAATAATGTTCGTGTTCGTATGTTAATTTTGTCCAAGAACACAAAGAAGTGTTCATGAACAGAAACAAACACAAAAGGACATATATTAACTTTCTAATAAAATCAAATTCACAAAATATGTGTTCACGAACAGTTCATGAACACTTATCGAACGAGATTTTTTGTTCGTGTTCGTTTGTTAAGAAAACAATCATGTTCGTGTTCGTATGTTAATTTTGTCCAAGAACACAAAGAAGTGTTCATGAACAGAAACAAACACAAAAGGACATATATTAACTTTCTAATAAAATCAAATTCACATACCTATATGTTTATTTATTTGTTTTGGGTTAAATAAATAAAAATAAATTAATATTAAGACAGATTATTAAAATTAAAAACTTTATTAAACTATCGAACATAAACGAACGAACATGACCTCTGTTCATATTCATTCGTTTAACTAAACGAACACAAACGAACTTCTCGCCGAACGGTTCATGAATTGCTCGCTGAAAGTTCAGTTCGTTTGCAGCCCTACCAGTGGGGGAGAAAAGTCCTTGCAAATGCATTTGCCACATTATCATGAATAATCATATTTTTTTCACTTTCTCTTTCTACATTAATTATCCACTACTCACGACTTCTTTCTCTCCTTAAAAATGTGCACTTAGCTAAGGATTTTTCATCACGTCTCTCTTGTCTCTTTATCCAAGTCATCCTCCATATCACTTCTAGCTCTCCGAATGCATTGTAAATGCAATGCATTGCATTGGAGATGGTCTAATTTGATTGCTTTTTGGTCTGGGTTCTTACAACTTTATGTCCACCGGGTTCCTCAAATTTTCGAAAAAGAGTTTATGGTTGTTTTTCGATGATTTGTCTTTTTTATTTCAAAATTACACATACCTAAATTTGAAAATCACGCATGAACATTAACACAAAATCACCCAAGAAAAACCCTATTAATTATTACACATGCATCACTAGCGGATCTTCTCTTGAGCTAGACCAGGCCCGGTCCGTCCAACTTTTTCGCTTTGTAGTGTAATTTTACAGAAATATTTCAAATATTTTGAGCCTAGCCAACCAGAGTGAGTTCGGCCCTACCAGATTTTTGTTCAAGATTCGTCATTGACATGCATAGAATTGAAAATTACGCACCCGCTTTGTACCTTTGTACGATAAGGGCCTTATGTATCCAATCTTTTCTCCTAATAAGTAAATATTTATTTATTTTATCATATATAGATTAATACTCGAAAGGGAAGTATAACTAGAAAACCCCTACCAGTTAAAGAAACTTTGAAAACCCAATACAAGGTCATGGTTCATCCATGTCTTACATTTTTGCAACCCTTCTAAGGGCATTTTGGTCACTATTTTTTTTTCATTCTGCTTCTTCTGTGAAAGTTGTCAGCCAACTTTACAACCATTCCCAACATCCCCACTCTCTCTCTCCTTTTTCTCCCATATTTTTCTCTCCTCATTCATTCATCTTCTCCATAACTCTCTCTCTCTCTCTCATTTTTTTTCTAAGACTTTTCCTCCCTACTATGTTCACGGGTCGTTCAGATCTGATAAACATGAAAGACGAGTTACAAATATGTTACTGAAGGATGAAAAACATTATGGCTACTAAGGGAGACGAGCGAAATAGTAGAAGTGTAAATATAAACACATGGAGGTTATATTTCAGATCCGATGAACATGAAAAGATTCTCTAATCTTTTCCCAATTTCCCCTGCTTTCATATTTTCGTTCGGCCAAGGTCAGATTTTTGTTTGGCCAATGTTTATGGGTCGTTCAGATCTGACCTTGTTCATATGTTTTCTTTCTCATTTAGATCCTCAAAATCAGATCTAAATCGGGGGCGACGAATGTTGGAGATGAATGGTGGGTTTCAGTCTAAAGTTGTACGGTGTTATTGCTCCAAAAGAATAAAACATGTGTTATTGCTCCTAAACGCTTTGAACTCTGAAGCCCACTTTATTTCTGCAAAATTTTATTTCTAATATAAGTTATTATATGAATACTGTATAAGATGCACATGAATTTTTGAATTTCTTGTTAAACGAACTAGTTGACACACTATAGAAAGAAGCCAATGCATCAAAAGGTTCAAAAGAGCATTCATCACCTTCTGAAAAGATTCCCAATGGGATACATATTCCTCAGTCCAACAGTGTACGAAAGGAGCCCTTGGTTACTTGGGTTCACATAAATTTTCAGGTTTGTTTGAGAACTCATAATTAGATGTAACATATTATATTATATTTATGTATATTTTTTTAAATGACAACTTGAGGTTGTTGCTGATTTTGTTCACTGGTTACCCACACATTTTTTTATGATAATTTATGGGTTACAAGATTAAAAGGCTTATGTTTTTTTATAAATAAATGTAACTATTGTTCTTTTTTTAATAATTGTTTCTATCACATTTTTCCTTTGATTTCTTTTTTAGATAACATAGATTTTGTGAATAATGGTTCATGTTTAGTTTTTGTATTTTTTTAGTTTTTGTTACTTATAAAATAAAAAAAAATTGTTAGCTAGTTATATATGTAATAGTTAGGATTTGAGTATTATTCACAGATCTAAGAAAAATCTAAAAAAAAAACATGATTTAAATATGTAATTTTGTTGTAGTTTTTATGTTGATGGGCTATTTTAAATATGTTACAACATTACATAGGATAAACCCATGTATGTTTTGTGTTACAGACTATAAAATCCTGTTATGTTTTTTGTTACAAATGATAAGCCTAGGCATGTAATCTGTTACAGAGGATAAAACCATGTATGTTTTCTCAACGCCACCGTCTCAAGCGAGTTGCTAGGTTTCTTTTTTCTCTCAACGCCATTGGTCGACAGGCTCCACTGTTATGGTGACTTGATTGATGTTGTAGCCATCCATTATAATTTTTTTTCTGTAATCTTGTTACAAGTGATCTAGCGCCAATTGTTAAATTATTGTTATTATTAAAGTTAGTTTGTTCTTGTTACATACATGAACCAGCTTGGTACAAATAAAGTATGTCGTGACATATATAAATTGGCTCGTTACAAAAATAACTATCAAAATATTAAATGTGTGACTTTTGTATTAAAGTGAATTTTTTGTTTTATATCTTGTTACAAAAAAATAAAATTCGTTGTTATCTATGTAACTTGGATGTTACATATAAGAAGAACAAAAGCTAGAGTTACCAGTTACAAATCTTTGCATTTACTAAAATGTATGAGAAAGAAAGTAAAAAAACTTATAATTTGATAGGAGAGAGTGTGTCAGGAGAGAGATTGTCACGAAAGAGAAAGAGATTTTTTGTTTTTACAAATTTGCCTTTTTATGTATTTTTTTATTATTTTAAATCTTAAATAAAATAGAAAAAGCTAGATTAATTAAGGGCCATAGATCATGTATAATCAATGGTCATGATGAAGTTTTCAAGGTTTCTTTAACTGGGGAGGGTTTTCAATTTCGAAAAGATTGATGTGCACTATATAAGTATAAAAATTAGAAATTGAATTTATACATGATTGAAATTTAGGTTTTAAACTGAATTACTTAAGAAAAAGTTGAAGGTTTGGTAATTCTTATGGTTTTTGCGATCGCCATTAAAAAAATTAAGGCGTGTATAAATATGAAAATTAAACTACCTATTTTATCCACGTGGATAATAAGCAGTTATTTAGAACTCCGACGCTAGTCGGTCGATAGGGTGGAGACTACAAATTAATCAAGATTAATTAGGTTGAGTTTTTTTATATGTAATTTTCAGTTTATATATATATACACACACACACACACACATTTCTATACATGTATCACCGAAGTACCACTAGATGCCCATTTAGTGATAAACCATACATGTATTACACAAATTCAGAATCATTAAAATAATAAATAGTTTTAAGCCTGAGGCGTATAACCGTAACAAGTAGCAATAATGCTACCGAAGGCGTAAAACCGTGACAAGGAGTAATAACTAGAATCATTTATATAGGTAGGCAAGACAAATATATTATACAAGTATTAAAAGGCAAGTGTTGTTTGTTGAGAGTACTGAACTGTATATGTTTAACCAAAGGAAACAACATTATCGTAGGTGCTAAGGCATATACAAAGTCATAGAAATCTCTCACGCATTCGAATGTTATACACCTTGACCATCAAACAACTATAACCGGCTGTCGCGGTAGGGCTTACCAGCAACATGCGGTCAACCTATTTATTAAAAGAATGCAACACAATAGCCATTAAAGCAATGAGGCTCAGACACTATCATAAGTCAAGGTACCACGATTATACAGTGGTCGTTTGACGTGGTAGAGCGAACCCTACCGCATGACCATCAGAGTTCCACCAACACACGGTCAACATATATATATTAGAAGAGTGCAACATCATAGCCATAAAAAAATACCTGAACAAACTAAAACACATGAAAATGGGCAACAGACCGAGCGATAGCCCTTAAACCGGTCACTGGACTCATATCCAGTCACCAGAGTTCAACAGAATACACAATTTGCCGTGGTTTCTAAGAAACTAATTGGAAAGAAACATGCAGCCAAGGAAAACATACCAGGCTTTCACCAGAACCCTAGCCGGCGGAGGAGTCTTTGTTGATTGTTTTTTCTAGTGGTGATTGGCGGCATGTCTACCAAGCATCGTTAAACCAACACCAGCGACAAAAGTCAACACCTAGGGTTCTATAATTGAACCCAGCAGCACGGCACCACGACAAACACTGCACTCAATAACCACCTCTAGGGTTTGTCGTAGAATAGTGGTACAATGAGGAGAAAATCCTCAAATTGAACCGACGGCCAACCACCAAAACAAAAAAACCATAGATCAAGGCAGTAGACAGAAGAAGCAAGGCTTCGTAATGAAGCCACCGATTGGTAAAGGCCACGCAAAGGAAGGTTGTACAAGCGACATAAGTCGTTTGTACAAACAGATACAATTTCAGTACTCTCACAAACTGATTTTGCTTTTTGATACTATAGATAATAGTCATCCATGCAACCATGATTTAAAATTTCAAAAGGTCATTGTGGTGCATTTCACACCTACGCTTAATGTGATCTTGTGATCATACATTCAACTAGACCGTAACGCTACATCTTTTATATAAAAATAGAAAAAAAGACCATTTATTTTTGCATACAACCTTGCATGCCTATATTTATCTCATTAAATATATGTACATGTTTAATAGATTTAAATGACTACATAAAGATTAATAATTGAAGTGAGTGGATAAATTATAAGGAAATTCAAAAAAAAAAAAAAAATAGTAGTTGATTTGAGAGGTTCTTGAAATGATTAGAAAGACAACAAGACAGCCACCCACCAATCTTTCTGAGGTTTAAAAAATTATTTGTTGCTTTGAATTTAGTCATAAGATTCGCAAAACTAATGCCTAAGTTGAAAATGTGAAATTTTGTCATTAATCCAATAAAATTTATTAAATTATACATTTATAAGTATTGTACTTGTTCAAACTAAAAATTATTAAAAGATAATGAGCAACTTTTAGAAACTTCTTCATCAAAGCTAGTGTTGAAGAGCATAAAGAATTTCTTCATAGAAAGAAAAAAGAAACCTTTGCAAAGCTTAAGAACATGGTAAGTCGATCAGAGAACATAAAACTAATTCAGTTTTTTTCCTTTTTTTTTTACATTGAATTTCATTAACACAAGGCTCAGACCTCAAAACGGGGCCTGACCAACAAACCAGCTACTAAAAAATATGTTACCACATATATCTTGTATATCTATCATTCAAGTCCAGTATTAAAAAATATGTTGTTTATATGTTAAAGCAATATTTATAAAGAAATCAATTTCAATATGTTCAGTTATGTTATTGAAGGGATATGGTACCAAATCATTATAAATACCATACCATCGCCCAACTAGAACCGGCATCGCTTGGCGTCCACCCGCCCGTTCTACGTCGGCGATACATCTGGCGTCCAACTGACGCCAGAAGTAGCATCCGCCCGTTTTACGTCGGCGATGCACCCTGGCACCCAATCGACGCCAGGCGCAACATCGTCCGCCCGCTCTACGTCAGCGGACCCAACATGCTTCGAAGCTTCCCCAGCAAGCCAAAGGAAGCTTCGCCAACACAACTGGAAGATACCCTTTGGGGCAGCCTTGGGACTCACCCCTGCCCCAGACAAAATATCTCTGACGCAACAGGCTGCCCGTCAGAGTCCCTCTCCAATCAGAGACTGCTCTCAGTCTGGCATGCAAAAAGGACGACGACGTGGCAGCCTCCCAGCCAAGATATCTTCCTGACAGCAGACTTTCTCAACCTGTCTCGAGGTCCAAGAAAGAGTATGATTATCCACCGCCCTCGGTCTACCAATAGGCGGGCGCCACGTGTACAATCGTCAGGACGGTAACATCCCCCTTAGTATTTTACTTTCTCCTTTTTATCAAAACTCACTTGCACCAAATGGGCTTAAGGACTTGGGTCGGATTCGTGGAGATACCTCTACCTGGGCCGAGCCTCATCAAGGGTAGAGGATGGGCTGAGAAAGTGTGGTGTCTAGGTACTATAAAAGGAGAAGCTCCTTCTCCTTTTGTTGGCATCCAATATCACATGTACTTTCACTCAAGAAGAATACGAACTCCTTCGTACCTTCTTCAACCCCTTGTTTATTTCACTAACTTTTAGAGGTTCGGCTCTTCTAATCGGTAGTCTTCTAAACTCCATGGTCTTATCCTAAGACCCACACGTATTTTATAAACACACTCTCTTTACAAAATACCGTAGAATCACTCCTTGGATTAGCGCTTATTCGGTGATCCAAGATTCGTGTTTCTTCATTGGCGCCATCCGTGGTCTTACCACAAATACTCTAAACAAAACAGCTTTATCAAACATACCCATTAGTCCACACTGAAAAATGACTACTTCACCTCCAAGAGCATTCTCACCCTCTGGGGTCGTCGAAGACATTACCGACGCCACCCCAGGATCCCACCCAACATCTGGGGACCACGACAACAACCAACAACACCCTGTCGTCACCCCCAGAAACCTAGAATTCCAACTCACTGATCTAACACCTCCAACCGAAGAGGAGATCGATGCCCTGAATAACGACTGGTACGAACACCAGAAACAGATTCTGGACGCTCAGCTGGAACGCCGCCGACGCACCGGCAAGGCCATCATGGGTTCTTCCTCCAAACAACCCGCACGAACGACGGTTGTTGCCCGTCACAGGGAAGGTCCACGGTAACCCCCTGCGGACCAGGCCCGTGCAGAGCACAACCAGTTCGACAATGATGACTATGACAAAAGTTCATGGGAGGATGATGCCTCCAGGGACTATCGTCATAGCCCATACCACAGACGGGAGCGATTAAACAGATACAACGATGACGCCAGCACAAACCTGTCACTGCCTTACAGGCCAACCGCCTTTGCGGACAAGTCCAAATTTACACGTCGCCTCTCGCAAGCACCAATACCACCGAGACAACGCCTCCCGACCAACGTCAAAATATATGACGGCCTCACCGACCCGGACGATCACCTCGGCATCTTCAATCAAGCCGGGGCTGTCATCGGATGGACCCTACCCGTTTGGTGCCACATGTTTGCCCAAACACTCACAGGGGCTGCCAGGGTCTGGTTCGACAACCTCCCTATTGGAAGCATCGACAGCTACGAACAGCTGATCGACAAATTTTCGCTCCATTTTAGCCAACAGCGTCGCCACAAGCGCGACAAAATCTAGATCTCTCGATGCAAGCGAAGAGACACAGAACCGCTCGAAGACTTTATCGTGCGGTTCAATAAAGAAGCACTCCAATTAGGAACGGGGGACGAGGCAACTCGGCCCTCCTACCTGGCCAACGTCAACGACGATGACCTCCAACACACCCTTCAAGGGAAAGATGGAGTCCCACATTCCTGGGAAAAGGTTGTCCGCATTTCAAAGTTATACGCGGGCAACCAAAAAACGATGCGCCAAAACCAACGAGGGAGCTCCAGCAACAGCCGCAGCCGCAGCAACAACCGAGCGTCTGTCTGGAACCGTATTTCAGGCTAGCCGACGAAGGCCGATATTCAACCTTTGGCGATGTCAGAAACATAATCGGCAGCAAACAAACGCGCGACCAGCGCAACAGCGACCGCCGGAACCAAGACTGGACCCCCTCACCAAAACACCCTCCCAGGTGCTGTCACAAGTCCTCTCAACTGGAGAGCTAACTTTCAAGCTCCCAAAACCCATGGGCACAAAAAGAGAGAACATGGACAACACCAGATTTTGTGACTTCCACAAAGACGTGGGTCACGACACCGACAACTGATACAGCCTCAAGATGGAGATCGAGGCAGCCTTATGCTCCGGGAAATTGGCCAACCTGGTCAAAAATGTCCGTGCCGGCGCACGCCGGCATGATGAACCCGGCAAGGCCATCAAAGACATCAAAACACACCACATCCGCGGCGCATACAACCGACAGTGCAATATGACGCGCAACACCAAGCGGAAAAAAACCTCGCCGACATGGCGAACACGTCGCAGCAAGCAGAAGCAGCGACATTTGGAAATTGGAGGGAGGCCCAGGTCATCCTCCCAATAATACCAGGGGGCGTAAAGTCAACAACCCCACTCACCATCACAGCGTTGTTCGGACATTACCGAACTTACAAAATGATGTGCGACGGCGGAAGCAGCTTCGACATCATGTACCAGCAGTGTTTTGACCAACTCGATGATGAAGACAAAGCACGCCTGCAACCAGATGCACCTATCGCAGGTTTCTTCATTGAAGTCATCCACCCCATCGGCAAGTTCGACTTCACAGTCACACTTGATGATGGGACCCACTCCCGCTCAGATGTCTGCACCTTCCATGTCATTCCAGCCAACTCCTCATATGACATATTGCTTGGCAGACAAGGTCTGGCAAACTTCAACTGCACCGCTTCAACCCCCCACCAAACCATGGGTTTCCCAACACCCACGGGGATTGCGTACCTCAGAGGCAACCAAGAATGCCTCATGACCATAGAACCGGCGACAGACATTGCGCCGCCAGCACCACTCCTACCAAAAGAAGAAGAATGGGTTCTCAACCCGGCCTTCCCCGAACAAACCATTACTTTGGGGTCGACTCTGTCCCCCCAAGCACGAATACACCTAAAACAACTTTTGGTGGCAAACAAAGACATCTTCGCCTCGCAGTCATCAAACATGGTCGGCGTCCCAAAACACATAGCTGAGCACCACCTCAACACTTACAAGGACGCCCGCCCGGTAGCCCAGAAAAAACGTCCACTAGGCCCCGACAGAGTCAGAGCCATGAACGAGCAAGTCGATGACCTACTCGACACAGGCATCATAAGAAAATGCAACCACCAAACCTGGGTAGCTAACCCCGTCATGGTCCTCAAGAAGAACGGGTCTTGGCGCGTGTGCGTCGACTACAAAGACCTCAACAAGGCATGTCCAAAGGATCACTACCCCCTACCAGAAATCGATCTGAAGGTAGACTCTTTAGCGCCGTTTAAATACAAGTGTTTCCTCGACGCCTATCGAGGATACCACCAAATCCAGATGGCCTACGAAGACGAAGACAGAACCGCCTTCAGAACCGATAGAGGGGTATACTGCTACACCAAAATGCCCTTCGGACTTAAAAATGCAGGCCCCACCTATCAACGCCTAATGGACCACACATTTATCAACCAAATCGGCGTCAACCTTGAGGTTTACGTCGACGACTTGGTCATCAAAAGCACCCAAGAAGACACCATGCTATTGGACATCCAGCGCACCTTCGAATAGTTGCGCGAAATCAAGATGAAACTCAACCCGGGCAAATGCTCCTTCGAAGCTGAAGAAGGGAAATTCTTAGGCGTCATTGTAACCATTGGCGGCTTCAATCCAAACCCGGAGAAAGTTCAAGCCATCCAACGCATGCCATCACCAAACTCAATAAAGGACGTGTAGACACTCATGGGACGCCTCGTCGCCCTCAACCGATTCCTATCAAACTACGCGTCCAAGTCTTTTCCTTTTGTTCATACCCTAAGAAATGTACTAAAAAAGACACATTTCCGCTGGACCCCGGAGGCGGAAGAGGCTTTTTGTGAAATGAAGCAGTGTTTGACCTACTTACCAACTCTAACTGCGCCTCTCCCAGAGGAACCATTAACACTGTACCTATCCGCATCTGAAACAGCGATAGGCGCAGTACTTCTGGTAGAACGCAACAAAGTACAAACACCGATCTATTACATCAGCCGCGCCCTCGCAGACGCAGAAACTAGGTATTCCACAATGGAAAAGCTAGTTCTCGCACTCGTACATGCCTCACGATGCCTGCGACGATACTTTCAAGGACACCCAATCAATGTCCTAACAGATTACAGAATCAACACCGTCCTCTCAAAGCCAGAACTCTCGGGCCGCCTAGCAAAATGGACAATCGAACTTGGCGCCCACACCATCATCTACAAACCAAGGCCCGCGATCAAAGGACAAGTCCTCGCAGACTTCATCACAGAAATTCCAACCGATAAAATACAAGACTGCAAAGACGAACAAGATCCGAAACCTGTCCCAGATTCCCGCCTAACTTGGTCACTATACACGGACGGAGCCTCCAACGTTCAGGGCGCTGGCGCAGGTCTACGCCTCGTCAGCCCCGACAAAACCAAATACACATACGCCGTCCGCCTTGAGTTCCGAAGCACAAAAAACGAAGCAGAGTACGAGGCATTCCTGGCAGGACTACGCCTGGCCGACAAAATGGGCGCAAGACACCATACCGCCCACGTCGACTCCATGCTTATAGCGGGTCACATGAATGGCGTCTACGACGCCAAAGACCCGGTCATGGCCCAATACGCCGACCAGGCCAAGCTCCTCACCAAAAAATTCACAACCTGCACAATCGTCCACATCAACCAAAGTGGCAACAAGGAAGCTAACGCACTCAGCAAAATGGCCTCCACTGCTTGGCCGCATATGGCCAAAGAGGTACGCATTGAAACTCTAGCTCAACCTTCAGTACCACTTAGACAGGTTAATATAACACAAACGGGCACCGGGTCATGGATGACCCCGATCCAACCATACCTAGCAACGAGCACCCTACCGCCTCAAAAAGCAGAGGACCGAAAACTCCAATACAAATCCGAGCACTACTAACTCATGAATGGTGTTTTATACCGACGCTCCTATCTCGGCCCTCTCCTGAGATGCGTGGATACCGCGACAGCCACTTCCCTTGTAAAGGAAATCCACGAAGGCATATGCGGAATCCACGCAGGCCAAGAATGGACGTCGCCAAAATCATGAACGCTGGATACTACTGGCCTAGGATGCACCAAGATGCTGTCAAGATCCTACGCACCTGCTTCAACTGCCAGCAACACGCACCAAATACCCTGCGCCCAAAGAATGATCTGGTCCCAGTAACCGCCGCCTGGCCATTCCAGAAATGGGCTATCGATCTAGTCAGTCCATTCCCAATGGCCCCTGGAAAGATACAATACCTTATTGTTGCCGTCGACTACTTTACAAAATGGGTTGAGGCCAAGCCGCTTGCATCCATCAGCGTGGAACACATCAAAAAATTCATCTGGAAATTCATCATCTGCCGCTTCGGCCTACCCATGGAAATAGTCACCGACAGCGGAACGCAGTTCGCGGACAAAAAGATTCAAGCCTGGCTAGCACAGCTGGGCGTCAGCCAGATCTTTACATCTGTCGCCCACCCTCAAGGAAACGGTCAGGTAGAACGTATCAACAGGTCACTAGTCGAAGGCATAAAGACGCGCCTAGGTTCCAAACGAACAGGTTGGGTGGATGAACTCCCACACGTCTTATGGGCACATCGCACCCTCACAAAGAGCAGCACAGGCGAAACCCCCTTTAGCCTAACATATGGCTCCGAAGCCGTAATCCCCGAAGAAATATCATACCCATCGCCAAGGGTCCTCAACACCGCGCAAACAGACAATGACAGAGAACTGCGCCTCAACTTGGACCTCTTAGACGAAAGACGCGACATCGTCGCTATACGCGAGGCAAACTATAAAAAACGATTGGAGCGTTACTATAACTCCAAAGTTAAAGCCTGCGCATTTGACATCGGAGATTACGTCCTAAGGGACAACTACGCGTCTCATTCCGAACGCCCCGGAAAGCTTGCGTCTAATTGGGAAGGGCCATACAAGATTCAACAAGTATTAGGAAAAGGGGCATATGCGCTCGAAAGACTTGAAGTTAATTTACTCTCCATAAGACTTGACGCCAAACGTTGCCATATTTTTAACTTATGAAGTTAATTTACTCTTCATAAGACTTGACGCCAAACGTTGCCATATTTCTAACTTATGAAGTTAATTTACTCTTCATAACTTTGAAACGACAATCCTTTAGCCCTAAATTGTGTAGCTAATTTACTCTACACAATGGACGCTAAGTTTACTTATAACCTATGAATACTCTACACAATGGACGCTAAGTTTACTTATAACCTATGAAGTTAATCTACTTTTCATACACACATCAACCTATCGCATGAAGGCATTCGGGACAAACATCAACAAATATCAAAGCATCAAAATTCATTTGCATTAAAAAAGGAGTTACATACACAAAGGCAAAACATAATGGACGCCACAAACAAAAACAACCTACTGGGGAGGCTCATGCGCCGTCCCCGAACTACCCAACCCAGCAGTCTGATCCGCCAACGCCTCCTGGGCCTTCTCTCGCCCAAGTCGATCTGACTCCTCAACCCACTGCTGAAAACGCCCAATAGGATCTGAATCCATCAGGCACTTGCCAACCATCTGAAGAACATGAAACTTCATCTGTTCCAGCTTCTTCAAATAGTCTACCAGCTCATCCTCAGGATTGATATCCTGAAAGGGCTCCTCCTCTGCAAGGGCCCCATTATTGGCCGCCAGGTAGCCCTCCAACCATCCCACGCGCAAACTTGCGACGCGCCCAGCCTGCGCGATCTCCACCACCTGCTCGCCCATCTTTGGCTCACTCCAGAAACGGTTGAAGATCTACAACAGAAACAAACAAGTTAGCAGACGCATGAAATAATAAATACAGGTCAAAGAAGAAGACATACCACTGAAACACCATTGGACATCATCCACAGGGCCTTCTCTTCGGAAGCCCTCTTCTCAGCCAACAAACTGGCCTCTTCAATAGCCCACGCCTCCTTCTCCTTGATAAGGTCATTGACCTGACCTTCCAGCTCAGACACTCGAGTGGTCATCCTCACCACATCGGCGTCCTTTGCCTTAAGGTCAGTCACAGAAGTGGCATACTTGGAGGATAGCTCATCCATCTCCTTGACCTTAGCCGCCTCCACCTTCTTCTGCTCAGCCAACGCAGATTCAGCCTTCTGTACCAACAAACGGCGGCGCTCCAACTCCTTATTCACAGTGGCCGTGGAGTTTGCCCACGCCTTCTGCTTTTCCGCCGTCTCAACATCCTTCTGACGTAGGTCGGACTCTAGCTTCCGAACCTGCTCCAAAAGCCGCTTTCGTGCAGTCTCATACACCTCTTTCTCTCGCGACAGACGCTCGGCTTCACCTACAACCGACGCCTGTTCATTCAAAAACTCACCCTCTGCACGGAGAAGGGCGTACAAATTTCCCAAAGACTATGTCAAATTCATACACAACTTCGAGAAAATTGTACCCCGGTTCTGGGAACGATGGTGAGCGCGCTCCGCTGGAGGAAGCACATAGTTAACGAATTCCTCAGCCACGAAGGGGTTGAGGAAACGACAACTTTCGGTTATACGCCACTCAGGCGTATAAACCGGAGCGTCCAACCTGAAGGCAGGAGCACTTGAAGATGTCCCACCACCTTCAACTTTCTTCAGCTTTGGATCTCTTAGGACAAAAAGGATTGGTGAAACCACTTTTGCAAGCCTTAGTCTAATTCACTTCTGTCAAAATACTCTAAGTATAGAACTGCTGAAGAAGAAGGATCAAACTGCTGAAGAAGAGATTCAGAAGTGCTGAAGAAGAAAAGTCATCAGAAGTTCTGAAGTTCAAACCAGACACTTCTACTGAAGAACTACTGAAGACAAACTACTCATCAGTAGTTTGTCATTCATCAGTACTTACATGAAGATCTTTTCCACCGCCTTTGTATATCAGTAGTTTATTACTTTAGTATTTCTTTTTGCTTTATGTACAAGTTCCAAGACTGCAACTTGTTGCAACTTGTTTCTGAACTTGCTTTTGGCAAGGTTCATGTATTTGTAACATCTATAAATAGAAGGGTTCATCCCTCTGTTTTAGACATTGATTTTAATACAAGAAATCCTTCAACACTTATTATTGTTATTTCCATTTCATGTTTATTAAGAATCTGTCAAAGTGTTTCATTCTCATTCAATACTTAGATTCTCAATAAATACTTATCATTTATTTGTTCTTGAATCCAGGGGGAGTAATAACTCCTGTTGATAAGTGTAGCTTTAAACTTATAACATTCCGCTGTGCTATCACTTATCAAGAACTTGCTAAACACTTAAGTGTTCACTAGCAAGTTCATACAAAAGAGCAATATACTGATCCAACAATTGGTATCAAAGCACTGGTTTATCTGATCGCATATCAATCTAACACATTGAGAATCAGACACATGCTCTTATTGATATTCAATAAAGGATTATAAGCTCACTTTTATCAACATCCATCACTTTAAGAGATATTTGACAAATCAATACTCTTTAAAATGGATCCTCATAATGCTGGTTCTGCCACTAAACCTGCCATGCTTGTAAGAAATGAATATAACATATGGCAAAAGAGAATGGCACATACCTTATCACAGACCAACACAGGTTGTTGGAGATTTGTGATATATGGTCCTCATAAACCAGTAAATATAAATCTTGAAACTAAAGAAGAGATTCCAAAAGAACCAAAAGACTATACTGATGATGATTTCCTAAAACTTGAGCTTGATGCAAAAGCTTTTTCTATGTTGGCAATGGCACTCCCAAATGAAATCTACTCTGGCCTATTACATTGTGATAGTGCCAAAGAGCTTTGGGACTGCCTAAAAGAACAGTTTGGAGGAACTGAAGAGGTGATTGCCAACACCAGAGAAATCTTGGCTCAACAGTATGAAACTTTTGCTCACATTAATGGGGAAACTTTAACACAGCAATTTGAAAGATTTTCCTCAATAATATCTGAGCTAAAACTAAATGGTCAGACCTACACAACTGTATCTATGCTTCATAGATTTTTAAGGTCTTTACCTGATAAATGGGAAACATACTCTATAGTCTTAAGATCTTCACCAGACTTTAGCTCCCTCACTCTTACAAAACTTCATGGGAGATTACTTACTTTTGAGAGAGAAATTGATCAAAAGAAAAGGTTACAAAATTCTGGCAAAACTGCTGATGACTATCTACCAGGTAGTACAACACTATTGGGACAAGACTCACCAACTTGTTCAAATAGTTTTGGATCTTTTGACCACATTGACATAACTGCTGGGATCTCATCTGAAAGATCATTCCCAGGTTATGACAATAATGACTTTGGTCAAACTGCTGATAACATGTGTTTTATCATGGATGACTTAAATAGTTTCAGCAGTGATGACCTAGAAGAAATGGATATTTTGCACCAACTGGCCATGTTAAGTTTAAAAACAAATAAATTTTACAAAATGTCAGGAAGGAAGTTTCCAGGACTTAACAGTTCTACAAAAATTGGTTTTGACAAATCTAAACTTAGATGTCACAAGTGTCAAAAGTTGGGACACTTTGCTAGAGAATGTAGAAGCTCTGGCTTTAACCAATCTCAGTCTGGAAACAATTTTAACCTCAATTATAACAGGAATAATGGAACACAAGGGAGTGCACATTTTGTACAGGCACAAGCTCCACAACACCAATATGTGCCACAAGTACAATATGTACAGATGCCTGCTCAACAGATGCAGAGCCAACAATCAATCCCTCCCTTTCCAGCTGCTCAACAACCTCCACAGCAACAACAACCCTCTCAACAAAGTTTATTTACTTCAGGGTATGTTGACTGGAGCAGTCTTCCTTTTGACACCACAGAGTGCAATCCTGATGCAGACAACAAAATGTTTGACATCAACTGGGGAGAGCCTGACAATGGCAGAAAGAACTTTGCCTTAATGGTATTTGAGGGATGCTCCTCAAAATCTGCCTTGTCACAGGTATCAAAAGAATCTTTGACTAAACTATGCTCAAATTCATGCAAAGAATCTTTTGCTCTCATAAGAGAGACAAATGTGCACTTACAAGGAAAAGCAAATGATTCTGAGAGAAAATTCACTCAGATGAAATGTGATTTAGAAAGAAAGCTTTCTGCAAAAACAAAAGAAGTTTCTAAATTATCTAACTCTGCTATTGAAACCCAAGCACAAATTAAAATCATGATTAATGACCTAGGGAATGTCAGACAAGAGCTTGCTGACACCAAGGTCACATGTGAAAAATGGGTGGAATCTTGTAAGGGGTACCAACTATTGCTAAACAAACAAAGTGCTTCAAATGTTAGGTTTGGCATAGGGTACAATCATACTGAAACACCAACAGATTTCTCTCCCAAAACTACTGAAGATGGGAGAAAAAATGTTTCAGGTGAAACTTCTGAAGAGGAAGAATGCACATCTTTCCATGAAAACTTTCTAAAGTCACACAAAGAAAGTTCTTCAGAAGTAATGATTAAATCTGACTTTAAGCCATCGGTAGTTTCAACTACATCAGGAGTTGAGAACCTAAAAACTACTGATGACCTAAAACCAATCAAAACTGTCAGAAACTTGTCTTTGAAAGAAAAGACAAAAGAATGTGAAATTTGTGGTCTGTTCAACCACAAAACAGAATTTTGCAGATATAGAAAGGGTATTCAGTTCAATAAGAAAAATCAACAACTGGTTGTGGGGAAACAAATCAAAAATGATTATGTAAAAACTTTTTCTCCCAAGAAACAACAACCAGCAAAAACCTTTTCTCAGAAAAAGACAAAATCTCAACAAAAGTCTTTTTTCTCAAAATTCTCTTTCAGTAGTTAGACCTGAATCATCAGCAGTTTCACAAACTGCTGAGATTAAAGATCTTATGAACTTGGTACAACTACTGATGACCAAAGTTGATGGTGGTCCTCAAAAGGATACCACCATTGTTCTTAATGCAAAATCCATTGCCAAAAAGACATGGATTTCTAAACTTGGTCAAGAACAAACTGTAAATGTTCTCAAGAGCAAACCCAAAGCCAAACTGGCTTGGGTTCCTAAATCTAACTGATTTGCTATCTTGTGCAGAGATGGGTTTGCTCTTGAGAACATTTACAGTTTGTTCTTGACCAAGTTTAGAAATCCATGTCTTTTTGGCAATGGATTTAGCATTAAGAACAATGGTGGTATCCTTTTGAGGACCACCATCAACTTTGGTCATCAGTAGTTGTACCAAGTTCATAAGATCTTTAATCTCAGCAGTTTGTGAAACTGCTGATGATTCAGGTCTAACTACTGAAAGAGAATTTTGAGAAAAAGACTTTTGTTGAGATTTTGTCTTTTTCTGAGAAAAGGTTTTTGCTGGTTGTTGTTTCTTGGGAGAAAAAGTTTTTACATAATCATTTTTTATTTGTTTCCCCACAACCAGTTGTTGATTTTTCTTATTGAACTGAATACCTTTTCTATATCTGCAAAATTCTGTTTTGTGGTTGAACAGACCACAAATTTCACATTCTTTTGTCTTTTCTTTCAAAGACAAGTTTCTGACAGTTTTGATTGGTTTTAGGTCATCAGTAGTTTTTAGGTTCTCAACTCCTGATGTAGTTGAAACTACCGATGGCTTAAAGTCAGATTTAATCATTACTTCTGAAGAACTTTCTTTGTGTGACTTTAGAAAGTTTTCATGGAAAGATGTGCATTCTTCCTCTTCAGAAGTTTCACCTGAAACATTTTTTCTCCCATCTTCAGTAGTTTTGGGAGAGAAATCTGTTGGTGTTTCAGTATGATTGTACCCTATGCCAAACCTAACATTTGAAGCACTTTGTTTGTTTAGCAATAGTTGGTACCCCTTACAAGATTCCACCCATTTTTCACATGTGACCTTGGTGTCAGCAAGCTCTTGTCTGACATTCCCTAGGTCATTAATGATGATTTTAATTTGTGCTTGGGTTTCAATAGCAGAGTTAGATAATTTAGAAACTTCTTTTGTTTTTGCAGAAAGTTTTCTTCCTAAATCACATTTCATCTGAGTGAATTTTCTCTCAGAATCATTTGCTTTTCCTTGTAAGTGCACATTTGTCTCTCTTATGAGAGCAAAAGATTCTTTGCATGAATTTGAGCATAGTTTAGTCAAAGATTCTTTTGATACCTGTGACAAGGCAGATTTTGAGGAGCATCCCTCAAATACCATTAAGGCAAAGTTCTTTCTGCCATTGTCAGGCTCTCCCCAGTTGATGTCAAACATTTTGTTGTCTGCATCAGGATTGCACTCTGTGGTGTCAAAAGGAAGACTGCTCCAGTCAACATACCCTGAAGTAAATAAACTTTGTTGAGAGGGTTGTTGTTGCTGTGGAGGTTGTTGAGCAGCTGGAAAGGGAGGGATTGATTGTTGGCTCTGCATCTGTTGAGCAGGCATCTGTACATATTGTACTTGTGGCACATATTGGTGTTGTGGAGCTTGTGCCTGTACAAAATGTGCACTCCCTTGTGTTCCATTATTCCTGTTATAATTGGGGTTAAAATTGTTTCCAGACTGAGATTGGTTAAAGCCAGAGCTTCTACATTCTCTAGCAAAGTGTCCCAACTTTTGACACTTGTGACATCTAAGTTTAGATTTGTCAAAACCAATTTTTGTAGAACTGTTAAGTCCTGGAAACTTCCTTCCTGACATTTTGTAAAATTTATTTGTTTTTAAACTTAACATGGCCAGTTGGTGCAAAATATCCATTTCTTCTAGGTCATCACTGCTGAAACTATTTAAGTCATCCATGATAAAACACATGTTATCAGCAGTTTGACCAAAGTCATTATTGTCATAACCTGGGAATGATCTTTCAGATGAGATCCCAGCAGTTATGTCAATGTGGTCAAAAGATCCAAAACTATTTGAACAAGTTGGTGAGTCTTGTCCCAATAGTGTTGTACTACCTGGTAGATAGTCATCAGCAGTTTTGCCAGAATTTTGTAACTTTTTCTTTTGATCAATTTCTCTCTCAAAAGTAAGTAATCTCCCATGAAGTTTTGTAAGAGTGAGGGAGCTAAAGTCTGGTGAAGATCTCAAGACTATAGAGTATGTCTCCCATTTATCAGGTAAAGACCTTAAAAATCTATGAAGCATAGATACAGTTGTGTAGGTCTGACCATTTAGTTTTAGCTCAGATATTAATGAGGAAAATCTTTCAAATTGCTGTGTTAAAGTTTCCCCATTAATGTGAGCAAAAGTTTCATACTGTTGAGCCAAGATTTCTCTGGGGTTGGCAATCACCTCTTCAGTTCCTCCAAACTGTTCTTTTAGGCAGTCCCAAAGCTCTTTGGCACTATCACAATGTAATAGGCCAGAGTAGATTTCATTTGGGAGTGCCATTGCCAACATAGAAAAAGCTTTTGCATCAAGCTCAAGTTTTAGGAAATCATCATCAGTATAGTCTTTTGGTTCTTTTGGAATCTCTTCTTTAGTTTCAAGATTTATATTTACTGGTTTATGAGGACCATATATCACAGATCTCCAACAACCTGTGTTGGTCTGTGATAAGGTATGTGTCATTCTCTTTTGCCATATGTTCTATTCATTTCTTACAAGCATGGCAGGTTTAGTGGCAGAACCAGTATTATGAGGATCCATTTTAAAGAGTATTGATTTGTCAAATATCTCTTAAAGTGATGGATGTTGATAAAAGTGAGCTTATAATCCTTTATTGAATATCAATAAGAGCCTGTGTCTGATTCTCAATGTGTTAGGTTGATATGTGATCAGATAAACCAGTGCTCTGATACCAATTGTTGGATCAGTATATTGCTCTTTTGTATGAACTTGCTAGTGAACTCAGAAGTTTGTGAAACTTCTGATGGTTTTGAAGTTGACTTAATGACTGTTTGAGGAGTCCATGGTGCTGGATCCTCATCATCAAACCTTTGATCACCATAATAAGTAGGTTTGGATGAAGTGACAGTCTTTTCAGGTCCAAAATGAAAGTTGCCAAGGTCAAAGAGTTCAGCAGGATGTGCTGGAATGAGAGTGTGTTTTGACTCATTGAACTTGACATTCAGTGTTTCTTCTACTATCCTGGTTCTTGAGTTAAAAACCTTGTAGGCTTTTCTAGTTGAGGAATAACCAAGAAAGTAACCTGAGTCAACTTTGGCAGCAAACTTTGAAATAGATTCCTTGATGTTCAAGATGAAACATTGACACCCAAAAGCCCTGAAAAAGGAGATAAGGGGCTTCATGCCATGAAGAACTTCATAGGCAGTCTTTGAATGTATCTTGACAATAAGAACTCTATTTTGAACATAACATGATGTGTTAACTGCTTCTGCCCAAAAGTATAAAGGTAGGCCAGAATCAGCTAACATTGTTCTTGCTCCTTCTATTAAAGTTCTGTTCTTCCTTTCTACCACACCATTTTGTTCAGGAGTTCTGGCAACACTGAATTGTCTAATAATCCCTTTAGACAAACAGAATTCATCCAGAGTTTTGTTCCTGAACTCTGTCCCATTATCACTTCTAATGGTTTTGACAGGTAGAGAGTATTGCTTCTCTACTTGTAGAATGAAGAACTTGATGATTTCAGTATGGTACTACTAGAAGGTAGTACAGTAGTCCATTCTGATTTTGATATAGAAGAAAAGCCTCTGATCACACAATTCAGGGATCCTTCCACCTTCGCATATCAAATCCAGAAGACCATCACAAACAAACTGCACACTAAGGTAGTAACTGAACATCATTTGCCAACATTTCAGATACCTAATGTGATGCAACAAGAACAAGGAAGTGAATCCCACCTGAGAGTCACTGAAGTTGAAAACATTCAACACTCAGGAGAAACCCAGGGTACCACCATGGTTCCCTACATTGTAGACTTTGACAAGTCTAAAGTACCAATCATCAGATGGTCCTTTACTGATAGAAATTCAGTACTTGTGACAAGAAGAGATCAGACAAGCAGGGCCTATAGGTCGATGAATGATCTGAAAAACTATCAACCAAAGACCTGCTTACAATCCAACACTTAGAACCACAGAAAGGGTCTCTTACTGATGAACAACTGAACCAGCTCAAGAATTCCATGTTCAAAGGAATATGAAAAATTGTGAAGGACAGAAAAGAACAATAAGGAATTAGTAAGGTTTTGGCTTCATCGATCCAGGGGGAGATTGTTAGGACAAAAAGGATTGGTGAAACCACTTTTGCAAACCTTAGTCTAATTCACTTCTGTCAAAATACTCTAAGTATAGAACTGCTGAAGAAGAAGGATCAAACTGCTGAAGAAGAGATTCAGAAGTGCTGAAGAAGAAAAGTCATCAGAAGTTCTGAAGTTCAAACCAGACACTTCTATTGAAGAACTACTGAAGACAAACTACTCATCAGTAGTTTGTCATTCATCAGTACTTACATGAAGATCTTTTCCACCGCCTTTGTATATCAGTAGTTTATTACTTTAGTATTTCTTTTTGCTTTATGTACAAGTTCCAAGACTGCAACTTGTTTCTGAACTTGCTTTTGGCAAGGTTCATGTATTTGTAACGTCTATAAATAGAAGGGTTCATCCCTCTGTTTTAGACATTGATTTTAATACAAGAAATCCTTCAACACTTATTATTGTTATTTCCATTTCATGTTTATTAAGAATCTGTCAAAGTGTTTCATTCTCATTCAATACTTAGATTCTCAATAAATACTTATCATTTATTTGTTCTTGAATCCAGGGGGAGTAATAACTCCTGTTGATAAGTGTAGCTTTAAACTTATAACATTTCGTTGTGCTATCACTGATGAAGAACTTGCTAAACACTTAAGTGTTCACTAGCAAGTTCATACAAAAGAGCAATATACTGATCCAACAGGATCATCGATCCCGACCCCCTGAGACGACATTTCTTGTACGTCCCTCTCATCTAAATCAACAAAAGCAGGCTCGGTCCGCGAGCCATTACCGCCCTGAGCACCCATCCCATGGGCCTGTTCCTTCTTTATCTTCACCAAATCCTCATGCTGCTTCAACAAGGCCAGCCTGCGCTCCTCCTCCTCCTCCTCCTCCTCCTCCTTCTCCTTCTCAGCTAAGGTGGCCAAACGAGCATCTTCGCCCCGCTTACGCTCCACCTCCATGACGGAGGAACAGAACCTACAGGCAAACAAGAAGGATGCATTAAGGACTTGATGAAATCGACCAGAAAGACATTACAAAAATCACTTACTGCTCATTTTTCTCTGAGCCTTTTATAGAAGGGCTCACGCTCGGGCGGGGGATCAAGCTCCAAACCTTGTGGAGGATCGACATCACCGCCACCTGTAGCCGCCCGCTTAGGAGACGGACCTTCAGGTACGTCTTCCTCAGCCACCTCCGGCTGCTTACGCTTGTGACCTACAAACAAAGAAAACAAAGCTCAACCTACGCCGCACAAGAAAATGAAAAGAAAACAAAGGTCAGAACACTTACTCTTAGTGGTCACCCCTTCAACCTCACCGGTCTCTCCACCACCTTGCGTCGCGGCTACAGACGCACTGGATCCACCGCCACCTGCAGAGCGACGCGAACGGTGAATTAAACCGAACGACGAGCCACTCGACTCATCGTCGGATAAAAATACATAATCAATCCCAGCCGCCGTACGCACGGATAACGGCTCGGGATTGATCAGAAAACCGACTTCAAGGTTAGAAGGCGCACCTTCCATCAGCGCGGGGAATAGAAAATTCTTCACCTTCAGCTCCAACTCGGACACCCCCCCCCCCCCCCCTCGGGTACCGCCAAATAGGTAGTCTTGATAGCGCGAGCGGCAAAAACCTCAAACAGCAACTCGCCTGCAAAACAGATATAGGCGTCAAACACGAATGAGATACAAATAAATACATAGCAATAACAAAACCAGAGTACTCGCCTTCAATGGATAGTGGCCCAGCATCACCCACAGGAGCCACGTCATAACCTTCCCTGACACCCAGACGACTCAACCCTAGCAAACGAAGGATACCCTCATCCAACTTATCCAAATCATCCAGGCGACTAGGATGCGCACAGAGCTCTTGAAACCACGCCTCCTCCTGAAAATCCTTCATAAGTTCAAAGGAAGGAGCCTTCTGCCCGGCACGTAGCTCCAGCTTCGCCATATCTGTAACACCCGCCTCCCAGGATAGGCTCTGGGGAGTGTTACGCATTGAATATACAGAACACATGATAACCAGAGAAGTCACAGCGGAAGTTTTTGCTATAGTAAACATTGAAAGTGTTATAAATATGTTATATTACACAATAATATTACACTCATATACTATATTATAGATCTAAGTCTTTAGTAGCCCTCTAGACCTCTATCTGCTCATAAGCTAGTCCCACTTTTAGCAACCCCTGCAATCACATGGCACCTAGGATGTGTGCCCGAAAAATATTTGGGACTCAGCACAATGCTAGTGAGTTCATAAACAACACACTATTCAAATCACAGGTTTATCGACTATAGCGTCAAGCAGATATATCCATGGCAAACAGATAAGAACAGAGTAAGCACAGTATGTTCACATAACCAGGCTAGGTATACAAACTCTACTGGCTAAATCAGATACATACAATCAGCCCTCAATTATCTTATCAATCATTGCCACATATCACAGATGCTAGACATAGTCGATTCTATAATTATTACCAAATAAAAAAAAAGAACATCACATCCCGTTTTAAAGTTTTAAAAGTAGTTCAGAGGAACTCACCTTAGAGTGAGCGTGTTAGTGTCGCGGATATCTATAAACTCCTGTGCACAAATGATCCTAAAATAATATTAGTTACTTCGGTTCTAGTTAACATTTAAAGATGTTAATTTTATATCTTTCAAAACCACAGCTTATATTACTTTGTCTAATTGTTATTTGTTGATGTCTATATATTTGAAATTTGAACACTATTAGGTGAACGCAATCATATTCTTGGATTTGAACATCTTTAAACATTAAATACATCATTAATCTCATGTTAAAGTAACCTAGTGGTCATCAATAATATTTTAAATCTAATAAGTTTCAATCCATAATATTCAAGTCTTGATTATAAGTGGCAAATCCTAAAATGTTTCTAGGTACTGTACACGATTATATATTATTAAGATATATGCACATTAAAGCCAAGTTGATATTATTATGAATTTAGTTTATTTATAACAGTAATCGTTCATAAAAAAAAAAATAATAATAAGAGATTAGATTAACCAGAAAATTCTTGTATACCTGTTCGGGTCCTCTTCTGAATTCGGGTTCTTTGATAGAAAACGTACAGTTAAGTTTTAGAAAACAGAGTTGCTTAAAGGCTACTGTAAGATTCTTTTATTTTGTTTGGTTTTGGGTTGAGTTTAGTGGGTTTAAGGAAAAAAAACCGACAAGTTTGTATGAGAATGTATATTTACAAAATTCTTTGTTCATATCACTAAAAATATACGTGGAGGGCTACATGAAAACGTGGCTGACCAAAACTATGAAATTGTGCCAGCAATTATATTTTGAATGTATGAATACATATGTAATGATGTATGTATGCAATGTTGATAATCTTATCCATACTTATATATATATATATATATATATATATATATATATATATATATAACACCAATCTAAAACACAATCCAATGTATTATAGTCACCAAATTTATAAAACAGCTAAAACACACTATTTAACACTTAAAACACACTACTTAATGTTCTTAGCATGGTGTTTTAACTTTTAAGCATAAAATACATTGTTTTTGGTTTTTAATTGTTATGTTTGGTATTTTTCTAGGCAAAACAATTCAAAACAACATGACTAAGTTCAAAAAATGATACCTACATATCAATTTTTAATCATTCTCACACTTCTCACGAAATATTACCTTTGTACAGGAACCTCACCCTATATATATATATATATATATATATATATATATATATATTAAACTTTTGATTTGTTTTATTTACTATTATTTTGTCTCTCTTTTATTTTTTTACATTCCGTAGTGGAAGAGAAAGAAACATATAATTGTCATTTTTTTTCAAAATAATAATACTACTATATATTTTAACTAATTTAATTTGAATTTCCTTTCTCTTATAACTTCTTACGGATAGTGTTTTATAAAATTTTGAATATAACACTGAGACGAGCTCATTTTTCTCTATGTTCCAACTTAAATTTCATTCAAAACGGAGTAGGCTCAAATATAATATATTAATAAACGATCTCTTATAGTAGCCAAAGCTCGTCTAAATACCTTATATTTCTAAAGGACTGGTATGACAATATATACAATATAATTCCCGCATTACCACTTTTATAACTATTACACCAAGGTTCATGGTATTACATTGCCTTTACTGGCTTATTCTAATACATTTGACTAGAAAACTCGGGATGTTACATTCTCCCCCTCTTAAAAGAATTTCGTCTCGAAATTCGGATGCTACTCAAACAGTTGAGGGTATTTCGCTTTCATTTCTTCTGCGAACTCCCAAGTCTTCTCGGGCCCTTTCTCGATTCTGATATGCTTGTTTTCAAAAAATGATAGTTCTCGGAAAAATATAATGAGTTCTCGGATAGACAATTTGATCTATCCTCAAATTGCACCTCTTTCACTGGACAACGCTCTATCACAACTTGTCTCTTTAGTATTTAATGCACTCTTAACAAAGTTTTGTGGATGCCTGAATATGGGCGAACTTAGATTTCTTACTAAAGTAATCCTCATCAAGAGAAACAACAATAAACATCATTAGGTTGTTTTCTCTATTAAAATCTATGGATCTTCCAAATGTTAGATCTTAAGCATGCTGAATTCATTAAGATCTCTAAGGTAAGTGGGAGTAGTAAAAGTCCTTATTATGACTTTTCGGAAGTACAAGATGCGGGGGAGAGACTCATTAAAATTCGAGACTCATTAAGTTTAACTCCGAATTTAACTTCGATTATTCCTCTTGTACACCTTACTGCACCAACTCTTACACACTTAGAAACTAATGTTGCTCTGATACCACATGTTGATTATATTAATGAGAACATAAGGTATAAACATTAGATTTGATCATGTGTACCTGATATGCTTAACCGTTCAGGAACCTCAGTAATGGAAGACACCATCATCTTGATCGGGTTCCCTTTAGTGTGTATACTAATGATGGCTAATGATCACAAAGTGATCAAATGAGAGAGAGGTGGGTGGCGGCTACATTAGGTTATGGTGTTATATAGAGTCCAACCTAATACCTCTAGTTATCTCTCTATTTATACACACAGGGGACACCCTAATTAGGTTTAGTAAGGGTAATTCCGTCCATCAAAGAATCACCAATTATAAACTTAGGGTTATTATAGTAATTGATCAATATAATATAAATGATAATGATGGCCATATAATAAATATAATAATCATAATTTATATTTATTCTAACAAAAACTACCTATAAGAGTCTTTGGTGGTTGTGATAAATTTCATTGTTTCCGGTTCTGCTACTTGCACGAGTAAATAATCCAAGATACGAAATGACTATCCTCTGGTTTGAGCATGCTTCCCTAAGACGGGTTAGTGGGTTACGTTTGCCCAGCGATAATTCTTGTCCCATGATTATTTTAGTAGCTTTGGCTTGTCTATTTAGGACCAGATCATGTGAGTAGACCATTATACTAGAAGTCAAATTGTAAATGTAGCTTGGTTACTTGCACAATCTAGCTACAGTAAATAACACTCACAAAACAAAGTTACAATTTAACATATACGAGCAAGGGTATCCGCGCGTTGCAGCGGGATAATGTGAACCGAAAAAATTGACGTAAAAAGGTTAAACAATACACGCACGTTGCATAATGTTAACTTGTCAAATTTGGATCGATACGTAAAACTTTATTGTAGAAAAGAATAACCAAGTCAAAATGATAACAAATACCAGCACACGATATAGTAATCGAAACAAAAGAGAATAAAAAATGATTTTATGATCATTTTCTTCACTTCAATTGTAAATTTCATTGTATGCAAATTACAAAGAGATAATAATATATTCACTCTTAAAATTTACCAAAGATTCGAATCACCTATAGACTAAAAAATGAAATATGAATTTTACTCATTCTTAAACCCCGCTCTAAATTACAATAAAACACATTAATTTACCGATATGCAACAATAATAATTATTTATTAGATCAGGACAGTTAAATAGGCAAAGACATCATAAAGTTTGAAGGAGGAAAATCTCAGCCGTCCAAACCTAAATCAACGGCCCACATAACCAAGTTACTATTCTCAAACTTGGTTTTTAAATAATAGATAGATAGATAGATAGATAAATTATGTAATTATAATAAGAGCGTACGTTAGGGCTAGCAATGGGTAACCTGTATAAAACACGATAAGACCTGTTAACTGAAAAGTACACTATGTGATTTTTTACTTTTTTTTTAAATACTTGAAATTAAGAGGCAAAAATCCTTCATTTCCATTTTTCGGTACATAAAACATAAAACTGAATTATAAACATGAGATATAAATGAGTTAAACAAGTCGTGTTCATGTTTAGAACTTGATTTGTTCGCGTCGTCAGAGACCTGTTAAACTTGTTAAAACACGATTTGCCAGCCATAGCGTACGTGTATACATACGTGATTAAACATGTTTGCAATCCCAAACGCATTCAAGTTTCCATCTTTCTCCTAGAAGCCCACTAGTTTTTCTCGCCCACTCTTCAATAGTTTTGAAGGTCTTGAAGACGAAGATAATGTAGAATAAGGTGAAGTGATTGAACATATGAAAGTGGAATATGATGAAGGGATCGAAGTAGTGTTGATATTCATAAGTTTTTTAAAGTTATAAGTTATTTTTTAAATTTATAATATATCTTAGAATATATATATATTACACCATTGGCTTAAAACAAACACGGACCACTGAATGTGGTGGAATTCCTACTTCCTAGTTGGGCAATAACGCATGCTTTGTTTTTAATCGTGGGATTCATACCAACTTCACTTGGTCGATGGATGACAATTACATATTTTTTAAAGCGATATCATTGTACTTGTAACTAGATAACTATGCAATGTCTTTACATCATATAAACATATAATATAAAAGCAATATATATACATGAATCATTCGGCTGTGCATCCATACAAACATATATACATAAATATACACATACGTCCCCGCATACAAATATAATGCATTTCCCGTTATCAATTTCCACAATGTTTGTTGTCTGATCTCTACGTCACTCAGATAACACCACATTAAATATATGTGGTTCTTCTCTAACTAACTACAATTATTTTATTTTTGTTTTTGTTGTTATTAGAATATTAGGTGTGTTAGACTTTTATATCTATCTATACTATCTATATCTATACTATATTATAAAGCATGAGGGAATGATTCCAATAAAATTTAAATAATTACAACATATAATGCATATGGTACAATGTCCTAATGAAGTTAGTAAGAGGGCAAAATAGTATTTTTTATATAAATATTAAATTGTTTAAGAAATAGATGTAAATGAATAATGCATGTATTAAATTAAAGGGAAGTCCAAAAGTTTTTCTACCAAATAATTTAATTGTTATAATTTACTGATCCCTACCGATTGTGCTATTGTAGTATGACGCGAACCATAACGAAAAAACCAGACGATCTATAAAGTTAATCGTTGCATAACAACAAATTCGATTAGGGTTAAGTGAAGTTTATAATGATAATAAACACTCAATAGTAATGACGATAAACACTCAACGGTTTTCAAACTGATATAACATTAATCTTGAAGTTCTTCTCATAAATTTGTATGTATAAAAAATATGAATTAAAATAAAATACAAGTTTTATACTTGGAGTAATATTATGCTAAGAAATTATATATATAATTTTCATTGAAATCTATAAATTTAATCCTAAAGAAATTAAAAAGACTAGGAAGTAAATATCAAAATAAAATTAAACGTGTATAAGTTATTGACTTAATAATTATGTGGTTAAAACTTCTTGACTTCATAAAACCAAAAGCCCAAACAAATAAATAATACAACCTTTCATGTACCGGTACAAAATCAGTCTTAAATAGTCAGTTTTTTTCGATCCTATAAATTGTGATGTCAAATAAGGGGAGGGAAAACCAATTATAGATTGTTGTTTGATTTCATCTTAGTTTTATCATCCGTTGTCGCATGGTATTTCCACAACCACCTCACATGGATTATCAAATCCTAAAAACATTAGTAGCTACATACGGAAAAACCAAAGTTGTACTAGACTTCCAAACCATCAAATCTCATTGTGTACCACCTCAACGACTCGTCGACAACCGCGATTGTTTTCTAGGTGCAAAAAAATATAGTTGCGTCTGATTTCATTTGAGTCTAAAACAAGTAATTTAGTTTGATGTTAAAGCGATGTATAATTTCTAACTTTTGTCTTTACTTGTAAATGTCATAGTACAGTGCAGAAAATTTTCAACTACTTGATTTGCTAAGATCAAGCCTTAGGACTTGATTGTCTAATGCCTATTTTAGAGAGAAAATTTCAGTAGCAACTATAACATGTTTATTACCATGTAAATCTTAGTTCTTTTTATCATATGAACATAAGTTGTAGAAATCTTAGATATTTTGTAAAAATAAAGCTTTTGAAAAATTTAGAAATTTCAAGAATTTGAAGATGTCTTTTATTTGGTTATGATAACAAAATCCCCCATATTATCTATCCACATTAGATTTAAATAAATATTATCATGAAATTTGATTATGCTAACAATATCCTCATACATAAATAATATCTTTGAATAAAAGCTATTTACGAGGTTGTGTACATAAATATAAATGACATGTAGATTGTATAACCATCTCCTATTGCATCCTCACTTCATTGACCACTTGATTGTCTTAACCATTTTATCTTTCAATTGCGTATTGTCAACTCCGCTGTAACGCGCGAGCTCCACACTAGTTTCATAAAGCAATGAATATTTTTTTTTTAATAAATGCTTTATGCAGGGGAGACCCATTCTTACATCTTAGGGTGGGTGGCATGGGTTACGCCCCTTTCCATCTCAGCCGAATAGCCTCTGATAGCGCTCCCTCCCCCATTACACCAGCGCCATTAGGGGCGTTGTTGGTTGTATCGCCACCACAATAGCAAGGATCAACAAATGGGAAATGTGGGCCATGCTTTTTTCCCGTTTACCAACAATCAACTAAAAAAATGTAAAAACATTATATAAACATATACATATTTCAAACCAACATTACCACCAATTCTAAAATCTTCAAATCCTCTAAAAAAATCTCTATTGTTATTTAAGAAAAATGTCATCATGGCTCTTCATCCAACTCGGGAACGCTCGATGAGTTGCCTATAATCATGGCACATGAGACGGTTCAACTTTTAAAAGATGAAGCCGAATCGTCACAAACACGTTCAAGACAACCACATCTTGAACATGACCGATAATGTGCTCATGCACGTTTGGTGAATGATTATTTTTCGGACAATTCGTTGTATGATGATAACCAATGATTATTACGGATTATCCTTCTTAATTTTTGAATTTATTTATCTAATTATCTGTAAATTCTTGTTACATACTTTTTTTAAAAATGGCATGCCTTTACCATAATAATAATAACTAGTGGGTAACCCGTGCGTTGCGGCGGAACTGGAAATTGCATCAAAATGTATCAATTCATTGTGAGGTAAAAACATCCAAAACCTTTTGTTTAAATAATATAAATAAAGAATACTTGTAACAACATGATATAAGTATTTTCATCTTAAGTAAAAAATAATTGCATCAAACTATACACATTCATTAATTTTCTCTATGCATTCTCATCTTTTGAAAACAATTACAAAGATAAAAATGTGTAAACTGTATAATGATTCTTTTATTATTTGTGTGCTATAAGGAGTTACAAGTACAATGTGTCAATATATAAAGTCTAATATAAGGTTTATGAAATTTAATCTCCTAGCACGCATAGAGATAATTCGACATGGCTAAATTAAACATAAGCTTTCTTCTTCGGTCGTTGAATTCAGCGATCATATAGTTTAGTTAAAATAAGATTAGGCATGTTTACGTGTATGAATATTCATATACATAATACTTTCAGAATTCAGACCGTTACCTCATGAATTAAAACACATCTTTCACTATTGATTTCTCAATTCTATATAAAATATTAATAAAATATGTAGCATTATGAAATTTTTTTATATTTTCTATTTAATATGTACAAAGTAATTACAAAATTGAATGTAGTGAGGTTTCATAAACATCACTTGACTCTTGACATTCTTTTGATTAAATATGGTGTTCTAAAGACATATGTGCCCCCTAAAAGTAGTTATTTTATGCATTGTGTGTTGTATCATAAGCAACTAAATTTATACCTCTTAAAATTTAAGAAGTCCTTGGGAAATGCTTTATAATATAGTATAGATATAGATATAGATAATAATAATAATAATAATAATAATAATAATAAGTAAAATAAAACAAACTTATTGATACTGAAAAAAGTTATCCAAATATCATTATAAAACTATAGAATAGATATATTGGGTCAAGTTATCATATACAGTGTAAAATAAATTAGAATGCTGAGAATGATACAAAAAACACAATAAATCACAAAATATAACACAACGAGTCACAAAATATAACACAATGCCAAGAAATATAAAATAAAATACTATGAAAAAAAAACACAATGAATCACAAAAATGATACAACGAAGAAAATAAGAAAAAGACACTGCGTCACATAAAAGAGTAAGACACAATGATCTAACACAAATTCTAAAAACTACAAACTAAAATCCAAAAAACCAAAAACCTAAAAACTTAGATCATAGGTTTGATGAGATGGTTCCAATGTTGTTTGATACTCTTCTTACGACTCCTTATTTTTCTTTTAATGTGTACTTGATCATAGGGTTATATATGATCAAATACACAGTGAAAGAAAAATAGGAAGTCGTGGGAAGGGTATCAAACGGACCCCGATTGAACTCATTCAAGCGGCATTGGGACCGTCTCATCGAACCCTACAATCTTAGTTTTTAGGTTTTCGCTTTTTTGGATTTTTAGCTTGTAGTTTTTAGACTTTACGTTGTATCATTGTGTCTTTTATGTAGTATTGTGTCTTTTTCTTATTTTCATCATTGTGTCATTTTTGTAATTCATTGTGTCTTTTTTTTCAGTAATGTGTTGTATTTTTCGCCATTGTGTTATACTATGTAGAATAACTTGACCCTTTGATCATAACCCTTGTTAATGTTTGGTTTGCAGTTTCTAAAATAAGCTGATCCGACCCATCCTAATCTAAAAATATGTAATCCACCCTTCTCATTGTGTCATATTTCGTGATCTATTGTGTTTTTTGTATCTTTTTCACCCTTCTCATTTTTGTTACACTGTGTAGAATAACTTGACCCTTTGGTCATAACCCTTGTTAATGTTTGGTTTGAAGTTTCTAAAATAAGTTGATCCGACCCATCCTAATCTAAAAATATGTAATCCAATTAATAGAGATATCAGCACCAAAAATTAGTAATCCCCGTGTAAAAATTTGAGTGAGTCACAAAATTTTATCTATACTACATTATAAAGTACCAAAGATGACCTTAATGGTAATTTTACATATTTTTTAACATGGGAGTCCAAAAGTCTCATGCTTAAACCCAAATTGTCATGAAATTATGTCCCTTTTTACCTTCTTCTTGCAAAATCACTTGTACCCACATTCTTTAATGTTTCATATTAATTATTAACTAGCCTTCACATATTCATTATTCGTGTTTTTCATATTCTTAATTCAATTAAAAGTGTCAAATATGTTTCACTGGTTCAGTTTGTTCAAGATTTAGGCGAAATTTCATTCATATATTCGTGAATTTGAAAATTCCAAATTGAAATCAGGTGGGTTAACAAAGATTGTGTATGAGAACAAGGAGGTGAGTTGATATCAGTTTTCAGCATGTAAATTCAAGGGCAAACATAGAACTATGTTGCTAATTCGGGCTTACAGGCACATCTTTACATCATTTCACGAAGGTAACATCCTTTTTAAATATATGATTAATATAGTTTATTGATGAAATACCATTAAAAGTCCCAATAACAAAGAGCTCATTAAGACAATTTCGTAGGATATAACTTCAAGACGATTGAATGTTTTATATTACTTATCTTTAAAATTAGTTAAGATAAATATTACAGGTTGTATAGCTTGGTAAACGTAAACCATGATGGAAATTATGGTCATCACTGCATCGCACTGGATTCCCAATAACAAATAACCATAGGTGGCATTTTTTCCATGTTTGCTTATGCTAGGGTCATTGTATATTATCTCAAATGGGTCAAAAGTCACCCAAAGTCAATTTATACATATAACATAACTTATATTTTTTCAAAGATTTAGATTGTCATAGTAATACTGATATTTTTGTACTTATGATTGATGCAGAACTTTTTAGGGTGATTTATTTTTTATTTTCACAGAGAAACACAATATATACCTTTGTAGGTTCTGCTCTTCATAGGATTCGAGAGACATCAAAGGTATCACATAATGTTTTTTTTCGTATTCTCATTGTTTTTGTTGTTATTTTCTTTAGAAGATGTGTTTATTTAATCTAATGATCTGTTTTAGTCGGTGAAGTTTTTTCCTGAAGAGTATCTGAGAACCCATCTTGGTGAACCAACAAAGGGCAAGAAAAACAAGACAACCATTGAGTTATGAACAGAAAAGTTCTACACAAAAGAGACAAGCTTGCTTGAGCCTTTCCCTCATGAATTAGTTGACAGGGTTGAAAAGTATTTGGATGTAATTAGCTTTTCATTCAATATTATATATATATATACATATATATATATATATGTTTGTGTATGTGCGCGTGCGCGTGCGCTTAAAGCTAGGTAGTTAAAGCCTCAACTGCGCTAAGCGCATTAAAGGTGCAAAGGGTGAGCATGCCACTCTAAAAAGTGAGAGTCGTTTCAAGCAAGGCGCACATATAAATACGTTGTGTTTAGGGGTCTTAGACATGTTTTAAGCTGGTTGCAGTTCGTTTTTAGATGTTTCAGACCAGTTTTAGTTGTTTCATATCTGTTCAGACATTTTTTTTTGCAAGATCTGGCTTGAGTTTAGTCGGAATTTAGGCATTTATTCCTTGTTGGATGCAAGGCGTCATTCTGTTCGGTAGAAGGTGATTCAAATATCAAGTTTTTACGATAAAGGTTGCTAATTATTCGCCCTGTTAGCTCTTATACTTTTTGATATATTTGGCAAACTATAGACAAGTGTGGGTAGATTATGAGTACGAAATCTTTCACCTGATTGTGATTATTAAACCTTGTTTAGGCTATAGTTTGTTATGTGGATCAGTCATTTAATCTAATATGAATGATTCACTATTCACTATATATTTGGTTTTTGGGTCATAATCATTATGTAGGAAAGATGGCTGAATTGTTGAAAGCATGGCATTGGAACTGCTATGTAGGCTTCGCTTACCGAGGGTTTGAATCCCTCTCTTTCCTTACCTTCACCTAATTTACTGATCTTACTAAACACAATAGATCAAATAGCAATGGATACGACTATTCCAACAATTTCCAGAGTAGTGTAGTGGTAGGCGAGCTAGTGTTCTCCTCATGAGACCCGGTTCAATCCCCAATAATACCACTTTGGTGGGATATGGCAATGATGGGGAGAGCTTGATCTGGCCTAGTTTTCATCCGGTCGTTACTCCAACGGGAGACGGTAAAACTGAGCTCGTGTGGAGGCGGTACGGTTTTCGAGCGGAAGCTGTTAACAACCCACACAACCTCTAGCGTGGACTCGGTTAAGACAACACAGACTGGGGTGTGGAAGGTTAGGGCCCGATGTGCGGGTATGATAACTTTCGAGTAAAAGAAAGTCATCTTCAAAAAAAATACCTTTCTTTGGTATGGATTCTCTATTCTCTATTCCTAATGGCTGTGGTACGGAAACTGTTGTTAAAGAAAAGAGTAGACAAGGAATGAAAATATCTGAGAGACAAGTGTGGGAAGATTATGAGTACAAAATCTTTCTCCTGATTGTGATTATTGAACCTTGTTTCAGCTATAGTTTGCTGGGTGGATCAGTCATTTGTGGGTCAGGTATCCAAAAGTATGTCTTTGATGTATACAACATGTTGGGTAGAACACTTGGGCCCCTTTCTTTTGCCTTGACATTGTAGCTAGGTTTAGTGTTTGATGTTTATGTATACTTAGTTAAGCAAAATATGCATATGGATTTGAGAATTTATGACGGCGGTGCTGGTCTATTACTGAACGATGCCATCATGAAGATTTGTATACCATTTCATTTTTAGTCAATAAGAGCACATATTTCTTTTGGAATGTTGTCGCATTGTGCCTTAGTTGCGGGATTGTTTATCTTTATTGATATCTTTTACCACTCAATAATTGATGTTTGTTGTCGTTTTATTTGTGCACATGTCCCACTCGAACTTAATGAAATGCCAAGGGTAGGTTTGTGCAAAGTGACTTGAACTTAATTTTTTTTTTTTACATTTTAGCGTGCTGCAACGCGTGCCGGAAAAGGCACTAGTGTATAATTAAATAGGAGATCATAATAGTCATAACAATTTTCTTTTTAATTCAAATCATTTTTACAAAGTGTTCGGTATATCGATGTCACTAATTGTCGAATCATAATCATAAATAACATATAAAAAAAAGTATCAACAATACGTATTATTTTCGGGTATGTTGGTCCGCCGTCCACCCCTATAATAATGTGTCCCCGAAGTTAAGTAACTAATCATATGTCCCCCAAAAACATAACGTAAATTGTTTTCTTTGAACAAATTTGACCGAGAAACATAGGACCGTTTTGTTTGAGTAAATTGCGGTTCTTGGAGTTTTAAGAAAAGAGGAAATATAAAGAGGAATCACAGAATGGCATAACAATGCAATTACGTTACGATTTCTTTTGTGTCACCATGCTTAGGATATGGGATGTGGAGGGTAGTCCTCTGAAGATGGGGCCGCCATGTCATTGTGGGTTGGCTGGTCAAGATGGTGATGGAGTAAGGGGGTGGGAGATGGACCTCCCACCATTTAAAAAAAAACAATTAATCAATCAAGGGGGTAGGCTGGTCCGTCGCTGGCGTCGTGGGAAGGATGGAGAGGACGGGGACAGGCATAAGAGGCGGTGTGGCCGACCCTGGACGGGCCTCGTCAGCCCTAGGCCGTCCCCGTGGCCTTATGGCCTGATATTATTTGTATTTTGGTTGAATCATTTTACATGGATAAGGCCCATGTTTATTTTTATGTCGCATTAACCATTTTATGGGTTTGAACTTTGACGCTTATCAGTTTATATGTGTCCATTAAGGCCCAAGAAAGAGGTTGATGTATAGAGGTGGCCCGCTAAACCATTTTATATTCCGACCCATTACAAAAGAAAAGGTTGATTTGGCACATACCGGTTTGGACCTAACCCAATTTGAAAAACATGTCAAAAAACCATTGTTTATCCTAAACCGGCTTGAACCCGACCCAATCAATTATAGTATCTAATAAAGAAGAGACACTTCTACAGTGTCTCTTCAATATTATTGGTTAAACATTTGGCTGCCTCAATCTGATTGGGTAATTTGGGCGGCATCCAATTTTGATTGGTCCATTTTGACGGCAGGCACATCACGATTTACTTTTATGACCAAACTTTCCTCAATATTTACACTTTAGCCATTTTAGAATTTCAAATTCTGACCACACAACTTTTTTAAACTTGCATTGCACTTTAGCAACTAACTTTCTTACTAACCTATGTATTTTCTTTTTTCCCAATTTGACCACCAAACTTTAATCTTTTAGTATTTGAAACTTTGACCACCAAACCTTTAGCTTTTAGGATTTCAAACTTTAACCATCAAACTTTTAGCTTTTAGGCTTTCAAACTTTGACCACCCAAAGAATTTCAAACTTTGACCACCAAAATTTTTAGCTTTTAGCTGTGAGTACTTTTTTTTAAGCTCACGCGAGAGTAACAGTCACCTAATATTATCTTTTATGTCCACGAAACCCTCCACGCAACATGAGCTCCCACGACGACCCACGATCTTTAACGTCCACCAAATCCTCAATGCAACAGGAGCTCCCGTCGCGAAGCACGGGGTAATAGAATTAATGTCCACCAAACCCTCAACGCAACAGGGGCTGCCGCAGCGAGGCGCGATCTTTACCATGTACCAAACCCTCAACGCAACAGGAGTTCCCACAGCGAAGCGCGGGTAACTAAAACACTAGTTTAATTTAAAGTTGGGTGGGAAATTACATCTACAAATTAAACATTCACAGCTTTTAGAACTTGTGCGTTGTGACGGGATGGTTAAAACGAACAAAAAATAGACGTAAAAATATTGAAATATAAACGTGCATTGCGGCATGTTAACTTATATAATTTAGACCTAAACATAAAACATAATCATTGAAAAGAATAACTAACTCGAAATGTTAAACAAACATTATTCAAACGGGTTTGAGTTAACAATAATGATAGTTTTATAAACTATAGAGTTTAATAAAATTAAAAGTAAAGTATAAACGGGTTAAGAAGTATAATATTAGCTAAATAAACTTAAAAGCATATGGTAGATTAAAATTCAGAAATAAATCATAAGGATTATATTGTATTATTACCATGATACTTTAAAAGAAGAAAAGTAAAAGTTATCAATATTATAGAGGAAGAAAATGAAAAGCTATTAATATATAGGGAAAGAAAATGAAAATTAAAAGATGTGGGAATGAAATTAATTAGCCTAGTGTACAACCACTCAAAGCACTAACAATTTGAATAGTGAATATGTGAGTGCAAACCTTTTTGGTAATCAATGTTATATAAACTATTGCACAAGTGTTGTTCATATTGTCACATCTAAATGTTATATTCATTATTACATAAGTTTGAAACAATATTTATCGTGTCGGTTTTTCGGATTAAATCTTGACCGAAGGAACACAACCACTCTCGTCATTGTTATTTGTCACAAACCATGAAAATTGAGATAGCAAGACGAAGGAATCACAACAATCTTAACCGAAGGAACACAACCATTCTTGACACTATTTTGATTAAAAAAATCTTGATTTTCTTGAAGGAATTTGGTGCTTTTTGTATGGAAATGTTTCATTTCTATCGAGCCCTCCACGAGCTACATATGTTCATCTTTTCATTGGCTGTGTTTCATGTAGTTTGTTCTATAATCACACTGACTTTCGGTAGAGCTAAGGTAACAAGGTGTGTCTTTTTGGGCATTTTTTTTTTTTTTTTTTTGCATAAATGGCTAGTCTTTATTTAAATTAACTTATTGCTTTGTTTGGATGTTATGCAATATGGTATGATCTAGAGTTGGCTAAGATGCGTGGGTTGTGTAACAGGTGAAAACATGTTCGGGTTGTAATGGGTCATTTTTTGCTATGGGCCAGGGTGGGTTGTGTTAGGCTGCCAAGCCTAACAAATCCAATTACAAAGTTCTTCATAAATAATGATCTCATTGTTTAGAATTAAACACAGCAATATTAACACAACAATAACCTAATTCTATCTTTGAATACAATATTGGAACTTGTATGCATTCCATTTCCATATATAGTTAAGGTGACTTTAACATGTTTGACTTTTCAATCCATTTTACCTATTCTTGACTTTCAAATATTTGAGATAAAACACTACTCAAATCGACTCATTTATCTGTTGGAAAAGGTTTCCCACTACGGTTTTTCTAACGAAATCATTTTTGTTAAAATTGTCTAAAATGACCATTTCCTACACATATCCGACGAATTTTGTTGTAGGAAAGTGGCCTCTTTTATATAAGTTTCATGTTGGGTTGAATATTATTTCGTTCTTGAAGATCCAGAAAGGTTGACACTTGCGAGTGACACAACTTTCGGTCAAAGGGACTTGCGTTTATGGAGCCAATCAACCATTCTTGTTTGGACGGTGTGTATACAGATTGTCATGGTTCAGTACGGATACGAGCCAAAATCATGTTTCCATAAGAACAAAGCCGACTTTGGGATCAAGATTTTAATGGGGTAATCACTAATCAGTAGTGATATGATAATATAACTTTCTTGATGATTTCAGTTCTAAATATTAAGTCTTTGATTTATTGAATTTGCAGGGTTTTTGTACTAATACTATGCAGCTATGTTACTTTACCTCTCTATGCACTAGTGACACAAATGGGTTCAACCATGAAGCCCACCGTGTTCAACAATCAAGTGGTTAAGGCTCTACTCAAATGGCACCAAAACGCTGAAAAACAAGTGGAACTCAACCGTAATTCCAACTTTACAACACCGCGGTCCACTACGCCTAGCACACCATCTCATATGACATCTATAGTAGAACAAGCAACCATTCGGCTCAAGTGGTGTCCGAGTCCCATGACACAGTCTTTGAACCAGATAGTACGATTGGCATTCCTAGGGCCACGGATGTAACCGTGGTTGATGTTCCGTTGATTGACCAACATAAAATTCAGAGGCATCCCTAAAGATTTAGGTGCCCTGTCCGAGCCATTCTAAAAGTCCTTAAATTGTTTTAAATGAATATTGAGCTTATAAATGGACTAATAAGTTTTTGAGTTTTAAATGGGTTTTCAATGGACCCAAGTTTTAAGTTTAAAATTTTTTTATTAAAAAAAATACACACACGCGTGTGCACACGCGCACACACACATATAACATATGTATATAGTAAATTTATAAAAAGATGTGTCCCGAATAAAACGGACCCTAGCCATAGGTCCCCGGACACCCTACGAGCCTCCATAAAATTGATGTAGACTCATCACAATTCTCATTTGAACAATACATAAGAGTTGAAATATGAAAATTTAAAGAGTACCCAAATGGTAAGAAATTTGTGTTTATGTGGTTTTTGTCAATAACTAGATAGTTGAAGGGGCAGATTTCTCACTCTTTAGTGGAAATTTAATCATGGCATTTGCACATAGATTAGGTCTTCAAGTGTGAATAAATTTTATTTGAAAGGTTCTATTAATTTTACCCTTGTTACACTTTATTCTTTCTTTTTCTTGGTAATCATGCATTGAACCCAATTAAATTCATGAATCATGATTAATTATGTAAAGTGACCTCATGTCTAAACCAGTTTTAGACTTTGCGGCCAACAAATGATACTCCTTTTCCATAGAATTGATACCACCTAGTTGGATAGCACCTAATTTTTCATGAGTGGAAAAATATGTTTGATGATAACTTGAATGATGTTGATTTTGTTTTAAACTCAAATTATGTTTAATTAAAGTTATGGGTAGGATTTAATATAGTCTAAACCATAAGAGTTTGTATGTATATATGTAGAATTAAGCTTAGAACGATTCGTCATTTCGAAAATAGCGTTGTGTCTATTCTTGAATCGTCGCGTGGTTTATATGTACACTACACATCAATCATAACGATAGTCGTGAGCGATAACCAAACCGTTAACCGATGAAACCAAACTGAAATTAACCAACAAAAATTATTGTTATATTTATATATTTTAGAGAAAATTGCTCGAATGGTCCCTGTGGTTTGCACTTTTTTCACCTATAGTCCTCAAGTTTTTAAAATTACAGACATAGTCCCGTAACAGTGCGAAACAGTGAATTTTTTAACTCTGATAGTCCCTGGAGGATAACTGAGGTTAAATAATCCAGTTAAGTGGGTGTGAAATTACAAAACTACCCTTACTTTAATAAAAAAAAAAATACAACACTAGTGGGTCCCACACTTAATCTTCCCCACTTCATCTTCTTCATCTCATCACCTCCACAAACCACCACCACCCATCTCCACCCTCCACCACCACCGACCCCCACCCATCTCCACCCTTTTACACCTCATCATTTTACATCCACAAAAAACTAACCCCATACCACCATCCACTTTCTATTTTATCTCTTGCACAAAACACACACACTTAGAATTATGGACAGCTGAGAGAGAGAGAGAGCAGAGGAGCTGGGGATCCACCGCAGCTACAGTGGCGGAGCTCCGGTGAAACCCACGGCGGCACCACCCACCAACAACACACCTACACCCACAATACCTTAAGGATTCTAGAGAGAGAGGGAGAATGGTAGAGATCAGAGAGAGACGACATAGAGAGATACGGATCTGAGATACGGATATGAGATACAGAGAGGGGTATTAAAGGAGAGGGAGAGACCGATGGAGATGTTGATTATTGAAGGGATGGCGGCGCTAGCTGATGCATCTGTTGACCCGTTTTCTGCCAGGACGTTATAATAAGGAAGCATCGTGAAGAACAGAACGGGAACGGGTGGCCTAGTCCTGGTTAGCCTCCTCAGATTGTAAACGGTCAGACATTGATGACTCTATAGGGTTGACTGTTCTCTTTCCACGTTTTTCCTTTGTAGACTTGTAGACACGTTTTTTCCGTGATGGTTGTGGCTGTGGTGATGGGTGGGGGTCGGTGGTGGTGGAGGGTGGAGATGGGTGGTGGTGGTGGTTTGTGGAGGTGATGAGGTGAAGAAGATGAAGTGGGGAAGATGAAGTGTGGGACCCACTAGTGTTATATTATTTTTTATTAAAGTAAGGGCAGTTTTGTAATTTCACACCCACTTAACAGGATTATTTAACCTCGGTTATCTCCAGGGACTATCCGAGTTAAAAAATTCACTGTTTCGCACTGTTTCGGGACTATGTCTGTAATTTTAAAAACTTGAGGACTATAGGTGAAAAAAGTGCAAACCACAGGGACCATTCGAGCAATTTTCTCTATATTTTAATTTTAATACTTATGATTTGTCACCATAGTTAACAAACCTTGTAAAATTCAATATAACTTTCATAAACATAAAACATAAATACATATATACATGCATATCCCAAATAACTTAGCATCATGATTGTCATGGATGCATAATGTTTATAAGATTATCCAAACCCTCCAAATGTAAACATGTATTATTTACAAACATTAGATGAAGTCTTACAGGTTATTTCTGTTTCATGGGTTCTGCTTTGCAAATGGGGCATGAGTTCTTCATTGACAGCCATTTTCTGATGCACCCGACATGAAAATCGTGCCTGCAAACTCGTAGCATGCCTACGTCATCCATGTTTGCATACTCTTCCTGCAAATGAAAACGTATAGCGCGTCTAAATTAGCCAAAACATGCAGGAAATAAAAAACTTTTATTTAATGCAAATTGCAAATCTCACCAGGCAGATGACACAGGTTCCTTCATCTTGTAGTTGGTCTGAAGAACAATATATAGATTCTAGTATACATTTTGAGATAAGATGATCTGATAGGCCAGTGCCGACACTTCCGATTCTTTCTCCAAGTGCAAGTAACTCCTATATAAATAATAACAATAACAATAATGCTAATAATGGATAATCATAATATAATAATGTAGAAGTCACGCCAACCTCGTAGCTCATGTCATCTATGTCAAGTCTCATGTCTCGATGTTGATCAAATGGACTTCTAGATCCATAGGAAGCTGATCGATCCACAATCATAAGACCCTGCACATTCAAGAAATGGGTCAGATTTACAGATACGGCAAGTCAGCAACTGCCAAGTTATATCATTTTGACCACAATGACCAGTTAACGGGTCAAATCACACATACCTCAGATGGAGGTCGATCATGATAACTCACCCGAGATAAAGATCGGTATCTCCTGTCACTAGTGGGCCAGCCTATGGTGGATGCAGGCCTAGGCGGGTGGGAAGGATAACTATTAGTGGCTAACTGCAGCCTGTCATTTGTCAAGTTGGTTGAAGACAACCCGAAAGTTGAGGCAATCCTTTGACTTTGACTTTGACTATGTCCACTTCGAACCGCTCTCACAGACTGCGCAGAAGAACTTGGAAAATTTCGAAGAGCATGATTGTTATTTGGTTGCCCGCTTACTATCAAAGAACTACGAGCACTGCTTCCTTGGAGAAACGGGTTTAATTCATAATTAATAGAACTGTTATCTGCAATATAAAGAACATTTTTTTCCTTTAAATTACGTTAAGAAACTTGATGATATGTACATGAGACCTTACCATGAGCAACAGAAGACACATTATGTGGATTCAAATTTATCGACGGTGAAACATCCATGGGTTGACTATTTGTATAAAACTCACGCGACATATCATTTCCCAAATGATTTCTTGCAGGGTTAGTTTCCAAGCCAAACGTCGACCGGCTTCTGACATTCCTAAGAGAGCTCTCCGCGCCATTCAAAACGCCATTGCCATTTGTCGTATAATAATCCCAAGGCGCGTGAAGAACATTTGCGGACCGACTTTCTTGCCAAGGTTCATTGACCATAACAGCATCAGAAGAACTTTCGCCATCTGGGACACCGGGACTTTTACGTTTATATTGAACTCTTGCATTACCTATCCTAATATCAAATAAATCTTCTTCATTAAAAGGATTTCCACCGTAAGTAGACGAAGACGCTTGGTTTCTATAATCTCCAGGAGCTATGTAAGCAGCTGGTGTATGTGTATGCATATGCACAGAAAGATCTGATGGGCCAGCAACATCTTGTTGGTAATTCGGGATTTGTAAATTGTGAGGTAACGATGAATATCCATTCGATGTCTGTGTGTGATTACAGTGTGTGTATTGCGCCTGCGCGCCATCAATCGACATATTATCCGCTGAATATATAGGCGTAAAAAGGTTAGCTTTCTGTTCATTAATCCCTAATAATAACTAATGATATGCAGAAAACTAGTTTTAAAATTAACCTGTATGCGCATACGCGTTATCTGCAAAGTTCCAGCTCTGATCATTCTCAGTCTCTACCATGTAAGATGGGCCGAAATAACGCTGATGCGCCATTTCGATCAGAACCTTGGCCGATCGCCAAGATCACAATGATCAATTCTCAATTCTCAATTCTCAACAATAATCTACAAGTTTTTCTAAGTGTAAGATGCTACTAATAATAATAATGCACGTTTTGAAACAATCAAACACATAAAAAAGACAAAGCAATCAGTGAGCATATAGCATCATCCATCACAAATTCACAATCTAAACCTTATAATATATATATATATACACACACACACTTAAAATATTAAAATCTTACCAATCTATGTGTGTGAATCACAAATTAAAGCACGTCTAGGCAATAGAAGACGTGAATTTAACAGATTAATGATAAGTATAGAGATTAAGTTAGCATATGTTTTCGAAATGATGAAATTATGAAAAATTGTGGAACAAAAAACAAGTGATCGGTCGATCAGAAAGTGAAATAATAATAATAATAATAATAATAATAATAATAATAATAATAATACCTGTATTTTGAGGGTGGATGAAAGGTGAAATGAGGATTTGTGATTGAATGTAGAGACTGCGTGTGTGTGTGAGAGAGAGAGAGAGAGAGAGAGAGAGAGAGTGAGGATTCGGTGGAAGAAAGAAGGCTTTAAAGAAAGTGTGTGTCTACGCGTACGACTTTGGCTTGTGACTGCAAGGAAACAATATTGGATTCACACCTTAGCTAGACTTTGGCACGTGATCAAAAGGGAAGTTCTTGGTTTTTTTAGAGACAAATTTAAAGAGGATGTGAAGATCAGACCGAAATTAAATTGCTACGGGTTAAAGACGGTTTCCACGGTTGACGCGTCTATGCTCGTGGAAGTTTTTTCGGCTCAGGAAGTGAAAAGGGCGGTTTTTGATTGCGGTGCGGATAAAGCGCCAGGGCCCGACGGGTTTAATTTTCGATTTTTTCGGGCCTTTTGGGATGTATTTGAATCGGATTTCATGGATATTATGCGCAGCTTTCATGAGACGGGTCGGTTTAACTCAGGGGTAGCATCTTCGTTTATTACGCTAATTCCGAAGGTGGGTGACCCGGCGAAGTTAAGTGATTTTAGGCCGATTAATCTTATTGGGTGTATAAGTAAGGTTGTCTCGAAGATCTTAGCTAATCGGTTGCGCTTAGTTATGGGTAACTTAGTTTCGGAGCATCAGTCCGCGTTTTTGGCAGGGAGGTACATTTTAGACGGGCCTTTGATGACGAACGAGATCATTACGTGGGCTAAAAAGAGAGGTAAAAAATTGTTTTTATTCAAAATTGACTTCGACAAAGCTTACGATAATGTGAATTGGGAATTCCTGCTATCGATTATGAAACAAATGGAGTTCCCTTCCTTGTGGTGCGAGTGGATGCGCGGTATTCTGGAGTCTGCTAGATCGTCAGTTCTTGTGAATGGTTCTCCTACATTCGAGTTTGGGTGTCAAAAAGGTGTTAGACAGGGTGATCCAATCTCTCCTTTTCTTTTTATTATTGTGATGGAGGCTTTCTCCGGCTTAATGAGAAAGGCTTGTGACATCGGTGCATTTGACGGTTTAAGGCTTCCTAATGGTGGTCCGATTCTTTCCCATTTATTATACGCCGATGACGCGATGTTAATGGGGGAGTGGTCTTCTTTTAATTTCAAGAACATGAAGAGGATTCTTAGGATTTTTTATCTGTGTTCCGGGTTGAAAATAAATCTTCATAAGTCCACTCTATTTGGTATAGGTGTTAGTAATGATGAGGTTGCTAACGAGGCGAAGGTGTTGGGATGCAAAACCGGTAATATTCCGTTTGTGTACTTGGGTATTAAGGTTGGTGCTAACATGAATAGAGTCGCTAATTGGGAGCCGGTGATTACTACATTTAAGAAGAGACTTTCCAAGTGGAAAGCTAACACGCTATCGATGGCCGGCCGGTTAACGTTGATAAAATCAGTGTTGGACAGTTTACCCACATATTATTTTTCCCTCTTTAAGGCGCCTAAGGAGGTCATTCAAACGCTAGAAGGGTTGATGAGGCGATTCTTATGGGGAGGTACCGAAGAGGTTAGGAAAATGAGTTGGGTGGCTTGGCATGATGTTACGAAAGATATTATGCATGGCGGGTTGGGTATTGCTAGATTGGAGGTTAACAACAACGCGATGTTAGCTAAATGGATTTGGCGTTACTTAAATGAGAATTTAGCTATGTGGAGAAAGGTGATAGTTGCTCTTCATGGTTCAAGCCGTGGATGGGGCCTAGTTCCGGTCAATACGGGTTTTACGGGAGTTTGGAAGAATTTGGCTAAATTTTGGACTGCGCATAAAATTGAGGGGATGGGTCTTAACAGTTTGATCACGGCCAAAGTGGGGGATGGGTGCATTGTCCGTTTTTGGCTTGATTCTTGGTTAGGAAGCCAACCTTTAAAGGATGTTTACCCAGAATTATTTACGTTGGAGCGGTCTAAAAGGGTCAAGGTAAAGGACCGGATTGAAGTTATAGGAGGGATTCGGAGAATTAAATGGGATTGGAGTCGCGCGCCGTCTTCCTCGTTGGAAACGGTTCAAAGACAGCAGCTCGAGGGTCAACTTTTACAGGTTATTGTAGGTGATTTCATCGACGAGTGGAGGTGGGAGGACGGGAAGGGAGAGGGGTTCTCGGTTCGTGCGGTTAAGAAATGGATGCTTGGTGCGAGTAATGCCGGGGATAGTTTTGGTTTTTCGTGGAGTAAGTGGGTTCCGAAGAAATGCAATATATTCATGTGGAGGGCTTATTTAGATAGGCTACCTACTAAAGAGGCACTTATTCGTAGAGGTATTTCTATGGAGAATCCGAGGTGCGTGTGGTGTGAGGGAGTTCACGAAACGGTCGAACACATTCTTACAGGATGTTGGTTCGCGTCTGGGGTTTGGAACGTCATTACTAGTTGGTGTAATATACCGGGGTTCTATGTTTTTCATGTTAAGGACATAGTTGAGATGCATATATCGCATGGTTTGGTGGGGAACAAAAGATTGGTGGTTCATGGCCTATTGATCATTGCGTGTTGGAGGATTTGGAAAGCGAGAAATGAGAAGATTTTCGAGAACAAAGAAATAAAGATTGTTGAGGTTGTCGCGGATATCAAATTCTTGGGGTTCTTATGGTACAAGAATAGATACAAAAATGCGGTAGTCGATTGGGATAGATGGAATAGATTTGATATTATATAATATGTAATGTTGGCTTTCCTGTATTGTGGTTTTTGGCGTCTGTCCCTGTCTTGTGGATAGTTTGCCCGTTGGTGGTTTAATAAAAGTTATCTTTCAAAAAAAAGCTAGACATGGGGAAATCGTTTTTTTTTTTTTTTTTTTTTCCTCAAACGGAACCGATGGCGGTTTGTGTTGATGATGAGGAAATCGGGTTTTGTTGAAAACTGGTCTCGTTTAAGAACCGGTTTCCAGGACCCAATACCTAACCCATACAGAACCGGTTTTTAAAACCCAAACCAGGTGTTCAGGACCCTAATACCCAACTCTATGTGATGATATTACCGGGTTTTTTTTTTTTTCAAACCGGTTATCAAACCAATCCGAGGCTCAAAACAACAAACCGCTTCTAGGCCTAACCCATAGAATCGGGTTCAAACCGGTTTACCAGGCTTTTGTTACGTATGGGTTTGAAAAACAAGTTTTTTTTACATCTCTAACCTTAGCTAGGGTCATAATTTAAGATACCATGGATGGTGTTAACACGACACAAAATGTCATGTTATTAGGCCTAACGATGTGGGACTCCTCACCAAGGCAAAAGCTCCAAAACCCAAAGTTCTATACCAAAATCTCTAACCCCTTTCCGAAGCATTAACCTGTTTTGACCCTACATAGACATAGAAAACGTGAATGTTCCGCGTTAGCGGCAACATACGATTTATAGTTAATTTTATGGGTACCGGATGAGACCCTGATGCCCCGTGTTACCAGTGACACCAATGCCTCACTCACTTTTAATATGAAACCTTTTACTTAATATCATTAACACACACACCTATTGACAATCCATGACTCATTTTAGTTAACTCGCCACCAAGGGGCTTATCTTCCCCAAACACCCACAAGAACTTTATCCAAGAATGGCCATAAAGATATTTTTACAAAACTTGAAAATATTATATTAATCATAAAAAGTAGGTAGAAGTAGAATGTGTTTTTGGAGGTGAGAAAAGAACTGAGCAAGTGCAAATGGTGAAAATGGGGCTGTATTTATAGGCGATCAGACAGGGCACGACCCGTGTCTGGCGAGACACGGTTTGTGCCTGGATCAGTTACCGGCAAAGGGCGTCGTCAACTTTGTGTGCCCCACTGGATATCCGAATTTTCCAAAGATCTGGGTTTTGTCGACTTGTGCTCAAGACACGACCCGTTTCTGGTGAGGCACATGGCGTGTCTCGTCCTTTTAGTCTCCAGATTCTTCACTTTCGTTCGGTTTTGCTTCGTTTGTTCAATGTGGGTCTGATTCATGCTCAAAATAAAAAATAAACCAAACTAAGCCTATTTCCAATATATTTCAAGAAAAATAAATAAAACTTGGGTATATTACTCTATCTTACATTTGCAATAGGTTCTTAGGACCAGTGTCCTATACTAATGTGCGCCACTTTCTTATTTTGTCTTGTAGTGCTTTTGATTCTATAGACTATAGTAACTACGTCTATTAGTTTCTTAAAACATTAGCCCTCATTCAAGACTGAATTACTAAAATGCCATCTCTTTATTTTTCATGTCTTTTTTCACATCAGAAAGGTGGTGTAGTGAGGTTTTATTTCTTTTAGTTCATTTTTGTTTTTTTCTTGTAGTTATCATTTTGTTCTTTTTTGTATTTTGGTTTGCATTTATATTTTGTTTGGTTTCTATATTTCATCGTTTGCCTGCATGTTTCGTCTTTTCATTAAAACTTTCTCGCTATAAATTTAAAATCTTCATACGTTTTACGTTAGCACATGGCATAAGTTCATGTTTGTCTTTTACTATGTTTGATGTCATTTAACGGTGCAATTCCCATTTTTATTTTGTTAGTTTTCTGGTTTTTGTCATTATCTGCTTACTACTTAGCACATTTTAACGATACGCCCCCGCAACGCGGGGGTTAAAAACTAGTTTTAATACAAAAAACATATGCAAATTTGATGTGTGTTGGTAACCCCCTCCAACTTCATAATCTACAAAAGGACTAGGTGACAGGCAGCCAGGCAGGTGTTCGAACATTCTCGTGTACTCACTAGGAGACATATATGGATGGCTTGTAACTAAGCTAAAAAAGTTTGGCCATTGCAAATTGAAAGATACTAATTTGGACACGACATCTCTTATGTCATAGATTGAAAAAAAAAAAAAAAGTGACAGGGATACGGCGAATTGGCGAGGCAAACCCCATAACCTTAATCGTGCCTTAGACAAAAATAGGAAAATAGACATATTGAATAGAAGTGTTGGAGCAAAGCATACTAAACCAAACCACAGCTCAGCTCCAATGGTAATAAGATCATGCAGATTTAAAAGATGGGTAAAAGACTAAAAGGGTCACCAATCGGTAATCGTGTTAGGTCATCATCTTACAATAACCTGGCATCCACTTAAAGTTAGCATCATGGACCTACTACAATGCAATGCATTAATGATCTTGGGCTCACAAAGTTTTGAGATGTGGTATTATTAGTTACTTATTTGTAGGGTGCCAAATGAGCCGAGCAGCTCGTGAGCTATTTGAGCTCAGCTTGGTAAAAAGCTTAAATCGAGATGAGACTTATCGAGCCGTAGCCGAGTTTGAGCCTAAAACAAAACTCGTTTACTAATTGAGCCCGAGCTCGAGCCTTAATATAATATTTTTATTAATATTTATAAGTAATTGCCCCCATTTAAGTTTGTTTACTAAACGAGCCTGAGCCGAGCTTCATTTATCGAACTCAAGAGTCTATTATATATATTATTTTTATCTAAAATATTAAGTAGTAGATAGTAAACGAGCCGAGCTCGAGCTCGAGCTCTCAAAATTTTTTCTGTATTAATAGATTTTTTTTTAAATGGATTAGATTTTTATTATTTTTCTAGTCGCGAAAAATTACATCAAGATAGCGGACAGACGGGCAACAAGCTGCGCCGTCACCCCTTTCTGGATAAAAATAGAAAAAATCTAGTTTGAAGGGTTATAACTTATAAGCATATTTCAAGAATGCCGTACACCTCATGAAACACCTAATTTATGCTTCTTTTTTTAATCTTTATTTTGTTTGTAACGTGGAAGTAGGAGCATGGTTGATGGTTATAAATATTTTTTAATACCATTTTTATTTCGTCAATGTGGGTATGTGGGATAAAAGGTTTTTTTTTTCTTAAGTTCTTTAAAGTTTACAACTTTTTTCCTATTCGACAATGTGAGAACATTTTATAGATTTTTGTAAAAGAAATTGATAACAAATTATTTATTTACAATAAACTCAATTTGAACTTTTTTTCAATGAAGTTCCTAAAATAAAACCTTCCTCCATGGTCCGAAATACCTTGTTCCGAACCGTTAAAAGATATATTTTTCTTGAACGGCTGTACTACTACACTTATAAATCTAAATTATACACTTATCAAAGTTTGAACATTAGACACCCTTTTTAAGAAGCATATGCCTCTACTAAGTTGGCTAACCCCACATCGACCGAACCGTTAATATATCTCAAGGTTTTGGGTAGACAAAAGGATACAATAACACATTGCTACTTGGCCTTGTCGAGAGCTAGATTTGTCGCTTCAAATCCTCGGTTATTTAAGTTTGATACACTAACGATGTTGCATAACTTCAAGTTAAGTCTTATTTCTCAAAAGATAAAACGATTCGTCCTTGTATTGGTCGTTGATTCTTTTGACTCTTTTTCGTGTGAACGACTAGGTACATAGCACAATAAAGCAATGAACATATACAGTGGAATCACGCCATGTTCATTAAGTAATGTTTGTACAAGTTTCTTTATACCTTTTAAAAAGAAAAGTTTGAAGTGTCGTATATGGTTTAAAGCAACATAGTAACATAACAATCAAAGACAACGTAAATGTCAATTCTTGTTTTTGCCGTGTAGGCAATGACACATAACAAAGACTAAAAATAACATAACATAGTATATCAATATTTAGCAATATAACAACAAGAAGATACAATTTTAAACTAATATAAGTTAAATAAAAAAGTAAAGGTAATGACAGAGACATTAAATACATTTTTGTGTGTTGCTAAGAACCACGTTTTTATGTTTTCAGAAAGAATTAACGGAAGTAGCTAGTGTTTTGGATAAAGATCAAAGAGGTAAGATTTAGATGGTTTGGTCATGTGAGAAAGAGAAAAACTGTTAGAGTAGTGAAAACTTTCAATGTGATGGTAGGAGGAGTGGAGGTAGACCCAAATTGACATGGGATGAGAGGATTAAGCAGGATTTGCTAGAGTTGCACTTATCTGAAAACATAGTTCATGAAAAGTGAGTATGGAGGCGTATGATTAAGGTTAATGACTTTTAGGGAAGGTCGTGATGTGCTTTAGTTGTGGATTTGGGGCTTAGATGGCCATTCACTTCTAGGGAATTTTATATGTGATTGTTACTATGTATGTATATATGGTGTGTATCATATCATACATGAGTTTTTTTTTTTTTACTATGTTACCATTTCACCACTCTGTTTTGTTATTTCTATTTGATTAGTTTTATATTTTTTTTCCTATTGTTTGTTTGGAGCCGGGTCTTTCTCTGAAAGTAGTCTTTCTTTCATCTAGGATTGAGGTTACATCCCACCCTAGTCCCACAGTGAACATAAATTTAAAACTAAATTTACCAGTAGCAGGTTCTTACGATTAAAAAATAACAAGTTTCATCCCTTGAACTCTTTACGTAGATTTAGTTTTAAATTTATGTTCATCCCTTTGCAAATAAAACTTTTCTACATTATAAGATATTTCATTTAAGTTTTTCTACTGCAACAACAACATACCCTGTACAAAATTATACGATTGTTTTGTACTAAGCCTTCAAGTAGTTAGCGTTTAGCTTTCTAGTCTCATGGTGAACATCTATGTAACACTTTGGATTAGATTTAATGGATGCGTGACTAATGTGAGTTTTCTTCCATTCAAAAAAACCATTAATGAATAAGGCCAATCCTGAACCTGAACCCGAACATAAATTTAAAATTTAAAATTCGGTCAATATGAGAAATAAAGAGAACATGAGGGGTGATAGTTAAACATTTTACAAATTAAAATCAAACCAAATAATAATAATAAAACCTGTTTATATCATTTTACAGGCTGGTCCACAATAATATTCTTCCCCAATTCAAACCCTAATATATACTTTCTTCAACATCACAATCATAATCAACTCGACGATCAATCAAACGTAACAATGAGTGTAATCGAAATATTAACTCGAGTTGATGCAATATGCAAGAAGTACGACAAATACGACGTCGAAAAACAAAGAGATCTAAACGTTTCAGGCGAAGACGCCTTTGCTAGACTCTATGCTGCTGTAGAATCCGACATTGAGACTGCTCTTCAGGTTATTTATGCTTAGATCTATCTCACTGTCTTTATTTTTTTATACATTTAGTTCCTTAGCTGTAAGAATCGCTAGGCGCTAGTCTGCTGGTGGGGTACTGATTAACGATCAATTGGGATTAATAGGATTGGGATTTTATATGTAATTTTTCTAAGTATATATGTTTTAAACACCTTGTTGGACCCATATTTTGAAATAGATAGGATTAATTGCCAGAATTTACAAGTTTGGGCGGAATCGCTAGAATGCCACCGATTTTTGGCCGATTAGGACCAGACTCCCAGAGTTGACCACTATTGGCTGATTAGATGAAAATTACTCGGTGAACCTCCGACTAGTGATTAACTGGAGGCTAGGTGCGATTTTTACAACCATGGTTGTTCAGAATTCCTGAACAGGGTCCAGTGGGTCGTGCATAGTAGTTAGGGATGAGCATACAAGGCCGATTACCGATCCCGATCCCGATCCCGATACCGTACCGAACCGATACCGAACCGAGGGGTTTCGGGATCGGTATCGGTACCCGTACCCATATTTATGGATTTTCGGTTTCGGTATTATCGGTATCGGTACGGGATCGGTATGGTATTGGTATTTTAAGGTAAAATACCGATACCATACCGTTACCGTACCGATACCGAACTGTACCGTATGTGTTCGGTATTGGTTTTTTGGACTTTTCGGTATCGGTATTGTCGGAATCGCTATCGGTTCGGTACCGATACCGTCCCGAGCTCATCCCTAGTGCATAGTAATTTCTTGACTCATTTAAGACTAAAGTTTTTGTCTTTAATCGGATTGGTTTTAGAATTCAAAAGGGGTTGTTGCTGGTTTACCTGCAACTTTATTACTTTATTGTAATTGGTTGTTTTTGTCAATGATGTATTATCTAGGAAGGTTTATTAAAAAAGAAAAGAAAATTGTTGATGGTTTTGGTTTGTTGTTGTGTTTAGAAAGCTGAGACGGCTAAGAATGAGAAGAATAGGGCGTCGGTGGTGGCGATTAATGCTGAGATTCGACGCACTAAGGCGAAGTTGGTGGAAGAAGTTCCTAAGTTGCAGCGATTGGCTATGAAGAAGGTTTGATCTCAGTTCTTTTGTTTGGTTGATTAGAGATTGCAAGTGAAAGTGAATTTGTTGGCTTTTTGTAAGTTATGTATGTGCGTGTATGCAAATTTGGGTGAAAGTTGAATGTACCGTGCTAGACGATCCTTGAGATTAGTTGTGTAACAAATTACGTGTAATCATCAACAACAACGATTGGTAGGGTTTGGGGACGGTGAGATGTAGGTAAACCTTAACTCTATCCTTGGGGATAGAGAGGCTGCTTAGAGAGAGCCAAAAAAAAAAAAAAAGGAAAATAGTAATAGAAAGCCACTAATAACAAAGGAAGCGGTGAGAGAGGAACATAGTAAAAGAGAAACAGATTTAAGAACATAAAACTATAATCATATATAGAGTTATAGACATAAATAGGAAGACAATCACACTCAAAGTTAACCTAAAGTGTAGGAAATCTAAGCTTGTTTTCGAGGCATTCATCAAAACGAGATATGTGCTTCAAATTTGAATATAGGGAAACAATATTTTTTGATGATATATTCATTCGATTTGTTTGTCTCTCTTTATTTTTTTTCTAGATTCAAGGCCTAACCACGAAATCACAAGCCCCTAAGAAAAAGCTAAGATACATCTGTACGACTGTACCTCTCCCTAAAAGTCCTTAACTTTAGTTCTATGTCTCCACGAACGCATATCCTTAACCTTAGAGCTGTGTGACCGTGTCTAATCTGAATGAGGTTGTCTGGTTCAATCTTAGTTGTTGCCTTGTAGCTAGAGATTAAGATGATTTGAAATGATTTCAATGAAAAGGAATAAAAGGCAAATGCAAATGCATCATCATTTTTGGGGAAATTCTTTAGTCAAGCAATCACAATTCACAACACATCAAGTAGTCTTGCGCTTCTGCTGCCTAATATACTGTACAATGGCATTTTTGTGCTGTTTTTGGAGGACTTAATTGTGTTTGAAAGTAAATACTTTAAATCTTTAATTAAAGTTTGGATATCAACTCCATAACAGGTAAAAGGGCTTTCTCCAGAAGAGTTTGCTGCTCGTCATGATTTGGTTCAGGCACTTCCTGACAGGATTCAAGCAATACCTGACGGGGGTTCTGCTGCACCCAAACAGACTGGAGGATGGGCAGCTTCAGCTTCTCGGACAAATAACATCAAGTTTGATTCAGGTGATCGTTGGTCTATGTTTAACTTGTGAATAGTACATTTTCTGAGATTCTGTGGTGGTTGGTTACTTTTTATTCATATGTTAAGACTTCCTGTGATACGTGAATTTCTTAGATGGACGATTTGATGATGATTACTTTCAGCAAAGTGAAGAGTCGAGCCAATTCAGGAATGAGTTTGAAATGAGAAAAATGAAGCAGGCATGTAACGATTGTTCTGTTTATCTGTTCAGATTAGTTGACCCTAACTGACTTTTCCAGTAATATGAACTTTTTCAAGAAATAAAACTTTATGTCAAATATGATTACAGATATTTTTTTTAACCTAACAATAACCTAATTGTTTGATCAAAACGATTCAGAAGGTTTTATTCGTCAAAACTACACTTCAGCTACCTTCAAACTGTTTGAACTGTTTTCTTTTAAGACGTTTATTAAATTTTTTCATCAGTCTGACCTGTTATAGATAAAACATAAACCGAATTGACCCATTTATAAGTAAACGGGTTGAAATTGCCCCCGGTACAAAATACTTCTACTCAGTGGCGGATCTTGAACGAAAAACCTGGTAGGGCCGGGCTCAATCTGGTAGGGCCGGACTCAATACATGTAAAAATTTTCGGAAATTTTCGATAAAATTTACACTACAAAACGAAAAAACTGGGTGGGCCGAGGCCCGGTCTGGCCCTAGTGAAGAACCGCCCATGCTTCTGCCGAGCTTCTTGCATCACCCTTTCTATTTGTGTGTGTATTTTATATAGGATCAAGGCTTGGATATGATATCAGAAGGTCTGGATACTCTGAAAAACATGGCACAGGATATGAACGAGGTTTGTTATCTTGTACTTAACCTGTTATTTTCCATTGAAGCCATTAAAAATTGTCAAAATTAAATCTGTCTTTCACAATTCATGCAGGAAGTAGACAGGCAAGTTCCATTGATGGATGAAATAGACGACAAGGTTCAATTTCTTTTTTTGCTCATTGTTATTTCCAACTATCATGCATAACTAATATTCGGTTTCTCAAATGCATTTTTAAATTTGGTTTTTTTCAGGTGGATAAGGCGACTTCTGACCTTAGGAATACGAATGTTAGACTTAAGCACACTGTTAATCAGGTGATTAAGTGGCAAATAAAGACTCTTCTTTTTGTTAATATTGTGGTTTCCATGATTAGATCTAATCTGAGTTTTCCCTTTTCTGTTTCTTTTCTGGGCAACAGCTGAGGTCGAGCAGGAACTTCTGTATTGATATTATATTACTGTGCATAATTCTCGGAATTGCAGCCTACTTATACAAGTAAAACTTCTATCCCCTTGTTCCTGTGCACCGTATTCTATTTTAAGAAGTACCCAAAAAAAAGAAGGAAAAATGATAACAAAAATACACATTTTAAGTTTGTTTATTTAATCTTCAAGGAGTGGCATAGAGGTAAAGCTTCTAATCGGCCTCTAGGAGAGGCCTCAGGTTTAAATCCAGCTATTTTCACTGGTTCCTGAATCCTGACTTCCTGCCCCACTCCTTGAAGGGCACCTGCCCGGTGTAAATTGTACTTTACCTGATCCAACTAGTCGGCGGTAGGGGTGTAAACGAGTTGGCTCGAGCTTAGCTTGGCTCGTCTACACCCCTACAATGCTACATTGTATATATTACTTAATATGTATTATTTGGTTATTGGTATTATAATATTATATATATTAATTATCACTATGTAAGCATATATTTGATGGTAAAGGATATATTGGAAATCCTTGTTATAGTGAAAACTCTGGAAACTCCAACTTCCCGAGCTTTTTTTTATATGAAAATTTTAGAGTATGTAATATACATGATTTTAAGCATTTTGAGCCAAAAAAATAAAAAAAGCGCTGAGCACTTTTTTTTAAAATAAATAAATAAGTTTTCGGGTAACACATTGTTAACACATGTTAATTTCGCTTAACATGTGTTACCCGAAAACTTATTTATTTATTTTTTTTTAAAAAAAGTGCTAGGCGCTTTTTTGATTTTTTTTGGCTCAAAATGCTTAAAATCATGTATATTACATGCCCTAAAATTTTCAGGCCCTAAAAAGCTCGGGAAGTCCGAGTTTCCAGAGTTTTCTAGATAAGGAGGGTTTTCCATGGATCCTAACCCTATATTTGATAACTTAAATAAAAGTTATAAAAATAATAAGCTCAATAAAGTTTGTTATTTGGAGCTCAAGCCCAAGCTCATTTATTAAATGAGCTCCAGTGGATACTCGAGCTTGTTTATTAAGTCAAGTAAGCTCTAATATAGTCTCAAGCTTGAATATGCACGTCTTTATTTGAGCTATAAGCGAGCTGATCTTAAATAGTTCATGGGCTGCTCGGCTTGTATACTCCCATAATTAGTAGCGTATCCGTGGGTACTTGTTTTTCCTTTGACGGGTTCTCACGGCTACAAAAAAATGAGTTTATTCCAGTTATTGTTTCTGATACAAACAAATTGACTTTAATTTGACCTTTTTAACTTGCAGTGTTTTGAAGTGAGGATTTCAAAACATAAGATATCTGCATATGGTTTGCTGTTGTGCTGATTGACTTCTGTTGTGCTTGTTAGTTGTGTTATTTCGCTTGCTTACGACTTGAAGTTATGTTTATTACACGACATATTTCTATCCTTTTTTTTTTTCTAAATATAACTACATATTTCATTGAATCTTCCAAGCACTATGTGTGCCTAAAATATGTGGTTCTGATGTTTTTTTTATTTATTTAAATTTGGTTAAGTATAACAGGGCATAATATAGACAAGTATCTCATGAAGATACCTTTGCTTACACTCATGTGAGTTGTGCTCATGTAGCATGACTCTATTTTACGTTTCTTTGTCTCAAAGCAACCTTAGAAATATAAGGTAAAATCTTACCAAGTGGACCACTGGTGGCATAGTACCATATATAAGGGAGGGAGTGGCGCCACCAGTGGGGCATCCGTAGAGCACGGCCACTACACTAATCGCAGCCAGCCATTTGAGCCACCACCGGTAGCATTACCTGTTGAGTTTTATGATTCCCCTCTCCTCTTCACACGTGAGGTAGACCACAAAAATGATACATGGGACTCTCGGAAACCCACTACCTGAGTCACCGGCGACGGTGAACCCCATGTGGGTAGTGGGGTACCAGTGCCGTTCACTGGTTGCATTCTGCCTTCCCTAAAATCAACCAAGTTCTAGCAAGGCTTACAGGGTGTAAATGAGCGGAGTCAGGTCCAAGTTTAGTCTTATTAATGATTATGCTTTAATACAACTAATTTGATTTAAACTAATATTTGAGCGGAGTCAGGTTCAAGTTCAACATGATTGTTTAATTCGATTAACATGAACTCTTTATGAGATTATGATCAAATACACAATAAAAAAATAGGAAGTCATAGGAAGAGTAACAAACGGAGTTCCATTGAACTCGTTAAAGCGACATTGGAACCGTCTAATCGAACTCTGGTATCTTAGTTTAAGCTTTTTGCTTTTTTCTGATTTTTAGCTTGTAGTTTTTAGAATTCGTGTTATTTAATTGTGTTTTTTATGTGACATTGTGTCTTTTCTTTATTTTCGTCATTGTGTCATTTTTGCGATTTATTGTGTCTTCTTTCCTCAGCTCTGTGTTATATTGTCATTTATTGTATCATTCTCTCCATTCCATTTATTTTACATTATGTAGGATAACTTGATTGATTTTATCTTGGTATGATAGTTCTTGTGAATTTGATATACCAACACTATATTAAGAATGGACTAAACGTTTATAAAAGATTCTTAAAAAATAAAATCAAACTTATGCATGCATTGCCTGTTCAGTTGATTATGTGCTGAATTATTAAAATGTCTGAATGGTTCAGAGGCTCTGAATAATTAAGGGGCTGTTTGGTAGCCTCTTAATGATTCAGCTCTTAACCATTCCATTCAGAGCCTTTTTAGGTTAAAACAAACAGTCTGAATACTAAACCATTCAGAGCTAAATGATTCAGAGTCTCATTAAGAGGCTACCAAACATACTCTGAATGGTTAAGAGCTAAATCATTCAGCATCCCTTATTAGCTTAATGGTTTAGCACTTAATCATTCCATTCAAATGCTGAAACAAACAGTCTGAATGCTAAATGATTCAGACCTGAGTGGTTAAGAGGCTGATTAAGAGGCTACCAAACAACCACTAAATGTTGAATGGTTTAGCTATGCACCAAATTTGAACGTTCAGCTTTTAACCATTCCATTCAGAGCCTTTTTTAGGTTGAAACAAATAGTCTGAATGCTGAACCATTCAGACTGAATGCTTCAGAGCCTCATTTAAGAGGCTACCAAACAGGCCTTACTACATTATAAGTCAAACAAGACAAGATTTTTCAACTGAATAATATATCAGTAGCATAAGATTGATGATGAAAACAGAGAAACATAAAAATTATCCGTCGGAAAGTTATCATTCTTTTCAGTGGAAAGATTATTAAGAGGTTTTCTTTAAAGGATCGTAGCATTTGTAACATGGAAATAGATTTAATTCATAATGTTGTGAAATGTAAGCAATTGTTTTCAGAAAATGAAAGATTGTAGAGAAGTAGCGAACAATTACAAAAAGAAATGTTTTTTTTTTATATTTCTAATGATATTGTATCAATATATCTATATAATGTGTTTTTTTACTATTGATAATCCGACCCGACTCTAAACCATAGATAAGTTTAAATCATGTTTAGACTTCCGGATACTGAAAGATGACGATACCGGTGGAAAAAATTTCTTGGGATCGTCACTGTCGTTGTCAACGATGTGTAATGTGGTGGTGACTACGGTACAAGGTCAAATGTGCCCGTAAAATGTGTTCGTAGTAATACTCCCGCCCAAAAGATCCACTTAAATATTAATATTGGCATTATCTTCGTGTAATAAGAATGATATGTTGTACCCGATTGAATCATCTTATATAAGTAAACATACATGATCATCCCAGATTTTCGCCTTGTTGTAGATCACTATAGCTCCAAGGCTACGGGTCAGGTTCATTCCAGTTCCAGTGATTGGGATCATGGCTAAGTGAACCATGAAAACCGCAAAGCCAATAGGTAGAGGTGCCAATACCTTGACAAAGCCTACTCAAGTTAAAATATTATTCTCACGGGAACTTGGGAATCGTGGGCATTTCTCTTTGGATCTGTGGTGGATAGTACAGTGTATACGAGAATATAAGTGCCAATAATCTCGGCTCGGCTCCTAGCCCGGTGCCTTGATTATAACCCTAAGATAGCTCATTGGCACCGCCAGCATGGTCCATGTATTAGGCATGCTGTAACGCTTTAACCATGCAACACCTGGCGGTTGCACCTGAGCATTGAGCTAGGATGTATATCAACGCCTTTGGCATGGTCACTTTCCTAGCCAATAACAAGGCAAACGTTACACCTGGGTTCAGATGACCACCTGAAATCATCATCAAATATTCACTAAAAGTCTGAAACAAATATGTATAATGTAAATTCGTTCAAAGTTCAAAACTAACCCGAGATGCTGGAAGTATTGTAAACAAGAACAAAGATCATTCTTTCGAAAGTCCGCACAATGTTAGGAGAGCGAAACCGCCACACCGATTGGAGTCGGTATGACTCTTGTACTCGATGATGGTTAGAGCAGTAATGTAAAGGACAATGATAGCTCGGTAGAATGACCACTTAGTCAGCTCGAATGCCTCGATTAGTGGTGTGGCTGATGCGCGGGTGAAAACTCAAGGTTTATCATGCTTAATATTGCATGGTTTATGTGATTTTACAGTCGTGAACACACTACTTTGATTAGATTTTGTATTTTGCAGGTTAATGAGGCTTAAGGTGTGTTTTGGAGCATTTCGGGGAACTTTATACGGAGCTAGATGGTCGTGGAATGAAGAAACAAAGGGAATAAAGAAACAAAAGTTGTTCAGCGCGTCGGCGACTCCACTACATCGCGTCAGCGACTCAGTAGTTCATGAGTCTACCATTTCGTAGACAGTGAGAAGTGGAGTCAGCTACACAAGCGCGTCGGCGACTCCTGTCCAGCGAGTCGACGACTCCAGCGCGTCGGCGACTCCACAACAGCGCGTCGGCGACTCAGGTCACTGGTCAACAAACATGGAAATTCGAATTTTAAGCTACATTTAAGGGATTTTATGGTTGGTTTGACCAGGAATTCGGGTGGAGAATGATAAAAACATATCTTGGGGATCATAATCATCATCTTTGACTCCCCAAATCACAATCAATATCACCCTATTACACAAAAATCATTGAAGATCATCATATTTTTCATCATATCTTTTACTACCAATCCATCCTATCATTGAGGTTTTCAAGATTCAAGACCCGCTCATTTGAAGAATCAAGTTCCATGGCCATGAGTGGCTAATCTCCTTGTATCATGCCTAGGAAGTAAACAATTGAAGCTTTAGGGTTTAAACATTTGGGTATTACTTTAACTTTTTAATTGTGTGATTGTGTGTTTGAATTAACTGTATTAGATTGCGATTAATCTTATGTTGAATTCATTTTAGTTAATTGATCTTGTGCCAATTTCTAGTGTCATGAACATGTTTTCTTGCTCTAATACAAACATAGGGTTGTATGTTCTAGGTAATGAAGTGTAGTTTAGTCCATCTTTGATGTTGATGAAACTTGACACCTAAGCCTATTGAACAATCACTCCGTTAACACCAATTGCACTACATTTGTTTGACCCATTTGTGAAAACCTTAGACTTCATTTGTTGAAACCTAGGTGGGATCCTTTTAATTAAATTGCTTACAATCTAAATTGTTTACTATTTTTTTTCTATTACATTTCTATTTCAATTTTTTATAAATCAAAACTCCTTCCAACTAAACTTTCTTAAATGAACCAAATGCAATCTTCATAAGTTATATAGCATCTTCATAAGCAATAGTTTCCAATCAACTAAACAATATTCACTGACCACATGCTCCTTGGATTGATACCCTATTTACCCTAACTACATAGGTTAATTAGGTTTTGCATGAACCGTGACGACCGGCTCATCAAATGGCGCCGTTGCCGGGGAGCTAGTGCGCTTAGTGTTTATTGAGTAGTTGATATTGTGATAATCTGTTTAATTGTTTGTTTGGTTTATTCTCTACTTTTCCTTGTTACGCGGGGTGTGTTATTTGTGCAGTTTACAGGTAGTGCATGCGTACACGACATTCGGGGAGGACATCTCCTTTAGTGTTTGAACCAGAAATCGAGAGAGTAGCAAGAAGAAATCGACAACACCGGTTAGAGGAGCCGATTCCTTCTAACTCCCAAACACCACCCGTACGTCAACCTTTGTCTTTTGAAACCGTTCAAATGGCAAGTTCACACCCAATTCGCCGTTCAGGTGAAAATAGAAGACCACCCACTCCACCTCATCCAAATCAAACCCAACAAAACCCACCTCACCAACCAATTCACAACCGAAATCCCAACACCCGAAATGTAAACCAAGGTCCCTCCATGTCTAACCGTGGCAATCCCACATTTGATCCGGTCAATCGGTACAATGAAGCCGGATATGAAGATTATGTTGAGAATATTGAAGAATTGAGGGCGAACATTAATGATGATGACCCATTCAGTGTACCAAGTTATCAATCATCAGACAGAGTTAGTGTTCATTCCTACCACTCGGGAGAAGATGAATATTCTGAAAGGGATTACAATGAGGATGATGAGGATTGGGGCTACAGAAATGTTAGTGATGATTATGGGGATGAGGAAGAGTATCACGGTGATAATAGTTCTAACGTGGGTGCAAATCGAAACGGGGACAATGATGGTTATTACAATCACGTCATTAATAATCATCAACCAAGACAAAACCCAAGAAGACATCAAATTCCCAATATTCACCAAAACCGGGGTGAAAATTTTGTGGGTCGAGCAGAAAGAAGACCTAATGGGGGAAGACAACATAGAGGTGAAGAGGTTAATGCTCCAAGACGAAGACCCCCAGTTCCAATGCAAGGAGTCAATGGTCGGTTTAGACCACTTGCATCCGAGAACGAATCACCTATTGTACCACCACCTCCAGGGAGAAGATCCTTTGATTGCAAGCCCAACTACATCAACATCATTCCTCATTTTCATGGAATGGCTAATGAAGACCCATATGATCACTTATCTGAATTCAAGGCAATGTGTGGTACTATGGGAGGTCATAACTTTTCGTTAGATGAAGTACAGTTGAGGTTATTCCGGTTTTCTCTCAAAGATAAAGCAAAGACATGGTTCCTCACTTTACCCGCACACAGCATATACACTTGGGGGGAAATGCAACAAGTGTTTTTGGATGAATATTTCCCTAGTTTTAAAACAGATGCGGTACGGTTAGAGATTCGTTCTTTTCAACAACTACAAGGGGAACCGCTTCATGAAGCTTTTACTCGTTTCAAGGAGTTAATTCGAAAATGCCCACACCACAATATTGATCTTTGGGAATTGGTCAGCAGTTTTGTTAATGGACTGAGCAAGGAAGAAAGAAAATATCTCAAGTCTACTAGCAATGGAACATTGTTATCTAATCCGGAGCAAGAAGATTGGGATTTTTTGGAGCTAATGGCGAAGAATTCAAAATCGGAAGAGGCAGCTGATCGAAGAACCAAACACCCGGTCTCTAAATCTCTTCCCGATGCAGATTCAAGTTCTAAGGACCGGATTGCTCAATTGGAGAAAGAGTTGGCAAGGATGAGGAAACGGGAGGTATCATCGGTGCAATACCCCGTGTGTGACAATTGTGGAGATTTGGGGCATAAAGCTAATGAGTGCTCCGGTGATATGGGTCAAGCAACCGAAGAGGTAAATCAAGTGTATGGAGAAAGGAAGTATGACATGAACTCCAACACTTACCATGCAGGCTTGAGAAACCATCCTAACTTCAGGTATGGTAATCCCGCTAACCAAATGAACCCGAATTTCCAAACGGGAAATCAAAGCGGTGGTGGGCAATATCAAGGTCGCCAAGGTGGTAATCAAGGCGGTTACCAAAGGAACAACTACAATCAAGGTGGTAACCAAGGGTACAACAACAATTATCAAAGAGGTTACAACCAAGGCGGCTCCTCAAGCAATCAAGGAAACTCTTCGGGAAGTCAAGGTGGTGATGAGTCTTTGAGTTCGAAAATGGATGCTTTAATGAGCATGATGAAAGAGAACAACAAAGCCAATGAGGTGAGAGATAAGTCTCATGAGGCCTTAACAAAACAAGTGGGTCAATTGGCGGAAGAAATGGCTCAATTGAGAGGAAGCGCTGGGAAGCTTCCAAGTGACACAACAATAAACCCACAACATCAAGCATCGAGTTCAAAGAACACTCAAAGCGTACACATAAACGCGGTAAGTTTTATTTCGAATGATAAGGTTGTGGGTAATGAAACAACTCCACCACAACAATTTGTTGATGGTGTGGTGGAGGAGGTTGATAGTGATGATGAGCAGGAAGAGGAAAATATTTCGCAAAATAATTTTGAAGTTAAAAATTATAAAAAATCTTTTTGCGAAAAGTGCTTAAATGAGATGACTACTAAGACAAGTGTGGGGATGGAGACTAATACCATCCCATATCCTGCAGCTTTAGTAGACCCAAACAATGTGTCAAAGTGGAGCCCACCAAAGGACGAGAGGTGGGAAAATTTTAAACAAGTCAAAATAAATTTACCACTTATTGATGCAATTGAAAAGGTTCCTGCTCATGTTGAATGTGTGAAAGAGTTGAGCAACCAAAACAAGCACAACGAGTTGCCTAAACATTTAGGGGCACATGTTCGTGTTGTTTTGTCGGATGCTCTTCCCCCTAAACTTCAAGATCCAGGAGCCCCATTGATTCCAATTCAGGTTGGAGAGCTTAAAATAGAAAGGGCGCTCCTAGATCTTGGAGCATGTGTGAGTATATTGCCTGGGAGTCTGTTTGACCAATATGACTTTGGTCCAATACATGAAATTAACACCATGGTGGTGTTAGCTGATCAGACTCTCACGCATCCAAGGGGGATGGTGAATGATGTGTTGGTGAAAGTAGAGGATTTCTACTACCCGGTTGACTTTTTGGTGGTAGACTATGCAAATAGTGTGATAAACACACAACCCACCGTTATACTGGGTAGGCCGTTCTTAGCAACTGCACATGCTAATATAAATTGTGCTAATGGAGCGGTAAGCATGAAATTTGGTGACCGTGAGCTCTGTTTAAATGTATATCCAAATTTGTCTAACTTGGTTGTTGATAACAAATTTCCCAAAAATGACATTTTTGATAGTGGTGACCCTCTTGTAAAAGAGGATCACCCAAAAGAGGATTTTTGTGTGGTTGGCAGGTTTGGAGCAGTCAAGAATAGGACAATGAAAGGAAGGAAGACGAAATGGAGGAAACCGCCTGATTTGGACAATGAAACAAGAATAGAAAAGATGGTTGACCCGGTTAGGAACACCTTAAAGGACATACCGGAATGTAGGAGGGTTGCATCTTTAGAGGCGGAGGGAAGAAGACATCCCACTCGACCACCATGAGGGTGGTGTATTCGGTCTGGCTGAAGACCCTTAAACTTAGCGCTTCCGGGAGGCAACCCGTTGATCAGGTCCATGTATTCTTTCCCTTCTTATATTATTCATGTGGGCATGATCATTTTTATTTATGTTGAGTGTTTTGTATGTGTGCGTGAGTTGTGTATGGTTATGTTTTAGTCTAGTATGTTTGTTTTGTTGAATAAGTACTTCAAATGCTTTCTGATTGATGTCAAAGAGAAGGGTAAGAATTGATGTAGGTGACAAGAAAAGAGGAGGAAAGGAGCTTTCAGCTTGGACAGAAAAGGTTGAAGAACGGGCATTATTGACTACTAATCAGGTGCACTGCGTTCCTTTAATCAAAAAGTTGTGTGTATGTTTGTTTTTGAATGATAGGAGTTGAGTTGTTTTGGATTGATTGTTCACACCCTCTACAAAGCTTTTTCAGAATAAATCTTTTAATAAGTATCAACCTTCAATTTTGAAACATTGAGGACAATGTTTATTTTTAAGTGTGGGGAGGGGGAGAAAAATATACAATTCTGAAAAAATGTTTGTCCTTAGGTGTTACTTGAGTTTGTGAAGCCAACAAAAAAAAAAAAAAAAAAAAAAAAAAAAAAAAAAAAAACCGCGTCGCTGACTCCAACAACCTGAGTCACCGACTCCATTCTGCACTAGACTCAACTTCTTGCTGTCTACAAAGTGTCCGACTCCAAACTTAAGGAGTCAGCGACTCCATGTCACTGAGTCACCGACTCGGGCTGCAACAAACCCACATTAAAATCTGATTTTAATTTCAAACAACAACCAAATCCCATTATCTCAACAAATAATAAACCAGCAACCCTTAATTTCTTTTGTGAGAAGCATACTTCTACACATTTGTGAGTTGTAGGTTCATTCACAATGGAATGGAGCATATTGTTGAAAGCGAAGAACATGGAGCTTAAAAATCAAACCAGGTGCACCTCTCCTCATTTCTCTATTTTTGGTTCTTTAGTTAGGAATAAGTGGATTGTGTACTATTTTGAACTGGGTGAATCTTTGTGGGTGGTTATCACATTCCCGTGCATGCTTTTAGTCTCTTCCTACACATTGAGGACAATGTTGGACTCTAAGTGTGGGGATGGGAGAGAAAATTTGAAAATTTTTCAAAAAAAAAAAAAAAAAAAAAAAAAAAAAAAAAAGTCCTTGTTTAAGCATTCTAAGAACGCAAGTAACTAAGTCAACACGGGACAGTATGAACCATTTTGGTCTTTTGTCATGGTCAGGTTCTGAAAAATTCGCATGATAACTCTCAACTAGTTTTGGTAAAAAGAATTACGGGTGGTTATCTGGGAGTAGTTTGCTTGAAAGGTCGATTTATTACACACATGTCATATACCTACCCATATTTCCATGTGAGATTTTGAGCCACCACAACATGTTACACTTTATAAAAAATTCTATCCATTTTGCATGTTGTGTTCCTTTGAATTGAGTGTGCCATTATAGTTGCATACGGTAGAACTTGCACCTTTAATACGTTTACCGCCCTAGACCGATTGTGAACACAAGAATGATTAAGGCATTAGGTTAAACCTTTTATTTTTAAACCATTTTTTATCATCCCTGACCCATTCAAATATCCCTTAGTTAACCAATCTTGAGCCTTAAACATTTTTCAATTGACCACCCATATCAACCCAGTTGACCCATAAGCCTTTTTCACTTTAAACCCGAGTGATGAAAATTCGATTGTAGGTTGTTCCTTTGTGTTGTAAATAGTTTAAAGTTATTATTGTTAGTTGTTTGTTGAAAAAAAAAAAAAAGCATTGAAAAAGAGCAAAGTCTCAAAAAAAAAAAAAAAAAAAAAAAAAAAAAAAAAAAGCTTGAAAAGCATCAAAAAAGAGTGGAAGTTATTATAGAAAACTACAAAAATATATTGTAAATAGTCATTGAATAAAAAGGCGTAACATTGCCTTATAGTTGAGTAGTTGTTTGTTCTTTTTGATTAGTTGTTTGATGTTATAATAGTCGAATTTTCATCACTGTAGTCACTTTTAAAAAAACATCCCATTCCACACCCTTTGCCCAGCCACGTTACACCCCTTTTAAAGACCTTTTGACTCGTGTTCGCTTTTGAGAAATTTGGGGAAGTGCGATTAAGTTGCAAGCATATACCAATATGCATTATAATCGGTTTTGAGAGTACCATATATATTCTAGTACATCAATACTAGTCAATTAAACCGAGTGGAGAGAATATTGTGAGGGATATGTGTGTGGTTTGTTTACTTTAGAAGGTAGGCTAATCTTGGGTAACCACTTGCATTTTGAAAAGATATTCATTGGAAGTTGGGTAGTCTTGATTGTAGAAGGCATAGGAACCGGGTATGACATTAGACCTTAACTCTTTGAGAATGGGGAATACGTTTTGTGTTTGGAATTGTGAAAGTGTAAAAAGTTTGCTTGAGGACAAGCAAAAAGATAAGTGTGGGGATGTGATGCGCGGGTGAAAACTCAAGGTTTATCATGCTTAATATTGCATGGTTTATGTGATTTTACAGTCGTGAACACACTACTTTGATTAGATTTTGTATTTTGCAGGTTAATGAGGCTTAAGGTGTGTTTTGGAGCATTTCGGGGAACTTTATACGGAGCTAGATGGTCGTGGAATGAAGAAACAAAGGGAATAAAGAAACAAAAGTTGTTCAGCGCGTCGGCGACTCCACTACATCGCGTCAGCGACTCAGTAGTTCATGAGTCTACCATTTCGTAGACAGTGAGAAGTGGAGTCAGCTACACAAGCGCGTCGGCGACTCCTGTCCAGCGAGTCGACGACTCCAGCGCGTCGGCGACTCCACAACAGCGCGTCGGCGACTCAGGTCACTGGTCAACAAACATGGAAATTCGAATTTTAAGCTACATTTAAGGGATTTTATGGTTGGTTTGACCAGGAATTCGGGTGGAGAATGATAAAAACATATCTTGGGGATCATAATCATCATCTTTGACTCCCCAAATCACAATCAATATCACCCTATTACACAAAAATCATTGAAGATCATCATATTTTTCATCATATCTTTTACTACCAATCCATCCTATCATTGAGGTTTTCAAGATTCAAGACCCGCTCATTTGAAGAATCAAGTTCCATGGCCATGAGTGGCTAATCTCCTTGTATCATGCCTAGGAAGTAAACAATTGAAGCTTTAGGGTTTAAACATTTGGGTATTACTTTAACTTTTTAATTGTGTGATTGTGTGTTTGAATTAACTGTATTAGATTGCGATTAATCTTATGTTGAATTCATTTTAGTTAATTGATCTTGTGCCAATTTCTAGTGTCATGAACATGTTTTCTTGCTCTAATACAAACATAGGGTTGTATGTTCTAGGTAATGAAGTGTAGTTTAGTCCATCTTTGATGTTGATGAAACTTGACACCTAAGCCTATTGAACAATCACTCCGTTAACACCAATTGCACTACATTTGTTTGACCCATTTGTGAAAACCTTAGACTTCATTTGTTGAAACCTAGGTGGGATCCTTTTAATTAAATTGCTTACAATCTAAATTGTTTACTATTTTTTTTCTATTACATTTCTATTTCAATTTTTTATAAATCAAAACTCCTTCCAACTAAACTTTCTTAAATGAACCAAATGCAATCTTCATAAGTTATATAGCATCTTCATAAGCAATAGTTTCCAATCAACTAAACAATATTCACTGACCACATGCTCCTTGGATTGATACCCTATTTACCCTAACTACATAGGTTAATTAGGTTTTGCATGAACCGTGACGACCGGCTCATCAGTGGCTAACGTCTGTTGGTAGTCTCGGTTTTCGGGATCACGGATACCTTCTTCTATGTCTGTATCGGTATCCATTGATTTGTATTTAAACTCTATTTTTATCTTTTGAATAGTTTGACGAATTTAAAATTAGTTTTGACTATTGGAAATTAGTTTCCTAGAAGGTCAAAGTGTTTATTGGGAGAAAATTTGTGTGTTCATGGAAGAGATGATTTAATGGAGAAACTAATGGATCTTAAAAGACTTGTTAAAAATAAAACAAGAAAGATAACATCTTGACATGTGGTTGCCCATTTTTATTAACTAAAACATTTCATTTGCAAAGATGTTAAGACCCTAATAGGTTAATTACATTTTTTTTGAAAGGTGAACTTCATTAGAAAAACGCACAACCGGCCCTCAAATCAAGGATCGGAGGCCAAAACTACAACATATACATCGGATTTATCCGCCAATCTTTCCAAACAATCTTTTTAAACCTGGACCTAGACCTGAGCCAGAGAAAAGAAAAGGACTTGACTTTAGCCACTATAACATCAACTCGAACTTCTTTATCTTGAAATATATTTTCATTCCGTGCATTCCAAATCACCCACATTGTAACCATAACAATACCTTGTATGATTTGCCTCTTAACCTTCTTCTGACGGCCGGAAGGGAGCTTTAACAAATCTTGAATGTCAAACGCATAAATCGGGGGTAAGTTACACCAAGATCCAATATCCATCCAAACCCCAAACGAAACACTACAACCGGTATACAAATGGGTTGTCGATTCATCATCCACCTCACAAAGAGCACAAGATACGTCTTGGATGTTGACATGTCTTCGGCGTAAAGAAACTCGGGTCGGGATACGGTCCATTTCTAGACGCCAAACAAAAATCTTAACTTTAAGAGGAACCCATGTGATCCATTTCATAAAGAACTGTCGCTGTTGAACTCGGTCAGCAAGCAGAAGTTTCTTAACTTCTGCAACCGAAAAACTATCATCGTTACTAGTATTCCATCTCCATTGATCCTTATCTTGAGACAATAAGGTGCCAATTAGACACAAATGAAGCTGTTGGGTCTGGATTAATTCAACATCAGTCAAAATTCTAGACCACTGGAAATTAAATGTCTGAGAACTCGGTTCCCAAAACTGACTTATGGCTGCAGATTTGTTAGAAGAAACTCGGAACAAATCTGGGAACATCTCCTTAAAAGTAACAGCCCCGTGCCACCTATCCAGCCAGAATCGGACATCGTTACCGTTGCCAACAACACCTTTAAAGTAGGAATTCAGCGGAGCTGCTTGTATCACCACTTTATTTAACCACGAAACCAAGTTCTTCCACCCACCAGAAAGACTTCGGCACATAGGCAGAACATCCCAAGCTCTATTCCTACCATGACAGTGCGCTATTACTTTTCGCCACAATCTAGAGTCTTCAACTTTGTATCTCCATGCCCATTTGATCAAGAGATCCAAGTTCACATCCGAAAGCTTCGAAACACCCAATCCACCATTCTTTTTAGGCGTGGTGACTACATCCCAGGCGACCCAATGTATTTTTTTAATAGCTTCATCACCCGCCCATAAAAATCGTTTCATAACTTTTTCAATCTCCTCGATAACTTTCACCGGGGCTTTATAAAGAGAAAAATAATAAATGGGCAAGCTAGAGAGAACTGATTTGATTAGAACAAGGCGACCACCAATAGAAAGAGTTTTGGCCTTCCAAAGTTTCAATCGAGACTTGCATTTATTAATAACCGTGTCCCAACTTTTAACTCGATTCATGTTGCCACCCACTTTTATACCGAGATAATAAAAAGGAATTTTTCCAGCTTTGCAGCCACAAACTTCCGAAAAAGCAACGATCTCTTGGTCCGAACAATTGATACCGTAGATATTAGACTTATGCAAATTGATCTTCAACCCTGAACAAAGGTGGAACACTCCAAGGATGCGTATCAAATTGTTGAAGTTGTTCATGGACCATTTCCCCACGATGAGAGCATCGTCCGCATAAAGTAAATGCGAAACACAAAGGCCTTCATTCCCAAGACGCAAACCTTCAAAAGCGCCAATATCCGAAGCTTTGTTAATAAGGCAAGTGAAAGCTTCCATGACTACCAAAAAGAGAAAAGGGGATAATGGATCGCCTTGTCTCAAACCTTTTCCGCATTGAAACATATATGTAGGCGATCCGTTAACCAGAATAGACGACCTAGCCGACTTTAAAACCCCTTCAATCCACATACACCATCTAGTAGGGAAGCCCATTTGATGAAGAATAGATAAAAGAAACTCCCAATGGACATTATAATAGGCCTTTTGAAAGTCAATCTTAAATAGAAAAGCCTTGTCGCCTCTTTGTTTCAGCCAAGATACAAGCTCATTTATAATAAGAGGCCCGTCAAGAATAAATCTATCCGAAAGAAAGCCACTCTGATTCTCGGAAATTATAACCTGCATCACTTTGGATCTTTGAGATCACTTTGGATAGAATACATGTATATGGGTTTGTTAAAAGTCAATGGAGATTGATATCTAACATTAAAAAAAGGTTTAATTACTAAAAAAATTTGTCGTTTCAATTATTTAAAGGTTTTGATATCTAAAATGCATTTCTACCATAGTAGTTCAACCCCCCCCCCCCCCCCCCCCCACACACACACACAGCCGTGACGACCATAAAGGCATAAAGTGCACGACCATCTACGTTTTTGTTTTTAAACACGTCCCCATTGGGAGACCATCGACTACTAATTCGGTGGGTTAGCTAATTTTGTAGAGGCATATGCTTCTTAGAGTGTTTTTTTTTTTTTTTTTTTTTTTTTTTGGGGGGGGGGGGGTTGTTTAAGGTTCAATCCTTAGTAAATATGTAATTTAAAGTTATTGGTTTTCCACAGCGGGTCTTTGGACGGGTGGGGGATCGGGTTTTTCCCTGGCTCGGGAACCACCATCGGGCGGGGTTCCCAGCAAGGGAAGCCAATTTGCCCGAGCCCCCTTGTGGGAGTCTCGCGGTTGTTGTGTTGACCGTTCTAAAAAAAAGTTATTGGTGTAATAGTGTAGGAGATGTAACATTTATCATTAAAAAAATTAGTGAAATCAAATTGGCAAAAGTTAAAGTTTAGCATCTAACTAATTAATGTAGTCGCCATTGGGATTGGTGGCCCAATGGTAGAAGCAAAATTCTAGAAACACTTAAGGGGCAGATTATGGGTTCAAGTCTCATAAGGAGGTGAAACCGTTAAAAAAAAAAAACTAATTAATGTAGTCAAGTTCTTCATCATTTAACTTGTTCGAGCTTTAAAACGGCCCATTGGGCCTGGTGTATGGAATGTAAATGGTCATATTAGTTTAAAACAGTCCGCTGGAAAATTTAGAGGTGTACATTTCGGTTTTTCTCGCAAAACCGGTTCGTGTTGTAAACCAAAATGGTGTGGTCAAGTTTGGGCAAAACTGGTTTGAGTGGAGAGTGGTTCGGGTCATAAACCGATTATGTAGGAAGCCATTTGAACCCTGTATAAATTGGTTTGATTAGGTTGAAACTAGTTTTAGAAATTGGGTTTTCAATTCGATTTGGGTCCAGCTGGTTTCAGTTTTAAGAGTAGGAACCGATATACAAATAGATGGTTTGGGTCAAACCGGTTTCAGGTGTGGTATCATATTGGGTTTCAAACCGGTTTTCTTTTACATCTCTACTAAAAATAGACCTAGCTTTTGTTTTTGTTTTGTTTTTTTTTTAAAGAAACTAGAAGTAACAATTCTTTATTTTCCATTTAAATGTGATTTTCAAAAGAAGTTTAGACTGAATGGGCTTTAAGGTTTAAAACGTCTATATAAGTCGTCTAAGCACCTATGTATATGTTGAAGTTGTACACGTACTCGACCCTAATTTTTCCACAGTACAACGCCTTTGCCGCAACGCTAGCGCTGTGTTCCCGAGTTAACTAAACGAGAGAAAAGAAAGGAAAAGAAAATTTTGATTGTGTTCCCAAGTTTCATTAAAGGAAGGAAAAGAAAGGAAAACAAAATATGGTGTGTTCCCGAGTTTCATTAAAAGAATGAAAGAAGGAAGACTAGGCAAAATCCTTTAGTTTAGTTTTTCTTCCGATTTGGAAGGAAACGGAAGGAAAGGATACTTATCATTTCTTTTCTTTTCCCTTCCTTTCCTTTCCTTCTATTCTTTTCCTTTCTTTTCCCTCTTTAAGTTAACTCGAGAACACAGCGTAGGTGTAGATTCACATAAAGATTTTGATTTCATTTTATAATCTTTCGACGTCGTCACTTTTTTTTCGTGACTTTTGCGTCCTAAAGCACAGGTTTGTTAGTAGTTTTTATTGGTGTTGAAACGGTGAATAAAACTTAAAAGGTTTTTTAGTAATACTATGAATGGGAATGACATCCCTAAGAACATTATGGGTACATACCTCATCCGAACAAAAGACAATAAAAACTGCAAGTTTTGTTGCAGCAACCGCAAGCATAGCAAGTGCCACTCTTTGGTGCATTTATGGGTGTCTACTTATTTGTTTGTTTGTTCGTTCATTTAGTTTGTTGTTTAATCTCTAGATTCATTAAATATTAACATTTTTTAAACAATCAAACGAAACTTTATTCTTCACCCGCGAGAACAAAAACATTTACAACCACAATATGCCCAATTAGCCAGTGATTACCTGGACAGAACCCCCATAATCACTAATAATCAGGTACTATATTTTCTAATACTACCTACCTGAAACCACCAAAAATGACATACATCCTAACCAAAATCAAAACCCGAGAACTCATGCTACTTTGCTAAATCGACACCCGGAATTTTAGATCTTTTAATCATCCACCATTATAACATTCCACCACACAGCTCTAGCCTATAAACAACCTGCAAATAAATGACACGCTCCTATTCCAAACCAACATGAAAACTTTTAGATGGACCAGTTTTGATCCCGACGGGGTCTTAACACGAGCCTGTTCTATAAAATTTTATTGCAAATCAATTAAGAAAACTATAGTACAACAAAACATCTGGTAGTTAAAATTGTAAATAAAAAGGAATAGAAATGAATTATAAAAAAATAATATAGACAGAGATTAGGAGATTATATGTAAAAGGTTTTTAAGAAATCATAGTACTTTTTTATTACTTTCTTCTTTCGTTTACTCAAAATTCATATCTAATATTTATAGAGAATGAATCATATATCTTTATATTTAAAGACTGGTGGGTTAGTTTGTATGATATAACGGTTGTCACCGAGTCTTTTTTAGAGAGTGCAATCTAGCTCGGCATGTTTTAAACACTGAGCATATTTAAGTACCATCACCATTAATATTATTATTGGACCATCTCCAATGAGTGCATTCGATGCATTTAGATGATGTGGTAAATATTTTTTTTTAAACTTGCATTCGAGGAGTTTGGGTGCGTTGCAAGTAGGCCTGTAAATTATCCGAACGTTCATTAACTGTTCGTGAACTGTTTGGCGGGAAGTTCGTTTATGTTCGTTTATTTAAATAAATGAATGAACACGAACACAATTATTTGTTCGTTTAATTAAACGAACGAACATGAACACACGTTTTGTTCGTTCATTTATGTTCGTTCGTCTATTTTTGTTCGTTTATGTTCGTTTAACTAAACTTTACTTTATTTTTATTATTTATTTCCCTTTTGTTAAGTAACCTTAATTCATATTATAATATATACAATATATTTGATATGTTCCAAAAAACTTAACAATAACCCTAACATTCTAAACATATCAGCCGCCCTCCACACTTCACAGCCTCGCCTCCCTTCTTTTCCACACTCCACAGCCCTACCTTCTTCCACTTCCGGCCGACCACCTCCACAACCTCGCTGCCAGCCTCCACAGCCCCGTCTCCACTCTCCAACCTCTTGCCTCCACAGCGCCACAAGTATGACCCAACTTCTCTTATCTTTTTTTCTCTATAGCTTTGTTCATTTGAGTCCGTTTAATGTTCGTTTATGTTCATTTGTTTTCGTTTATATTGATCATTTGTGTTCGTTTATGTTCATGAACTGTTCATTTAGGTTTTAAATGAAGGAACATAAACAAACACGGCAAATTTCTTAATGAATGAACACGAACACAAAAATGTGTTCGATTATGTGTTCGTGTTCGTTCGGTTCATTTACAAGCCTAATTGCAAGGGTATTGTGAGAGGGAATGAGAGAGAACGAGTAAGAGGAGAAATAAGCTAGAATAAAATGTTAGGTAAGCTGATGTGTCACAGACATGCATTTTTACCCTTTGTATTGAAGATGGTCCTATAACTATGTAAATATTTAGAAAGCATTTAAATATTTAAATAAGATAATGCTAAATTTAAATAGTATCTAGTTATAAAAATACCTTTAAATGTTATGTTTTAAATTGTTATACATTCTGCTTTACAACTTGTGTAAGTAAAATTATTTAAATATTACAAAATTGTTATTGTGTCATTTGTGTATCGTTTATAATATAGTATCGGTTCACTATAAGACTATAAGGTATGATTATGTTTCTAGTCACCATTACGACCCTCCATATCATGACCACATCACTTCACCCTCCATCACTATCATTATGATATGGTCACCACCATTATGATATGGTCACTATGTCCTTGAATTGAATACGACAAAACAATTAATACCAAATAGATATGTGGCATACATAACCTCCCTCACGGTTGGCACGCTCGGAGTGAGGGGCAGGGTGCCCGGAGGCCGGAGCCACATCCCCCATACCCCCATGGCTTAAAAAGAATAGAATACAACAACAATTTTGGTAGGTTTTTTTTATCATTATTTATACTTTTTATAAATTTTAAAGGTATGTGTTTTATATATTTCAACATTAATGATTTTAAAAACACTTGAATAATGAAAAAACCTAAAACCAAATGTCATCCACAAATGGTTTCATTTGTATCGTGAGGTGAAATAAACGGTTGAGATAGGTGAGGGCCCACAGGAATCAGTCTGTGCCGCGTCACATCGTATCTCTGTCGTTATGAATACCCGACCTCTGCTCACTGTCACCTACTTCCACTTAATTTTATAATTCCATCCCTTCTACTATATAAACTTAACATATTTTACCCCTTCTTGTTTCTTTTATTACGGTTAAACCCCTTTGACTTTTAGACCTACCAAAACTTCTACTTTTTAATAATGGATTGTTAGTTTGTTACCGTCAATTTTTTAAGTAAATGATTATATTCTAGTTTAAATCATATAAATAAATAGAAAATTATAACGTTTAATTACTTTTTACTGTTTTATTGGATTAAGCTTTAATTCTTTGGTTTAACTTTTTTTTTTTAAGTTTATTTCATTAAAATGGCCAAAACCGGAACACCTTATCTATAATACATTATAAAGGAGGAGTGATGTACCATATTGAAATTTTGACATGGGTACAATTTTAAAGCAATAAGTATAAGAGAATAAAGCTTATTTGATAAGGGTATTATAGGGATGTTGATGACAATTAAGACACCTTAAAGGGTATTATGGATATTTCAACCCACCTACTTTTAGTTAAAAAGTAAAATCACATTCCCTTACTACCCCTCTCTCCTTTCCCTAACCTTCCACCATCAATTACTAATCTTTTGCATTAGGAATCTGTAATCAATTCTGTAATTTGTAACCCTTCATAACTCATTCAAACCTTTGCATCAGTTGAGAACCCAAAAGACCACAACAATTAAACCTTTGAAGGGTATAGAGCTCCAATCGGTTCAGTCGCAAATTATCAACGTCCTAATTGAATAACCATGTAAATTGTTTGTTTAAAACCCTTATTTGCTTTTGGTCGGTTAGAAGAAATGGTGAAATTGTGCGCCAACAACGTTGTTTCATCTCGATTCCATCCCATATCCGCTATTCACCATTCACCATTCACCATCAACGATCTCCATCAGACGCCTCTGCATACTCCACCCCAAGTATGTGTTCTTTTTTTTCTGGGAATTCGTTGTCGGTGTTTCTCTTTTGCGACAATCGAATGTCGGTACATTAGTAAGAAATCCTAATAATTATGAGTTGTTTTTTCCCACATCGCAGGTGGTTTAATCGGTTAAGGCTTTTTTTCTTTTGCAAAGGATGTTGCTTATGAGCGCAGAGGTGAGGAACATATATTCGAATTGACCTATTTATAAGTAAGTTGTTTGACATGGCGACCTCTATTTAAATCAATAGCACTTTTTTTATCTTTTTCCTTTTCTTCTAATGCACTCTGCTGGGTAATTTTGTCTGCAGTCACAAGGCTTTTTGGATTGTAATTGGCAGAGAGAAGGATGGCTACATCAAGGTTATAAAATAAACTACTATTCTTTTTGCTTTTGTTTTTTTTAAGTATTTTAACATCAGACCTCTGTTTCAAGGTTTTGGAGGAAGGTTCGGATCAGCCTATGGTAGTGACAGTCGAAGCACGTTTACTGAAGAAGGCAGACTTTGACAAGAAATTGACTGTTTTTTATCAGCACAAGAAAATTATATTAATTAATGATACTGTGAAGATTTTAGAAGGTCCACTAGAGGTTTGTTATGATCTTTAAATATTCCAGTTGAAAATCATCAATGCTGGATTTGAAATGTATGAATCATGTGGCGGCTTAATTTTGCAGGATAAACGAGTAATTGTCAGGCAAATTTACAAAGGGGTAATCTTTTTGCATGATGAGAATGAATCAGAAAATTGTGGTTATTTCTGTGCTAAAGCAAAAATCTGTGAAAAGTTGGAGTCTTCTGCTGACATGATCAAAGGTAAGGTACGCTTGTTATGGATAAAATGCTAAGCATCGTAATTAACATATCATACGCCTGCCAAAGATAGTTTTTAATATTAACATAAATACCAATTCCTGTATTGCAGGGAGGTACATCAGATGCCTCTGGTTTTGATGATTTCCCAACATCACCTAAGTCTCCCTTATCACTTAACAAAGCTTGGGAAGGGAGGGAAACTACCCACAACTATAACTTTGGAATTTTTATTTATATCCTTTTAACATTATTTTATTGGACATGCAGTTGATCGGGAAGATAAAGAAGGTTTATCTGCTGGGCAATCATGCAGAATAAGAAGGTTTATCTGCTGGGCAATCATGCAGAATACGCGTGGGCCATTTAAAGGGATACATGTGCCGTGTCATGGCAATTCGATATTCCGATATCACAGTGAAACTTGCTTCCCAGAGCAAGATTCTTACAGGTTCAACAATAATCTTTTTTCGTTTTGCATTTCTAGGTAAGTAATCTTTTTGTATATTTTATTATTTGCAGTTAAATCTGAGCATCTTGTAGAAGTTTGAGAAAAAAGTTCTGCTGTCTCTTGGGTATAGTGGTTTGAATTTTATTTTTAGTTTTCTTTGTCTAATCTTTAGACTTCATTTTGAAATTTTGTTTGGTTCTCCAAAGTGATGGACAGGATTATGCTAACCATTTGAATTGCTTGGGGAGAGTGGGGGTTCCCAAGGTGAGAATTAATGTGTATTGTTGGTCTTCAAAGTCACTGCATTAATCTTGTTGCTGCAAGCAATCCATATCTGCTGCCTACACCAGTTTATCATCCCTCGCGTAAAAGTGAGATGCAATCAAAAAGCCGTTATCTGATGCCTAAACAGTTGCAAGTCTTTTCCTCAGGTATTGACTTCAAAAAAGTTGCGTGGTAAAGTCCTTTCTGGTCAGAATGTGTTGTTTTAAAAAGGTGGCAATTTTGTTCAGGTCAAAACTTGTTGGATCTAAATTGTTAGATGCTTTTGTTTGATTTTTTCTTAGTCTATTTCGAACATTTCCTGTTTCAAGTCTTTGATTACCCTCTTTTTTCTTTTAGTTTTGTGGCAAGTGGTTCATAAGATTGTAAAAATTGGCAAATTTTCAAATATAATGGCCTCACTGATTTCTTTCAATTTGTATGATCTTACTTGCTACATCCAAATTCTCCCAATTCAAGGTTTAAACATTGTGGCTTTCAAATTCAAAATGGATATGAGTATCTACTGTTTTCAGTTACCAAGCTTTTATTTTCATAAAATGTTGTCTAATCCATAACAGTGTCTTACAAAGTTTCAACTTTTAAATGCATCTTTTTTACCATAATATGTCATTAGTTACGAAACTTATTCTTTGACTTTAGTGTATAAGCATGATTCACTTTGTTAAACTTTTTTTACTCAAATACAATTGAAATTTGGGATATATTTGTTTAGGTTAACCTACGTGGAAGAAATTTTATTGTTTTGGTGACTTTTCCTTTTGGTCCATTTTTTATGTGTATTTCATTCTTTGGGTGCTTGGTGTTCCATTTTGGCACATACAAATTTAATTAGAATATATTCATCATTTATTTTAGGTGTACATTTTATTTAGAAGTTGTTGTCATTCTTTACCTTGATACAAAATAACATGTGTTTGACCATCATACTTTCGCTTTATATTTCTAAGGAACAGTTTCCTTGACCGGAAGCCGTGACTTTATGGTTGCTTCAAATTTAGTTGGCTTAAAGATTTTCATGTCCCATTTTTATACAACAGTATATTTATTTTTGATGACTTATATGCTCAAATAAAAAGGAAATGTTGTAATATTTAGGTGGCAAATGGGTTATAATGTATTTATTTAGGTGCGCCTCGAAACTCCTTGGCTCTTCTCTTCATAAAAATAGTTGCAGCCACGGTCACTGCTATAGAATACTCCGTTGGTTACAACGTTGGTTGACATATTCCGCCACAACGAAATAGAAATCTGTGCCATCGTATTTCATCATTATTATTTAATAAACCTTTCAGGTTTTTTATTTATTGACCTTCAACTTCACTGTATTTTAGTTGTTTTCTTTCAATTTTGTTATCACGGCTCCGTAACAAGCGATACTTCACGCAAAGCGGCTAGGCAATTACGTAATCTCGCAAGCCCCATCGACATATCAAATTGTTACTAGACCAGTCGAAATCTCAACAATTCTACCCAGTGATAGTAAGTCGACAACCACCCTGCCCTTAGAACTTCAAGAAGACATGGCACCGCTGAAATGGACGACACCGGTGCCCATAAATTCCCATGGTTACGATTCACATAAGAACCACTCCTAAACTAACTATACCTCTTTTACTTCCCTACTCACGGCAATTCATTATATAGGTACTTCGCACAAGGCACATAACCAAACATAAAACGTAACAATGGAAAAACTAACATAATGCTGCAAAACGTGAAACCCGCCGCACAATGTATGACAAAAAAACATTAATCCCGCAGCAACGCGCGGGCATTTCTGCTAGTCTTAATAAAAGACAAGGTGCCTAGTACCCAAGAGCTGCATCAAATCGAAATTACACCACATATTTCAATCTACACTTGTACACTTATGCCTATTCTTAAACCATAGGAAAACCTATTGATTTTACCTCCGACGCCTTTATTTCTTTATTAGCAAAAATCTACTCATTGCTAGTCTTCCAAATCCTCCAGCAAACAGTAATAACCAGCCCGTGAAAAACCACTTTCTTGAGTCGAGGAAGGTCGACATATTTGTGCATATCAAACAAGTCCTTTACCTGAAAAGTATAAAAAGGAGGAACCTTACACCAAGAAGAAATAGCTTGCCACACCCCATCGATATTTGGCAAGCAATAAAAATATGGCCTCCCGACTCCTAATCACCAAAAATACGCAGCTTTTATCTCCCACATCAATGTTCCTTCTCTGTAGAGCAAGTTTAGTAGGTATCCTATCTATCTCCGCCCTCCACGTAAAGATGTTACACTTGCTAGGAAACTACTTGCACCATTTTAAAACATAGTGATTAGTATCTGAAGTATCGTCCATGAACAACTTCTTGAACCCTGATACAGTAAACATACCACTCAGGTCACCTAACCACCGCCATGAGTCTCCCTTTCAGGTATGCGAAATTGTCCAATTAATAATATTCAAACAGTTAGCTGCTGTTTTTTATCATCTGTACCCGGAGCTCGCTTCCATCACCAGCTAAACCCTCCTGAATCAGAATGAGAGAAACAACGATCCTTAACCCAATATTGTTTATGAGGTTCTAACAAAAAAAAATGTTGGGAATAAGGTCTTTAATGTAACATCTCCCACCCAAACATCAAGCCAAAATTTAACCGAGCCAACATTCCAACCACATCTTTAATGCGCGAACTTACCCGTTGGCCATTTGGTTTACAGGTCTTCTCGAACCGAACTATATTATTCCATGAACTAGAATATCGGGAGTTAGCAGGAAGAAAATCCCATCTTCTAGCCGAACCATGAATTACCTGAACCACTATCTTCCACATACCATCACTCTTCGTTCGAAACCTCTACCCACTTAGCAAGCAATGAATAGTTACCCCACTCCAATTGGCTTAAACCAAAACCTCCGATTCTTAGATAAAAGTCACCCTGTCCCAGGACAGTTTCTTAACATTTCAAATAAATTAATAAAATTATATATACAAGTCTTATCCAAAATTTTTAAGTATTTACAAAAAATAAATAAATAAATAAATAAGTTACGTAACTAATTCTTATCCAATTTTTTTAGTGGTTATAGAAAATAAATCAATTTGTATAACCAAGAGTTATCTTACGGGTACAATTTCTATCATGGTCACTTAAAAAAAAAAAAAAAAAAAAAAAAAAAAAAAAAAAAAACCTTCTTGATGACCACTTAAGTTCCTTAGCCCAAGGGCCTCAACCAAAGACGTGACTCGCCCGTTTTACCCTAAGACTAACTGGAGTGGGCGGGGGAATGGGCGGGAAAACATCCCCAGGCCCAAAACACCACCCTTTGGTGGCGTGGCAGAGGGCAGTGAATTTCCCATTTAGACTACATGATGTGGTCATAGAGTGAAGGGAGCATGGAGCGACATGTGGCAGCCAAGTCAATTTCCTTTCAGTCCTCAAAAATTAACGGGATGGTGGTGCAATGAAGAGTTTTTTTTAATTAACCAATCAATAAAAAATCATCTATAACCCAAGAATCAACCAATCAAAAATCTTCTATAACCTAAGAACCAACCACAACCATCCACATCACCCTCACATTTTGCCCCACGCTCGTGGAAATCTCCAGCCAACCTGCCCTACGCCACATACGGCGTGGTGTTGGTGGCGTGAAGGGGATTCACATCTCTTTCCACGCCCCCACACCGTGTAGCCTTAGAGACTTATAGTTTCATTGGTTTCTAAATTTATCCTGTAGTAATGAATCAAATAAGTGTTGATCGAAACCGAATTATGCGTTGGAATCCGATAACTTTTTTTAACGACGAATGTTACGTAATATCTACTATTAAATAACACTAAATCTACCTTATGACAGGAGTTGAACCATGGTCTCTCCATAAGAGGCACAAAACCTCTACCACTAAGCCAATGCTGGAATCCCACAACTGCAAGGGTGGATCTTTAGGTTTTCTCGCTTTATGGTGTAAATTTTATATGTGTTAAGTCTTCCTTATTTAAAAGTTCAAGATCCGTTAGTGCATGTGTGTGGATTTTAATTAACTAAATTAGTTTGATAAAAGACTCAACTTGTTTTCCTTATTTCAATCCAACTTTTTGTTATTTACATATCTTAACCATTCAACTAATAATACTAAAAAAAAAAAAACAAGAGTTAATAGCCATTTTCGTCCCTGAGGTTTGGGCCAGTTCGCCACTCCAGTACAAAAGTTTTTTTTTTTGCAATTCCTTCCCTGAGGTTTGGATTTTTTTGCCAAATTCGTCCTTTTCACTAACCCAGTTAAAAAATCTCGTTAAGGTCAGGGGTATTTTTGTCTTTTTACCTGACCTTTTATTTTTTAATATTTTTTATCAAGTGGGACCCACCTGTTTCTCTAATCTCTGTCTCTCTTGTCTCTCTTTACCTGTTTCTCTACGGGTCCAAAGTAACCCACTGCACAACCTTCTTCCCCAAATAGACTCTGAACCTAACCCTAACCCCTTCAATCAATAACCTGATTATGACCACCACTCCCACCATCAGATCCACCCTCCTCCGCCCCCTACCCACCACGTTCATATCCTTCTTATAACCACCACTCCCACCACTTCCATACTACTGCTGCTACCTTTGAGAAAAGGAGAGAGAGCCGATAGAGAGAACGGGGAGGCGAAAAGAATGAGCAGAGGAGAGAGAAGCAGAGTAAAGAAAGAGAAAGAGAGAAATACCCGGAAGACAGAAAGAGAAAGCATTGTAGAGAGAGACAGACGGAGAAGGAAGACGAAGACGACGACGACGACGGTCGGGCGGTGGTTTCAACGGCAGTAGCAGTGGTCTCTTTCTCTCTGTCCTCTGCTCGATCTCCTCTCTCTCTCTCTCTCTCTCTCTCTCTCTCTCTCTCTCTCTAATAATAAACAGTAAGGCAGTGGGGGTGGGGGTGTTGGTTTAGGGTTCGACCGGTTGCCGGAGCTATCGCCGGAGGTGGAGACCTCCGGTCTCTTTCTCCTTCTCGTTCACTCTCTCTCTCTTGTAATATTTTCTTGAACCATTTTGCAGTATTTGGGTGTGTTAAATCCAACATTCCCACATCAAAAGCAGTATTAGGAACCATATATGTTTCTCCATTCTTGTTTTTAAATCCAACATAAATTTGAGTTTTATAAAAGAGAGACAAGAGAGACAGAGATTAGAGAAACAGGTGGGTCCCACTTGATAAAAAATATTAAAAAATAAAAGGTCAGGTAAAAAGACAAAAATACCCCTGACCTTAACGAGATTTTTTAACTGGGTTAGTGAAAAGGACGAATTTGGCAAAAAAATCCAAACCTCAGGGAAGGAATTGCAAAAAAAAAACTTTTGTACTGGAGTGGCAAACTAGCCCAAACCTCAGGGACGAAAATGGCTATTAACTCAAAAAACAATTTATGTTTGACACAAACTCCCTATAAAGTAACGCAAAGAGTTAAATTCAAAGTTGGATAAGAAAAAAGTGAATGATTTATTTTGTTTTTTTTCCACCTTCGTTTGTTTTGTTTCTGTAATGGGTTTTGTGTATGTACTTGGCAAAATTTTAAATTAGTTGCGTGTTTTATACGTAACTAATAGACAACAAACAAATAAAAGTTTAAAGAAAGATCTAGAAAATAGCATATTTTTAAAACTTAAAAGTAAAGAATCAAACAAACACGTCAAATTCTTGGCATTTTTAATACTATAATTTATGTGTAAAACACCAAAATAACTACCACCATCATTTCCACCTGTTGCGACCCGATTGGAATCACCACATGTGATGTGGCTTTCCTCTTCCCTACCTCCTGTTGCACCCGTTACATGTTTGTTTTTTTTTTTACTTTTAATTGCGATCACTTTATAGCTGAAAAATACAAAACACCAAATCAATAGAAATTACACGAAACAAGCTACGTTAAAATTGACCCAATCGGCCCAAGAAAGGTTCCTAATCTTCACACGGTGAGTGAGCAAAAAAAATGCATCTTCCTTGATTAAATCCACCGTCGTTTGTAATGCAGAGTATACAAAATGATTATGTTTGATTATGATAAGTGGGTACCAAAGTTAGACTAAAGACGTTCTAACGTGTTCGTAGAGGGTTGACAGTTGGCGGTTATGGCCGTCGGCAGCTAAACTATTACGACCAAGCTCGGCCAGAAGAAGGCGGGCGGTTGACGACTTGGGCTCCAGTATCCTATTGAGCCTGAAATTTATTAAAAAAAATTATATATCTTTATTGAATTGTATACTTACCATATATATATAAAGAGTTAATTACACCGTTAGTTCCTGTGTTTCCATCAAATTTTAATGTCAGGTACTAATAGTTTGAAGTAACAACTCGAGGTATTAACTTTCCAATTCGTTACAATGTCGGGTACTAGTGACTAACCCTGTTAATAATTAACTGAGATGACCTCACGTGCCCAACACATGAGGGTATTTTCGTCCACACACAAATTTTATTTAAAACCATTTAAATAAAAAAACCCAATAAAACCTCTCTTCTTCCCTCCACACACGCCTCTGCGTATTTTTAACGATCAAAATTTCACTCTCAACAATATTAAGCGATTTAGGGCAAAAATGTTAACAATGTGTCATATCATAAAGGATGATGATGAATATCATAAAGACATTTATCGTAAGCGTCTTGAGGATGATCAATGTTGATCAATACTTTAAAACATTCGTTTCTTCTTTCTTTAAAAAAATGTTTCTTGTTTCAGGTATATATCCATAGTTGTTTTGTCTGAAGGTCTTTTATAGTGTAAGGTTTACAGACTTTCCCGATAAGGGTTATGAGAATAGTAAGTTTGAATGGAGATCATTGTTTGTTGGCCAATTGTGATTGAATTGAAAGAGGGGAAAGAAGAATTTATACGGTGTAATGGTTTTATTGGGTTTTAAATAAAAATTTGTGTGTGGACGAAAATACCCTCATGTGTTGGGCATGTGAAGGTAGTCTTAGTTAATTATTAACGGGTTAATCACTAATACCCGACATTGAAAGCAATTAGAAGGTTAATACCTCAATTTGTTACTTTAAAGTATTAGTACATGACATTGAAACTTAGTGAAAACCACAGGGACTAATGGTGTAATTAACTTTATATAAAACAAACGAAAGTATGGTGTGACGCACGACATTAGATTAGGTCATCACATCCCTTAAGTGACACATGGCAGTAGTTGAGACATTCCTCTTCTTTATTTCCCTCTAAAAGTATTTTTCTATCTCATCCCCCCTAATTTTTAAACATAAATAAATTTTATATACGCCATTTAAAAAAATTACACTAAATTAACAAACATTTTATTATATTTCCAACGAGTATCATAATGCTATACAAAAAAAATTAGTGGGTTTTTGTTCATACACTAAAGAATAACCCAAATTAAACCAATATTATTAATTTATAATTTTAACCTTTATTTCTATCTTTATTATTTATTTACCATATAATAAATAAAAGAGTAAATTCCTTTTTGAGTCCCCGAGTTTTCTTGATTTTAACTACTTGAGTCCAACATTTTCATTTTTAACATTCTGAGTGCTAGTGTTTTAAGTTTGTTATGGTTTGAGTCCAATTTTCTAACTCTGTTAGATTTTTCTGTTAATATTTATGAAATGACCAAAATACCCTTACCATTAAAAATAAATAATTATTAAATATTATACTTTATTATATTATAATATATACACACATACTACATTTGCACACACACAGATCTCACCTTTCTCTCTCACCTCTCTCTCTCTCTCTCTCTCTCTCTCTCTCTCTCTAAGTACCAAATCCACCACCACCATACATCTTTAGCAACCACCACCACCACCACCATCAATCTCCACCGATGGTTGAACCACCATCAACACAACCACCACTCGACATCACCCTAACCCGAACCATAACCAGACCTGACAGGATCCGAACTCGAGCCACCAACGACCAGACCTAACCACCACCCGACAGTAACCACCTAACCCAGACGAGCCACCAACGACCAGACCTAACCACCACTGCAGACCACAACACCAACACCCTTACCCCCAACCAGCCACCCCCACTTGCCCACCTGAACCCTAACCCGTCCACCTCCACCTGCACACCTGAACCCGTCCACCTCCTCCGTCCACCTGAACCCTAACCCCCAACCGCTCACCTCCCACCACCATTACAACCTCCGTTCCACCTACAACACTACCCCCAAACACCACCTAACCCCCCCCCCCCCCGATTTACTGATTTTAGAGCCTCCTTTTGTCTTTTGCTTGTGCAGATTGATGACAAAAGGAATGGACCAAAGGGTTGTGCAGATTAAGAGAGAGAGAGAGAGAGAGAAAGAAAGATGAGATCTGTGTGTGTGTATGTGTGCAGGGTTCAGGTTGAAGATGGTTGGTGGTTTGTTGATGGTGGTTTGATGAGGGTCGAGTCTGATGGGGCCTAAGGTTCAGGTTGAAGATGGTTAAAGTGGGGATGTGGTGGTGAGGTGGTGGATGGTTAAACAGGGAAGACGATGATGGGTTTTGCAGGTGAGGTGTGAGGTTTGTAGTGGTGGTGAGGGTGGTTCGGAGGTGGAGGTGGAGGTGCGGTGGGGGTGGATTGTGGTGGTGAGGCAATGGTGGAGGTGCAGGTGTGTTTGAGAGAGAGAGAGAGTGAGTGAGAAAGTTTTATGTGTGTCTGTGTGTGTGTGTATATATATATACACTTATTTATATATTATTAAAAACTTCATGCATTAAAGACTTATTCCTTATACATTATGCATTAGAAAGTTGTACATAGGTGTTAAATGACTGAAATACCCCTATACTTAACTGACTTGATTAACGTCGTTAAAAATTGGACTCAAAGGGTTACAAAATTAAAACTTAGGCACTCAGAATGTTAAAAATGAAAATGTTGGACTCAAGTAGTTAAAATCAAGAAAACTTAGGGACTCAAAAAGGAATTTACTCAAAAATAAAAATCTTATGGTTATCTAAGTTCTCTCTCATATGAAATAATATTATTAAATCATAATTTCACATTTAACTCTTATTTATTTTCTTAACTAATTCTTTTTATATTTTTGCATATTAATAACCAGTTAATATTTTATTGATCTTACCTAATGTAATATTAAAATTTTCTAACCTAATAATAAATAAAACATCAAAAAAAATGTTATAACCCGTGTGATACACAACTTATAATGAATTATTTACACTAAATGAAAGTGTAAATGAGAGTTTTGTTTTCATCTAGGCAGAAAAGATTAAAATCAGCCGTTTCTAAAAAAGCTACACCTTAAACCCACCGCCTCAATCGCACTCTGCGATGGTTGCTTCTGGCTCTATTGCTCATCTAAACATACATTCTCTCCTTAAAATATATTTTTATTTTTATTCACATGATTAAAATTGTTGTTTTCTCATATTATATTATATTATATTATATTATATTATATTATATTATATTATATTATATTATATTATATTATATTATATTATATTATATTATATTATATTATATTATATTATATTATATTATATTATATTATATTGTATTACATTAATTTCTATGCTACATCGTAACACACGTTTTGTCACTTCACATTATGTTTTTCTATCCCAAGAAGCTTTCGGGATATAATCTAATATATATATATCTATATATATATATATATAGGATTAGGTTCAAATAAAAACAAGCTTGAGTTGGAAGAACTTGAGAACTCCGACGTAAAATGTGAATTTAAAAAAAAAATTACACACTGATATAAACACGGGTAACTCCGCCGTAAAAAAATGAAAAAAAAAATTACGATGATTTTACACTGGTGTAAAAAGAACAACAGACTAATGTTGACTTTATAAGTAAAGGAATATTCCCTTCAATATTTTATTATGCTTTAATTTACAATCACACATTCTTTTTTTATTAAATTAAGTGTGTGCTTATAAAGTGGGTTCCTTAGTTCTTCCAACTCAACAATATTCTCATTTTTACCCTTTCTATATATATATATATAGGGTTCAGATCATTTGAGAACCACCATTTAGGGAGAGAACCAAGGAACCAGTGTGAACAGGTGACATTTTTTGTAAATATGAAGTGTGTCTACAAAAACCCAGTGGCGAAGCTTGGTTTCGAAATCGGTGGGGGCCGGACTCAATTTTTTTCGATCTGTAGGGGCCGAACTCAACCCGGACTCAATTTACCTATGAAAATCGCAAATTTTTACAACTGCGCCAGAAAACAGTGGGCCAGGGCCACCCCTGGCCCTTCTTATCCTTCGTCCCTGCAAAAACCCTCTATCAAAAAATAAAAAAAATAATAAAAAAATTATATATGGCTCGCACCCTGGGTGGTGCGGCTGAGCCAGAGTAGGCTCAGCAGTCGGCCTATCTTTCCGGGTGCAGGCATAAAGGCATGATTAGGTCCACAAATCTCACTGCACTAACCATAGTAAACTCCTTCTCGTTGTACCGGAATAGAGGTTTGATTTAAACGACCAGGTAACCTAAAAAAGAAGTAAAAACACCAAAATGATTATCTAGTATTAATATTTCGTAAAAAATAAAAAAAATAGTTGATATGACGTCAATCCTGATACACATGTGCATTTCGCTGTTATATATACATGCATATACCGTATGAACATGTGCATTTCACTATTAAATCATACTTTTGAATAAATTGTCAATTACCATAATTAAATGATTATTAAATGGACGCGACATGAGATATAAGGATCAAAAATTATATTCAATGATGATTAAATAGACGCAAAGTGAGATATAAAATACACTCGAAATTGTCAACTGTTTAGTCATGCATATTATAACATAAATTGAAAATAAAACACGTGTAGGATAACAAACGTGAATAAATTTAAAACAACTATAAATAAGAACTATACAATATGCAACGTGTACTGCATGCACATGTGCATTTCAATAATATAGTTAGGTTTTTTTGAATGGTTTAGCTTTAGGGCTTAGATTTTAGGTATGGTGTGAGGGGGTTAGGGTTTTTTTTTTTTTTTTTTTTTTTTTGGAGGGGGGGTTAGGTTTTGGGGTGGTGGGGGTTTAATTATAATTATGCACATGTGCATATGTCAATTTCCTTATCATACAAATTTATATACGCTAAAATAATAATCACAAACATAATCAACCTATCAACAATCATATAAGACCACCCACAATATACATATGTGCATGCATCATTCTTCAAACAAAAAAAACTTTTTTGTACCCATCTGTTTTTATTATATGATTACATGATAACACAAAAAATATCCATATTACAAACCAACCATGTTACTATTAACTACATACCTACAAACTTCTAATTATCTCACAACCTTACGTTCACCAAGAGTGTCCCCTTCTATTGCTTATTTGTCCCCCTTTTCATCTTCTTCCCTTTTACTTATCTTCTTACAACAGTCTTCACACCTCATTGATGTCTCATCTAACATCTCCCTTGTTTTTTCATCCGTCAACCTGAACATCGTATACTTCTCAAATTTATCACATTGTTCGTGTGTTTTAAACAAGTAATAATTAACATTTTATTAGTTAACATGATAAATATACATATATGCGCATGCGCATATATATCCAAATTGCTTAAATAATTAATACCGACCTTTTAATGTTCAACATATGTAACCAATAACATATGTCATCACCAAATGCACTAAGGTGTTGCCTTTTATTATTGTTCTTGTTCATCATTTGATTTTATAAGAAGTTTTATTAACCGATTCTCTTAAAGTCAATCATAATAAGTTGATTCTTGAATGCTTTTTGTTAAATAAACTATAACACATGTTATATAATAGATTTTGATTAAAGAATTGTTTTGATTTTGTCCTGCCCTTGAAGCTCACGGGAGATAACCTAGTGTGTGTATTTGTTTATGATACAAAAAAAATGATTTGTGGAGTTAGAAAAACAATTTTAATACAATGTAGAAAGGCTTGACTCTAGCACCAAAATTTAATTTATTTTAATTCATTTCTCTGCTACCAAATTTAGGCCCAATTTTTATGTAGTCCGGGCCAAATTTTTTTTAAGGTTCTCAGAGATGGCCCTGCTTACAACAGTGAAAGTCCATCACTAAAAACATTAACTTAATATTGTTAATGACCAATTACTACTAAGAGTATGTGTAGTGGTAGAGGGTTATGTTGGGGTTATGGGATTAAAATATTAAAAAGTAATAGAAAAGGAGTTATGTGAGGGTTATGGAAAAAGAGGGTGTAGTGGGAAGGAGGGTTATGTTGGGGTTATAAATGATTGGGTAATAATTGATTTTTATTGTTTATTATTATTATTATTATTATTATTATTATTATTATTATTATTATTATTATTATTATTCAGACTAATAAAACAAAAAACAAAACAAACTTCAAAAAAATTATTATTATTATTCTCTCTCTCTCTCTTTCTCTACCCCTCTCTCTCTCTCTTATCTTCTTCTTCTTCTTCATCTCTTCTTCTTCATCTCTTCTTCTTCATCTTCTACACTTCTTCTTCCTCTCCACACACACTTCAACAACAACAACAACAACAACAACAATAATAATAATAATAATAATAATAATAATAATAATAATAATAATAATAATAATAATAATAATAATAATAAAATCAAGAAGCAGAGGGTAACGCTCGTTGTCCACATGACCGGATTGAACCAAAACGCCTCATAGCGCCGCCGGGGGCGGTATTCCCCGGCGCTATGGGGCTTCAAAACGCCCTATAACGGGCCACTACACATGCCCTAATGACTAGTTTACTTTTTATCAAAAGTAACTTGCTGCTCACGTCTAGTTACCGCTAATGGCTAAATTTTCACTGACGGGTAGAAACTTACTAATGGTGACAATCATTGATGATCGTCTTTAATTGGTGATCAATTTGCGTACAAATATTTTATTACTTATGTAAATCCGAAGTAACTTCCATCAATCATACAAATTGTCATTGCCTACATACTTTGCCTGTTGTGTTGCCCCCGAACTAGGGGCGAAGCTTGGTTCATCAATCGGGGGCCGGACTCAATTTTTTTCGATCAGTAGTGACAAATCGGCGGGGGCCGAGTATTAAACCCGGACTAAATTTACCTACGAAAATCGTAAATTTTCACTACTGCGCCAAAAAATGAGGGGGTGGGGCAGGGCCACCCCTGGCCCTCACAATGCTTCGTCCCTGCCCCGAACCCCAACAAAGGGGGTGTTCTCCCTTTGAACATGTGGCTCCTAGAACTACAATAGCCTTGAACAAGCGTGTCCACTCAAACTCGCATAGATATACAGAGCATGTTTGGCTCTCCACCTTCTTTTCTCCTTTCTTTTTCTTTCACCTCCTAATCTCCTTAATCTCAAAGGTTACAAATTCTAGCTTATGACTTTTCTCCTTGTCTCCTTAATCTAAGCGCAAAAGCTCCTTTTCAATGCATCATCCAAACACTTCATTTTAACTTATGATTTTTCCAAAAAATCATAAGTCATAAGGACGTGGAAAAATGGAGAGCCAAACATGCACATACTATAATTTTATTTTGATATTAAGTAAACCTCCATTAACCAAAATGGTTTTGATGGAACTAAAATCATCTAACATGTTTTTATTTTCATATATCGTTATCAAAACTTGACATAATATCATATAGTTGATAAAATATAATGATATTACATACATTGATTTTTTTTTTTTTTTTGACATTTTTATCTTCCATTATATCTTACAACTGGATATTTCTAAAACGTTTAGCTTTGCTATTAAAAAAAGTTTTGATGGCGTGGCTTGTTATTTGTTTACCTTCTATTTTAAGGTATTAGAAGTGTAATATATATATCTCAAATTTAAGTTAAACTAGATATATATTTTGTTGGGTAATATGATATTATGTACGATCTTAAAGGTGTATACAAAATTGTAAACCCATAACCAATAAATTCAAGCTTCAACAATCGGGGATTTTTAGCAAGACCCACGACACAAATGGTGGTGTTGATCGAAGAAGATAAATGAAATGGAGGGTGATGGTGGATGATGATGTGGTGGACAAGAGTGGTGGTTGTGGTGGCATATGTAGTTTGTGTTTCCTTTTTGTAGAACAACTTGAAGAGGACATTATCAAATTATCATTACCGAAATTCTTTTATTTTTTGTATTGTTTTGTTTTGTCTCTAAAAAAATAGTTAACTTTTGATGTTGAGGAAAAATATTATTGTTGCATCAGGAAAGAAAAATCATGAGTTCTACACACCACATCGTCGACATTAGTTGTCCACCACATCATCAAGTTTAATGCCGTCAAATACTCATATACAAATCTTCGGTGCTCAACTGTTCATATGTTAGATATGGTTTTAAACTTTATTTTTAACCGTGGTGAATTCATAAATTATTTTCAAGGGGTTCATTTATAGATTCTACTGCTTATAGTTTATAAAAAGTAACAAGATTAGGTATTAATAGTTTAAAGCTACACTCTCAGGTTTCAACGTTTCATGTTGTAACAACCTGTGGTATTAAGACTAATAAATGTTAGTTTTTCGTTTAGGTTCAAGGGCATCTTGGTCATTTAACATCTAAATGACTAATTATGTAATCAAACAACAAGGACTATTCGTGTTAATTACTCAAAATTAATATGCACGGACTATTCGTGTCAATTAGTCAAAGTTAACATACAAGGACCATTTTCTATAGTTTAATCGAACATCATTTCTCAAATATATGGGACCTTCGTCACCGTTTGTTATACCAACCACTATTATGAACTTTAGAGATGAGCTCGGTACCATACCGTACCTAATCAATTCTGTTCACTAAAACTTTGTACTGATACTGATAGAGAAAACATACGGTATCAGTATTTTAAGGTAAAATATCGACTCAAAACGCTACCGGACCGATACCGATATCAATACCGAGATATTGATATCAAAAATACCGATACTGAAAATCGCCAAAAATTGGTACTAAATTGGTACCGAAAATGGACTCGTATCAGTATTTTTTTGTACCGGTTCAGTATCAGTATTTTCAACATTCAATACTAAAATTCTCATCCCTAATGAATTGCTGAAAAGATAGAAATGTTTGTGGTTGGAGTCTTAGGATTTGAATTAGGGTTTAGAGTTGGGATAGGGAAATGTTGGGATTTGGGTGTTGGATCGCGGGCGTTGAGAGTAGGTTCGGTACAGAGACATTGTTTCTGATGAACGACACTGGCATCTTTAGGCATTGTTGTGGCGGTAGTTATGGTTGAAGGGGCGGCATTGGAAAGTAAAGGGTTAAGGTACGACGATGGTGGTGATGTGTATCTTTTTCACTTTGTTGCAAGTGAATTAAGGAAATGGTTCCTTATTTAAAATTGAGCAAATTGCATAAATAACTCTTACTATTACATAACATAGCTACCCCTTACCTTTTTGGTAATTTCATTAAAACCTAATGAAAAAACTAACATCTCGGATGATTTAGCGTCTTTCTGTGGTTTGTTTGATTGTGTGGATTGTTTGTTCGGATTGTTGTATTTGGGGTTATTCCCGGTTTATTATGGCTAGCTTCTTGCTAGCATAATCAATAAAGTTTTGTTTTGCGGTTGAAAAAAAAAAAAAAAAAAACTAACATCTGTTATGAAACGTTGAAACCTTAGAATACAACTTAAACTATTAATACGTAACATTGTTACTTTTCATAAAATACATAGACTATCAATATAATTAAATCAACTAATGAAAAATCCTACTTGCACAGTCAATGTTATTTAAACATAGGTTACGAGTTAACCCATATCCATGGTTAACATGAATGCATCCTTCGTGATGTCCATACAACATTTAAACACGTCTAGTAGGATTGTTAATCTTTTAATATAACCTTTTTAAATATTTGAGAGTGACATTGTCTCCTAACTTAAAGTGTAGTGACCCATAATACAAAATAAAAATTCAAAATTATATTTTTTTGACAGATATTTTATTTTTAAACTTTGAAATAATATATAAATATTTTTTATAGAAAAAGTGAAAGGTGGAGGAGGAAGGACAAAGGAACCATACCGTGAATTAATTGTCCCAAAGGAGTGCCCACTTTTGGTGTTGGAGGTGAGACACAACTTTGGATCTTTCGAAAGTGGCCACTGACTTTTATGGCAATCAATTTTTTGGCCATGTTTTCTTGGTCATATTCTCCAATCGTAATTTTTAATCCTCCTCGATCCCTAGGCTAATTAATCCCAATTTTCTTTATTAATTATTCTGTATTTAGAAAAATTAACTAGTAAGTTGTGTCCGCGAGTTGCGGCAGGTCGGTTTAATCAGTAATATATCTAGGGCTGGCAATTCAGACACGAACACGATAACCTGATACGAACCTATACGATTTTAACATGTTTCATTATTTGGCCTTAACAAGTTTCGTGTCTATAACAGGTCTACACGTTAAGAACTGTTTATTTTTGTGTCGTGCTCTTGTTTACCTGTTTCGTGTTCGTGTCTTAACAGGTCTTATCATGTTTTTTCGTGTTCCTTATCATGTCTTGTCGTGTCTTATCGTGTTAACTATTTTATAGGTGTTCCTTATCGTGTTAACCTGTTATACACAGGTTCGTGTTCGTGTTTGAAAAAAATGACATGATTAGATTTCGTGTCATGTTCGTGTTTACAGGTTTCGTGTTCGTGTCTTAACAGGTTTGTGTAACCTGTTATGCCAGCCCTATATATATAGGGGAACGCTAATTTGAGAACACATATAGAGAACACTATCTAAAACCATTCAAATTCAAAACTTCTTTTTATATTTGTCTTTATTATTAAAATGCAGTCTCAAAAACACAATTTACGCGTAAAAATTTAAACGTATACGAAAATGAATTGTTTTTACACATGTGTAAAAACTTAAATTTAGAGTTTTTTGCAAGAATAGATTAATTATTTGGAAAGAAAATAGTTTATTAATGTTATATTTTAATTATATTTAGGTTTGTATTGAAAAAAATGATTTTGATTCGTTTTCTCATTTGTTCGTATGGTTCTCGCGATATTTAGCGTTCTCAAAATAACCGTCCCATATATATATATATATATATATATAGCGAAAAGTTAATTTGAGAACACATATATTTCGTGCGAACTGCGAGAACGTCATCTAAAACCATTTAAATTCAAAAAAAAATTTACACTTATCTTTATTACTAAAATACAATTTCAAAAACATAATTTACGCGTAAAAATTCAAACGTATACGGAAATAAATTGTTTTTACACATGTGCAAAAAGTTAATTTGAAACTGTTTTTGTAAAAAAAGATGAATTATTTGGAAAGAAAATTCATTTATTAATGTTGTATTTTAATTATATTGAGGTTTGTATTAAAAAAATTGTTTTTGATTGATTTTTTTTACTTGTTCTCACGGTTCTCACGATATTTAGCGTTCTCAAGATAACCTTCCCATATATATATATATATATATATATATATATATATATATATATATATATTATGAGTAAAGATAAAATACAAAGTGTTTTTCGGTAAGAACTGTGAGAATCAAAGGGGGTAAAAAAAATTTATTTATTTTTTAGAATTTTTTTCCCATGTGCTTAAACATTATTTCTAGATGAATAATACAAAAAAAATTAAATTTTTTTAGTGTAATTACGTCATTAAAGTAAATACATTATTTTACACTAGAGTAATTATGTAATTACTCTACAACAATTTTTTTTTTTTTTTTAGTTTTTAATACTATAATACATGTTTAACAATATGGGAAAAAAATTTGAAAAAAAAATTAAAAAAATACCCTCCTTTGATTCTCACAGTTCTTACCGAAAAAACACTTTGTACCGGATCTTTCCCCTATATATTATATAGGTAGAGGATCCGGTAGGAAAATTGTTTTGTGTAGGAAGTGTATGAAGTGTTTACAACCGTTGGATTAAATCTAATTAAAACTTGAGATGATGGGCATTTTAGACTTTTTAACCATTTTATTAATTATAGGGGAAATGGAATTTAATAATCCCAACTTTGGGTGGTTGGAAGGCAGCAGTCCCAACTTGAAAGTTGTAACACAGCAGTCCCAACTTGTCAACCTTTTTATTTTAATGGTCCCAGACTAACCTCAGTTAGTTTTCTCTGTTAAGTGCCACGTAGGCATCCCACGTGGCAAAATCTGTCTAGTTGGAAAAAAAACGTGGGTCCCACTTGTTTTTTCAATTAAAAAAAATTATTAATTATTTAAAAAAATCTTTAAATAATAATAAAAAAGAATTTATATATATATATATATATATATATATAAACACACAGAGAGAGAGAGAGAGAGGCAAAATCTGCAACCACCTCTACCGCCGCCATCTGCAACCACCTCCACCTCGTTGCCCCATCGTCACCATCAACCAAATCCACCACCATCTCAACCAAAACCCAAAAAACTACTAGATCTGAACAAAAAACGATCGGGTTTACCATCACAACCAAAAACAATCGGGTTTACCATCACAACCACCGCCGCCATCTGCAACCACCTCCACCTTGTGCCACCGTTAACCCCTGCACGTCTGTCTTACCCAACAACTCTTCTAGCTGCTTCTTAGATATCTTAATCTTCACCTCAGTCATCTCACTTCCATAATAACCTTCACGGTTACCGAAAAAAGACTTGTTTTCTTGTAACCTCACCGGTGATACCCAGTCATCTTCGTCGTCGTTAGACTGAGTTGGTGGTGGTGGTCAGCGGCTTCAGAGGAAATTAGGGTTACGAACATAAACCCTATTGACAGAAACCCTTTTAAGAAGAAATTGAAGGGGTCGAAGAAGGGGGTTTGTATTCTGATGTGAAGAACACAGATTTGAAGATGTAGGGTGGTGTTTGTGGTGGCGGTGTTTGTAAAGAACACAGATTTGAAGAAGGGGGTTTGTATTCTGATGTGAAGAACACAGAGGGTGAAGGGGTTTGGTGGTGTTTGTAGTGGTGGTGTTTGTGGTGGTGGTGGACGGTGGTGGCAGGTAGTTGTTGTTGTGGTGAAGATGATGAAGATGTAGGGTGTGTGTGTGTGTGTATATATATATATATATAAATTCTTTTTTATTATTATTTAAAGATTTTTTTAAATAATTAATATATTTTTTTAATTGAAAAAACAAGTGGGACCCACGTTTTTTTCCAACTGGACATATTTTGCCACGTGGATTGCCACGTGGGATGCCTACGTGGCACTTAACAGAGAAAACTAACTGAGGTTAGTCTGGGACTATTAAAATAAAAAGGTTGACAAGTTGGGACTGCTGTGTTACAACTTTCAAGTTGGGACTGCTACCTTCCAACCCCCAAAGTTAGGATTATTAAATTCCATTTCCCCTTAATTATATCAATCCCACTTTTTTAGCAACTTCCTCTAGTGATTATGGAGATTTGTTATCCTTAAATAACTAATTATTCTTTATTTTCAACTTGATTCATAACATCTTCTTAATTCCTACATGATCTCGGTATCTTTTATAATAATCAGATTTAATCTTCATCTTCTTATAATAATCGAATTATTAAACAAACGCAAATCAGTAGTGTTTTTAAACAGACGCAAATCAGTAGTGTTTTTAAACAGACGCAAATCAGTAGTGTTTTTAAACAAACGCGAATCAGTAGTGTTTTTAAACAGACGCGAATCAGTAGTGTTTTTAAACAGACGCGAATCAATAGTGTTTTTAAACAGATGCGAATCAATAGTGTTTTAAACGCGGTGCAAAACAGTGGTGTTTTTAAACAAACGCAAATCAGTAGTGTTTTTAAACAGATGCGAATCAATAGTGTTTTTAAAAAAGATGCGAATTAGTAGTGTTTTATAACACTGCTAGTTGGAGGTTTAAAACACGTGCAGAAGTTGGATTGAAGATGACTATAAAATATGAATACAAACCGGCGTGTAAGATATTGTGGGTGTTATTGCGTTTTCTTTTGGAAGATGAATTGAGTTTGAATGTAGGAGAGAGAGAGAGAGTAATGAATATTAATTATCTATAATAATATTTAGATGAGAGAGAGAGAGAGTCATTAATGTAGAAGCATTAAAACAGTTTCCAAAACACTTTGATACAAATGACTTTGATACACTCAATTAAAACACATATTGACGATCTTACCCTTTATTCTTATAATATATTAATTAGATTTTAAACACATCACATCTTTTAATCTCCACCGTCCATCTTTAAATCTAATGGTTGAAAACACTTCCTACACTTCCTACACAAAACCATTTTCTTACAGGAACCCTACCATATATATATATATATATATATATATATATATATATATATATATATATATATCGAAACATAGATACAAATCACTATGTCGCAACTGTATATTTAAGATTTGGTAAAATATTATATTTGAAAAGAAACAAAACATGTTACACTTATCGAAAACCATAATAATAAATACTGATACTGAGTAGGATAACACCGATACTAGTACGGATGTTGTTTGATCAGTATTGATTTTGGTTCATCACATTACCGGCACTCACTATCGCTTATGGTACAAAAAGAGACCCTGTCCTAAGTGCAAATCCATTCTTAACAAAATTTATGCCATAACGTCGAAAAAAAAAAACTAAACAAGTCTATGTATTCAACTTTTTAAGAAAAACAATTAACAAATGCTAGTTATAAGGAGTAAAGTGAATCTCACACTTCATTTTACCACTTCCTCATGGTACTGTTTTTCTTCTTTTTAGTTTTCTTTTCAGATAATTTGTGTTTAAAGTAGTAGTACGCATGGCAAATTTCTCAGTTCGTCCATACTTGATATATATATAGTTGTATTGAATGATGAGTGATGTTTGATCTTATGTGGACGTATAGCTCATACTGTCATACATGTACATATGTGCATATGTATATACTAATTTACAGTGGCGGAGGTATGTGTTTTGGGACGTAGTCCCGGGACAACAGTCTTTTTTCAGTTGTATATATATATATATATATATGTATACATAGTTTTTCGAGTGACATCAATGTTTTTTTATGGTGACTACATTAGACCCAACCCAATTCCAGTTAAATGAGCTCAACTCTAATTTTTAAGTAGATAAAAATATAACATTTTACAAGCTCATTCCACTATTTAGTCCATTAGGGGGGGGGGGGGGGGGGGGAATGGGCACTTATGGGATTCACATCACTTCACTGATACACTTTTTTGGAGGCGACACTCCACTGATTCTTTTATTTATTTTTATTTAAATTCAAATCTTAATCTTTGTTTTTTTTAATTCACACGGTTTTACCATCAAACGGTCAGATTTCTCATAAACCGTCCTACCAACACGGTCAAAAATAATTATGTACATTAAAATCGGTTTCATCTAACCGTTAGAAATATTGAATTTCACATGCAATACGTTTGAGATTTTTTTTGTATATAAACCATTATACCACGGTGGTGAAAACACAGTTCAACATCAACAAAACCCACACCTTCAAAATGACTCGATGGACCGAAAATGAAGAAATGGCTCTGGTCGTGTGCGTTAAAGACGCACAAAACGACCAATCCTTGCAACGCCAACCCCGTAGGGGCTCAGGGGGCTCATAAGAGCATCAAATTTATATTATGTTTTTTTTAATGTTTAATGACGATGTTTTTTTTTACTATTGTCTAATATTTTTATTATGTGATCAACCTTACTTGACCCGAACCGTCAAACGGATCCACCCGAAAATATTTATGTCCGGTTCTACAAAATTAGAATGTCTAAAATAGTGACATCATTGGAAAAAATTTCTCAATCCGCCACTGCTAATTTATGTTCTCGTGTGATACAATTTGTATAAAGTTTAAGAGTATAAGTATAACGAAGATTACACGTAATTTAAATAATCAAGATACATAAATTTTATTAGAATTAAGAAAATATACAAAAAAATTTTGAATGGCAAATATGGTAATTATCAATTTTTTTAATTAAATTATCAATTTTAATTTAGAAAAATATTTTAAAATTACAATTACTATTAACTCTATTTATCCAAATCTTATTTTTTAAATTCAAATTAATATGGTTATTATCTTTCTTAGGAAATTATTTTAAAAATACACATTTAATTTTTCAAGTTCATATCAAAATATGATCTAAAATGGGAGAAAACCCCATGAAGATCACCCTATAGAGTGACATATGTCCCCGATGTGCTTTCTTTTATTATATAATACTAGGTGAAATCACGTGTGAAAACACAGGAAGACTATATCTTTTTTTTTTAAAACAATTACTCTTCAAAATATAAAAAACATAAACAGACCAACTGTTATGGTCTGTTTAGTAAACACCAAAATAAAAAGTCAATCATCTGTGCAAGAAAAACTGTGTTTGGTAACGTCTGTTTAAAGGCAGTGCGTCAGTTAAGAAGATCTTTCTAAAACAGCTGTTACTAAAACCAGCTGTTGATTCAAACAGATGCTACTTCAACGGTTTCGTTCAAATAGATGTTGCCTTAAACAATTGTTACTAACAATGACATCACATTTACATTTTTAACGTCTGCTTACTAAACACCAAATAAAGAAGCCAATAATCTGTTGTAAGCAAAATCTTTTTAGTAAAATCTATTCCTTTAATGCTACCAGTTGATAGATACTGAATGGTGTTACAACCACAGAGAGATAAATCAATAGACACATGAAAAACTATATCATATTTTAAGGTCTGTTTACTAAACAACTAAGGGGGGACGGGGCGTTACCAGAATTGGGCACGGGTACCTCATTACCAGCACGGTAACACCGCCGCCACCCGTGCTGGTAGGGGTCCCGTGGACCGTTTTCTGGTTCTATCTAACGGGCTGGTAACCGTGTATTTTCTGATTTTTTATTTACTTTAATTCCTTTTTTAATTATTTATAACCGTTTGGAAGCAAAATTTTTGTTTATTTTTTTTACGTAAACCGTTTAGAGTTAAAATAAATTCAACCAAAAGTAAATAAAAAACATAAAACAATATTTATTAATATTAAACATAAATAAAATAAATAAAAACATATTAGATAATTAGAGTTCACGCATGAGTTGCCAGGCCTGGAGATACTCAAAGTTGCCGTTGTAACGACCCGCATACGTCACCTGGGTCAACTCCACAACCAACTCCGGCACAATGCCTGGGTGCCGGGTCATGGTTTGCTCATAGCAGGTGGTCCACCGATCACATTTGTTTTTTAGTTCGGTCCATTTCCTCTGTAGGCTCTCAATTGTGCGATCGTTCTCGCCGACTTGGGCTTTGAAGTCACCCAAGACACGGTCCCAGAAGCATGTGTTCCTACTCCCGGAGCCTTGGCGGCGTTGTCGTTGCAAGGATGGGTCATTTTGTGCGTCTCTAACGCACACGACTAGAGCAATTTCTTCATTTTCGGTCCAGCGAGTCATTTTTGTGGGTTTTGTTGATGTTGAATTGTGTTTTCACCACCGTCGTTTATATACAAAAATTCTCAACCGTATTGCATGTTAAAATTTAATTTTCCTGACGGTTAGATAAGACCGACTTAAATGAAAATAAATTTTTTTGATCGTGTTGGGTGGAGTTGATTACGGACTGACGGTTTGGTAGAGCAATAAACCGTGTGTATTTAAAAAAAAAGATTTGTATTTGTATTTAAATGAAAAGAAAAAAGAAAAACAAGAATCAGTGGAGTGCTGCCTACAAAAAAGTGAATCAGTGAAGTAAATCAGTAAGTGATGTGGCAGTGCATAATTGGTTAAAATTAATGAAAGAAAAAATGAATTCTAGTAGCACCCCTAACACCCTAATAAAGAAATCAATCGTCTATTGTAAGGAAAATCTGTTTAGTAAGATTTGTTCCTCTCATGATATCAGTTGATAGTACTAATAAGATGGTTTAATACTAAAGGGTGTTACAACCACGGAGAGATAAATCAACAGACGTATGAAAACTATGTTGGCATAAGATATTTATTAAAAAGAAATAGACAATCTTAATCTTCAACTAGAATTCGTTACTCTGATTACTCTCTTTACTAATATATCTGTTAATCTTCAAACAGATGTTCAGCATCTTTGTTAACATATATTTTTAGCAGTTGACTTTAAAAGTAGACTATTGATTTTGACTCGTTTTTGCAACACTAAGTATACAAGGAATTGATATAACTAAGTGGTATTATTTTACTCAAATTAGTATTTTCATCCAATAAACATAAATCATTGTATAATGATGACATAATATGTAAAATCAAAATTTTAATATATTTAGACCGGTAATAATATCAAATACATTTAAATAATTAGTCTGTGGTCTTCAACATTTCATTCAATCTTTTGTTCTTCTCTTGAACATGGTTTCTGTAGGACCTACATATTTTTTTGTATGTCTTTACTGAACTTTTCATTTGACCTTTTGTTTTTCAAAAGAAATGAAGAGGCCATCTGTCGTTCACTTGATACCTTGGTAGTAATCACCTGATTAATTTTCAGGTTCGTCTGTGTTGTTCAAGTAGTCGTGTACATATATAAGGTTTATGGCCAATGGGCGTGGTTCGTGAAGAGGGTTTGTGGAGCTAAGGTGGCTTCATGACAACTAGTGGAATACCACCCCTCTCATTAGTGAATGGTCAAGATCGTGGAAATCTCCACAAAGCTCACGTATCCACCAACAATTTGAAGAAAATAATACAAAATAGAGGGGAAACCATTGACTAAGAAATCAAATGAAACTTGTATCTTGTATATCCATTAAAGGTTATTTGAAGGTAAAAAAATGGTTTGTGTATCGATCTCTATATATGTATAAAATGTGTCTAAACGTGTGTGTATAACTATATACACACGCACATACATATAAAGAGAGAGCTCGGTTTTTATAATAAGTCGTGCAAAGCTTACAAAGTATCCAGGGAAGCAACATACGTATACGTAGGTTGATGGCATATGTGTCTATTAACGAAAGATTGTTTTAGATGCAAAATTGTAACAGTTTGGACACACCAACTAATCAACTATATGATTTTTTTCCTACGTCAAACCTTAATTTAAACACACTGTTATAAAACGTTTATATACACTCTTGTAACCGGACAACTTAGACACATTCCTTAAAAGAATAAAACTCACTTTTGTAAGTGCTTTAGAATTTTAGATCACTGTTGTATTAGGTTTATGATCGGTTGTCACACTGTCTTCTTTTCAACTTTTATTAGTTTCCTATTATTCATCATTTTGTCATCATATCAATTTTACCAATTAAAACTTTAAAATAAAGATCCTATCATATCATACCAAAGAGTTTTTCTTTTTTTTGTTTATTCCAAACAATATATATGCGTTTGTATGTATATGTATATGGTTGTAACGAGCGTGCATGGGTAGAAACTATGGCATATATTGTGGGATGTATTGTTTGGACTTTGGAGGTGCTGAAAACAAAGGCTGGTCTTTGTTTCAACAACATTAATATTAATATCAATCAATTAATATTTCTAGTAAAACAAACCAAGAAACTTTAGAAAATGGATATTGATTATTTCCTTCCTCCATAATAACCCATCGCACTAGTTTTGGTTAATTTTAGTTGTCTAACGATATATAGGGTGTGAAGACGGGGCACCACCCCCGTTCTCCAATTTTTGCAATGTCTCGGACACCAACACCGCCCCCCTCTCTTGTCCTCCCGTCCCTCCCGTCTCTCTCGTAACATTAGGAACGCTCCAATCAGGTTTTTTTTCCTTTTTTTTAATTTTTTTGTTTGTGAACATTAACCAATGGACCAATGGCTGCCTGTCTTCTTTTTTTAATATTAGAATAATAATAATAATAATAATAATAATAATAATAATAATAAATGCTTGAGACATGAAGTGTTGATGTCTCCACACCCCACTCATGCCTCAAGATGCTTGAGACACCAATATGTTGAGGTGGCATCCTACATGACATGGAGACATCACCTTTTTGGTGTCCCCACACCCTATAGCCTAAGTTTATGTAGATTTTATTAAATGCAAGAGATATTGTGAGGCAAGCCTATTGATTTCTAATGATGGAGTAAAAATAAATGGATGATGGTGTTGAAAATATAGTGAATAGATTATATTGGAATTATAATTTAGTAAATTATAATTATGAATAAGACTCTTAATGTGATGAATTAAAAACTAAACTTTAAGTAGAGGTTTATTCCTTTAATTAGAGGTTTTATTTATTTTAATTATAGATTTTATGCCATTTAAATAGAGTCTTTATATTAAGAAGACTCTTCAAACATTCATGTTTTTGTATAATGGAAGGCTTTGTACCTCACTTGAGATAGAAAAAATAAATAAATGAGAGATATATGCATACATGAAGAGTTCGTAGAGAAAAAAGCTCATATGTTGGGTACCATAAAGAGGAGTACTATCTACTTGATTCCACCACCTTTCCATTATTATTTGTTCCATAAGTTATAACACTACAATTTTACCCGGTGTAATCTCGGGCTCGTGGCCTTCTCCGGCAGTACAGACTGCTTCGGCTGTTTTAAAATGTTATATTCTTAGACTAAATAATGGAAAATGCATGTTCATGAAACATACATATGATACTAAATGAAAAAAAAAATCTTATGGTCATGTCTAAAATAAGAATGAATGTTGGTAATAGATAATGTGTTTATCTGTTAAGGCTATGAAGAATCAGAATGATGCATTTTCTATTAACATGCTATAGTATTGTAGTCTAAAGCATGCTAGACTAGTATATGTTAATTTCGATGCTCTGTGTAGATTAGGTTAACTTTAAACATTCAAATTATAAGATGGTATGAGAATGAATTTGGTGCATAACAAAGTCTAAAAGTATAACTTCATTCAGTCTAATGGAATAACTCGAGAAAACCCGATTAACTAGATCATTGATAATGATTCTAGCCGGTTTTCTAAGTGTAGTGATGAGAACTCATACACGCGTAAGTGTTGGCATCTCACGTTAAGGCATATGTTGCCTAGTTTATATTTAAAACCCCATGTGCACAAATTTAATGAGTTGGATAATATATTTGAATGACTTCATTGCCTTGTTTGGTATCTAATCACAGTGTCTATTGGTCATCATGAGTAATGTTAATTAAACTTGATCAAAGTGCAAGTAATGTGGAGGGAGAGATCCATAAGTTTGAATGACTTCATTGCCTTGTTAAATAATATATTTGAATGACTTCATTTAAGGAACAACCATAAGTTTGTAAAATGGTGTTTGAGGAGTCTCTCAATCCATGTAAAAAGAGAACTTTATTAACCTTTATTAGTTGATGGATTTTTTTTTTCTATCCAATACCTCTTAAATATGGAGAATAACTTACATTTGATAATATGAAGTTAAAAGTTGTTAATAAAGGTTATGGTTGTAACAGGCCAATCTGGTTGGTTAGCCTCATATGTCAACTAGAAGACATAATGCTTGTAGAGAGTTAATTTGGTTGATTAGACTTAGATGCCATGTGGATAAGGAATCAATCTGATTGATTAGACTTATATACCAATTGGTTTTATTTAGATGTCTGATAGAGCATACCATATACATAATGAATACATGTTCATCTTGAAATAAAATTCACTACACTCTAAAGACAAGACATTATAACTAGATCTAAGTTGAGATCACAAGTTATAGTCTTACGAGTTGACAAAAAGGCATGAACGACTTGCGAGTCAAAAGCATGTTAGTATAACTGATCTCAACTGCAAAATTATCAGTGGTGACTTGACAATGTCAAAGATAATGTTATGGATCCAACAACTTGAAGGTTGACCAAAGATCAAGTTGTGGAATGTGTCCATAGAAAAAGAGCATGCGAAGGAAACCTACCTTAGTTGCTGGAGATCCCAAGATCTAAGTCAGTAGGACAACTAATTCATATGCCTAAGGGTGGTCATTTTTGGGCATTATGAATATGTATAAGCTAGTATATATGGTTAAATATGTCCCCTAAACTATAAAATGGTGTTTAAATACATCTTTTATTCATTCCTATGAAATTCAGTGACAAATTATGAGGCTAAGCATAATATATGATAAATGATTTGGGTAAATCATGGTACCATAATGCTTTTAATGATTTAGGTATTCAATATTTCTTATACATATAATTTGTTTTTTTTAAAATATTGTACATATAATTTGTTTTTTCTATAATTACTTGCAATATTTAGCTTTTCAAATAAGTATATAGAAATAGTTTTGGTTTATTTTAGTTGTATAAGTTTACATAGATTTTATTAAATGCAAGAGATATTGTGAGGCAAGCATGTATAATGATGTCGCAAAAATAAATGGAGTATGATGTTGGAAATATTTTTATTTGAAATTCATTAACAAACGGCGAAAATACTCGTCTAGAGGAGAGCAAGCCGCTACCAAACAATTACATCAAAGTAAATTTACACCATGATTCCCAATTACAATTACTATCCGTATTCCTATGCTTGTACCACATGATGTTGGAAATATGACGAATGGATTACACTAAAATTATAATTTAGTAAATTATAATTATTAATAAGACTCTTAATGTGATAAATTAAAGACTAAACTCTTGAGTAGATGTTTTGTTTCCTTTAATTAGAAATTTTATGTCACTTAATTAGAGTCTTTATGTCTCAAATCAAGTCTCTAATTAGGGTGTACATTATGTTTTATTATGTTGTTCATTGTGTTTAAGTCTATTATTCATTGTGTTTTAGTCTTCTGTTCACTGTGTCTTTAATATGTCGTCCATTGTGTTTTATTAGACTGTTCATTGTGTTTTATACCCTATTGTTCATTGCATATTTAATTAGTACTCATTGTGTTTTACGTTATCTCCATTGTGTCTTACGCAACTAGGTTTTCAACTTTTTTTTTCCAAAAGTATTCATTGTGTTTTAATCTTCTGTTCATTGTGTCTTTATTATGTCGTCCATTGTGTTTTACACAATTGGGTTTTTAACTTTTTTTTTCAAATGTATTCATTGTGTTTTAGTCTTCTGTTCATTGTGTCTTTAGTATGTCATCCATTGTGTCTTACACAACTGGGTTTTTAACTTTTTTTTTTCAAAAGTATTCATTGTGTTTTAGTCTTCTATTCATTGTGTCTTTAGTATGTCGTCCATTGTGTTTTACTAGACTCTTGATTATGTTTTATACCCTATATTTAATTGGTGCTCATTGTGTTTTACACTCCATTGTGTCTTACACAAGTGGGTTTTGAATTTTTTTTTCAAAAGTATAACAATATGGTACTCATATTAAAGATAAAAAGACGCTTAATTTTATGGTATAATTTTTTTTTTAAAAAGATGACGTATAAAAAAGTTACGGACATTTAAAAATGAAGGTGGAAATGACATGTGACTTGCATGTGCATATGTTTTTGACAAAATTACCCCTCCCACTTGTTTAATCCTTTGAACACATGTCATTTTCTAGTGTCTTCTCACCTTTCTCATTTTTTGTAGCCTTTATAGAATAACCTAACCCTATAAATATAAATGCTAGATATAATAACATTACATTATTGTTTATCATTTATTACACTACATTATTAAATTCTAAAATGTAGAGGAACAATATCATAAATAAGAAACTATTTATGCATTAATACTTGTATCAAATGCAAAAACAATATTTTTATGTGTTTTAAAATTAAATGAAAATTACTATCTTACCCATTTAAAACATTATATAGTACTATAGATATAGTAATGCAAAATGTGAATTTGAAGATTCTTCGGTTAACAAGAGGTGATTCGAATGAGTGTAAAAGAAAGATGGCGTACATTGAAGGAAGTAATAGATTAGTTAAAAGATAAAAGGGTGTTTGGAGGAACTTCACGTGATCCAACTCATGGTCTTGTCACCACCTTATTTTACTACTTCTATTTCTTCTCTCTATGTTTTTTTTAAATAACATTATATAATAAATAAAATGAAATAAAATACTTTTTTTTTAACGGCTAACAAATTGGAATCACTCACGGAACACTGGAGTATCATCGTGTCACCAATGTTTTCACGCGATCATATTCCACCACCAAGTCACCAATTCAAGAGGAAACTCATAATTATGAGAAAACCCCTATTTGTGAGATTCGAACCCAGGACCTTATGGCCCCTAAGTCTTATCTCACCACCAAAATGCCACTAGGCTATAATGCCTTGGGCAATGAAATAAAATACTAAATAAAGTGTTTACAAGATCACAAAAGCATTTCCTTTTTTTTCTAATTTTTGCAAATTATTTTAAAATTTTATTAGACATTACGTACATTACCAATTGTACCGCCCTAAACTAGTCTAATAGAAAACATGTAATAGAAATACGAACCAGAAATTTTTTTACTTTATAAAAACATTCTTAATTTTTAGAAACCATTTTACTATATATTACAGGAGTTAAGTCACCAATCTTTCTTATTACATTCACTACAACACAACACATCTTTATCAGATTAAGTGACCGCGCCCCCAGTATAATCAGCGTCCTCAATCAATCTTCAACCATTCGTTGTTGTGTATAAAAGACCCAAATAACCTGTGATCACCACATAACAGTATCGTTAGTTAAGTAAGTGACATCATTTAATACTTGTACAGTATGGAAATATCTCTTAAAGAAAACTTAATGAACGTGTGAATTTATCTCTGCAAGTTCAGATCCATTTCGGTTAAAATCTTGTCCCAATCTTCGGATTCTAACTTTCAACTTTCAAGCATTCGTCCGTAACATACGTACCCTTACATTGGTATTAACAAAACAAAACAATACTGTTAACAAAGTTATAATACATACATATAATTTTCATGATTGGATTATCATCACCAAATATCTACTTGCATAAACATTTCACACATACACGATTACAAGAGGCTATACATCCCTTTCCATTGCCCAATGATTTAGCACCTATAAGACATTGCATAAGTATACATTTTAGCCTAAATGTTTACACGCGTGATTGTATATATATATATATACACACACATATTGTGACACCCGACAAACTCAGGTTAGTAACATTGACTAAACTAGTAAGTCTACCTTAGCGAGTCATGCATATTACGTACTTAACTGGGTCAGTCGAGTCGTTACGATGATTCTGGGGAATCATCAGGAGTCGTTGCATTGATCCGCGGGATCATCGGGAGTCGGTCCATAACCATGTGTACAAGGATTGGTGATTCGTGGAATCACCGGGTTTAACACACACGCAAGTCTCGAGTCCCGGGAATTGGTGAACGGACGTAAACGTGTTAGTTATCGTGCATTATATGTTTGTAATCATTATGTGACTTATCGGTATGTGAATACATGTTTATATATGTTAAAATAGTGTTTAACGCGCCAAAAACCCAATCTGGAATGTTATAGGCGATTAGGCACCAGTGGGTTGCCTAATCGCCAGTTGTATAGGCGATTAGGCTTCCTAATCGCCTGATCTGTTCTCCTAATCGCCTGATGTGTTGTGCACGAGTCAAAACACCTATAAATACAACCCTTGACTCCCCAAACACCCTTAGTGCAACCCTAACAGATCCTAAGCCTCCCACACACCTCAAAACACTTCTGGAACTCGTTTTGCTTCAAAGCCCACCATTTCCAAGCTTACACACCTTTCTTTGATAAAATCCAAGGTGTGTTCTTCATCCCAAACCTTTGTAATGTTATTGTTTTGGTTCCCCAAAAGTCCAGACCTTGTTTTGCTAAGTATGTGTCTTTAAAAACCTTTGAAATGAGTTCTAAAACAAGTCTAGACCATGATACTTGCTATATGTGAAGTATTTATGCATATGATGATTTTTGATGGTTAGAACATTAATGTTTCCATGATATTGATGTACTTCTGATGTGTAGGAGTTGTTAGGATGATTATCTAAGGATTTGAGCAATTGTTATAGTGTTTTGATGGAAATATGTATTTTGACCCATTTGGATGATTCTTGAAGAATTAGGATGTTATGATATGATTCAATGCTTGTTTGTTGTTAGGATTCACATTAGAATGATATTATAACAAAGAGATGATGATTTGCAAGTTGTAGGAGGTGTAATCTGGTTATTGCCATTTAAGGAAAGATTTCATAGTAAATGAAACCTAGTACTTTGCCATTTATGGAAATAATCGCACCGAGGCCGTTAGAGCAGAGATAAATTGGGGGGTTTTTGCTTGAAATGGGTTGGTTAATAGTTTAGGTTTGATATTGGGTGATTTTACATGTTTCGGATCTGATTTGGAGGGTTAAACGCGCGAAAACGCTACACGCTGCTGCAACAGGTGATTGGGCAGCCTAATCGCCTGATGCAGGGGCGATTAGGGAGCTAATCGCCTGAACATCAGGCAATTAGGCTGCCTTATCGCCTATATACCTTCCCCAATCACTAGTTGACTTTTCCTAATTGCATGTTAGTTCCCTAATCGCGTGTATTGCTGTTGTAAATGTATTTTGACATCCCGAAACATGATTTGACATCTAGGAACATGATAGGAACCCCGGGATACGTTCAATGACTTAGTAACATGTGTTCATACTCGTTTATGCGTTAATTGAGCATTATGCCAGACTACGTGAACTCTTGCGCGTATTAAGTGTTTAACTACATAAGTTGCATGATGGTATTTGGCTAACACATGGGACGTCGGATCACCAATGGGATGTCGGGTTTTGTCTGGTACGGTCGGTTTAACACTCAAAGGTGTTTTCAAACGTTTATGGTTATGGTCTGAACATTCGGGGACTAGTTAACCTGCGGGTTATTAGTCCGGATACTTATATACATCTTATGATAGGTCGCCGCTATTTGGGGCTATCATAGCATACTTAATTAACTGTTTTCAAGTAACGCAATCTAAGGTGAGTGTCACAGCCCCACTTTTACTGTTTTGCTTTCGGGGGAGAGACAGCTACATACTTACGCTTTAAAGATCATGTTATACTATGGTTATGGATATTTACTATACGGGCATTTCATCAGGGAGTCCCAGGGGAAAACCATGAGTATGTGGGAACACATATCGGGGAAATATGGATACATCTATTGGGACGGGCAAACCCCACTCGACGGCTGGGAGCCGGGCGGGTGCATATTGTCTCTACTACCAAGGTCACCGTGATGACGGTGACTCGCGGCTGGGCAAAAACAGGAAAACGTGCTAGTAATGGTTTCCCACTCGTCGTAGTAATCACACTTAACGTCTAGCTAGCGTTCGTATAACATAGTAGTAACGTGAATGATCTTTTCAAACTTATAACAACTCTTTTATAAAAGAAAACCCATGAACTCACCAGCATTATATGTTGACATTTTTGGCATGTTTTCTCAGGTTGCTAAGGTAGCAGTTAATGGACTAGGCGCACGGAGTCTTGCACAGCGTCTAGAGTTTTGATGCATATTAAACAATGTTTTGTAAACTATAATATGCCTTTTGGTTGTAAACAAGAAATGCTTCCGCTGCTGGTTTACGGCTCAAAGGATGATGTTTTGGTTTCAATATATATATATATATATGCATGTGTGACAACCTACACCCTTCACTTTTCATAAATGTGCATAATTGGTTTCTCAACTATTTCAAAATTTTCATTTTTAACCCTCATATTTTAATAGGACCAAAATCACAATTTAATAAAACTTATAATTTTTATAAGTAAAAGTATGCACGTTTTATACTCACATCTACACCCGAGCACGTATGTTTCAGACCTTGATACTCAAAGCCCTTAATTTTCGGTCCTAACACAACTTAGAAATAGAAGGAAACAAGTCTATAACTTAAAATTGATTAAATTAGAAAAATTATTTTTTTAGCCCTCGCGGTCCGCTAAGACAGTCTCAGTCAAATTATTCAAAACTAGTATAAAAACCCACCTATGACCCATTACACTTTGCACCTCTAAATCGATTGTTTCAATTCGATTAAACTCTCCCTCATACCTTTCTTCTAGAGTATATTACTTCTACATTTGAAGCTTTGATTATAAGCTCTTGTAATTGGCGAATTGGAAGCTTGATATATTTTCCTATTCGGTTTCTTTTCTTCTAAGTTGGACTAGTTTCGTTGTTTAAACTTTGGATTGCTCGCATTTTCACGCTCGCTTAGTCATCTAGTCATTTGGCGAAAGTGAGTATTTCCTATCCTTTTTTTTTGTCTTTATTCAATTTTGGGGTGTTACATGTACACTTATACAAAATACACATACAAGTTCACATTTTTACAATACAATTCTAGTACATTGTGCATTTGCTTACATACGTGCTTTATGCTTAGACATTACATGTAGAATACATTTGTACTTAGTGAAATCATTAACCATGTACAAGCCGACCATAACATTGGATAGCGCTATTGGATTGACAACCCGCCTAAGTTGATTCTCCCCCTTTTTCATCGGAGAATCCATGGTCATTGTTAAGTTATTATCCAATTATTTGGATAAGTACACCGCCGTTCATTTAGTACATTATACAGTCACATGATTGATTTCGCTCATTTGTATGATACATAGTTTACATAAACGCACTGTAGCTTGCACTTGAATTGTATAACATTTTTCAACTTACTATATGTATTAAAACTAGGAATGCTCACCAACATTTCATATGTTAACAAAACTTATTTTGTACATGTTTCAGGTGCAGTTTGATCTTAGTTCCATAGCATTGGATTTTAGTACTTGCTTTTAATAATTTATTTCAATTTTCATGTTTTGTTCAGACTTTTGTATTTTTCTCATTTCTTCCATGTAAGACAATTTAAATTATTCATTAATATATTTACATTTTAGTACCATGTGCTTTTGAACAATCATCACTACGTGACACCTCGATGATTCCGCCATCAGTTGGGGTGTTAAAGCATGTTTGTTGTTTGTTTATTGTGATCGTTGACTGAAATCCTGGTGTGTCACGCGCCTCGCGGTAGAACCCCGCAAGTGGAATTTGAGGGTGTGACACATATCATTCTATTCCTTGTTAACATTCATGCTTAAATCATAGTTCTTGCAAAAAAAAAAAAAAAGAAAAGAAAAAAAGTTGAGATAATTCATTAATCATGTCTAGGCAAGTCACTAATCATGTTAAGATATTATATATGCTTTTGAACCTACTATTACACATAAGAACCCGCTAACTACATATATATTCACAGATGTAGTCAGTTTAGTAAGAATCAATTTTTTTTATTGGTGTTGCTAGAAAATTTGATTACAAAGGCTGATAAGCCGATTAGATGTATGATTCTCAGACACCAAGTAAACCTCTAGCTGATAAGTGATATTAATCACCCACCATGCAACGCCTCCTAAATAAATCATCATGACATATTATTTGATACCAATTTGGTGGCTGTTATTTTTTTCCATGCTCACATCGCAGCTTTAAAATCTCTTGAGAAAGTCACAAAGTTGTACAGAGAATTAACTCGAGCAAGATGTGCACACGTAGGATTATAAGTATGTTTTATGAGTTATCGAGTGTTAATATGAATAATATCCTTTAAAAAAAACTCTAAAAAAACGATATATTTCTTTTACGGTACACATATTTTGTCACTTCATGTTATACTCTTGTTAATATATTTTTAATTTACATATGCATGAAAAAACATTATGAGATAAAAAAGTGAAAATAAGGACGGTCAACAGAAAAAAAAGAAACAGCCCGATCATCAAAACGGCGCAACACACTCCTTGGCTACTTGGATGACGTAAGCTTACGCCTCTCACACGTGAACTTATTATTGTTCTTGTCGTTTGTTTGGCCTTCACGTGTGACTATTTATTTATATTATTCCTTAATAGACTATAAATTAAGCATTATATAGCTTTGAGACACGATTAATATACTAAGCTAGGTTTATATTATGGTTTTTTTTCTTTTCAGATTATTTTCTGGATTCTTTCTTATTTTTATAACCACAGGGATCTTATAACTTTAAGCTCATGTATTGGCACACCTTTAATTTATATTTACACCCCTCTACCACTTATATATCACGTATAAGACTATATTTAATGTATCTGTCACTAAGAATGTTGTGACCCCCTATACACCATGTATATACCACCACCCTTGCAAAATCTATTCTTTTTAGTGCTTTCTCAAAACAACATGCTATGAAACCAAGTGTTTTACTTATCAAATGATTGACAGTTTTTAAAAACCCGGATAGCCGTTTCAAACCCGCGGAGTAAACAAAAACACGATATCAAACTAATCATTTGTGGTGTGGTGGTAAAAGTGTTGGGGTTTCAAAGGACAGGTTGAAAGTTTAAGTCTCATAAGAGGTTAAAAAAATGGTGTATTTAAAGGGGGGGGGGGGGGGGATTAGCTGTAAAAAAAAAGCTATTTAGTGAATGAAATTTCGGAAAGAAAAAAAAGGCATACATTTAAAATTCCAGCTAAACCGTTGATCCGAATCCGGTTCAATAGTTTAGCTAGGTTAAACTTGTATCAGGTTAACCCATACATTGATGTTCAATAGCACTTGACTGGTGAGTGTCAGGCCCGTCTTAGGCGTAGTGCAGGGTAGGCAGTCGATCTGGGCCCATCATTCTATGGGGCCAAACTTATTTTCGTTAAAAATTATATATAGACTTTTTTAAAGAGTAATATGTGTATAAAGCCTATTTCTAAACATTAGGCCCATTTTTTTTTATACTAAAACCTAATAATAGTTAAACTAACAAGAGTACAACTGCGATTATGAAGGCTTTATTTCCAAAGATGAAATGTTGTTTTTTTTCTTCAAAATTCATGTAGTTGAAAACGTTTTTTTTTATTTGTAACTTATTAATTTGTGGCCCATTTTTATTATTCGATCTAGGCCCTTAAGGATCAAAACGTTTTCAGAGACGGCCCTGGTGAGTGTATAGGTTGTTATAATGTGACCATCCCGTCTACCCGCTATCTTAATGTAATTTTCTTAGTCATGGAATGTAAGTATTATTGTAATAAAAAATAACTTTTAATCTTTACTTAAAAGACAGATTATGAAATGATATTTTAATATAATATGCTGAAATAAAGTTTAATTGTGTTTGATATCCAGCTTTTTGTTGACTATGTGTTTCGTGGTACTCAGAAACTGAGGAAAAGTATTGAATATTTCTGTTGTAATCCCCATACTTTTAAATAAACAATAATATTAATCAATTGATTAAAAATAGTGGTTAATTAATGTTATTTTGGTAATATAACACGGAAATAAAACTAGGCCAACTCTTGCGGCACTTCAATGGGACATTCATTCAATGTTTGGAGCCATGTTTGGTCTACCATGTGACCTCTGCCTCTTTCTATTTCTACTTCACCCCCTTCACTTTCTACTTATTACATTATTTCACCTTCTACTTTCCTTTTTTTAACCATTATATAAAATTCACTATCTTCATCTTTACATTTTCTTCTTTAGTTCTTTATGCTTGGATCTCATCATTTTTTAAACTTTTTATGCCCATAATTTATAAAATGTTATGCAAACTTACCACATAGCTCATGTTTAGTTGAAATAAAAACCTTCTCCTTTCACTCACTTTTAACAAGTGATAAAACTAATATCTCTTGGTCAGAGAATCGACACGTATTTATCTTCTCTGGTATATAATCTGAAAGTTCTAACTCTAGTTGCGTCAATTTTTTTTGCATATGGCTCATTTTAACACGTTTATAATCAAATTTCTAAGTATGTTACCAATTATGCTTGATTACTACTGTATTTACAAAACTTGATAATAGGCAATATTTTTATATATATATCAACAACAACAATGTAGTGGTCAATTTATATCACCATTTGTATATTACTACAAAATTCCTTTTTTGGCTTTTTCCTGCTTTCCCCAAGCGTGCACGATATATCTACTCTTATATTTTTTTATAATTTTCTTCAACAACCTTTGCTGTTTCTAATTGTGACTTTTTAACAGTAACCATATAAATTAATAATAATAATATGTTATATTTATATTTATTTCACTTTAGTTACATTAATAATAATCATGATCATACTATTTAAATAAAAACAGTCGAATTTTCATTCAACTTAGTGATATTCATCACCACAAATGTAACAAAAACAAAATTAAATCAAGAATCTAGATTGCTTAAATCCGTTGATATCGTTAACCTTCTTGCTGTCTTCATGAACTCACTGTAAAAAATAAAAAATAAAAAAAAGTTAAATCAGTTTAAAAGATTAAAAACATTCAAATTTGCTAAAAAAATATTAGGATCTTGAACTCACCCAAATGGTTCATCCCCAATCTGTTTTAGTGTTCCTGTTGAATCCGAATAACGAACCCGGTTCGGGCTTATAGATCGTTCGCTTTCGAACATGTTACCGAGTTTCTTGCATAATTCTTCGTAGGAATCGAGTAACGAGAGATCAAGAGTTCGACCCACGTCTTCTGATTCCATGAAAACCTTACAATGACCCGTCTCTAGGTCCAGTGTCGGGCCAGGACATGGGCCCATTTCACGGCCGACCCGGACCCAGAGACGTCACGCCTTTGAGATATTTGTTGCTCGGTAAGAATGGGCTGACCGAAGAGTAAAAACTGGGATGTTTTAGCTGTTTTAGGGGTTTCGGGCTCTTTCGAGGCGGTGGTTGAGTTCCCGATTGTTAACAAACATGAAACGGGCTCGGATTGGGCTTTGTGGAAGGACGGGTTGGAATGGGAGGGCTTCATTGCGGTCGGGGAAAAACCCGAATTGGGTTTGGTATTGACTTGGATATCTGAGAGAGATAAACCATAATGTGTGTGCCTGGCTCCCTGCATGCTAGCAGGATGATATTGAAGGTTCAGATTCTCCGGGAGTTGGTAGCCGAAAAGTCCGGTGGTGGGCCCGCCATAGAGGTGCGGATGGGGTCTGCACAACGCAGGAATAGGGATCGGGATTTGGGGCTCCATTTGGTAATCGGGGTGTTGGGATGGTCTGCATTTCTTTCGGGGCGGTGAGAAAGGGGACATATGGATCGCGGGCATTGTTGATACTAGTTCCACGAGCCACGGGTTGACCCGTTTCACGTTTTGAAGCAAATCGGGCTCGTCCCATGTTACCTGTATTTCGAAAATGTATTGTGATATTGTTAACATGCTCGAGAAGCTATCCGCAACATAAAAATGTGTTATAAACAAAGTCGGGTTTGAATTGTACCTGTAAGAGGCGCCATGGCGAATCGGGCCAACGTATTGGGTCAGCAACCTGGACTGAAGAAATGGTTCCCATGAACCAACTGATTCGCGAAGAATCCTCGGTTTCAAATGGCATCTTAAATCGCATCCCTGGTGACCACCGGATCTGCATTGCGTTCTTCACAAGCGACGCCTTCACGCAAAACTCCGGCGTGCTAGCTCTTGGGTAAAACTCGACCTCAAACGGCTGTCCGCTCATCGCTTGTTTAACCGCTTGAATCACAGAGTCAGCTTCCACTTTCACTTTTCCAAACGACTCACCACCGCCAGCGCCATTGTTACCGTTTCTGATCAACTGTGAATACCCGCCATACGGGACTACACAATTACCACCAGCCGGATTCCAACCGGACGATGTTTCGGGCCCACCCCCGATTCCTCTTTTAGCCCGTCGGATTCCTACACATAGATCGCCATTCTCCGCTCTTAGAAACACAATCGAGTCTCCGGCAACGAGCTTCTTATGGTTCACAAACGTACTCCACCCCGTGGTGAGCAAATGCCGCCGCGGAGTCCCTCTATAGATATGCCGAAACTTCCACGTGTCGCCGTGAACATCTTTCGCTAAAATCGTCTGCACAGGCGGGTCCGCCGAGTAATCAAGCCGGGGAAATATCGTCTCCGCGCAGTACCTCGGAACCGAAAACCCGCCACCGTTATTCGCATCCGACTGCGTCAACGTCTTCGCAAACGAACTCGGCTTACCCTGCCCGTCCGACGCTCCTCCATTCGGCGAACCCGTCTCCTCATCATCAAAACAACTAAACTCACCGGATCCACTAACCGGAACCAACCCGATTTTCGCATACACCTCATCCGTCTCCACATCCGCCATAAACTTAACCGACCCCACCCTACATGGAATCCAAGCCGGAACCCTCGACTGAGGGTTCCGGTCTCTGAATTCCACATTTCCCGCAGCATGCTCAGCATGACCCTGCGGGAAATAGTAGACACGCGTGTTAACCGGCGGCATTTGAATCATGCTGCCAGCACACGCGTGCCATAACTGTGAATCTAAACACCTCTCAGATTCCTTCAAACCTTCTTTTGAATCCATAAAAGTAATCATATTCAGTTCTCTAATCAACCACTCACTTTAACCTACCAAAACACCTCTTCAGTTCATATGATTCTATAACTCCCTTGACTTCACAATAAATGCTGTAATCAAACAGTTTTATAAAATTAAAAAAATAATAATAATAACAATAATAATAATATTCAGTTGAAATTAAAGCACATATAAGTATATTACCTGACAAAATCTGCAAACAAACACTAAAATTGCATGAATAGTGTAGACTCTCATTGTCTTCTTGAAATCACATAATATTATTATTACATCACCAAATTACCAAAAAGAAATAAGGCAAAAAAACCTTGAATTTTAGTAAAATATCCCCAAAAAAGAAATGATCAAAGGCTAATTCTTCTGGGTTTGACTTTTTTTCTGGTCAAAACCTTGATGGAATATTCAGCTGTCAAGAAAACACAAGTCCATCATCATTCATCAACAACACCTATAGCTACACATATATACACACACTCATGCATTCAAACACACAACAAAGATTTCATAACAAAAAGATTCATTCAATGCTTTTTTATCTTCTTTCTCTCTCTCTCCTATTCTCTTTCTCTCTCTGTCTGTAGGACTGTTTTGGATCACTACAAAAAGTCCAAGGCTTTATACACAGATATATATGTATCTTTTTAATATTATTTATAAAATATTGAATAAGTAGTACAACTTTAACATACAGTGTGGGGTGTGTGTGTGTGTGAGAGTTAATGTTATCTGGGTTATAAAAAAGATTTATTAGTATTATTATAATTATTGTATTTAATTTTGTTACCTTTTTCTTCGGATCTTGAAGAAAGTCTGTTGTGTCTTGAGAAACCAGCATAACAACAAAGATCTAAAAGCAAGTAATACTTTTCCCTCTTTTTAAACTGAATTTAATAACTCATTATTTGTTTATTATTATTATTCATTTAAATATCACTTTATTTATTCTCTGTCATCAGCTGAGCAGATTTCAATTCTTCTTCAATATCTCGCGAGATTTTCAATTTATCGCGAGAAGTTGTAAATCTCGTGAAGGGTTTGAACATCTCCTGAGGTGATGTGGGTTTGCGAGCGCAACTTGTTGCCCGTCTACCTGTTTTAATGTTAAATGTTATTTGACAGTCATGAAATGAAAATAGTAGCTAGTGATTTAGGAAGTAGAATAAAAAACAGTAAAGATTTTGAAACCTTTAATTTAAAAATGTATTTTTTTTACTTTTTATTTTTTTTTGATAATTTTTTTATATAATTTTTTTAAGGTTAAAATAAGCCTTTCACAAAATGTATTAGAGATAAAGATGACAATAGGTCGGGCATGGGATGGGTATAGCTAATTCAGCCACACATCCGGCTGTAAACCGTGTCCTATACCCGGTCCAAAACACGTTTGGTATCACATAATCACATACTCGTCATATGCACATGGAATATATATTTTTTTTCAAAATATATTGATTTTTGAAAATCCTAATTTCCTAGGGTACAATAGTATGGTCTTTGCCTAGGAGCATACCAAGTTAGCAAGGCCCAGTGAATAAGTCCTTTGAAACAAGAACAAAAAAAGGTCCTAACTGTGATGAGGATCTTTAGATTAGGGATAATTGTTTTGCTTGATTTGACTAGGGTCAGACAGAGTTAACTATAGTTAAGTGGTGGGGTTAGTTGGTTTGCAGTTTTGAGATTCCAATGACCCCAGTTGAAATTAATGTCAGTGTAACGGTTTGTTTTGTCATTTATTTAAAATTTAGGGGGTTGTTTTGTAAATTGGTGATTCTTGAAACTAAAAGAAAAAGGGTTTGTTTGACAACCGCAATTGTTTTTCCTTCTTGTCTGCACGAAAGAATGGATATACTAAGCCCACTTTCTGAGTGACGCGCGTTTAATCCACGTCACTCTATATATTCTTTTTTGTTTATTTTCTTAATAATATTATTTATTTTCTTAAAAAATAATATTTAAAGAATGTGCTGAAAACAACTTTATTATAGTTTATTTGTTACAAAATTATTTAATAATTTAGAAAATTCAGGTTACAAGTGTGTTTTAGATTGAGTTTGGAAATGCAAAAGTACTTATTGTCTTATGACTTTTTGAAAAAAAAATTAAAAAAAAGTGTTTGGATTAGCTTTTGGGATGAGAAACGTCAAAAAGTCAATAGATTGTTTTTTTTAAGTGTTTCGCTTAACTTATTGTGAATATTTGTTGTATGGATGGTAGATTTATAATTTTTTTCTAAAAGTCAAAAGCCAAAAGCCAGGATTTCTAACTTCTCAAAAACAGTTTTTCCACCCTTAAAAGTCAAAAGTCAAAACAGAAAGTGCTTTTGGGTTACACAAACAGCTTATTGGCTTCTTGGAAAAGCCAATAAGTCAATGAATTGTTTTGAAACTCAATCCCAAACACCCTTATATATGGAGAAATTACACGTTTTGTCCTTTATGTTTATATCAATTTGCACCGTGTGTCCTTTATCTTTAAAAATTACACTGCACGTCCTTTATTTGAAACTTTTGCACACCACAACTCCTTTACACTAACCCCATCTAATATCTTGGTTATCTTTAATTATTATATGTTATATATTTAACTAGTATTATACCTCGGGGGCGTCCCGGGGTTGACAAATTACAAATTAAGAATCAAATTTGTTTAATTTTTCTATACATAGTTAGTAAGTCAAATATGACTGCAAAACTATATTACTTCTCTGACCCATAAGAAACGAAAACATAACCTGAACCGGTCGAAATTGCAACATCTACATAAACATTGAACCAAAGATAAGAAGAGACCTACTGCAACTTCTCGATAAATGATTCTAAAATCTTTTAGGGAACCTAATCCATTGCTATCTATGATTCCTATAAGAGGGTAGTCTTGAAGGTGTGACTTTTTTTTTTTTTTTAGAATTGAGTGGTTTTAACCTGTTCTGCTCTTGATGAAAATATAATTCCTTGTTTGAACATAATTAGTGACTTGCCTAGACATGATTAATGAATTACTAGAACACATTGTGTTTTTTTCCTGTATGAACAAAAACCGACAAAAAAGATCGATTTTCCAGATTTTTATATACTATGGTACTCGTTGGGAGATAATAAATCGTTCGTTAATTTGGTGTAATTTTTTTTAAAAAAATTCCGTATATAAAAGTTATTAACGTTCAAAAATTATGGGGGAAATATGAGAGAGAAAAATCCAATTTTGTTTTTAAATTATTTTTTTCCTAAAAACACTCATTGCCACATGGGATCCGGCACTCTCAAGGGGAGAATGGCCTCTTTGAGTGTCATGTAGGATATAAAGCTTTGGAATATATAGATATAGATATAAATATAGATATAGATATAGATTTATGTATTCATTTATAAACTACGTTCGTTTGATAAGCGGGCCACAAAACTTGTTGTGTTGACGTATAAACTTACTTAACAAAATAAGTTAAATTTGTTATCTATGTCTAAGTTTGCTAAACTGTGTATAGATCTTTTTTTTAAACTCAATCCGTTTGCTAAACGGATTTACTTGTTTACATTCAAACTCAATTAATTTCTAACTCGAACATTACCACAATTACTAACTTGCTTAACTTTGTGTCGAATCACTGCTATTAATTTTCTAACTCTTGTAAAATAACAATTATACAAATATAATTAATTTTTTTAAATTATAAAAATAAATTTAAAATATATTTTTATAATTTTTAAACTAATTAAATCAAAATTATTACCATTTACCTATACACTGATGTATAAAGTTGTAAATAATTTTGTAAAGTATTTTCTGTTAACATTTATATATTCCTTAATAATGAATAACTTGATTTACAATGCTTAAAAATATTAAAATATGGTATTTTATGAAATAATAATTTTTACCGGAGCTAAATATGATATATTTTCTTATAAAATGCTAGGGTTTTGAATCACTTAAATTGAATTTATAATGAATTAAAAAGGAAAAATATTAAATATATTTAAAAATATATTTTACGAAAATAAAAATACAAATAATGAAATTTGGGATGTAAATAAGCTTCTGCAAAATTTACAGAATTTTTAGAGTTGTAAGTATATTTTAAATAATTATTTGAAATATATATATATATATATATATATATATATATATATATATATGACATCTAATTTGCAACAAGTTAGACATAGATAACAAATTTAACTTATTTTGTTAAGTAAGTTTATACGTCAACACAACAAGTTTTGTGGCCCGCTTATCAAAAGAACGTAGTTTATAAATAAATACGTAAATCTATATCTATATATTCCAAAGCTTTATATCCTACATGGCACTTAAAGAGACCATTCATCCTTCACATACAACTCAGTGGTGGACAACCCACTTTCTCTTTGGAGGGAGTTGGGTTCGATCCCCATGGGAGGTATTGTGAGGGAATTGCCATATGATGGTCGAAACTAGCCTGCATGCAGGTGTCAGGTTCGATTCTGATGGCCACCCCGGTTTTCTAGTACCGTGCACTTACTCCAGAGAGGCTTGCCTCTTGTGGAGGGTGCAACATCTGTCAAGTGGCAGGTGGCGGGAAATTTTCCGGGGGAGAGCCCTAGCGCCCTATTGCACAGAGAGGTATTTAGCCTTCCAAAGGGCCGGCCACTCCCGCGGCACGGGGCTTTGCCTGTCTGATGTCGTTGAGTGTGTGGCTAGGGGGGCCTGTTTGGGCCAACGTGATGATCTATGCCACGCAAATTGAAAGTCACCTCTAAAAAAAAACTTAAAGAGGCCATTCTCCCCCCTTGAGAGTGTCAGATCCCATGTGGGCATGTGGCAATAGGTAATGAGCGTTTTTAGGAAAAAAAATAATTTAAAAACAAAATTGGATTTTTCTCTCTCATGTTTCCTCCCATGATTTTAAGCGTTAATATCTTTTATATACGAGATTTTTTGAAGAAAAAAATTACACCAAATTAACGAGCGTTTTATTATCTTTCCAATGAGTACCATAGTGCTATATAAAAACGGAGAAAAAACGACTATTTTTTGTAGGGTTTTGTTCATACAGGAAAAAAAATACAAAGTGTTCAGGTTATTCATTAATCATGTATAGGCAAGTCATTAATTATGTTCAAACCAATAAATATGAATTCTATTTACAACATGTGTTAGCATTGGACTTGTACATTGTTTTAGGTTAGGTTTTAATATTAGAGTTATACATTGTTTAAGGTTAGGCGTTAACGTTGGAGATACATTGTTAATTGTTTTGGGTTAGGTGCTACTCGAAGCTTTCCTGCATGTAACTGTAAAGCGCATCAGTCTATTTCGTATGTAAAAATGATATGTCATATTAGAATCTTCAACCCGGGATGCTCCCAGGATATAAATCTAGTAAATACATATATCACAAACAATGATTATAACTTTTGGCAACTTTTATTTGGGCGAGTTAATTATGTATTTTTATTTCTCAATTGTATGTGTTTAATGAGCCATGTCAATAATGTTATTGTACTACTTATTTAGGTCATTTATAATCATGTTAATTTTTAGTCATGTACAATATGCTTAATAAACATGTTTGTGTTAAGTGCTTACAAATCTCTATATATAATAAAAGCATCATCATCATACTCAGTTAATCCCACCAATAACAAAGATAAGGTAGGTTTTGAGGAGGGTAAGATGTAGACAGCCTTACCTCTACCCGTGGGAATAGAGAGGCTGCTTCCAGTGAGACCCTCGGCTCGATAGTGGTTTTGTATCAAGCCTTGGACATAAGGCACATAACACTTAGCGATCGGGACAAGCCCGATTAGTGCATGTAACCCCTTGTCTTTTGGCTATCAACGTCACCACATGATGCATGATTAACCATCCGTCGTTTTTAACGTTATTTTCACGAAATTAGTAAAATAACGTTAAAATTAGTGCAACTTTACTTTTGCCCCCCGAGGGCCACACATATATACATTATATGTGCACAGCCGTAAGCGGGGCTTTCTATATATAATAAAAGAACAAGGTTAAAAAGCAATGAGGGCATTTGAGAAAGTGTGTTGCTGATGTGGCAGCACCACATTTTCGTGTAAGTTTGTGGTTGATTTGGATCTTCCCGGTTCAACCTGACCCACTGAGAATTTTGATTCAAATTTCAAAATATCACACACACACACACACACTCTCTCTCTCTCTCACTTTAACCTCTCACCAAACTTTCTCTTCTTTTCTTCATTAGATTTCTTCACCGTGATATTCTTCATCATCTCTCCGTCTCAAGTTATGTTATTGTTTTCTTTCTTTCTCATAATGTTTGTTTTTTCCTTTTGAAACCCTAATTTACGTTTTTCTTTTGCATATCTCTTATTTTATTCATCGATGTTGTTCTTCTTCTCCTCTACCACCAGATCTATGTTCGTTCACTACAAGAAATTTGAGCATTTACCCACACATAGTATGTGTAGGAGAAACCATATAATGTGTTAGTAGTTACGTTTACCTACATATAAGTTAAGTGTCATGATGTGTAGACTCAGCACTGTAGATATAGATCATTACCTACATATTTATTATGTGTAGGTATATAGCAAGCTATACCTACACATATATGTGTGGCTAAAGCTAATATATATGTGTTGGTATAAGTATAGCAACTTGTTAGATTGGTGTATGATGTGGCATCTGACGTGGCATCCGACGTGACGGCTAATTAGGTGTAGGTAAATGTAAGATGTGTAGGTATTGATCTTAACATGTGTAGAAATAATATATATTGATGTGTTGGTAAAAATATTTAAACGTGTAGATAATAACCACGATTTATTTAAATAATAATGTTTAAATGTATACAAACAAATACAAAAACAATTATTGAAACATACCCGATCAAATTAACATTCTTGATCAAAACATAAGTGTTCAAACAAATAAAGAAAATATTGACCATAAGTTACTAACGGGTTATAAAAAAGTCCTAAACGACAACACTTATCGATACTTTCATCACCCTCTAGACTATCACCTTGAGATTGTCCAGATGTGCTTGATGGAGGAGACATGATATTATTCTCAATCAGTGCTTGTTCCATAATTTCACATTTACTTGTCACTGTTTAAGGTGCATGGACCATCTCATCATAATTAGGACGCTTTGCCTTTTTAGTTCTACCCATTGTGTTATCAACAATAATTGGATTACGTCCCCACTCATGCAAACGAATAGAGCTTCGTCCAGGTACATTCTCAATAATCGAGTTGTCGCTCATTGATTCCACGGTATGCTGGTTTCTCAACTTCATCATTTCTTCCTTTTAGGAAAAAAAAAAGAAAACAAATACAATAAATTAACTTTTTACCAAATAATGAATACTTATTGGTAGAAAAGAAAAGGTAAACTTACATATATTACAGCCACATTTTTAGATATCCAACCTTTTTTCGCATCCCAATGTGTAAGCCGCCAAGTCTCAAGTTGACCGGAGGAAGAATCCAAATCCAAGCCATGCTCAATGTGATAGCGTATTGTACTCTTCGAACCATTTCGACTATCAACTTTTCGTTTTGCACGTGCTATAGCTCTCTTTTTTGCAATTTCCTTCAAGGACATACAACCAAATAATACATAGGTGACTTTTGACCTGTTCAGCTCTTATTTCATACAACAAGGTAAAACAAAATTTAGCATTTAAACATCTTAATTAACTAATATGACTAAAAAAGTGAAACAAAAGAAATTTAGAATGGTTAGAGACAACATGACGTAACAAAAAGAGTTACACATGAACTATAACTCATGTTTATTTTGTGTCATTAAAGTTATGATAGTAAAAAAAAACCATACCTAATAGCCACTGTTACAAAATGTGACTTGGCATAAATCCAATTATCCAAAACATAGGTCTGTAATTTATTGTTCAACCATGTATGAATAGCAAAACAGACTATCAAGAAGAACAATAGCCAATATATAAATGTTATTAAGGTTGTTCTAAATTGTTATTTGTTAACGAGATCAAGATAACACATATACATAGGGCTGTAAACAAACCAAACGTTCGGTGAACAGTTTGTAAACCGTTCGGCGGGAAGTTCGTTTGTGTCCGTTTGTTTAATAAATGAACAAACACGAACAAAAAATTCCGTTTGATTAACTAAACAAACAAACACAAACAAATATCTCGTTCGTTCGATTGCGTTCGTGAACGTTCAGCAATGTGTTTGTTTACGTTCGTTTATTTATATCCGTTCGTGTATGTTTGTTTATGTTCGATCACTAGTTAAAACGTAGGATAATTATGAACTTTTGAGTTAGGAATATCATGTATTCATGCCTATGCCTAAGTAATTTTAGATAATTATGTCTAGGTTAGTACAATTTGACTTATCGACATTGTTTAGTAGATATACTTTGTCTAACAGTTAATATTAACAATGTTTTTTTAGTTAGTTGCATATTAAATGTTTGTTTTTGTTTGTTTGTGTTCAAGACCCATGTTCACGAACAGTTCGCAAACAACTGAATTTCTTAACAAACAAACACAAACATAGAATTATGTTCGTTAGTGTGTTCATGAACGGTTCGTTTGTCCAAGAAACCTTAACAAACAAACACGAACAAAGCCTTGTTCGTGTTCGTTTGGTTCGTTTACAGCCCTACATATACATTTTCAAGTCCCTTATTTTTCTTTAAACACAAGAACATGAACTTACATAGGGAACAATTTAAGTTGAATAAACTAACCTTTGTAATATATGATATACACACACAGGCTTCCGTGTTCTTTGTTAAAAAAAATCGATACCAAACAGGGGCGGGTAAAAATGCACGGCAAACACAGCATTCCAAAATTTTGGTATTGCTTTTGGTGGAATCATGAACAGATTGCAAATATCATCGTTTGGGTACCACCAGTAAACTCCAGCCACTTAAAGCATAAAAAGTAGGCAATATTCAGCTAAGACGGATAACTCTCTAAGGGAGACAATCAGAACTTGCCTGGACACGGGCCCATTTCCCTAAAGATGACTTCCACAAACATTCAGCTTATATTAATTAGGATTAAAAGTAACCATACAACAAAAAAAAGTAAACACTTACATTGCTATTAACCATTGTTGGTAATTGTTCTCGTCTCCAATGAGAATAGCATGCTTCATCCCAGGAAGCTGAAGAGGAATGTGTTAGTTGATAACTTCTGATGAAGAATGAAAAACTACTGAAGAAGAAGTTACAACCTCTGAAAGCCTAACTACTGATGAGTTAAACTACTGATGGTTTAACTACTGATGAGAAACCTCTGATAATGAACTACTGATAAGGAAAGCAAAACATCTGATGAATAAACTTCTGAAGAACATTGAGATGGTATCAAAAACAAAAAAGATATTACATGCAGAACAATATATGATAAGATTCTAACAGGACTTACTTGAATCTTACGTATCTCCATTTCTTTCTTTAATAGTTCAAGACCGAGTCTCAATCGTTTGTACACCTAAACCGCCAACTGCTCATCTACAAGAACAAAATACAATATTCAGCTATATCAAATTTTTTTATAGCAATAATTTAAGAACTAAATAAATCAAATATTATGTTTGGTATCAACCTCGATCTCCTTCTTTTGAGATTTGGTTGGCAATAATGACACAACATTATCGAGAATGGTGCGCAACTCGAAAGGAACAGCCTCAAGCTCGAGCCTTCCAGATTCAATTTGTGCTTGATCAAGAACCTCGTTAATCAACTTTATTAGATCTTTACCACTGGCATGTGCCGTTTATGCAAAATCCAATTGCTTTGCATCTAGGTTTGTGTCCATAAGCATCTGCAGCATGCGTGATATAGAATTCGTATCATATTAATCTCCAGTAACATCTAATAGCAGCTACTGAACTATAACTCTATAAGGTCATTACCTAGAACACCATTCATCGGAATCCTAATTTCATGGGAAACCGTTGCAAGGAACTACAAAAGGAGATAAGTTATGTAGTTATGGTCAAAATCACAACCATGAAATACGGAATCAAAAACATTTATAAAAATGTCGTAAATGCACTTGAGATTTTGCAACATCTGCAGCTTCAACACTGTAACAACCGGCAAAAATAAGGTAATTCCGTACAAATTAATTAATATATGATTAACGTAATTAAATGCAAATATGTGTGATTTAATTATCAAGGCCTTAGGAGATAGCAATTTCCAAATAGTGCATAGGAATGCATACGTTTAATGGTAAAACATGATTGGATCATGTGCGAATAAACTATCCGGTATGGACGTTGGCAATTACCCCCAATAATTAAATAAACGAAAAGGATCCCGGACACCCAGGATATAAAATAAAGGGTATTTTCACAAAATATAATGAGTTTTGGAACTCCAAAACCATAAGTGGAAACGTCTCATACAAATCTCCCGGTAACGAATAAAGTGCGCGTACCGCACCCGATACGCGTATAACTCATAATTTCACCCGGCAAAAGCCTAAATAACCAATCAACGCTTAAATTAGACTATATTTAAGGGTTATTAAAAGTATTTTTAATGTCCGAATAACGCGTGATTAAATCCCGAAAAATACCCGAACGACATCCGAACGACGAGGAATTAAACATAACAAGTATTGGGTAAATATTTGAAGTTGTGGACCCCACCCAAGCCACAAAAGTGGCCGGCCTAATGGCCATAATATGTCCATGCAATTGTGTTCATAATAATAATCTACAATCTAGATGTAAAGCATGCTTTACAAAAGACAAAAGGGTGTAAGATGTGATAGTACAAAGCATGCTCTCCCCTTGTCTCCCCCTTGTAAAATTTCGGCCCATAGGCCATATAATCCAAGACAAAAGCTAGTAATCATAACCTAAGTATATACACATGCTTGGATAAAAATCTAGTATAAGATCAAGTATGATTACTAGAGATTTTGGAAAGATTACCACCCTTCCTTTGCTCTCCAAAACCCACGGCCACACACACACATATCACACATTCATCCAAGATCACTTGTGTACTTCTTAAAATCTCTTGAATCATTAGCAAGATCACATGCAATCCATGGAAGATTTGATGAAGTTATAAATAACATGTGTTAGAGACTTGTAGAAACAACAAAAACCTTCTTCTTTTCCTCTCTTGGAGCCGTAGGTTTCACCCTCCCCATATACATAGTTCTTTCAAGTTTTTACATCTCCAAATCACTCAAAACAATCCATCATCCAAAACCCCTATTGTGTGTTTCAAGCTTGGAGCTTAACCATTAAGGAAGAACACACTAAACCCCTCTCAAAATCCAAGGTTTTGTCTTCCCTAGCCTTGTGCTAGTAGTAAGCTTCTTAACCTTGTTTTGATTATTAATATTCATGTATGTGTTCTTAGAAGCAAGTTGTACATGAAGGGTTTAAAATGTGGTTTGAAACATAATCTTTAATAGGTTTTGCATGAGTAAAATAAATGATTAAAGATATGTAAATGGATCATGGATTTGATGATGATAAAGTAGTGATCTTGAAAATGTATAAAATCTACACATACACTAAGTAGATGATGATTTGATTAAGATTTATAGAATAAACTTGAATGTGCTAAAAAGTAACTTTAATCATCCTTATATGATCATCTAAGACATAATAAATGATGGAACATGTTAGAAGTTCAAGAATAAAGAAGATGAAAAATTAAAGTTTACTTACTTAGAAGAATGATATTTTGATATAATGGGCAAATACATAAAACACACATACAAGTAGCCTTATATATGAAATATAAGACTAATAAAAGCGTTTTGGTACAAAAATAACTTACCAATAAAAAGATGAATCTTCAAAGTCCACTATTTTGAGTGAAAAATGCTAACTTTGGAAGTTAGAGTGGAAAAATACAACATTTGAAAGTTAAGGGACTAATATTGTAACTTTGAAAGTTAGAGGACTAAAATGAACATTTTAGAAACTAATAGTCCAAAAATGCAATAATGGAAAGTTTGGTGTCAAAAGTATAAGTAATAATTTTCCAAGGATGATTTGGGTAAATACTAGTAGATATACTTGGGTATTTTTGTATAAAAAGTATATTTTTATAAAAGTGAAAGTTATAAAATATGGATTGTATTAACATAAGGATTTTTATAAAATGGAGATTTTTATAAAAATGATAAACAAACTTGAGAAACTTATACAAAAATGAATACTTTTATATAAATGGGAATATAAAAGTATTGGAAACATTTTTGTAGTTAAGTTAACAAGTTGGGTTAAAAATACATAAGTATTTTAAACCTTCCAAGTAACATGTGTTAGGAGGAAGAAATATGAATAATAATTCTATAAAACACATGTTGGGAAAAACTTGGAAAAATTAACTATTCGAGCTAAGATATCGAACTAAGACGCGTTAATGAACCATACACGGACAAAACATGAGAAAAATGCCATTGCGGCAAGATGAGAAAATATATATTTTTAGGAAGTAAAATATATATATACATCACGGGTGAAAACTAATAAACACTTTCCTAAGTGTTGAAGGAATTATTCGTGGGAGAAAAACATAACGTAAACAAGTAAGACGTTAAACAAACGTATATGCTTAACAAGAAAAATTACACATTTATATATATATACGCTCGTCTCGGCAAAATTCTAGTATACCTACTTAATGGGAAAGTAGATATGTGGGAAGGAAAGCCGCGACGAGTAAACAAAGATATATATATGTGTATGCCGTACCGACAAGATCCTAGTATGTTTATTTGAATGGGAAAATAAATATACGGTATGGTGAGTTGAATCGGGTGTTGAGAATATACAATCGAACGACAAGATCTTAGCATATTTGTTTAAATGGGAAAACAAATGTGCGGCAAAGTGAGTCGGGTCGAGTGTTGAAATATATATTATATCGAGCGATGCGATCTTAAGTATAATTATTTAAATGGGAAAATAATTATACGTTAAGTGAAGTCGAGTCGATGATAATAAGGTACAAGTTAAGGAAATATTCACAAGAGTAATATATAACTTGTAACACAAAGGGTAATCTAACGCCAACGAAACCTAGGATACGCGCTTAATTAAACGGGATTTGGAATAACTCGTGGTCGGGAGTTGGGTGTACAACTTGCCAAGGCACATGCACTATAGGGATAATGACTTATACGTCTAGGACGTTTGTAGGTGCGAGACCCTTTTTGCTATCTGCTTAGTGAGCCGGACAGTGATTCAGGTGAGTTTCACGGCCCCATTTTAAACTATTTTTACGTTTTCGGGGGAAAGATATGTTAGGGAAAATGTTTGACGGATTTATTACTTGAGGTGTGACCGCCACTCGGGGTTGAGTCCTCGCCTCTATAATCATTTGTTCAGGGAAATGAAACCGGTGGAATATTTGAATAGTACTATTGGTGCCTGACAAGGCCCACCCCTAATCGATAGCGTCGATTATGCATTAGTGTATGCCTGGGGTGCATATATTCTGAACTTAAGTCGTAGGATACCGAGTAACGACTTGGAGCGGGGCATGTTTATTATACGTCTTGGTTTGATTATAGTCTCAAGTAGAATTATAGGAATTTGCAACTCCTATATATTGTCATAACATGGTATTTCCCAAGTAATCAAGTTTTGGAAACTAAAAACCTGTGAACTCACCAATATATTTATATTGACGAAATTTTAAACATATCTTTCAGGTAATTAGATGAAGGCAATCTGGGCGAGCTGGGTCATGGAATCCTCCGATGCGGCGTTAAATATTTTGCGGGGTTTCACCTTTATTTCCCAAGACTATGGGATATATTTGAGAAACCTCTCCATTGTGTTATAAAACAATTTACTTTTATGTAATATTTTGAACAAGATTTGACGCCTTAATAAATGACCCATTTTCTTAAATTACTTGTGATTTGCGTTAACCTTGACTTTATGCTCTTGAACCGTCGCGCCACGTGTTTCCGCCATTGTCGTGGTGTGACAAACACGATGTTTGAGCTCCATCATTGTTCTATCATCATGCTCTACCTCTGCAATCTGGTTTATAGCAGCACAAATTACAATTGTTAAAGAGGGCAGTGTCTTTTTGTGTGTTTTCATGGAAAATTCGGATGTCAATGGCAGTAGCTAGAAGGCTGTTTGCAGTGGTAATTGCATGGATATCACCAGTCAAATGGAGATTGAACTCATCCATAGGGATGACTTGACTATAACCACCGCCGGCTGTACCTCCTTTGATCCCAAATGTTGGCCCTTGTGATGGTTGTCTAAGAGTGGTGACAACCTAACAACACAGTGACAATTAAGAATGTGATATGAACATTTAAAAGAAATTTACAACAAACAACCGAAACCCATGTTGTTGTAATGTTTTTTATTAAAATTATATGATCAAACCTTGAAATAATTACAATGAGACACAAATAAAATAAAATACAATACATATAATAAAAACACTAAAAATATACATTTATTTGCTATTTTTTCAACACAATCTCTTTGGAAACCAAAAATTTCATTGCTAAAAGCATCCACAAGCAGGACAGAAATGTGAATCGAAGATAAAACAGATCAATAAACAATCAACCAGTGATTGAGACTCGTATCAAATCTTTAACCTGGGAAAAACAGTCAAAACTAACAAAAAATGTTACCTTTTTTTATCAAGAAAAGCTCCCAAAGCTTGACAACGACCAACAATAGTAGTAGACTTGCCTTCTCTAAGAGGAGTTGGAGTGATTCCTCCGAAAACAACATAGTATCCATCTTGGCTTTCTTTAAGTTCATCAAACACAGACAATAAAACCTAAAATTTTCACATACCCAAATCAGCAAAGACTAAAAGAATCTTACAAAAATAATGACACACAACAATCAAGATCAAGTATTTACACATACCCAAATCAACAAATACAAATAATCATATAAAAATCACACACAAAAACCAGGACACACAACAAAAACCAGAATTTATACATACCCAAATCACTAAATCAATCACACAATACCTCAGTCCAAAAAAGATCCCTTCACCGACACAACCACCAACAACACCACTCGACCCCTTGTGTCTTATGTTCCTAGTTTTGAGAGGGTCCATGCGCCGCTGTGGTGCTTGGTCGGAATCATCTCCTTGCCTATGCATCTCCAGCTCTCTTCATCTATCAGTCAAAATACCAACGATGATAAATCTACTTTTGACTATTTTTCTTGACATTTATGATCAGATTAGTGAAGGATAAACAACTTCAAGAATGCAGTGAAGCAAAATACGAAATACCTAAAAAATGAAGTGAAGAAAAAGAAATCTCACCTAAAAAAACTTCACACAGATGATGATTTTTGAGAGAATAAAGAGACCAAAGAATGCATAAATATACAAAACACCCTAAGATACAGTTAACGATAAAAAAATAGGGTTTTAAAAAAACAAAAAAACAAAAACATACCTCTTAGTATGCGAAAACAAGTCATGCATGAGGCTGAATTTATTATGCCTTTTACAAGAAATCAATAAAGAAACAAATGTCAAACAGGTTTAAAGAACACAAAAGCCTATTTGTTTGCTTTTAAGTTAAACAAACTTCATAAGGTACCTTTACTTTTTTCTTTGAGCTTTATGTGTATTTATATGTGACCGACGTGTTATTCAATTCTTATATGTGTATGCCATTTGCAGATGAGTGTTTTAGTTATTCCAAGGAAATACATGATGGCAAAGGTGGATGATTAAGCTTCTAAGACCTTGATGATACTGACATCTGCATTTGTTTGTATATTTGTTATAGGTTGTGTTTTTATATCTGTGTTAACAAATGGGGTCTCGAATGAAATGAAGTAATGGGCAAAACTAATTTGTTATCGTGTATGTTTTGATGTTGCTAAAAAGAATCTTTCTATGTGAATGTTACAACGGATTAAGATAGTGTTGTTGCTTTGTTATGTGATTCTATTGTTGCTTTGTTAGATTTTGTTATGTGTGCGAGTGGATTATATATGAAAATGTCACAATTATGTTCATGTGTGCCTAATTTTTTTATTTTTTATTTTTTAAATTTCAATGGTGTTTGATCAGATGAATATTGTTCATAACATAAACACTTATGTTTTGATATTTTATTTTTAAGCAACTTAATGGCAAAAATTTTCCCATTGTTTCACATGTATTTTTCTGTTACTTTTTTTATGCTGCTAATTATAACGTTAGTGATGATTTGAATAAAGTCATATCAATGTGTTCTGGTTATTAATTATCATATGGCTCATTGATTATAATTGCAATCTGAATATATTATCATTTAATTATTTGTTTTTTAATGACATTAAATCAAACATTGCATAATTCATATATCATTTATTGAATATTATTAAACATTTTTATGATATTTTCCAAACAACCGAAATTCATAGGAATTATAATACGTAAGTTCCAGTAAATAAAACTTGTATACTACAATCTTTAAACAACTATATTTTGTGATTAGGTTACTTATGCATTTGTTAGGTTCTTTTTTTAGCCTTAATTTTATTTATATTGGCTAGGTTTGTTAAATGTGTCAAAGAATAGTGTTAAGGGCTTGAATGTGACCTTTGCTACTTCGTGTGTAGCCAGTTAATAAATCTGCTATGTTGTTTTCTTCCCACATGTTTAAGACAAAAATTTAAATGTATTTGAAGTTTTTTCTGCTTCACCTTTTGCTTTACCAAAATTCTGCAGACCCATTTTAGGCTTCTACTTTGTATTTTGTTTTTCTTTTTTACCTTTATCTCTTTCCCAAGTCAGTTTCAAGTTAAACTATGAAGTCAATTTGTCAAATGACCAAATCTCTTAGACCCATTTTCAGCTTTCAATTTGTATTTTTTACTTTAATCTGTATTTTTACTTTTATCTCTTTCACATATCTCTTAATGGTTGATTAAAATGGGTCGAACAAGGGAAAGGCTAAAGGTATCGTACTCAACACACTAATTATTTATAAAATGTCAAATTATTCTTAATATTATCATTGATAGTTCTAAAAATTTGTAAATAATTGTATTTTGATTTTTTGTTTGTATATTTGTCAATGTATTAGTTTCTGGACTTTATTTTGTTTCTGGACTTTATTTTATATTAGGCACTTTATTTTGTATTAGGCCCAATAGTTTGTATATTTGTTAATGTATTAGGATTTTTAATGTAAGTTTTGAACCCCGTGTGTTACACGGGCCATTAGACTAGTGACATGTATAAATAAACGTGTCTTATTTGGATTTAGTATCGAACATGATCAATTGAACGCCTCAAACACATCTTGATAACCTTACTACATGTATATACTAGCTTTTACCCCGGGAGCGTCCCGGGGTTAAAATATTTAATATGACGTAATAAAATATCCAATTTATGATTTGCACAAAAAAACTCAACCAAATACGGTTGCAAAAAAAAAAAAACATAATACAAACAAATGAAGATCAATAACTCTAGCTCCAACCATTTTATGATTTTCAGAAAGTATATTATTCACCAGTTTACAACATATAATACAATTGTTTATATATAAAACCCCTATTATTAAAATGATATAAGCAAAAGTATATATGATTTGAATCAGAGTTACGAATAGAGATAAAAATTCTAATATGTTGCTACTTCACATTTATGATTTAGTAAAGAGAAGAAAGTTCTCTTTATTTTTTTTATCGGAAGAAGGAGATGATTGGTTTCAATGAAGATGTGGAAGAGAATGAAAGATATGAGAGGCGTAATAAGGAACAATACCTAATCAGATAGGGTTTTTTTATTTTAATATTTTTAATTTATATGATTTAATTTAAAAAAACAAAATAATTTTTTTTAAAGAAAGCTCCACATGATGCCACATTCAAGAGGTGGAGGGTTACCCCGTTGAATGTCATGTCATCAAGAGGTTATTCTTTTATATATAGCTAGATTATACCCCGGGAGTGTCCCGGGGTTGAGAAACTTAATATGTCACATCAATTTTACATATGAAATAGACTGATGCGCTTTACAGTTACATGCAGGAAAGCTTCAGGTAGCACCTAACCTAAAACAATTAACAATGTATCTCCAATGTTAACGCATAACCTTAAACAATGTATAATTCTAATGTTAACAACTAACCTAAAACAGTGTATAACTCTAATATTAATACCCAACCTAAAACAATGTACAACTCCATTGCTAACACCTAACCTAAAACAATGTATAACTCCAATGTAACTCTAATATTAACACATATCCTAAATGCTAAAAAAATGTATAACTCTAACATACTAATATTGATACCTAACCTAAAATAATGTATAACTCTAGTAACCTATTCTGCTTTGGTTGAAAATATAATTCATATTTACTGGGTTGAACATAATTAGCGACTTGTCTATGCATAATTAATGAATTATCTGAACACGTGTTTTTTTCCTGTATGAACAAAACCCCACAAAAATAGTCGTTTTTTTTCTCCGTTTTTTATATAACACTATGGTACTCGTTGGAAAGATAATAAAACACTCGTTAATTTGGTGTAATTTTTTTCTTTAAAAAATCTCGTAGATAAAAGATATTAACGTTTAAAAATTATAGGAGAAAATATGAGAGATAAAAACCCAATTTTGTTTTTAAACTTTTTTTCAAAAAATTACTTAATGCACATGGTATCCTACATGACACTCTCAAATGGAAGAATGACTATACGAGTGTCATGTAGAATTTAGCCTTTTGAAATAGATATAGATATAGATGAGACATCTATGTAAAAAAAAAACTATATACACTTACTTTTTTAGTTTAAAAATTTGAACTTAGAAAAAGATGGTATAAATGTAATGTTTATTTCTTTCATATTTATCAAGAAACTTAAAAAATGTTAACAAATTTGTTTAATTGACATATAAACTATATATTTGCTGCTTGAAACTTATTTTTCGTAGATTCATTTTGTCGGCCTAAATACACAACTTTTCCTTCTCTGTTAATTAATTATTTTCTTTCGAGACTAAAAACATCCTTTTTAAATTAACTTATTAGCTTCTTCAATACGAAGACGTGCCTTAAGGTACTATTTTATCCTCTCTTTTCGTTTATGCTTATGCAGTTTTTAAAACATAGTCCGTTTTGAGACAACTTTTTAGCCATCTGTGTAGTTTGAAAAAGTCTCACTAAAAGCCCTACCCAATGCATCCCCGTTTTGTATTTCCGATTCAAAATCTCATATAATTCGCTAAGTACATTTATGTTGATGATATTATCTTTAAATACAAGCACACGATTGTGTTTCCGTTTTAATCTTTTGGTGACAATGAACCACGGGACGAAGTTGGTAGAAAATCGGTAGTTGAACTACTACAATTAGGGTTGTAAATGACACGCAGCGACTCGAGGGCTACTCGGGATCGGCTCGGTAAAAAGTCCGAGCAAGCCGAGCCTTAACGAGCCCGAGTTCGAGCCTAAAATATGACTTGTTAGTTATCGAGCCCGAGCTTGAGCCTTATATACAAAGCTCGTTTAGGCTCGCGAGCCTAAATGAGCCCAATCAAAAGTTATATTATTTTTTTATGTATGTAATGTTGTCCTTTGAACATGTACAATTTTAATTAATAATGTTAGTGAGCCGAGCTTTTGCTCGTTTAAGTTATTGAGGCGAGCTCGAGCCGAGTTTTTAGGTCATTTAAAAATTATTTTTTAATTACCTCGAGCCGATCCGATCCGATCCGAACTCGAGCTCTTAGGATTTACTTTAGAGCCGAGCTTGAGCTTAGAATAGTAGGCTCGAACCAAGCCGAGCTCAAGCCTCAAAAGAGCATGACGAGCCGAGCTCAAGCCTAGTCAAGCTCAGGCTTGGCTCAGCCCGTTTACACCCCTACTACAAATACAAACTTAAGAGACGGGACTGAACGTGTCCTTGAAACATACATGAAGACCACTTTTGTAATTTGAGTTAAGAGTGTGAGTGGAGGTGGGACAGCCAATGAGACAGTCTTTGGTTCCTTTAGGTTTCTAAAGCGGTGAAAAAGCATTTGTTGGTCTATGCCAGAAAAGATATGTAATAAATTCAAATATGCAATCAATATTTGGGTCATATTTATTAGAACATGATGAGAAATTTATCTTTACTAAATTATTTTAAAGACAAACGACAAAGATATTACACATATCAAATAGGGAAGAGATAAAGTATAAAGTTTTCTTCATGTGAGAAGCGTAGGAAGTATTCTCAGTCATTAGATTAAGACGGTGGCATGATGGTAATTAAAAACCCTAATTATATTTGGGTTAATCTAACCAAGGGTAAATTAGGAAAAACCGATTAAATCTTTTTCAAATCGTAACAACAGAATCAATCGAAACCAAATTTTTCAACGTTTGAAATCGATTAAACATTTTGAGATATTACACAATCGAAGAAACAAATAAAAAGTCGATTAAACGTTATAACAGAGTTTGCATCAAAAAATAAAAAAAAACAGAGGATTGTATATGTAGACGATTAAATGACACGATAAACGTATGATAATGAATAAACGCTCGTTATATTTGTGAAATACTTTCGATTGTATTTCAAGAAGAAGGATTAAACATAAAAAAATTAGGTTAACGTAAGTTGCAGAAGAAAAAGAAGAAGTTCGGATAACAGAGTGTGTTATACGCACACATACATACTTTCAGATGCATGTTATGCGTTTAAAATTGGTTGGTTGAATAAAACAAACGCACGTTTATTGTTTCAAGATGCACGTATTAAGGTTTTGGACGCACGTTATGAAGAATTCAGACGCACGTTATGAAGAATTCAGACGCACGTTATGAAGAATTGAGTGTGTTTATATACATGGGTATTTACAAAGTGCGTCTAAACATTTACAAGGTGCGTCTAAAACACTCTGTTATCACCAACTTATTCTTTTTCTTATGCAACTTCTTTTAACCTAATTTTTATGTTTAATCCTTCTTCTTGAAATACAATTGAAAGTATTTGATAACTAATACAAGCGTTTATTTATAATCCTATGTTTTTTGTCTGATTAATTGTCCTAGTATAATCCTCTGTTTTTCTGATTTTTAGATTGAAACACTGATCTTATGTTTTCGTTCAATGCAATCGACTTGTTTTTGTTTTTTTATTGTGTAATCATTCAGAATTGTTTAATCAAGTTGAAATTGCTTAAATTATGAAATCGTAACCATATACAAAACGTGATTTACGTAAATCAGTAATACCTTTGAATTTGATTGTAATTAAGTTTAATTACGTTAACGGTAGCTTGGTTAAATCGATAGGTGGGAAAATATGGTGGCTTCCTACACTTCTCACGTTAAAGATACTTTGTATCCTATAATTTCTCTTAATAAATAGCAATATTCCTGAAGCACATAATTTTGGAAACAATTATTTGACTCCACACTCGTCGTTACAATTTATACTTTTTGAGACAACAAAATATTATTGGGAGTGATATTAAATAGTGTATTTGATTGGTAATGAGAGATCGCACTATATCTTTTAAGGTGTTTTTTCACAATGTGACATCCACGTCAGTAAACTTATTTTATGCCATAAAAGTGTGCAGTGATTCACGCCTCTAAAACGATTATCTAATTAATATTTATTTACTTATTTACCAACTTAAGTTATGACAACTCGTGAAAACTCTTCAAAAAAATCGTTATTTTTTCCCGAAAAAATGTGGCCATGTAAATATACACATTGCTAAGGGAGTTTAACACACACAAAAAAAGCACTGAATGTTTTTTGAAAAAAATAAATAGAACATAATAAAAACTTACGTAACAATGTGTAACACTAAACAACATGTTACATGTTAAAAAAAATATTCTATCGGCATTTTTTTGATTTTTTTGAGAAGTACCCTTAAAATGTGTATATTACATGCTCTAATATATATATATATATATATATATAGGAAAAAGATCAAATAGGAACCAAGAGCCTAGTTAGGAACTTAGGAACCAATCCGAGCCATTAATCTTTGATCTTGATCTAGGGGGTAGTTATGTAATTAGACAATTAAATATTATATTTTAATTTAATTAAAAGTTTTATATATGGCAGTTAATTATCTTCCTACAATTAGTATGCAAGCTTTTTTTTTTACTTTCCTTAAATCTAATCACAAATAAAAAAAAAAATCACGTTCGATTGAATTCCATTGAATCGAAATAACTTCCAGTCGAATTCAGAAGATTTAAATTGATTGAATTGAAAAAACTTTCGATTTAAAAGAATCTAAAATCGGCCAACGATTCAGATTTCCAAGTTATGGATAATAATTCTATACATGAAAACATTGAATCACAATCTCATGTGATAGAAGATCATATAACCGTTGTATATATGTGTTTGATGATGATGATGAATGAACAAAAAAAACTGATATACACCAATGTACACTTCAAAAACGAATATACACCAATGTATATCTGTGTACATCAATGTATATCTGTGTTGATGATGAATGAAAAAACGAATATACACCAATGTATATCTGTGTTGATGATGATAAATGAAAAAACCAATATACACCAATGTATATCTGTGTTGATGATGTTGAATGATGATGAATGAAAAAACGAATATACACCAATGTATATCTTGTGTTGGTGATGATGATGAATGAAAAAAACGAATATACACCAATGTACACTGTTGTATATATACCGAGATATAATTTTAATAGTATATACAATAAATACGTTTGGGTATACCATAAACACTAATTTGCTGTTTCCAAATATACATGAGTTTCTTATTAATTACCTAATAAATGATATTGAACAAAAGACATTAATACCCCTTTATTAAAATAACAATTAATTAAAGTTTTATTTATTTACAATCATGCCATTGAAGATGGATGGCTTAGATTGGTTCCTATAGTTCCTACTTAAGGGTTGGTTCCTATTTGAACCCTACCATATATATATATATATATATATATATATATATATATATAGTGTTAGGTTCCTGTACAAAACCTAATTTTTGTGAGAAATGTGAGAACCAATAATAGGGTGACACATGGCATTCTATTTTTATATCTTAAAGGGCATCAATGTAAATTGTATTGCTCATGTTATTTTTAGAAGATAATGCTAATTAATATCGTAATTAACTAGGAGGATTCTTAGGGATTTTTGGTTGTGTTTTGAACGATATTATCTTCATTATTTATAAACATTCAGCATATCATTATTTCATTCACTGAAATCGAATCAAATAAAAATAGCGATCATAGTGTAGTGTTTTATTCGAAATAATAGAAGCAAAATGGTTTTATCCGCAAAAAAACACTAAAAACCAATATAGTGTTTTTTATACAGCAAAAAAGCACAAAAAACACTATAAACATGAGTTTATAAAAAACACCATACCAACAGTATGTTTCATCTACAAAACACCACAAAAACAGTCTGTTTCATATACAAAACACCACAAAACACATCAACCAAGATATTTATTAAAAACACCATACCCTCAAAATGTTCCATCTACAAGACACCATAAAACACTGTAAAACAATAGTATATTAAAAACACTATAGCCACAGTCTGTTTCATAAACAAAACACCACAAAACACTTCAACCAAGAGATTTATAAAAAACACCATAACCTCAAAATGTTTCATATACAACCCACCATAAAACACTTTAAAATAATAGTCGAACAGATGAGATAAAGAAAAAAAAACACACTCACGTTTGTAGATTATCCCAAATCGTCGTTGATTCTCCATAAATGAGAGATTTTTTGCATAAAATTCGAGGGTTTGTTTTAGGAAAGAAGGAGCGAGAATTTAGGAATGTTGAGCGGTTTCTAAAAACAATCCAACCGGCTCATTAAATGACAATACAAAGTTACTATACTACCTTGTGAATTATTTTTGGTTAGTGATAATTAGACACTATTTACAAAATTGCCACTCATTACATATCAACCATTGATTAAGATGATCCAATGGCACAAAACACTTCTTACACTTCTCACAAAAAAACACTATTTGTACAGGAACTCGACCCTATATATATATATATATATATATATATATATATATATATATATATGGTTTTCATGGGTTTTCAATAACTTAAGTGAGTTTTCATTATAGTCTTTCCCTATATATAAAACTCATTTTATTGAGAAAATTCAAAAACTCCTAAATAATTGCAAAAATAAAATAATAAAAAATCATAATTCAAATTTTAAGTAAAAAAATAGAAAATTAGTTCGGAGCTTCTCTTTCCCACATCAAACCCGTTTAGAAAAAAATAATGAAAAAACCCTAAAAAACGTTATTGCATACGTGTCGTATAACCCAAAAACCTAAACCCCCAACTTACCCCCCACATGAAAACCTAATTCCATCCCACCCACCCCCACCGTTATCCAAAAACTTAAATCGCTTACCCAAAATTCTAAGCCACGCATCTACCCCCACCCAAAAACCTAAACCCACCCCACCCACCGCCTACCAAAAAAACCTAACCCCCTACCCACCACAACCAAAAACCTAACCCCCAACTAAAAAACTTAAACCCACCCTACCCCCCCCCCCAAAAAAAAACAAAAAACAAAAACAAACAAACCTAACCCTAAACGCTAAATTAAATGTGACACCCGGCAAATTCTGGTTAACAACGTCGTTTAGATTACAGTCTACCTTAGCGAGTCACGCGTATAATATACTTAACTGGGATAGTTGAGTCGTGTTACGGTTCGGGAACTGTTAGTTTGGTATAGAGGATCATTAGATGTTAGTCTAGAGGCTCAATAGATGTCGGTCCTTAACCAAGTGTACAAGTGGTGACGATTCGTAGAATCGTCAGAGCATAGGGAACATACAAGTCTCGAGTCCCGGGAATTGGTGAACGAATGTGAATATGTTTGTTTGCAAGTGTTATGTGTTTACAATCATTATGTGACTTGTCGGTATGTGAAAATGTGTTAACATATGTTAAAACGGGGTTTAACGCGCATAATACACGGAACCAACCCCTATAGGCGATTAGGGGAGGCTAATCGCCTATAGGGGAGGCGATTGGGGCTTCCTATAGGCGATTGGCATGCTAAATGCCTATGTGGTAGGCGATTAGCATGCTAAATGCCTATAGGGTAGGCGATTAGCTACCCTAATCGCGTGTAACTGCTGCATAATCGCATGGAACGTGCTGGACGACTAAAAACGACTATAAATACAATACTTGACCTCCTAAACTTCATATTAGCAACCCTAGTTGTCCCACAACTCGCCCAAACACACACACAACCTCTGGAACACGATTTTGGATCAAAACACAAGATTTCAAGCCTATTACATCAATCTATCACAAATCTAAGGTGTGGTTTTCATTCATGCAACCATTATTAACGTTTTTATTGAATCCCTAATGGTCCAGACCTGTTTTAAAACAAATAAGTCTTCTGAAAATCGTTAATAAGCATTGTTAATCGGATTCTAACTATCATGCATGTTATATGTGTGTTTATGATTAAAAGATAGGGTTTTTATGATTCAAGAAGGATAATTAACATGTTATTAAGGTAGTTACAGATTGATGATGATGGCATGATGATGGAATCTGAGTTATTGTTAATTAGGGTTACGGTTTTGCATGCTAATGTGATGTTTCATGTTATGTGTATTGTCTTTAAGATACGTGATTGCATTCAGGGCTGATAGATCGAGGTTAAACGAAGGATTTTGATGGAAATATGTTTGATATAGTTGTTTGGTTGATATTTGATGTTTACACACGTTCTGGGATTGATTTGGAGTGTTAAACGCGCGAAAAACCGGAACATCAATGCTGTAGGCGATTAGCAACCCTAATCGCCTATGCTATAGGCGATTAGGAGGCTAATCGCCTGATATGACACCCTAATCGCCTATAGTATAGGCAATTGGGGGCTAATTGCCTTCGTTGCATGCAATTGTGATCCTAATTGCTAGTTAAGTCCTGAAATGCATGTCTTATGACCTAATTGCTAGTGAAATGCATGTCTTATGACCTAATTGCCTATAGACTCCTGAAATGCATGTCTTATGACCTAATTGCCTATAGTATAGGCAATTAGCATTCCTAAATGCCCGTTGACTTTCATAATCGCTAGTTGACTTTTCCTAATCGCCTGAACTGCTACTGTAAGTATATTTTGACATTCCGAGACCCGATTTGACACCTAGGAACATGCTAGAAACCCCGTAGCATATCTAATAACTTGGTAACATGTGTTCGGACTTATTTATGTGATACTTGAACTACGTGCTATAACTTGTTGGACTTTAACGTATGTTAAATGTGTATTGCATGATTGTATGTTTGCGAGTACAAGTATAACACGGGGAGTCTCGGGTCACCAATGGGATGTCGAGTCTTGTACATTGGGTTAATTTAACAGTCACGGTGTTTTCAAACGAACTTGGTTATGGTTTGGACATCTAGGGACTAACTAACCTACGGGTTATTAGTCTAAGTACTTGTAACTGTCATATGTTAGGTCGCCGCTTTACGGGGCTAGCATAGCTTGCTGATATTATTCGTATATCGAAGTAACGCAACCTAAGGTGAGTTTACGGCCCCTCTTTTAACTGGTTTCACTTTTTGGGGGAGAAAACATGTGTTAAACTTATGTTTTGGTAACAACTGTCATACTATGGGTTTCTATGGTTTACTATACGATCTTTGGAAGTCCCGGGGGAAACCATGAATGTGCGGGTTAGCACAACGGGGAAATGTGAATAGATCTATTGGGAGTGACCAACCCCGCTCGTCGGCTTGGAGGGCCGGGCGAGTGCATATTGTCTCAAACAGGAACTGGTTTACTATTCGGGCACAACATCTGGGTTACGAGTTAGTAATGGTTTTCCAATCGTGGTAGTAATAAAACATGCGCCTAGCTAGCGTACTTTGGTTTGCAAATTGTTATAGTATGGACAGGTTGAACTTGGTACTTTGATTACAAAACCTGTAAACTCACCAGCATTTTTGTGCTGACGTAAACTCTTACATGTTTTTTCAGGTCGCTAAGGTAGCACAATGGAACTAGGGCGCACGCGTCTGAACGGCGTCTAGTTAGGATTGCATGGTTTTCAAACATTGAATAATTTGGTTTACTTTGGGATTATGTTTAATAATAAGCTTCCGCTGTAACTGGAGATTTAAACTATGTTTTTGAAATTCCATATGTTAATTTAGACTTGTTTATTGTGATCGTTGGTTTGGATCCTGGTTTGTCATGCGCCTCGCGGTAAAACTCCGCAAGTGGATTTTGAGGGTGTGACATTAAACCATAAAGCTTAACAGAACATTTACTACACATGTGCATTAGAATTCACATTTTTTTATTATTTTTTTATCTTTTTTTATGAACGGAGATGGCGTGGGAAAGAGAAGCTCCGGACCAGTTTTTTAGTTTTTGACTAAAATTTTGAGTTATGATTTTTTTTTTATTTTAAGTAGGAGTTCTCAAATTCTCTCCCTAAGTATGAGTTTTCTATTGAACATTCCTATATATATATATATATATATATATATATATATATATAGAGAGAGAGAGAGAGAGAGCGATAAGATCAAATGAGAAGAAACTTATTGTGAGGAAAAAAATGAAACATTAAAATTTTAACTCTTATTATATCAATTATTATTTCTTTAATTAATTAGTTATACCCATGACCTATTGGTCTAGTGGTATGGTGTTCCACCTCATAAATACGAGGTTGTGAGTTCAAATCCCTGCAAGTGCAAGGTCAGGTGGAAATAAGGTGGTATAAAATTCATTGTTAAAAAAAATAATTAGTTATTAACACTTTATCCTACACATTATCAAATTTTGTCTTACACATAACAAAATTCATCTTACATATATCGAAATTATCACACCTTTATCCTACACATATCAAGATTATCATACGTTAATCCTACACATATAGAAATTCAACCTACATTTGTCCTACACATATCAAAATCATCCTTCACTGTAAATTATGATTGATATGAAAGAATATATTTTGAAATTGAATTATGAGTTTCATTAATTTAACTAGTTTAAAAGAGTTATAAAAAAATAATCATTTATTTAACATTAAATGTAATTATTATATGGAGGATTTCTATTGGTTTAAATTTGTTATTTTTCTTCTTATAATATTTTTTCTTCTCATTTGAACTCTCTACTATATATATATATATATAAATATATATATATTATATATATATATATATAGTGGAAGTATAGGAAGGAAACCCCCCCAAATGAAAAAACTCTAGGAAACCCATCACTTGGCCCATGTTGTGCCACATCATCCCAGCCAAGATTTTACCAAATTATATTATGAAGGTTAATTTAGACATTTACACTATCTCCTTTCTCTCTCTCCCTATAAATATTATTCCCCCCTCTCTCTCTTCATTTCATTTTCTCAAATTCAAATTCAGAACCCTCCTCTCTCTACCCTCTCTCTACCATCCCCCTCTCTATCTCTCTTTAAAACCACCACCACCATCACCACCACCACCACCACCACAACAAAGCATCAACAAACCTTCTGCTAAAAACAGAGCATCGAAGACGACCAACTGATGAACGCTGATCCGGCACATCAGATGAACGCTGCTCCGGCATCAAGCTTTGGTGACAATGGAAGCTCCGGCAACTACACATCTGACCGTCGGTACTGTCTCCCCCCTCCTCTCTCTCTCTCTCTCTCTCTCTCTCTCTCTCTCTCTCTCCTCTTCCCTCTCCTCTCTAGATCTAGAGTTAGAGTTGGAAATCTAGATCTAGATCGAGAACTAGAGTCGTCTCGGGTGGATCTGGAACGAGAAGAACGATTATTATTATTATTATTATTATTATTATTATTATTATTATAACGGTGATGATATTATAGTAAATTTGTTGAAAGAGTTTCAAAGTATCGATGCACAAGTCTGTCTTGAGAATCTTGACAGAAAATGAATATTGTCAACAATTTTTTTTTCTTAAGCTATTTATTTTTTTACATAATATAATAGGTATTTCTCACACTATAGTCTATGATTTGAATATCTTATAATTTGTATAGTTGTTATGTTTTGGGTTTAGTGAAATAGGTTTTGGGTTTTGCTAGAATAATAATAATAATTTTTTTTGGGGATAGTTTTTGGTTGCACACCAAGTGTTTGATCAAATGCTTGAATGAAAAAAAAAAACTTATGTTAACCATTTTTATTTTTTTTATTATTATTATTTTGTTTGTGTTATATTTTTATTGGATTGGGGACATGAGGTTGATGGATCACATGTGATTGATGAATAAATTTGTAGTCTTTTTATGTTAGTACATGCTAACACAGGTTAGTGATGTCCCATTATGTTTTTAAGGATCCCAAACTAACATGTGTATCTGTTTCAGTGTGGGTTTTCACGAGTAGGCTATTGGAAGAAGGCGGCGTTGGTGATGTGGCTGTGGTAAGTGATGTTTTTTTTATAAAGATTATAAATTTTTAGTCTTTTTATGTTAGTACATGCTAACACAGGTTAGTGATGTCCCATTATGTTTTTAAGGATCCCAAACTAACATGTGTATCTGTTTCAGTGTGGGTTTTCACGAGTAGGCTATTGGAAGAAGGCGGCGTTGGTGATGTGGCTGTGGTAAGTGATGCTTTTTTATAAAGATTATAAATTTTTAATCTTTTGGTGAATAGGGTGTTTAAATAATTTTTATATTCTATTAAATAAATTTTTGGCAAGTGAAATTGTTATGAACTCGTATAGGGTATATGTCTATTTTTTTATACACATGTTAGTGATGCTAACACGTGCTAGTATATGCCTAACTAGCAGGTGTTAGGGTTCATATTAGTTGGGGAGCCCAACTAACACATGTAAGTATACGCCCTTTCACATGTTAGTGATGCTAACACGTGCTAGTATATGCCTAACTAACAGGTGTTAGGGTTCATATTAGTTGGGGAGCCCAACTAACACATGTAAGTATACGCCCTTTCACATGTTAGTGATGCTAACACATGTTAGTATATACTCAACTAACATGTGTTACGGTTTGTATAACATACGTTATTTCAGTAAAACATATATTTTAGAATACACTAACACATGTCATTGATGTCCCATTATGTGTTTTATAGAGCCCAGCTAACACGTGTTTACTTTTTTTGTAGGTGAAAAGATGTTTTTGAGTTAAAGATGATGATGAGGATCAAGAACGAAGAATAGCTAGATTTTTTCTATGTTGTTATGATAGTTTTTTTCTTTTTGAAAATTCACAAATAATTATGTTTGTATTAAACGGTTTTTGATATGTTTTAGTGTTTATTGTTATGATCGTTTTTATCATTTCTTAAATAAATACACATTTTATGTGTTCTTTTAATATGTTCTTTTAGTATATGCCTGGTAACACATGTTAGCGATGTCTCACACGAGGTCAGAATTTTGTATCACAACACTAACGTATGTTAATATTGGTGCTGGAAAAAGTGTCATAAAGTAGGAGAGAGGTGACTTGACAAGTGTCAAATCAACCTTTTAAAACCTAGGATTCAGAAGTGTCAAATCTCATGTTTAAAATTACCTTAGTGCCCTTAATTATATTTTTTATTAGATTGGCCCACATGCTTTATGATTATTATATTCAAATAATCATGGACCATTGATCAAGCTTGATCAATGGTCATAAGAGAGTTTGCAAGGTTTTTCCAAAAGATAGGGTTTCCATATTATCCACACCCTATATATATATATATATATATAGGGGTGGGTTTAATGGGGATCCTCAAAAAAGTGAGAAACCTAAAATCCATGCATTTAATATGTTAAATATAAAACATAAAAAAATAATTTAACATGTAAAAAATATATGTAGTTTTTTTTAAATACTCTTTTAAGGTATTGTATATAAATGTCTATAGAATTTTTTCACATTCATATAGCAAACACCACAAGGTTCTTATCACATATGACCATATAAGATTTCACACTTGCAAATATGCAGCACTAGTTCTCATTTACACACTCTTTAAATTTAACAACAAAACGGAAAAAACAACTGCCCGATGTCGAAGGGTCAGTCAAAAATAAGATTAACGTCAGTTACTTATTACCTTATTAGACAAGGTAAGTCAGGTGTCGAACCACGAGGAGTATTGTGGAAAGTGTTTGGTTTAATTGATTGATTAGTAATTAATTAATTGCAGGAAAAGTAAAATTCGATTGTTTGAGAGTTATTGTGAAAACAAAATTAAAAGTAAGATGTAAACAATTGGATAAAAGGTGATTCCTCCACGTTTTGGATTCAAAGTTGCTTCAAGTAGTTAGTTTTTATTGAGAAAATCACATAGTCATGATTAAGATAATTAATTAGTTGATTGTGATAAATGAGGACTAAGTACTTTGATTGCAAAACATCAAAAGGTTATCACACGGTTATCAATTAAAGATTACTAAACCCAATCCCTATATAATATATCCAATTACTAGAACTCTCGGAATTGAAAGAATCAAAACTAGGGTTAGATAAAATCAACGTTTACAATCAAACTAATAAATCACCAAGAAAAAAGCATCGAATGCTTAGATTTCTAATCTCAAATTCAAAGAAGAACTAAAAACAATCATCCACTTACAAGAATCCTCTACCCGAAAGAAACCCCGAAAAGTTTAGCCACCCATGTTCTTGATTTGATCTTCAATCTTGATGTTTGATTGCATGTTTGATGTTGGATTGATGATTGGAATGATTAGAATGGTTAAAAGTCTCCAAATAATCCACCCAAAATCAACCCAAAAGTCTCCAAGGTGAACTAGAATTGAATGGTGGCTAAAAACCCTAATTTTTATGACTTTTAATGAGTTTCTTGTAGCCCAACGTCGTAGCCTACGTGGTCAGATCTAGAGCCGTAGGCTACGCTACTACACATTCTAATGTGATAAGAAACAAGGTTGATGTAAGCTACTCCAATCAACACCACATCCGTAAGCTACACCGCTGGAAGCTTTCTACCAAAACTTGTTTTCTTCGTAACTTTTTTGTTATAAACTCCATTTTTTTCACCGTTTGCGGCCACGTCTTCGTATTTCAATCCTCTATCATGCCATCTTCATATATCTCCATTTCTACTTCATTTTCAGCTTCCAAAACATGACCAATCTTCGTGTTTAACCTACAAAACACCAATTTCTCATAGTTAACCAATTCCACATACATAAACACCCAAATATGCATAAGATTTAGCATTTAACACATATAAACCATGTTCCAAACCCATTCCATCAACAACCCATACCTTCGACAAGTTAACCAATAATATGTAGTTTAGATTAGAGTTTGTTGCAAGAATCGCTAGGCGCTAATTGGTCGGTGAGGTATCGACTAACGATTAATCGAGATTAGTAGGTATTCATCATGATTAATCGGATTATGATTTTTATATGCAATTTTCAGTTTTATATGTGTATACACACATTTTATATGTAATTTCTTCTAAGTAGACATGTTTTAACCTTTTCCTCAACTCATATCTTTAAGAATATATGATTAATCGTCAGAATTTATAGGTTTGGTCAGAGTATCTGACGAAAGTTTACAGATTCTGGCCGGAATTGCTAGACAACCACTGACTAGCGATTAATCGATGTTTACTCGGTGAACCTCCGACTAGCGATTAATCAGTGTTTAATTAGAGACTAGGCATGATTTTTACAACCATATAGCACAATGTAGTAAGGTAAGTGATAGTGAAAATTATGTTACGTAGGTTCCACCTTGGCATGAGTTTAATCATCACTATCACTAACTATCACTAAACATGTGTTATGGTAAATGACAATGCGTAATCTTATTCTAATTTTTATGCCTTTTATTAATTATTTTTTACACAATTTCGATCCAAGTATATGTCTCAAAACCAATTACTAGACCAACAATATTTTTTTGAAACAACTCTGTTTTCATTAAAATTTATATCGCAATGTTCTAATATAATTAAAAAAACAAGAATGTGTATTAATTTTTTTTTCTTTTTAAACTAACAAACGCAAATCATTTGAGAAAACTAAAATTAAAGGTATAAGAAAATGATTTGGTGAGGTGTTGCTTTATGATTGGCTCCACCAAATCAATTTTCTCACCCTCAAACTTGTTCATCTCCATGCCATGGTGGGTTGACTCGGTGTTTGTGTGGTCGTGGTGCCAAGGTGGCCACCCTCCTCTTATGATGACGTAATATAACGTATGGTCTAAGCACATGTTTTGTTCCCGTCACTCGCTTGACTCTACCCTGGTATGCGTTGTTTGCCACACTTAAAGTCGAGTGAGTATGATATTTTTTTAACGTAAAATTTATAACACCATAATTCCACTTTACCTTACACTTGCAAAGATCGATTTGAACTCATAACCTCACATTTGTAAGGAGAGACACTATACCATTAAACCAAGAGGTCATGGTGATGGGGTATGATGTTAATGGTGCGTAGTTGTTGAGCCTAATTACCTCGACCGAGTAGATCATGTGGGGTTTTGTCCTCCCACAATGTTTGTGGGTTTTTCGCATGCGACCTTTGTTGCATCAGTTTTCAATAACCGAGTTTTTACAAATGGTATTTATATTCTATTACGGATATGTTCAATATTCGAATCATACTTTAAAAACTCAAATTTGGAATTATCCTATATATTAATTTTGATGAATAGTTCCCATGGCAGTCTTGTAATATGCAACCATTTGTTGGGGCAGTCCTCTACTTAGGTTTATTGATTTTATAGAATACTGTAAATCATACTTTAAAAACTCGAATTTGGATTACATTTTAAAATGAAATTCACACCCAAATCAAAGTTAGATTTTAAATCAAACTAGTTGTATAAAATCACGCGCGTTGCGCGTTTTACAATCGAGATTTAGATGAGGTGTTGATCAATCAATGAATTATACAATCGAGATTCCATTTTGGTTGTAAACGTTAAAAAAAATAAAGAAATCTACACATAAGGTAACACATGAAATTTGTAATGAAATTAGATAATATTATGTTATTTTTTTTAATGAAAAAAGGTTTTTATTAAAAACGAAATACGAAAGTTACATCACAATAGAAGGTAGTAAAATAATAATATAATATGTTATTTATATTAATAGTATATAATATAATAAAGTTTTTGAATAAAATAATAATATAGTTAATTGAATAAAATAATATGAATAAAATAATATATAGTAAAATAATAATATAGTTAATTGAATAAAATATTATTATAATTACTATTCATTTGAGATCACTATTCATTTAAGTTCATCTATTAATATATTGTACTAGCTAATTACCCCGGGATGGTCTCGGGGTTGAAAAATCTAATTTTACGTGATAACCTATTGCAAATGGCTCAAGTTAACTAACCACAAAATCTCTCAATCATTGCATGTTCATAGTATTCTAATCAGTAATAACTCATATTCCCTAATCTAAAACCTAATCAGTAATCATCTAAAGAATCACTTATGTAAGCTGCAACTATTAAAAAATTCATCACATCTCTCTAATTTCTCACATTCTAATGGTTCTTATAATTCCTAACCTAATCAACTAAACAAACAGTTAAGTTGGAAGTTGTAATCATTGCATCTCATTATGCCACGTGGCATAATCAAGAGATGGTTGAGGCCACCATTGAACGTCACGTCAGCAACTATCAATTCTTTCCGGGAGCGTCCCGGGGTTGAAAAATATAACCATTCTTATAATACTAATATTAATAGTAATAATTATTACTCTTGTAATTAAATAAATAAAAAAATAACATTGCTATAAGGTGACACCATGTGTTGCAGTGTTGCGCGATTCTTTCTCCTAACTTCTCTTGATGAAGTATACCTAGTAAAATTCCAATGATAACATGGCGATTGGGCTGATTTTCGACATCGTAGATAAGAACTTGGTTTAAAAGAAAAAACATGATTAATGAATAACATGAACACTTTGTGTGTTTTTTCCTGTATGAACGAAACCCCACAAAAAATAGTCGATTTTTTCTCCGTTTTTTATATAGGACTATGGTATTCGTTGGAAAGCTAATAAAACGCTCGTTAATTTGGTGTAATTTTTTTCTTTAAAAAATCCCGTATATAAAAGATATAAACGTTTAAAAAATTATGAGAGTAAACATGAGAGAGAAAATTTTAAATTTATTTTTAAATTCTTTTTTTTCTAAAATAACTCAATTTAATTTAGGGTTTTATGTTTATCTTTTTTTAATTAAAAAAGGAAAAAATTTAAAAACACTAAAATCTTTCAATTATGATGTCACGTGGCACTCTCAAGGGAAGGTTGAGGCCTCCATTGCACGCCACGTCAGCATATACGTTTTCTTTTTGTAACACCCCAACCGATGGCGGAATCATCGAGGTGCCACGTAGTGACGATTGTTCAAAAGCACATGGTACTAAATGTAAATATTATTGAATAAACCAGAATTGTCTTACATGATAAATGGAAATTACATTGTCTAAATGAAATATAAATATATAAATGACTGAAATAAAATAAAGCACTAAAAGTCTCTTGCTAAAGCATTAGATCAAACTGCACTGAAACATGTACAAAAATAGGTGTTGGTCAACATTTGAAATGTTGGTGAGCATTCCTAGATTTGATATATATAGTAGGTTAAAAGTTATACAATTCAAGTGCAAGCTACAGTGCAATTATGTAAACTATGTATCATACAAATGAGCGAAATCAACCTGTGACTGTATAATGTACTGTATGAACTGTAGTGTACTCAACCAATAAATGGATGATACTTAACACTGGCCACGGAATTCCTCCGATGAAAAAGGGGAGAAATCAATCTAGGCGGGTTGTCAATCCAAATAGCGCTATCCAATGTTAAGGTCGGCTTGTACCATGTTAATGATTTCACTAAGTACAAATGTAATCCCACATGTATTGTCTAAGCATAAAGCACGTTGTAAGCAATGCACATAGTACTAGAATTGTATTGTGAAAATGTAAACTTGTATTTGAAATTGTAATAGTGTACATGTAACACCCCAAAAATGAATAAAAGCAAAAAGGGGATAGGAAATACTCACCGTTTACGTAATAGCTTGTAATTGAACTGGGCAACGAGATATGAATTGAGATTACTCCAAATGATCACCTAAAGTATTCGATTAATGTGTAAGGGAAATAACTCTAGGGATATATGTTTTCTAGGGCTTCGAATTGAGGATAAGCGTTTTATATGTTTATTAAACAATTTGTTTAT